>JAZKJV010000322.1:254143-898730 GCA_037367405.1 Ottelia alismoides
TTAAGAATGAAAATAGTCATTTCCTCATCTAAGTTCATGGGATCAATGCAGCGAGGAGAAACTCTGCACCTGTGAAGCTTTCGCGGATTCAAACATTGGAAGGATCCATGATAAAATCTTTATATTCTCATGCCTGGAAATGTCAGCAGAGAAAATGGTATCTTTTTCATGTTCATGATTTTGTTGCTTGTGTTGATTTGATTGATTCATGCAACAATTATTAAAGGTAGAGTGTTGGGGAAGGCCACATCAAATCTTCTTTGTCTCCCTTCAGCTTAAGAACTCCATTTGTATTACTTCTCTGCATGTAAGTTGTTTAAAAATTCTTTTTGGAGCTTTTGATGTGTGCCTGGTAGTGGAAATTTAAATGAGCAAATATATGTTTATTTGGTGACATAAGTTTCCGAGATGTTTAATGCTTTCGAGTTTGCATATCATGGTAGTAACAAATGAAAAAAAATACTGATGCTAATGAAAGGTAAGAATTAGCCATTATTTTTTAGATTTACCTAATGATCGAGGGGTATCGATGATGTTGTTGATCTTGTAGAGATATTGAGGACAACAAGGTTTATCATCATAAACAAATGTTGGATGGCCAGTTGAGCAATGTCGATAACGTGGAAGCAGATCAAGCTTCTAATGTAACAATACTAGAAGGGTAAGTCAAAAGGAAATATGTAAGACCAGTAACTTTCTGTCAAAAATATGTTGCTTTTGATCTTGATGCTAGAAGAATTTAAGCAAATGATGCCAATTATCTGTTATTTCTAGGATCAAGTAACAATAATTATTTTGTTTGTCGTAGTTACATTGGTTTTTCAATCTGATTGTAAGAAAAAAATGCAAAATGATTGTACATTAAATGGTCAGTCCCAACTGAAATTTCATTGAATGAGAACGATGGTAATGCATGTCGAACCGAACGAGAACATCACAAAATTCCAAAACGTTGACGCAAGTTCGACAATCTATAGTGAAGATGGCTTTGGAAAGAAATGAATGGTCTACGACTACTGAAATTGGTATCGATAGCATCTACGCCCAGCATGCAACTTTGACATAGGCCTCTTTTTTCCTATTTACAGTGATAAATTGTATCTAATTTGATGGTAGTTACTGATACGTAAATTGTGACGATTTTTTTGTTTTATATGTCTAATTTTAGCAACATTCCAATATTTATTTTTTACCAATATATACACTATTGTCTGTGGAATTACAAAGTTGGTGGTGTAGCCGGAAAAAAATGTTTTCTCTTGCAAACCATTTCAAACAATTTGATTCAACATAAACTCAGTAGGTCCCTTTTATAGTGTATATAAACAAGGACAGATGTGGATATTTTGATAAGATTAAGGATCTCATGTATAAATGTGCGAAAAATGAAATTTTATTACTAGTCTTCCACATATTTCCATCCATGTAAAAACCATTTATAATTCAGAAGTAGAATAAAAAAGTCTATATTTTCTTTTGTAGTAATGTAATGAAAAATAGAGTTTTTCTTACGCAAATACCTTTTACTCGTGCATAGCACATGTGTGCACCCTAGTTGTAATTAAAGCAAGACCTTATAATCGTACTCTATTTAACTCACGTGTCCATCTCCAAAGGTTGTATTGTTAGAGTCATTAACATTGAAGGAGGTTGTGGTGTAATCAAAATCACATGAGTATTGCTATAAGTGGATGACTTTAGAAGTAACAGTGTTAAAATCGCATTCTAATTAAAAAAAACAGTTGGAGGGTTGACTTCCAAAGACCTCACTAGTCGAGATGCGAAACGACATCGATATAGGTGTTATAACTCGTTTCTTAAACCTCAAAGACCTCACAAATGTTAAAATTGCACTATCTTATTTAAAACATACTATACTACACCCTCCTCAACTCCATTGCTGACACCATGGGTATGTCCAAAGATGCCTCTCCGGCCCTTATCTATTACTATATATTAAGCAGGGGATTTTTGCCCCCACCTATTAATTTTTTCCTATTACATTCCATTTTTACCCCTTCCAACTACCCAGTTTTGATTTTTGTCCTTGTGGGAATCCGGTGATAGTTCTACATATGTTATACAATCCTCTTCCTTCTCCCAAACTCCACCCACGTCTCCACCGTATCCATCATCTGTGACCCTACCATCGGTCTCAGGAACTCATTCCTCTCCTCTGATCCCGCCTCTCTAGCCCCCCCCCCCCCAATCGTCATAACGCCATGGATGATGGTTAAAAAATGAAGCTAGGGCTCTGGATGTGGGGGTGGCCCTCACCTGACTCCTCCACGACAACGCTTGAGGTCCAAGCGTCAGCTCTAGACACCTGAAACTCCTCTCTATGATCTGGTAATGCTCGACCATCACCATCCGCTCCCCGATGCCCTCTTCTGCGGTGTCTCCGAGATGGATCATGTACGACAGCTTCTCTTTATTTACCTGTCATCAACTCATCTTCCTGGTATTGTATACAGTTAAAATAGGAATCGCATAAACTAAAAATTTTCTAATACTTATATCTAAAATCCTTGTTGCGATTGTGTTTGTTGAAACAATTGATTAAGCCCACTTCAACGACATGCCTTCATTGGGGCACCACATATATGATAATAAGCACAACTATCTGATCTCATTTACAACATTTTAAAAGGTTCACAGGATCAAGCAGTTCATATGACCAGCAAGAGGTAATTAAGAATGGAAATAGTCATTTCCTCATCTAAGTTCATGGGATCAATGCAGTGAGGAGAAACTCTGCACCTGTGAAGCTTTCGTGGGATTCAAACATTGGAAGGATCCATGATAAAATCTTTATATTCTCGTGCCTGGAATGTTAGCAGAGAAAATGGTATCTTTTTCATGTTCATGATTTTGTTGCTTGTGTTGATTTGATTGATTCATGCAACAATTATTAAAGGTAGAGTGTTGGGGAAGGCCACATCAAATCTTCTTTGTCTCCCTTCAGCTTAAGAACTCCATTTATATTACTTCTATGCATGTAAGTTGCTTAAAAATTCTTTTTGGAGCTTTTGATGTGTGCCTGGTAGTGGAAATTTAAATGAGCAAATATATGTTTATTTGGTGACATAAGTTTCCGAGATGTTTAATGCTTTCGAGTTTGCATATCATGGTGATAACAAATGAAAAAAAAATACTGATGCTAATGGAAGGTAAGAATTAGCCATTATTTTTTAGATTTACCTAATGATCGAGGGGTATCGATGATGTTGTTGATCTTGTAGAGATATTGAGGACAACAAGGTTTATCAGCATAAACAAATGTTGGATGGCCAGTTGAGCAATGTCGATAACGTGGAAGCAGATCAAGCTTCTAATGTAACAATACTAGAAGGGTAAGTCAAAAGGAAATATTTAAGACCAGTAACTTTCTGTCAAAAATATGTTGCTTTTGATCTTGATGCTAGAAGAATTTAAGCAAATGATGCCAATTATCTGTTATTTCTAGGATCAAGTAACAATAATTATTTTGTTTGTCGTAGTTACATTGGTTTTTCAATCTGATTGTAAGAAAAAAATGCAAAATGATTGTACATTAAATGGTCAGTCCCAACTTAAATTTCATTGAATGAGAACAATGGTAATGCATGTCGAACCGAACGAGAACATCACAAAATTCCAAAACGTTGACGCAAGTTCGACAATCTATAGTGAAGATGGCTTTGGAAAGAAATGAATGGTCTACGACTACTGAATTGGTATCGATAGCATCTACGCCCAGCATGCAGCTTTGACATAGGCCTCTTTTTTCCTATTTACAGTGATAAATTGTATCTAATTTGATGGTTGTTACTGATACGTAAATTGTGACGATTTTTTTGTTTTATATGTCTAATTTTAGCAACATTCCAATATTTATTTTTTTACCAATATATACACTATTGTCTGTGGAATTACAAAGTTGGTGGTGTAGCCGGAAAAAAATGGTTTTCTCTTGCAAACCATTTCAAACAATTTGATTCAACATAAACTCAGTAGGTCCCTTTTATAGTGTATATAAACAAGGACAGATGTGGATATTCTGATAAGATTAAGGATCTCATGTATAAATGTGCGAAAAATGAAATTTTATTACTAGTCTTCCACATATTTCCATCCATGTAAAAACCATTTATAATTCAGAAGTAGAATAAAAAAGTCTATATTTTCTTTTGTAGTAATGTAATGAAAAATAGAGTTTTTCTTACGCAAATACCTTCTACTCGTGCATAGCACATGTGTGCACCCTAGTTGTAATTAAAGCAAGACCTTATAATCGTACTCTATTTAACTCATGTGTCCATCTCCAAAGGTTGTATTGTTAGAGTCATTAACATTGAAGGAGGTTGTGGTGTAATCAAAATCACATGAGTATTGCTATAAGTGGATGACTTTAGAAGTAACAGTGTTAAAATCGCATTCTAATTAAAAAAACAGTTGGAGGGTTGACTTCCAAAGACCTCACTAGTCGAGATGCGAAACGGACATCGATATAGGTGTTATAACTCGTTTCTTAAACCTCAAAGACCTCACAAATGTTAAAATTGCACTATCTTATTTTAAAAAACATGCAAACAAGTGTAGATAATAGTAGAAATACTCAATAGATTAACTTATATATATGTAATAGATAGATTGCAAAGTTATATATGATATAAATATACCAAATATATTTATTTCATAATAATTACATCGAATATGATGACAAAATATATAAATGTATGTGACAACTAGATCTTGATAAATCTACAACTATATTTCTGTACGAAAATGGATGATTTAAATATTTATGAACATATCTATATCCATTTCAAAATAGAAAGTTCTTTCTCTCTCATATGTATATATAATAGGGTTTTTATCACTTGTGCCCCTCCGAGATATCGCAATTTCAGTTATGCCCCTATCTTTCTGGTAATATCAGTTGTGCCCCTCACTTCTTGCTAATCTATCACTTGTGCCCCTCGGGTTAATGACAACCATAAGCAATACAATTGGACGTTAACTTCAAGGACACAAATGGAATTAAATTTAAAAAAAGGAGTGAAAAGTCCTCCTCCTCCCCCGTCTTCTTCCTCCCTTCACCTCCTCCATTCCCATCTTCTTCCTCTCCCAGCTCCTGCCGCCCCGACCTCCCCCCACCCCTTACCGCCCTTCTGTCCCGATCTCCCCCACCCCCTGCCGCCCCTCCGCCTCAACCTCCCCAACCCCCTGTCGCCCCGACCTCCCCCACCCCCTGTCGCCCCTCCGCCCCGACCTCCCCCCAGGCGGCGAGGCCTCCCCTCACCCCCTGTTTCAGCCCTTCCTCTCTAGGCGGCGAGGCCTCCCCCCACCCCCTGCCACCCCCGCGCCAACTCTGCCCCAGCCTCCCTCCGCCCCAACCTCCCCTCGCATCTCACCCTGCCCCGACCTCCCTGTCGCCCCGACCCCCCAACTTCGATTCCCGACGGTCGACCTCGTTGGCGGAGGAAGTGGCCCTCTGCTTGAGAAAGGATGTGGATTTCAGCGAACGGCGAAGCGCTTGCCAGTACCATCCCCCTGCGCCCCGACCTCCCCCCACCCCCTGCCGTCCCTCCGCCCCGACCTCCCCCCGCTCCCTGCCCTCGCCTCCCCCTCCCCATGAACGTGTCGCCCCCTCGCCTACCCCTCCCCCCATCCCCCGTGCCTCCTCCTCCCCCGCGCCTTCTCCTGCCCCTATCTCCCTCTGTGCCCAGGTCACCCAGGTCGCCCCCAGCCATGAAGCATGAGGGCTTTCATAATTTTTTAAGTTAAGATAATTTTTTTACTAATTGATTCATAAAACTTCATCAAAAAATCAATAAAATTCATTGTTTGATCCGTAATAAGTGATATATCCGTGAAAATGCAAAAATTTTAGAGATTCAATGGATGCATGAAGGTGTCACTAAGAGAGAGAAATTATGAAGAGAAAGGAAGAATAACAAATGGAGGAAGAGAATGAAGAAGAAGTCTGGACAATAATACCCCTCTTAACTGCACCAAGTTTTGAAAAAACCATGGTTAAGTCAACTCATTGACGGTTAATCTGACGGAAGGGCACAAGTGATAACAGAGAAAGAAGTGAGGGGCACAACTGATATTACCAAAAAGATAGGGGCATAACTGAAATTGCGATATCTCAGAGGGGCACAAGTGATAAAAACCATATAATAATATGCAGCATGAGAGCATATAATAGCATGCTCTCACTTTGTCCCCACCTTTTTTTTATTTTTTAATTGAAATCATGGGACGACTTACTTAGAATAGTAAGTAGAATATGTGTTTTAGATTTCATTTAAAAGGACATTCCTAACATCTCCATCTGAAGTGGGTCAATTTCAGCAATTATGAGATCATTAAAATTTGATAGTCTTGATTGAGGGAATAAAAATCTCAAATTAAGTTGAATAGCATGATGGTAATATATGATCATCTAAATCCTTTTAGGTTTCATTTCAAAAAAATAAAATTAATATTGAGAAAAAAAAGGGTAGGAGCATGTAAGTTACATGCTCCTGGAGGGGTGCTCCCTGGGGGACAATTTACGGGCTACTCTCATTCTATTTTTCAGCTTTTTTAGAAGATATCATCATGTAGTTTCATCATTATATCCCTCTAATATGTCATTCCAATTTCGTCGGAATTAGAGACTCATATACCCTCCATCCAGAACAGATTGATTATAACAATTCTGAGACCATTATATAAGCACTAAAGAGTTTAGGATCACTCGTCATACGGTCAGTGGCACCACTATCAATAATCCACTATTTGCTCTCATATGCTTTCAAATATTAGTATTTCTTCTGAGAGATAGTGACAAGGGCATCACTATAGTCATTGATCACAATCTCTGGTCGATCCTTGATTTCAATATTCTTTATTTATCTTGTAATTTTTTATGAATAACCATGCTCTCAAGCCTTTCGATTGACACTTGGTGTGCATTCCATCAACTAGCTTTGCGCTTAGATGCATTTCGTCGAACACCCGAAGTGCAACGATACTCTTTGTTCTTTGAGGCAATATTACAAACTCTGTGTGTTCCTTCTCCTGCAAAATGAGGCAAGAGAACCCCAACAACACTCAAGGTCTTAACCACACCACGGTTGCTCCCCCATAACAAGTAACATACCTTACAACACCAACGTAGCCGAAATCGGTCTTGGGACGCCAAAAACATCACAACGACCAACTAATCTAGTGACCGTCATTTCTGTCTCCGAAGCCATGGTCTCCATGAACATTAGTATATCCTGAAGCATCATTTTCCACATGCCCATTAAGATTTCCACCTAGGCAAATCATCTCTCTTTATGGGATTCCTTGCACAATTTTATCCAAATCCTCCTGAAAATCTTCTTTAAGCATTTCCTTTAAACCAACTTGCGCCACATCAACTGAGATTATATTCATAACCTCTTCTTCCAGCATCAATTTTAGCAAAATAATCCGATCCCCAAATCTTTACACCTCAACCACACTATCCTTGAAATACTTATGGACAACCACTCCAACACCATTTTACCCCTCTCTTTGCCTGAGTATGATAATTTAAAGCATGTCTTCTCAATCCTCCTTGCTTTCACTCCAACCCATTTTGTCTCTTGGAGACGTAGTATCTGAGTTTTCATTCTTTCCATTTGTATCTACTATCTCCATCAATTTGCCAGTCGAAGTGCCAATATTCCAACTACCTATCCTCAACTTCTTTTGCATCTGTTTTTGGACTAACTTATTTACTTGCATGCGTCCATCATGCGAGAATCCTTAGACATTTTGAACTGCATCTGAGCGGCGATGTAGCGGAACTAGCTTATTTACTCGCATGTGTTCCTCATCTGAGAATCCGTGTAAATTTTGAACTACATCCAGGCAGCGATGTAGCAGCCCTTGCCCATTTCTTATTACATTTGGGTGATGTAGCACATCGCCAATGGGGACCACCCCAATGAAATATAAATGTTTGCTTAAATCCATGTTGAAAAGATCGTACTATCTTAAGAAAATATTCTTAAATAGTGTTTTTTAAACATTATCTAGGAATTGATATTCGACTCTTTTAAATTGGTTGTTGGCTACCCAACGCAACCCTCCACATTTAACTGTGCTTTGAAGCAGCCATGACTGAGATATGGCTTATAAAAGAAGAAGGAAAAACAGGACAACTTATAACAAGAAAAATAAGCTAAGAAAACTAACAAAATTGCTTATTCTACATTTTTTTCTCCCTACTTAGTTGGTTATGTCCCTATTCTAACAAGTATGGGAGAAAGGGGGAGTGAGAGTGGTACAACTACAATGTATTTATCAATTATCACCATCAATACTGAAAGTAATTAGAAATTATTGTTTATATTTCCCATATAAGTTTGTGTCATCAAATACTAATCAATGGTCTACAATATGTGGGGAACTTGGCGCTGGATGTGCTCAATGCCACGAATCTGAGATATACTTGGAAGAGCACTTCCTCTCGATCCCGATGGGTTCGTGTTCTTGTCTCGGTGGGATAATTGAGAATTTCCCATTGGTCTCTTGATGGCATTGGTAAGGTCACCTCAGATCATACACCAATTTGCTAGGACTCAAGCGAAGGTCAACGCCTTGGCAATATGTTTTGCTTTGAGGGTTCCTGGATGTATGAGGGGCATTTCAGGGAAAGGGTCACTAGGTGTTGGCAAGAGCAGGAAGAGACTTATTCGGCTTCTAGACGAATGGAAGATAATCTTAGCGCATTGTGTTACATGTTAATTCCATTCAATAAGGAGTGTCGTTCCTTAGAGGCCAACAAGGGGAATCATCAAAGGCGGAGGTAGTGTGCCTTTACCAGTTGGAAGATACGAGGAAGTTGCAGTAGAACGAGGAGGCAACGAGATGCGAGCAGAACAATATCCTACTGAAAGAGGACAATAAGAGGGAGATTGAATGGAAGCAACGTTCGAAGCAAAGGTGGTTGAAGGGGCCGATGAGAATACGAGGTTCTTCCATGCAATGGCAAGTGGGCACAAGAGGCGCAACTTCATCCACTCGATTGACGTGGGTGGGGAGGAGTTGGTAGGTGACTGTCCTATTGGTGAGGCGATGAGACGTCACTACCTTGAGCTCAGCAAGCGTGATCCTTATAGTGGTACCATATGGGTAGGAAGAGATGTCTCGCTTCTAACTGATATGCAATATGAGGAGTTGTTGCGACCTTTCTTGCTTTCGAAGGTCAAGCATGCCACTTTTGATTTGAATGCAAATGGCTCTCTAATACCGGATAGTTTTTCAATTTTATTTTTCAGAGAGTTCTGGGACTTGGTGGTGCGAGAGACTTTGGAAGTGGTGGAAGAGCTGATGAGAGGCATCTTCCATCGGTCTAGAGTAATCCGCACAAGGCGGGATCACAATGTCGCTGAGGCAACCAACAAAAGATCCCAAAATCGATCAACAATTAACCCACAATAAATATATGCAATAAATATCCAAAAATGTGGAGTTAAAATTTATTATAACTCTACATGTAAATGTGTATAGGTGTAAGTACAGGTAGAGGTCGAACACTGGGAGGCGAAGGGAATGTATGTAATGTATCATTCAATTATTCAATCATTGGTTCATGTCCTTTTATTGTTTTAGTGGGTTTTGGGTTTTGTAATTTTTTTTATATTTTTGTTTTTATAATTTTTATTTTGTTTTTATATTTTATATTTTTTTAATTATATTTTTAGTTATATAAATATAAATATATAAATATATAAGATATATATATAAAGAGATGTATATATAAGAACAGAGAGAGGAATAATATAATATATATAAATATAGATATGAATACTTAAAATATATATAGATATAATTCTTTTTAGCTTTTTGATATTTTTCTAATTTTTTTGTTATTATATTTTTTTGAAATATTTATAATTTTTATGTATTTTTAATTTCAAAAATGTCCACGGTATAGGACTAAATAATTGGCCGAATATAATTTGGGTTTTTAAAATATAAAATAAACTCCAAAAATTCCCGAATTAATTTTAATATATTAATAATAATATATAGATAATTATAAAAGAGAAAAACATATTTTTGGGCTTTTTAAGGATTTTTTTATTTTTTTGTTGGATTTTGGGGCTTTCTGACTTTTTTAATTTTCTTTTTCATATTTTTAGGGGTTTTCAATTTCTCGACTCAATATATATAATTATACCATATATAATTTTTTTTGGAATTTTTCAAAAACATTTTCTAATTTTTTTGTATTTTCTAATTTAGACAGTGCAAAAATGGCTTCTATTTCATTTTTAATAATTAGGAAAAATGCAAAAAATGCGGAATAAAATATAGGCGTGAACCAACATGGCATGGAGCATCTATCCTAATTTTTGTGAATTTTTAGAAGCACGATGGGTATTTTTAATAAATAGATAAAGACTCAAAAATAAAACTACCTGGCAGGGGTATTTTTGCAAATAAAATAAAGTCCAGGGGCTTCAATGCAAAAATACAACATAGATAAACATTTATTTTAATTTTTAGAACTATTTTACAATATACAAAAACTGCCAGGGGTTACATGCAAAATATCCCGCGCCTCACGTGGGACTGCACGTGAGGCGCGGAAGGACCTAAATGTAATTTCAAGAAACTCAGGGGTCCTACTGCAAAATATACAATTATTTTATAACGTGCAAAAATATTTACAGAATTAAATAATAAATACAACAAAAACGGGGGCTGGATATGCAAATTACCCCCAACGTAGGCGCTGATGGACGGCTGATCTGCGTTCACTAATACACGTGGCGCCTCCACGTGCGCCGATGACGCTTCGCCGATGAAGCGCTAGGATTAGATCTCCGGACTGAGATCTACGGTCATGGCATCGCTCCATCGGACGGCTGTGGTTCGAACTGGGGCCTTCGTCTTCATCCAACGGCGGAGCGTACACGTGGAAGAACAGGGAAGAACACTCGCCGGGGCGAGCTTCCTCCGACCAGATCTCGCACCTCCGCCGGTCTTCGCCGCACCTGAAGGTCCCAATCGCTTCCTGGAAGGTGGCTTGGTCTGCTGGAGGTGTGGGATCGACCGGAGGCACCCTGGAGCGCCACCACGAGCTCGAAGAAGGAAAGCAGCTCCAGGTACCTCCGCCTGCTTGTAACTCGACTCCTGGTGCGCTTTGGGGCACCTAACCTGCACAGGAAGGTAGAGGGGCTCGAGGGCGTCACCCTCGACCTGGGGTTTGAAGCTGGAAGCACAGGGGTGATGATGGGCGAGGAAGCTCCGGCGAAGGGTGGTGGAGGAGCTTCGTTTCGCGGAACTAGGAAGGCTCCGGTTGATAGGAGGTGACTGGAAGGTGGAGACGGCGATAGGGAAGGAAATGGAGGCGAAATGGTGGCGAGGCATAGTCGGAAACACGGCGAAAAGCTCGCCGGAGCAGAGCTCCGACGAACTTCGAATCGCCTAAACTAAGCTAATCTATGAATCTAAATGCGAAATAAATGACAGGAATAAAATGCTGGAAAGGAAATCTACCTAGAAATGATAAATGCGCAGCTCTTATACCTGGGGGCCGCCAGGGAGCAGGGTGGCCGCCGGAGCGCCACTGCGACAAAATTTCCACCACCTCCGGCCGAATCGAGGTGCTGGGAAGCGCCTCCTGTCACGAGGGCTCCACCAGGAGCTGATTCAAGCTCAAAGAAGGGGATGAAATTGGCCAAATTCGGCGAAGAAGGAGGAGGGTTTTTTTTATACACATTCCAAGGGACCCCCAAGGACCGGCGATTATTAAACAATCGGTGGTATGTACAAGGGATCCAATAGGATGGCGAGAATCTTGGATGATCGGAGAATAAGATCTGTGAAGGGACTGTGGTCGATGACGTGATAGATCGAGCGGAAAAAAGGCAAGAAATCCAGGGAAAAGACAGTCCGTGTCAAGTCAGGCGCCTGGGGGCGCAGTTGACCGACCGGTCAACAAACGCCAGGACCTGATTGGTCCACATCATCCAGAAATTGACCGATTTATTTAACATAATAAATGAATTAATTAGATTTTTCTTATAAAATAAAAAATGTTTATAAATTAACGTAGTATTTAATTACCATTTTTATTTATTTTTTTTGAAGTATTTTATTACGGTTTTATTAAAATATGGCATTTATAAGTATATTTATATACATTTATTTTTATTTTATTATTTTATTTTATTATTTTATTTTCTTATTTTATAAATTTATAACTTATTTTTGTGAGTATAAATATATTTTTATTCAATTTTTATGAGTTTATTTATATTTTTAAATAAATGTGTTTATGTATATGTAAGTATACTTATAGGTATTTTACCTATATATTATATACATTTTATTTATTTAATGAATTTCATTTGTTTTTATTTTGGATTTGTATTTTTAATAGGCTATACATAATATATACATTATTACCAAAAATATAAATGAATAAAGAATCAAAGAATAAAAATCCCTTTTATTTATATACATTCTTATCATAGGTATTTTGCCTATGTGATACATAGACTTATTTTATTTTACAACATATTTTTAGTTTTCTTTTAATTTTAATATGTACATGTATTCTATACATTATTTACAAAATTCTAAAAATATGAATTTATAAAAATAATGATTATTGAATAAAATGAATATTTTGATCAGGTATTATGTACAAGAAGGGCCAAAAACCTAACTTCCACGGATGGACTCCAAAAATTATGAAACTAATTTTATAAAATAGTTCTTGGAATGCTATATACAATTAAAGGTGAGTTTGGGTGATTAGGAGTTTTTATTTGCAAGATATGGGTCTGTGAAGTTGAGATTTTAGCTTTTTATTTTGTGTATAAAATGTACACTGTGTATTATTTTTACACAAACTCAATTTTGTATTTTTATTTATATTATTATCTACAACTTTCATGAACAAAGTTTCTTTATTTGATGAATAAATAATTATGTACAAAATAGGTGTCAAAAATGCATAAATGGATGAATAAATAAATGAGGTATTTATTGTACTGTTGGCCCTTATCTCCCCCTACTTTATTCCTTGTCGACCAATTCCATGTTGGCCTTGGTCTCGGGGTTAGGGTCATAAAATATTTGCAATATTTTATTCCTTTTTCTTTTCTTCTCTTTATTCTATAATTTTGGCATTAAAAACCTTATTTTATGTATCATTAATACAATAAATAATGAATGCTATTATGTACAATTTGATGCTATTTACATGCATTTGCTGGGGTTTTGAGGCCAAAATGATAGAATAAAGGTGATGAAATGGAGATTCATCACCCCCCTATACTTGCCTTTGCTAGTCCCTAGCAAATACTTATGCAATAAGTACAAAAAAACAAAGAATAAGAAGAAAAGAAAAGGCAAAAATAAAGAATTTAAAGAATAAATTGAATTGATCATGATTTATTGAACTCATCTGTACAAAATCAAAGTTTGGAGCTCAAGTTAGACCTTGGTGTGAGAATGTGTGTGGAACCTGGTAGGGAACCAAATTTAAAACACAACAGCCTCTGAGAGTCACAGAACTCGGTTCAAATCACCTCAATATCCAGGTCAGAACTAGCCTATATCATACGCAAACCCTTATGACTATGAAGCTGACTTGTACGTGTAAGTGATAGTGGCTCTCCCCAACTGAAATGACAAAGAGATTGACTTCTCCAGAATGACAACCCGATGATTCCCTAATCCAACAGCTCTTTCCTCGAGGAGCAGGGTATTCCCTTCTAAGTTCAAGTGGCATCCAACTCAAGAGGAGGAGGTAGAGAAAAGAATGGATGGTAGCCAGTGTAGCTACCTATCCTGGGATGCAAGACCAGTGTAGTCAAGTCATCCAGCTGCAGGCTTCACATGGTATAACTTTGATGCTCAAGCTTGCTTATTTTCTGAATACATACTTTGCAGGCATTTTATTTTTTTACAGGCCTGACCATTTTTTTTCAAACATACTATTTACAGCAGCATTTACATAAGGACTTTTTCCTCTTGAGCCAGAAGACTATCCCTCTTTTGAAGCTTTATTGCAACCCACAGTCTCCTGTCGTTAGACCTCATGGCTACTGGACCAGGTTGGGGTGCACTTCCCTCCCTAGACGAGGACGAATGTTTCCACCCGTGTGCGTCTCAGACTGGCAAATCCAACCCCCTCACCACTCCAACTGAGTTGAGCCAAGTGAAAGGTGCAAGTGTCCAAGTTAGGTCACGGTCGGCAAGAGTCATACGTGTGTTTCGGAAAGTTCTAGTTAGTCCACTGAGGTGACTTGAACCCAGCCCTGATTTCTTAAAGAATTAAGTCTGAATAGACCTGAAGTACCTTAAACCTAGTTCCCGTAAGGTTCCAGTGCAGTTAGGTGTAGTAAGATCCAACCAAGCTCCAATCTTCGACTTTATTGGACTAGTTCAAACATCAAGCTCAATCAAAGAATATAAATGCTATGCAAATGCTATTTACAAATATGCAAAGAATAATGCAATTTTTTAAAAGAATTTGAAAACAAAGAGAGGGATTTTCACACAAAGAGTTTTTGCATATAAAATAATTTGGGCACTCAAAATAGAAAGTATGTACAACTATTTACACGGGCGTGCCACTTTATTTTACAAGAATTAAGAATTTACAATTTGGTTTTTATTTATAGGTATATATGTACACTTATTAAAGAATTTTTACTTATTTTTATTTATAATAATAATATAGTATTTTAGTTATTTATTATATGTGACTATTCCTCAAACTTATTTGACACAAATTTTTCAAACAATTTTTGAAAACTATAGTCCAAAATAATTTTTACAAACATTTTTACAAACATGTACACACATTTGAAAATCATTTTGCAAAGGTTTTTCAAAACAGTATATATAGATTTTCAAAATATTTTTACAACCATTTTTCAAACCATTTGCAAATCATTTTTCAAACATTTTATTTCACACAAAGAAAATAAATTTTACAAACCACACATTTTTACACAGGTTGAAAACATGTAACAAAACGTTTTCAAAATAGTTTTCAATAAATGTTCACAAAGATTTTCAAACTATTTTTCAAACATTTTGCAAAAAAATATTTTCACCTGATTTGTTAATCAGTATATACAAAATAGAATTCGAGGAATAATCACATCTCTTTTTATTAAGGGTTTTTAATGAATTTAAAGAATTATTAGCCATATTATTAAGAGAATACGAAAGTACGAGTTATGGCTAAAGTATATACATAGTATATACGAATAAGAGATGAATGAATGATAAGTTGACCGTCCCCCCTATACTTAGGATCAAGTAATCCTAAGTATAGCATACTGTACACAAAGCAGGGAGGGTCAAGGGTGGGAATAAACAGATCAAAGAATCAACATATCAGAGGTGCACCCCCCCTATACTTAGGAAAAAGTACGTCCTAAGTACAGAAAACTGACACAAAGGGGCGACACCTTTTAAAGAAATATGAAAAGGAAAAGAAGAACAGAAGAAAAGAAGAAAAGAGAGAGATATACAGATTGATGAAAAGATCGTGGTGAATATACGCATCACTCCCCCTATACTTAGGGTGAGATAGCCCTTAGTATAGGCAACAACAGGAGTGACAAAACTGAACAACGAAAGAATAACGCGGTGTGTGGCCCCCTATACTTAGGACAAGGTACGTCCTAAGTGTAGACACAAAGATGTGGCGATAGATCTGGGGCACACATAACATACGAGAGAAAGAAGGAATAGACAAACACATATATACAACTGGTGGAGAACCTGGTGAAGTACAGGACGGTATCTGGCAAGTGAATACCGTACTCTCGTCGTCGTCTCCCTGTGAGACCGAGGACGCAATCAGAAGGTGAAAAGACACCCTGATATGCAGTGAGGTGGGTGTCAGCTACCGGGGACACACAGATCAGAAAGCAAAGATATCCGATCCGGTAGCAGAAATCAGTCGATCGGCTCAGAAGATCAGCATGAGGGAACGGAGCCGATACCGTAAGACCGAGAGGAAGAAAGAGCAGTACAGACTCCTCAGGTCAATCAGAGTCCCAGATAGATATGAAATAAAGCGTATGAGACAGTGTGATGCACGATGGTGATATAATCTGAAAATCACAAGAATACACCGAACAACACAATATATGGCTCACTCTTGCGAGGGTCCTCAAGGTAAGCAAAGTCCGAGAATAGTCAGAATACTCGGCTCCGTGCTCCATCAGAAAGGAGACACAACCAGGGATGAAGCCGAGTTCATAGAAAATGATGTACTCTCCCGCAGATAACCCTCGGGGAGTAGTACATGCTAGTCAATGAATAATTAGAACAGAAGCTCACCCTTCCGAGGGTCGTCAAGGAGAGCGGACTCAAAGGAGCCTGATCCATCAGACGGATCATAGAAATGGTCTCGGTAGGCGACAGATCGGCTACCAGCAGAAGAAACCGTAAAATCGAGAAAGTGTGGCAGCGTCCCGCAAATAACCCTCGGGGAGCGGGCTGCCAACTAGTCATGGGAATAGCAGATACCAGAAGCTCCACCTTGCGAGGACTGTCAAGGCGAGCAGACTCAAAGGAGTCTAATCAGATAGGTCCCATGATCCGCAGATCGGATACACAACTCAAAATGGGACCAAAAATCATGTATATCAGATGACTCGATTCCGTGCTCCGCAGATCGGAGACACAATCAGAAGTGGGAACCGAGCGTAAAGAGTGTCGCAGTCTCCCGCAGATAATCCTCGGAGAGTACTACGATCTAGGCAAGGGATAGTCAGATCGTGTCTCTACCTTGTGAGGGTCGTCAAGGAGAGCGGGCTCAAAGGAGCCGGATCCATCAGACGGATCCACATAGTGGTCTCAGTAGTCGACAAGGCGGCTACCAACAGAAGAGACCAATCAGATCTAAAATATGTCATAGTCTCCCGCAGATAACCCTCGGGGAGCTATGAACTAGGCATGGAATAATCAGAACAGTGGAGCTCTGCCTTGCGAGGACCGTCAAGGAGAGCGGACTCAGATGAGTCCAGAACATTGGCCTCGTGTACTGACAGGTCAGGCACATAATCACAGGGGTAGGCCAATCAAACATATTATCTGACTCGGTTTCAGGTCCCATCACAATGGCGACCCAAGCAGTGAATGAAACCACAGTCCTAGAAGTTATCGCATTCTCCCGCAGATAGTCTTCGGAGAGTAATGCGAGCTAGATCAATGTAGGTCATGGGAATGCGGGCAAGTCATCTCAGGTCCTCAAAAGCAATAAATCATTCAATCATTTGGAGGGCATAAGATCATGCAAGGGAGCAAATAATCATGTCATTCACCAAACATCCCTTGGGTCAATCCAGTCAGCTGAGATGGCACGAAAAATAGTCAGGAATCCTCTAAGTGCCAGGGTGGATCAGAGAGTCAGGAGATCAAGGATGGGTCAATCCGGAAGATGAGAGATCATGTCGGTTCCGCACACCTTTACTAGGCAATCCATATCAGAATAATCAGTCAATACTCAAAAATCAAGATGGGTGGAACCTCAAGATGGATAGATCAATCAATACTCATGAAATCTTTATCGAATTATCGCATCATACCACATCCTCAATCCGGTGTGCGAGAACTAGAATTCCTCAATAATGCATCACACCTATGCTCTATGCATCAGCAAAAATCCTCAATAAGCTCGTATGCATGTATCAAAGACAAATCACATCAATCTCAGCAACCTGAACATCATAGGCCCTACTTACAAATAATTTGTATAAATAATCCTCGATGCGGGCCTCATCATTATGCACAACATTCCCGGGTAAAGGGAGAGATGATACGGGGGACACGAGGAATATGGATAAGAAGGGTACACAAAGGGAAGTGGAGAAGCTGATTGAGCGGGCGTGCCAATATCATGGGTGGTAGAAGAGTGATACAAAGGGTACGAGGAGGGCGGGTGAGAAGATCGGGATGTAGACAAAATTGGGTGCTCCACACAAGGTGGGAACACCGTCAAAATTGTGGTCCGAAGAGCGGTCTCTCCCCGAACCAGAGAATATGGTACGATGGATACGTAGAAGATGGTGAAGAAGAGGGGAAACAACGGACTTGGCGAAGAATGATTGAGCTCAAGCGCCAATATCATGACTCGATGCAAAATGAAGAGATATATGTATAAGAGAGATAGAGAGACTCAAAGATAGAAAATGCATGACTCACACGGTGGGACCGACTACTCTAGGGATGAAAGAAAAACACAATGGATTCCAAGTCACAATCAAGACACAAGGCAAACCCCCAATTCACCTACTCAACACAGTGAAGACCATCAGGTGACGGTCATTTATCTTTTCGATTTTAGAGTTAGGTGAGAACCACAAAAATTGTACAATCACAGGAGGCTTGATAGGATTTGGGCTCTACTCCTTAGTGTGTATGTGAGCACTTTAAAACGCATCCAATGAGGGGGGTGCTCTCCTCAAGACAAGGAATCCATTACGTTTTATTTTTAAGTCCAATAGAGTTAGCAGTCCCGATTTTATTTAAGTTATCACTTTTTTGGGTATTTTCAATGCACGTGCCTATCGAGGTTCCAATTTCCATTAAGCATCCTAGGTTGGCAAAAACAGAGGGAGAAGATCGGAAAAGCCATGCAAGTCGGAAAACGATGATGCATGCCAAGTAAGAAGACTTACAGTGCCTCCCAGCTCTCTCCATGCGGGATGCATAACAGAATTTGAAATCTATGCTATATGCAAAATGCAAACCGAAGAAATCGCCCTAGGTTCAGAAATTGTTATTATCGTGAAGCACCACAAGTCGCTCATTCATCTTTAGCCTCAAAAAGTCCGGTCTTGGCTCACCCCTCCTATGTGCTCAACACACTTGAGCTTAGGAGAAAGCGCTTTGCAGGGCTCGCTGTGGCACAAAGGCTAAAAGATAAATGAGCGGTTGTTTAGAGTTTGATCTATGTCCAAAGCGAACTATAGGTACATGCAAATATTAGGGGGTTTGGACCTAACTCTACGAGCAAGCAACTCCTAAGCTAAGGCCCATTCACACACAAAATAATAAAAATAAAATAAAAGAAAAGCGTCAAAAATCATTGAGGCCCCCAAGGGAACAATCCCTCGGGCACTGGACCTCGGGAGTCTTCGTGTACCTGTGAGAGTCATGTATTATTACATATTTCTAAGTGTCACTCTCTCACATGAATATACATAATAAAATGAAATAAAATAAAATAAAATGCATGAAAATGGAGACTGTCTTCAAAAATTCTCCTTCTTCTGTCATGGGTGCTCTCTCCTGTTGGCGTGGCATAGAAGAGCCAACTCCACCTTTCTTGGGTGCTTAGGTACTCCTAAGAGGTCCTCCTTCGCTTGGCGGTCCCTCGCATCCAAGACAAAGAAAGAAGATGGGTCAGAACAATCAATCATATAATATCAAATAGAAATAAAAACCAAACAAATAAATAAATCATGGACATGAGCAAACAATTGAATAAATAAACAAATACACTCACAAAATCATACAAAATCCGTTGCCTCCCCGGCAACGGCGCCATTTGATGAGAGGTATCTTCCATCGGTCTAGAGTAATCCGCACAAGGCGGGATCACAATGTCGCTGAGACGACCTACAAAAGATCCCAAAATCGATCAACAATTAACCCACAATAAATATATGCAATAAATATCCAAAAATGTGGAGTTAAAATTTATTATAACTCTACATGTAAATGTGTATAGGTGTAAGTACAGGTAGAGGTCGAACACTGGGAGGCGAAGGGAATGTATGTAATGTATCATTCAATTATTCAATCATTGGTTCATGTCCTTTTATTGTTTTAGTGGGTTTTGGGTTTTGTAATTTTTTGTTTATATTTTTGTTTTTATAATTTTTATTTTGTTTTTATATTTTATATTTTTTTAATTATATTTTTAGTTATATAAATATAAATATATAAATATATAAGATATATATATAAAGAGATGTATATATAAGAACAGAGAGAGAGGAATAATATAATATATATAAATATAGATATGAATACTTAAAATATATATAGATATAATTCTTTTTTAGCTTTTTGATATTTTTCTAATTTTTTTGTTATTATTTTTTTTGAAATATTTCTAATTTTTATGTATTTTTAATTTCAAAAATGTCCACAATATAGGACTAAATAATTGGCCGAATATAATTTGGGTTTTTAAAATATAAAATAAACTCCAAAAATTCCCGAATTAATTTTAATATATTAATAATAATAATATATAGATAATTATAAAAGAGAAAAACATATTTTTGGGCTTTTTAAGGATTTTTCTATTTTTTTGTTGGATTTTGGGGCTTTCTGATTTTTTTAATTTTCTTTTTCATATTTTTAGGGTTTTTCAATTTCTGGACTCAATATATATATAATTATACCATATATATTTTTTTGGAATTTTTCAAAAACATTTTCTATTTTTTTTGTATTTTCTAATTTAGACAGTGCAAAAATGGCTTCTATTTCATTTTTAATAATTAGGAAAAATGCAAAAAAATGCGGAATAAAATATAGGCGTGAACCAGCATGGCATGGAGCATCTATCCTAATTTTTGTGAATTTTTAGAAGCACGATGGGTATTTTTAATAAATAGATAAAGACTCAAAAATAAAACTGCCTAGCAGGGGTATTTTTGCAAATAAAATAAACTCCAGGGGCTTCAGTGCAAAAATACAACAGAAATAAACATTTATTTTAATTTTTAGAACTATTTTACAATATACAAAAACCGCCAGGGGTTACATGCAAAATATCTCGCGCCTCACGTGGGACTGCACGTGAGGCGCGGAAGGACCTAAATGTAATTTCAAGAAACTCAGTGATCCTACTGCAAAATATACAATTATTTTATAACGTGCAAAAATATTTACATAATTAAATAATAAATACAAAAAAACGGGGGCTGGATATGCAAATTACCCCAACGTAGGCGTTGATGGACGGTTGATCTGCGTTCACTAATACACGTGGCGCCTCCACGTGCGCCGATGATGCTTCGCCGATGAAGCGCTAGGATTAGATCTCCGGACTGAGATCTACGGTCATGGCATCGCTCCATCGGACGGCTGTGGTTCGAACTGGGGCCTTCGTCTTCATCCAACGGCGGAGCGTACACGTGGAAGAACAGGGAAGAACACTCGCCGGGGCGAGCTTCCTCCGACCAGATCTCGCGCCTCCGGCGCACCTGAAGGTCCCAATAGCTTCCTGGAAGGTGGCTTGGTCTGCTGGAGGTGTGGGATCGATCGGAGGCACCCTGGAGCGCCGCCACGAGCTCGAAGAAGGAAAGCAGCTCCAGGTACCTCCGCCTGCTTGTAACTCGACTCCTGGTGCGCTTTGGGGCACCTAAGCTGCACAGGAAGGTAGAGGGGCTCGAGGGCGTCACCCTCGACCCGGGGTTTGAAGCTGGAAGCACAGGGGTGATGATGGGCGAGGAAGCTCCGGCGAAGGGTGGTGGAGGAGCTTCGTTTCGCGGAACCAGGAAGGCTCCGGTTGATAGGAGGTGACTGGAAGGTGGAGACAGCGATAGGGAAGGAAATGGAGGCAAAATGGTGGCGAGGCACAGTCGGAAACACGGTGAAAAGCTCGCCGGAGCAGAGCTCCAGCGAACTTCGAATCGCCTAAACTAAGCTAATCTATGAATCTAAATGCGAAATAAATGACAGGAATAAAATGCTGGAAAGGAAATCTACCTAGAAATGATAAATGCGCAGCTCTTATACCGGGGGGCCGCTAGGGAGCAGGGTGGCCGCCGGAGCGCCACCGCGACAAAATTTCCACCATCTCCGGCCGAATCGAGGTGCTGGGAAGCGCCTCCTGTCACGAGGGCTCCACCAGGAGCTGATTCAAGCTCAAAGAAGGGGATGAAATTGGCCAAATTCGGCAGATAAGGAGGAGGGTTTTATTTATACATATTCCAAGGGACCCCCAAGGACCGGCGATTATTAAAGAATCGGTGGTATGTACAAGGGATCCAATAGGACGGCGAGAATCTTGGATGATCAGAGAATAAGATTTGTGAAGGGACTGTGGTCGATGGCGTGATAGATCGAGTGGAAAAAAGGCAAGAAATCGGGGGAAAAGACAGTCCGTGTCAAGTCAGGCGCCTGGGGGCGCAGTAGACCGACCGGTCAACAAACGCCAGGACCTGATTGGTCCACATCATCCAGAAATTGACCGATTTATTTAACATAATAAATGAATTAATTAGATTTTTCTTATAAAATAAAAAATGTTTATAAATTAACGTAGTATTTAATTACCATTTTTATTTATTTTTTTGAAGTATTTTATCATGGTTTTATTAAAATATGGTATTTATAAGTATATTTATATACATTTATTATTATTTTATTATTTTATTATATTTTTTTTTCTTATTTTATAAATTTATAACTTATTTTTGTGAGTATAAATATATTTTTATTCAATTTTTATGAGTTTATTTATATTTTTAAATAAATGTGTTTATGTATATGTAAGTATACTTATAGGTATTTTACCTATATATTATATACATTTTATTTATTTAATGAATTTCATTTGTTTTTATTTTGGATTTGTATTTTTAATAGGCTATACATAATATATACATTATTACCAAAAATATAAATGAATAAAGAATCAAAGAATAAAAATCCCTTTTATTTATATACATTCTTATCATAGGTATTTTGCCTATGTGATACATAGACTTATTTTATTTTACAACATATTTTTGGTTTTCTTTTAATTTTAATATGTACATGTATTCTATACATTATTTACAAAATTCTAAAAATATGAATTTATAAAAATAATGATTGTTGAATAAAATGAATATTTTAATCATGTATTATGTACAAGAAGGGCCAAAAACCTAACTTCCACAGATGGACTCCAAAAATTATGAAACTAATTTTATAAAATAGTTCTTGGAATGCTATATACAATTAAATATGAGTTTGGGTGATTTGGAGTTATTATTTGCAAGATATGGGTCCGTGAAGTTGAGATTTTGGCTTTTTATTTTGTGTATAAAATGTACATTGTGTATTATTTTTACACAAACTCAATTTTGTATTTTTACTTATATTATTATCTACAACTTTTATGAACAAAGTTTCTTTATTTGATGAATAAATAATTATGTACAAAATATGTGTCAAAAATGCATAAATGGATGAATAAATAAATGAGGTATTTATTGTACTGTTGGCCCTTATCTCCCCCTACTTTATTCCTTGTCGACCAATTCCATGCTGACCTTGGTCTCAGGGTTAGGTTCATAAAATATTTGCAATATTTTATTCCTTTTTCTTTTCTTCTCTTTATTCTATAATTTTGGCATTAAAAACCTTATTTTATATATCATTAATACAATAAATAATGAATGCTATTATGTACAATTTGATGCTATTTACATGCATTTGATGGGGTTTTGAGGCCAAAATGATAGAATAAAGGTGATGAAATGGAGATTCATCAAGAGCTTCATCTGACCAATGGTGGCTTTGAGCGACTGAATAGGTCTTTGTTGTTCCTTCTACTTAAGAAGGATGTGGTGAGGCGGGTGGAGGACTTACACCTTATTGCTTTAGCAAAAGTTATTTATCTCATTGAGACAAAGGTTCTTGCTAACGTGGTTGCGAGGCACTATTATCGACGTAGCTCAGACAACTTTCATCCCCGACCGTAACATAATGGATGATGTTGTCTTGGCTTTAGAGACTATGGTAGAGTGGTGGAGAAAGAAGTCAACGGGTTCATGTGGAAGGTGGATTTCTCAAAGGATTGTGATTGCATGGATTATATGATCATTTGAGTGTTCCTTCATCATAGGAGCTTCTCGAAAGAATGGATTGCATGGATAAAGAGATGCGTGATAACATCTTCTCACATGGTCTTACTGAATGGGAAACATAAGGGTGGCTTTTTCCAGCCGTAGCATAGAGTGAGGCAAGGGTGTCTGTTGGCTCCCTTACTATATGTTGTGGTCGCGGATGCTCTGACAAGGATGGTGTCAAAGGTAAGGGACAAGAGCTTTTTGGAGGGCATCGGTTTCAAGGAGATTCCATCCATATGTCCAATATGCTGATGATACCATTTTTTGTGGAATGTCAGGTGACATCTGCGGAATGGATGAGCATTGTTCTTGAGTTGTTTGGGTTGGTCTATTGCATTCGGATTAATCACACGAAGTATGCTTTTATTCGGGATAAATGAGGAGGAGGTGACTATTTATGAGGTGGTTTTGTAGACGTCAAGGGGGGCCCTATCGAAAATGTACCTTGGTTTGCCGCTAGTATATGGTAAGATACAACATGTGGACTGGGTTGTTATTATTAAGATGATGGAGAAGAAGCTTGCGGCCTAATGTGCAGCTCGACCATCTAGAGGTGGGTGCATGGTCTTGTTCAAGGCGGTACTCTCAGCTATCCATGTCTCCTTCCTGTCAATGTGTCTCTTATCTATTGGGGTAAAGATGAAGTTGGAGGCGCTAATGCTGAGATTTTTTTGGTCCACCTCTAGGGAGTATTAGGAGTTGCCATTGGTGGGCATTGACACCTCTGGTGCTTAGGGAGGAGGATGGTAGGCTAGGGATCTGAAGCTTGGAGGTGATGAAAAATTCCCTTTTGGTGAAGTAGGTTACTAGATTTTGGAGATGAGACTCTACTATTCTTTATAGGACATTATGGTCGATTTACGATGTATTGGGACCCCACTTCATAGAATCTTACGGGTGGGCGTCTACACAATGCCACACCCTCTTTTTCCTCAAAAAAAATTATTTGAGGGTCTCAATGCATGGACTGAAAGACCAAAAACACCGTTGAAATTAATGACAATAGGGCTTCAAGTGGTTAGGGTGCTCTATATGTGTAATTTCTATTTTTGTCCTTAGAATGACAAGATTCAATGCATGCAACTAGTAAGGCATCTCTACATAAGATTTATTACCATTACCAAACATATTTGCAATTGTTTTTCTCCTAGTATTCCACATTCTTTTTTCGTAACCCAGTATTGATAAATTTTGTGTATGGGTCAGCAGAGTGCACACTCTTACAATCGATATATCCTTCACCAAGCTTAACACTGATCCAACGTAGATATTTTTTGAGAAAAGAGGGTGGCATCCCAAGTTGGGGCCCACCACAAAGATTATATATTAATTATTAAAAAACAGGATACATGCGACCACCAAACTTAGAAATGACCCATACATTGTCAAATCTCCTGAAATGATCATGTACAATATAACCCTTTGATTCCATTGTGCACAAGAAAGACCAAATTAAGGTCGTAGATTCTTTGATCATGAAGTTATAGTGGGACAAAATATGGTATTTTTCACTGGATAAACCAAATCATTTTTTGTCTTGAAAGTTCATCCCTTCGAAATCCATGCTCAGTGTTGTCAATCCCACTTGATTTTGAAAATCATCCTCGTATGTTGCATGACCATTACACTTTTGTTGCCATACAATGGTATGAGCATGACAACAGAATGGTCAATCATTAATGGATACATTCTGATTAGGTTGGTCATTCCAATAGCATAAGTATCCTTATCTTCATCATTTTCATCATCTATCTTGTTGTCAACTTCCTAGAGAGTAGAATCGTTTTGAACGTGATTTATTTCTCTCAAAATGGCTTCTTTACCAATATTTCTACTCCCATGCATGAGCTTAGTCATTGGGACTCTAGGTTCCTGATCCGACAAAAGAAGTGATGCCACAATTCAGGAATGTCAACTTCTAAAGGGACTTCCAATGGAGCAATCTCAATTATAATCTCAGTAGGTGATTATTTGATGTAAAGAAATATACCATGGACTTCATCATCGTCTAAGATAGATGTCAACAAAGGGTTAACATGGTTCCACGTGGGATGAAATATGACAATTTGATCAAGTGTGTGTTCTACTTCGAGCTAAACTTTCGGCAAATCAAGTCCAACATGTCCTCATATGTGGTAGACAATCTCAACCCTATACCACACACAACGGGACTCTGCAACTCACTATTACCACCATTCAAAAGGAACATGCAATAAATAGAAGCCATTCAAGCCTAAAATCTATAGCAACAATACATTAAAAAGTACATAATTATATTAGTCTAATAAATACATAATCCATTCCAATGTTCAAATGCAAAAAAAAAGTTCTTTTTTATTTTTTTGGAGGAAAAAAGTTCTTAAAATCCTAATCACAAAAACAAGAAGAGCAGTTGTGATACTGCTCAGGTGTGAAGAAGAGGGTAAAGACCTTTGCTAGGGCATAGAAGCAATCGGCCATATACAAAGAAGCGAGAGGTGGTGCGATAGCAACGTCATAGGTGGTAGGTGAGGAAGGATGCTAGAGCCACTGGCAGAGAAGAGTCGTACGTGATGCCTGGAAGGAATAGCGTGAAGGGCCGCGGGTGTTCCAATAGCTATTCAATAGGCTACCGGAATGGTTGTGGCCTACATAAATTAGTACCAACTTCAATGGTCTAGCGGTAGTGCAGTGTGCCCACCAGCCAAAAGACCATGGTTCAAATCCCTCCTTGTGGGGGTTGCTTTACGTAGCTGACAACCAGCATAAAAAATAGTCGGATCTTTCAATATGGAATATGGAAGGATGTATCGGGGATATATCGCCGATATATCAGTTTCAACAGGTCCCCCATATCGATATCTCAATGTATCTTGTGTGGGAAGAGGTTGGGAGGAGGGGGCATTACTAGATTGAAGCACCATCTTGTTGGCAACAATAAAAATATTGCCAAGTTCACTCGTTGTCCAAAAGACGCGAGGGACTTGGTGAAGGCCAGCATGGAGGGTAAAAAGGAAAAGGATGTGGAGAGGTCCAGGTGGGATGAACAGTTCAAAGAATTCATATTTGAGAAGGAGTTCAATGTCCTCTCAGATTCAGACGATGAGGACTTTGTCTACCCCGATGACATTCAGACCGCAGCGGAGAGGAGGGCATACAGGAGGGCGACAAAAAGAGTCCATGAGAAGCGAGTTTGAGAGAGAACTCAGTGGTGCATGTGGTAGCTTCCCTGGTGTCGGTGGCAGTGGGAGTGGTTCTGGAGGTGCACTAGTACCACCACCAACTAAGAAACACAAGGGGAAGGGACTAGAACCATTCTTGATGAGGAGAGGGTCAATGCAGTACAAGCCAAGCAAGGATCTGAGGCAAAAGACGGTGAAGGGGATGTTCACCATTGTACGGGAGAGAGTGGGCAAGGCCATCGGCAAGATCTTCTTTGAGGAGAGCATCCTAGTCCATGTCGCTGGTGGACCTTTTTCACAGTACGCCATTGATGAGATCGCCGCAGCAGGAACGGAAGTGAAGGCTCCCCACTGCCAAGGAGCTAACGAACAAGTATCTTGGGCAGGAGAAGGAGGAGATGAACGAGTAAATCTCCGAGCTGAGGATGAGATGGCCAGAGTACAACGTGACGCTGATGTGCGATGGCTGGACAAGTTATACAAGGAAGCAGATCATCAACTACCTCGTTTACTGCGACAGTAAGATCAATTTTCTTAAATTCGTCGATGCATCTGAACAGGTCAAGGACTACAAGTACCTGCTGAAGTTGATGAAGGACGTCATTAAGGATGTTGGGAAAGAGAACATTATACATATTGTCACGGACAATGGCAACAACTTCAAGAAAGCAGGCGAAACAATAATAAAGTCTAGAAGCTATGGTATTTTTTGGGCGCCTTGTGCTGCACATTGCATGGATCTAATTCTAAAGGACTTTGACAAGGGGAAGCTCGTCGCAAAGGGGATGAAACAAGCATGGACGATCATGACTTCCATTTACAACCATTCCAAAGTGATGGCTTTGATGAGGCGGATGTGCAATGGTGAGTTGGTGAGGCATGGCATCACATGCTTTGCAACCAATTTATAGCAAAACCTCAAACAACACAAGGCGCGATTGAAGACCATGTGTTGCCAAGGTGAATGGTTCGAGAACCCAGAAGCTCGGACTGAAGGAGGACAGAGGGTAGAGACAATCATCAATGATCTCCATTTCTGGGATGATGTGACAAGGGTCACGAAGATAATTGAACCTGTTGTTTCCGCATTGTGTATCGTAGATGGGGAAAAGAAGCCAACTGTAGGAGTGATCTATGAAGCAATGCGCTGCATGAGGGAGAAGGTTAGAGAAGCAGTTGGGAGAAGATTTAAGCATGGTTGGACATCATAGACGAACGATGGTCCAAGATGCTCTCACACCCTCTTCACAAGGCCGGTATGTATTATCTAATAAATATTTTTAATCCATTTTGGTAGGTATTTTAGAATGATTAAAATTTGAGAATTGTTCATCTCCAGCATATTACTTGAATCCGAAGTACCAATACAAGAACAGTCTTGGTACAAATGATCACCTTCTAGCAGTTGTACAAGTTGTGGTGGAGAAGCTCGTCAAGGATGAGAAGACACAAACCTTTGCATGAATGAGGTAATATTGATCGTATAATGTACAATCTATAGTCGTCTAGAGTGAGTTTTAAATTATTTTGAGGCACAAACCTTTTTATGACTTAAAGTTTTTGATTAATGTACATATCAAATACTTTAGGGATGCCTTGGGTTATTTCGGTAGAGTAACCGCGGTTAATGGACGAGGCAGTACTCTTCCAGGTAAGGACTAAAACGAATAAGTCTACTGATTGTGATGTATAATAATTTCACTATTATTGATTTATCTATTTTGAATTTTCCGCATCCGAATGGTGGATACTGTATGGGATGGAAGCTCCCAACCTACGGAAAGTCGCAGTGAAAGTATTGTCCCAAACCGCATCTGCTGGTGGTCGTGAGAGAAACTAGAGCACATTTAACTTAATCCATTCGAAGAGACGAAACAAGTTGGGAGAACAACGGCTCCACGATCTTATTTTTGTGCACTACAACTTGAGGTTGAAGATGAAACATGCAAGGGAGAGGTATGACAAAGAGGACTACACAGACCCCATCGATCTTGCATATATTTTCAAGACGCACGATGACGATGCAGATGAAGATGTTTTGCAGAGGTGGTTGGATTCCAACAGTGCTCCATTGCTCGATCAACCGGGAGGCAGACCGAACCAGAATATAAGCCAACAAATGGGAGCAGATGTTGGTGACTACATGACCAGATCTGGGCGAATCACGGGCCCTCTTGGAGGGGTAGAGCTTGATGCGATTGTGGATGACATTCTCTCCACTGGATCGAAATCCAAATCGAAATCAAAAGATGACAGTGGGAGCGATAATGATGATGGTGGTGTGGTGGTCGTGGTGGATCAGGTGATGGAGAGACATATTCAGGGGGGGTCAGGGTCAGCAGGAGGTGGTCATGGACCACATGATGATACAAGATTTGAGTCAGGGCGAGAATACATGGAGCGGTGTGGAAACATACATGGGCACTTTGTCCCAAGTCTGAGTCTAGGACCTATGGATTATGATGCATATGGACGACATGGCCATCATCCTATAGATAGCTATATGGACGATTTGATACCATCTGTAGGTTCGTTGAGTTACATGGACATTGACAGCCCATACATTTGAGGAACACCCAGTCCCATGGGCGGATATGGAACCTCACAAGATTAAAGATCATTCGACGTCTTCCTTGAATATTTTCCTACTCCTCCACCTGAACCTCCTCCTCCTCCTCAGGCGTATACTCCTCCATCTTATGAATATGGTTGCAACAGTGGGTATGGAGGATATACCAGCTACAACGGTGAGAACTACCAAGGTAGCCAACCCGAGCAGAGCCAGGGCAACTTCTTTGGTGGTGACAGTTTCGATTTCTTCCCTACGTACTATGCTCCTCCTCCAGGTCCTCATCCTCCGTAGAGATCTTCTCCTACTTTGTCGTCATCATCCCGAGGATCTCAAGCTACTACTTCGCAGCCTCAACGTGCCCCTCGTGATACCAGATCTAGCGATGCTTATCTCCACCCGGGATACTCATAGGGATTGATGACCATCACTACATGCAGTATATCATGGAGTATAAAGCCATGTACTCGTACATGACATGGGAAAACTATTGCGAGTTCACTGAGTCCGCAATCCGCTATGAGAGACAACAGGGTAGGGGGCCGATTTAGATCCGATGCGGAATTCTTAATTTTAGGTCATCTCTTTTACAATGTTAAAGTGATTTGGATATTTTTCATTTATTATTGTAAATAGATCAATCTTTATGCCAAACAAGCATTATCTCGTTAATCATTATTAACATGTGTGATCTAAGAGAGTAAGAATACATAATACATTTGTAAGTTATTTAGTGACCAAAGAACTTGGATGAAATCCAATTTCAATATATATAGTAGGTCAACAACTAACAATATCAGTGATTCAGCGATATATTCGAATCGATATGACCGATATGTGCAGTATAAGGATCATAGTCCTCATAAATTATCTATGTGTGTTATGAAGTGTATATTTGTAGTATCTCATGTTATAAGAACTTGAATGGAATGCATTTCCAATATTTATAAGTCAAGAATCAACATTAACATCGAGATGACCGATATGTGCGATGCCGATATGTGCGATTTATGGTCTATAAATGACCGATATGTGTGATATAAGTATGTATTTAGAGGTTATTTGTTGTTTTAATATCTTAGATGATCTTAATTTCTGAAAAATGCCAAAAATGATTTTTTGAGTCATTTTCAACATTTCCATTGATATCATCGATATATAGGCGATATATCCCAATATATCCATTTCCGGGTGGACCGAAACAATATCGATATCGATACGGCCTTCATGGCAAGAATCAGTGTACTCGACCCTACTTATAGTGGGAAAAGGCTTCGTCATTTATTGTCGCCATAGAATGCAATATACATATCGTGATTTTAGCATATAATACTTCACATGCAGTCCGAGCTTCTGCCCCGGGGGCTTCGGGCTGGGAAGAAATCATTTTGTTTGGGATGGAGGGAGGTTCTCGACTAAAAAAGCCTACGTTGTGTTTCGTGGCTCGGTGGAAGCGACTAATAAAGATTTTCACCGTGACATGCGGATCATCTAGAGCAGCAAGATTCCATGCCGTGTGGAAGTATTCATGTGGTGCCTCAAAAGAGGCAGGGTGAGCGACAAGGCCAGGAGGAGAAGGTTGTTCGGCATGCCCAATGTTTCCTGTGATAGGTGTGGTGTCAATAGCAAGGATCTGGACCATCTTTTTTTTAGTTGCCCGTATTCACAACAGGTGTGGCTGGTGGTCGGCATTCCTTGGCTATAGGTGGATGATTCAGAGTCGTTCTGGACGTCGGTTAGAAGAGGTGGGGGTGCCTCTACTGATGATTGCTCCTTTGCGTATGCAATCCTTTAGGTGCTTTGGTATGGATGTAATGATCTAATTTTTAGGAACCCTAGGTTTTATTCAGAAAATGTTGATGCATGTTGTAAGGCGTATAATTTTTGGTCTTCCAGGTGATGTAATCCTCTTCTTATATTTATAGTTATAACACGGCTGCGGTGAGTCCTTTCTCGAGATCTCACCCTCTTTTTCATTCAGAAAATGTAGCATATAGACAACATGCGACACATATCTCAAGTAGAAGATGTGATATTTCTGAAATAACCATCGAAAAAAGTTCGATTACTACAAATAGGGAATTCTGTTTATTAGGGATGCTATTTAGAAATTTTGCTCTGAATGTGTGTCTTATTTCTCAAAGATGATCGCTAGTGGAATTCATTTCACTATAATTTCTCGTGAGTAAGATCTGCCTTACGATTTATCATATAAACATGTATGGCTCCTTTAAAAATCATGCATTTGATGTATCCTTATATGCATACCAGATTGTCAGTATATGGGCCTTGATTAAGGTACTCACCAAGCAATCTTCCAGATGTACACACTCAGATGCATAGACATATCTCTATCACCAACCAATGGATAATTGTCCACTTTATAGCAATTACATGTAGAAGAGAATGTCTTGTTGTTTATTCATAGAGTCCAAGGGTTCTCTTATAGAAGAGAGAAACCCTAATAGGTAAATTACAGGACAAAAAAATAAATAAACTATGAAATAGTAACATAACATAAAAACTCTCAATACTTCCCCTCAAGTTGGAGCATAGATGTTTATTAGGCTCAGCTTGGAACAACATCTCTGAAAGGGTCTTCAGGCTAGAGCCTTGGTGAGCACGTCTGTTGCCTGCTCACTTGAGCTAACATGAGATGTATAAATGAGACCCTTCTAAAACATGTCTCAAGTGTAGTGACAGTCTACCTCGATATATTTGGTTCTCTCATGGAAGGGGGGTTGTTGGCAATAAACTGTGAGACATGGTTGTCGCATTGGAGGTGCATGCGAAAAGGCACCTCAATAACTAGGTCAGTTAGAAATGATCTGACACATATCAACTCTGTATTCCCTTGTGCCATACGTCTGTAGTCTGATTCTGCACTAGATCTGGCGATAATTGTCTACTTCTTGCTCTATCATGGAACCAATGAATTCCCTACGAACACAACAAAGCCAGAAGTAGACTTCCATCCAGCATAATCTGCATTTGCACAAGCTATAACAGCAAGGGATGTGTCTCTGCTAAATAAAAGACTAGTGTTAGGTAAGGTCTTCATATACCTCAGAATCATATGGATTGCATCCATGTGTGCATGTCTACGCTGCTCCATGGACTGACTAACTTTGCTCGCTGCAAAGGATATGCTGGCCCAGTGATGGTCACATATAAGCTTGCCAACGAGCTCTGTGTATCTCCTCTTCTCTACTTCCTCAGTATCGTCATCATATAGATTTATGCTCAGGTCCATAGGAGTAGTGACTAGCTTGCAGTCTTCCATCCATGTCTCTGAGAGAAGGTCCATAACATACTTCCTCTGGGTCATCACAAGACCTCGCTGGAACCTGTCAAATTCCAATCCAAGGAAGTAGCGTAGACTACCAAGGTCCTTGGTAACAAACTGTTGTCTAAGAAAAGCCTTAGCTGCTTGAATGCCATGTGCATGATCCCATGTAATGATGATATCATCAACATACACCAGTATAGCAACAATACCCTTCTTGGACCTCTAAATAAACAAGGAGTGATCCGTAGTTGATCTCACCAACCCTTTCAATTCTATCATCTTCGAGAGCTTCTGAAACCATGCTCTTGGACTCTGCTTAAGGCCATAGATTGCCTTATGAAGTCTGCACACCTTCTGGCACTCCCCCCTTAGCAGCAAACCCAGGTGGCTACTGCATGTAGGCTTCCTCATGTAGATCACCATAGAGGAATGCATTTGTCACATTGAGTTGATACATAGGCCAATTTCGGGTGACTGCAATAGAGATAAGAACCCGAAGTGTGGAGTGACAAGATAATGGAGAGAAGTTGACTTGATAGTCCACTCCATATGTCTGGGTGAACCCACGAGCCACAATCTGTGTCTTTTAGCGATCAATGATGCCATCTACTCGATGCTTAACAGTGAACACCCACTTGTATCCTACAACGAACACATCTTCAAGAGCTGTAACAATGCTCCAAGTGCCACGGGACTGTAAAATGTTCATCTCTTCTACCATGTCTAGGCGCCATTGGCTCACATGGATAACCTCCTTATATATGTGGGATTTTAATAGCAGATAATCCCACAATAAATTACTTGAAATCTGGTGAAAGTCGATCCATAGATACATGACCTGCGAGGGGGTATCATGAATAAGAAGGTTTACCTTTCTGCAAGGCAATAAACCACCCTAGATAATTCACTTGTTGTGGTTCTGGCTCATTGAATGGCCAGTCTAATCAGAATGAACCCATTAGCCGTTTTATGGCATTAAAAGTGGTAATGGTCGTATAACATATGAGGATGATTTTCAAAATCAATAGGCATGAACTTTGAAAGGGGTGAACTTTAAAGACAAAAAAATGAGTTGCTTTATGCAGTGAAAAATACCGTATTTTGTCCCACTATAACTCCATGATCAAAGAATCAATGACCTTGACTTGGTCTATCTTGTGCACAATTGAATCAAAGAGTTATACATGATTTTTACATGGTCATTTCAAGAGATTTGACGGTGTATTTGTGATTTCTAAGTTTCGTGATCTCCATACTTACAATCCATCTGCCAAACAAGATCATCCCCAACTTGACTGCAACTTCATGTTGAATCAGTGTTAAGCTTGGTGAAGGATATCTCCATTGTAAGGATGTCCATTCTGTGGGCCCATATTCATGAAATTTGTCAATATTGGGTTAAGAAAAAAGATTGCGGAATGATAAGAGAAAAATACCTGCAATTATATTTGGTGGTTGTAAGAAATCTTATGTAGAGATGCCTTACTTGATGCATGCATTGAAGACTGCCATTCCAGGGACAAAGAATAAATTACACTTACGAAGCACCCCCACCCTTGAAGCCCCATTGCCGTAGATTTCAATGGTGTTTTTAGTTGTTTCGTCCATGCATTCAGCTCCTCAAATATTGTAGACCATTTATTAGTATTTGAGAGCACACACTTATATGGGAAATACAAAAAACATGTGCTTATTGCTTGCAGTATTGATGGTGAAAAACACATTGTACCACTTGCTTTTGCAATTGTAGATGAGGAGTCTAAACCTACCTGGAAGTGGATCATTTCCCTTTTATGTATAAAGGTCGTGGGGATGCATGCTAGTCCAATATGCATTATCTCATATTGCCCTCCAAGGATCAAGTATGATAGAAATGTTTTTCTAAAGAAAAAAGGGCCTCCATAGTATAGTTGCGTGCCCAAAAACTTCACCATTTATCACCTCAAATAGAATTTACACACCTAAAAAAGGCAGATATACACTAATATATTACAAAACCCAGCTCTCTGCCAATGCCTTAGCATGCACCACAATGTTCTCCACATAAATCCCGTCCTTATGAAACACCACACCATTTCTGGCTATCCAAATGCCTAGATAAGCGCCAAATACCTAACTCGCTCCTTCTCTGTGCCTCTCCATCCCGCACCAATGGATTTCCAGAAACCTACCGTCCCATCGCATCGAGCCACCTGACCACCAAGAAGTTCCCATGCCTCGACTGAGCTCCTGCATTTGAAAAAGAGATGGTACGTATCTTCCACATCCTCATGACATCGCGAGCAGGTTGGAACAACACCCGTAATGAAATGCATAAATCGTTCCCCAATCAACAATCTACCCCGTCTACAAATCCACAAGAAGACCTTCACGCAAGTCGGAAACTTCCATTTCCAAATTCTTCTGCAATCCGCTTCGCAACCAGTCGTATCATAGGTCGCAAGCCCCCTCAATGCTTTGTATGCCTTCCCCACCAAGAAGACACCATCCCACCTTTCCCACTGACAAGCCCCCTCAATCGTGGGAACCTCACTCCCAGAGCCCCTCAAACCAATCGTCGGTCCAAAAGTTGAAGCGCATGCCGCCATCAACTACCAGCCTCAGAAACAGATTGATCTCCTGAGATATCCAATAGATGTATCTATAAAAGTAAGAAGGTGTCATGCCTAGCTCCCGTTAATTAGAGGAGGTACCAACCACATAGATTTTCGAAAACAATGCAAATCAAGCTGTCACAATCCCCCCAAATATGAGCGAATCACTTATTGCGTAAGTCCTTGTTCATCTCTTCCAAACTTCAGACCATGAGTCCCCCTTCCTCTTTTGAACAGGTGATTGTCTTCCATTATATTAATGGGATCCCTCTTTACCTCTCAGTTAAAGCATAGAAGAACCTTCGCATGATGCCCTCCGTTTGCTTCCCCACTCCAATCGGAAGTAACCTGGAGGAACGGAAGAAAATAGGTATCATTGAAAGCGCCGACTTCAAAAGAATAAGTCTTCCTCCCCTGGAAAGACAGACATATTTCCACCCTGCCAATATGTGTTCCATCTTCTCAATCAATGAATTTCAGACCATCGTTCCCATCCTTCCCGTCATCAGCGGGACTCCAATGTATCTTATGGGTAACCGTCCCTGTAGGGATCGCAACCAACCCTCACAACGCCTAATCTTTTCCTCGATCATCCTGAAAGGCACAAATTTCGACTTCTCCCTGTTAATCCTCAGCCCAGAAAATGATCTGAAAAGATCAAGCACCGCTGATAGTCCTTGGCAACTAAATGGGCCCCCCTTGGCAAAGAGGATCTTGTCATCCGCATACTGCAAGATAGGAATCGCCGCCTCTTCCTTTGAGTACCCTCTGAAGAAATCACCCGATACCGCACAGTCCACCGTGACTGACAGAGCATCCGCTGCCAGTACAACGAGTAAGGGTGCCTAACAGACACCCATGTCGAACACCTCGCTGTGACAGGAAGAATCCCCCCTTGGCTGCTTTGTTAACCAACAAAACACAGGACGTTGACGTGATGCATCGCTCCATCCACACAATCCACTTGTACAGAAATTTGCGTCTGTGCAATGAAGCCCAAATGAAGCGCCAACCTATACAGTCATAGGCCTTGGAAAAGTCCACCTTCCACAACACTTCTATAGTGTTGCATCTACGCCAATCTGCCACGGTCTCCAAAGCAAGAACTATAATATCCACCAACTGTCTGCTTGGAAGGAAAGCACTCTGAGCCGGCGAGATGATCTTGCTCCCCCCCCCTCAAGTGGTTCGCTAGGGTCTTGACCAGAATCAAGTAGAACACGTTTGAAATAGCAATGGGTCGGTAATCCTCCACACGGGTAGCCACGTCTTTCCTGGGAAGTAAGAAGAGGAAGGACCTATTGAGCATCTCAAATCCCATATTTCCCTCTAAAAACTCCAATGCTACCACCATTATTTTCTCTTCGAGAAGATCCCAGAACTCTCTGTAGAAAAAGATCGGGAATTCATATTGGCTTGGACATCTGTCTGGGTTCAGAGCAAACAAATCTTCACGCACCTCTCTTATCTCAAGTGGTCTCGTCAGATCTTCCGCATCACCCACTGAAATGTTATTCACCCTCAAGCCCCACTATATCGAACTTTTGTGTGCTGCCCTCCTGCTCGTGTTCTTGAAATAGTTCGTGACCACCTGAGCCACCTCCACTTCCCCTTGCACTTCTACACCCCCCACCTCAATCGAGTGTATAAGGTTCCGCCGCCTTCTGCCATTTGCCATGTTATGGAAGAACCTGGTATTTGTGTCCAGCCAACTCCGCCTTGACCTTTGCCTCCACTCAACCTCCCTTTTCTTGTCCTCCTCCAGTATCTTTTGCACCATCCCTCAGCTCACTAGTTCCTTATCATCCAGTTCCCTTTCGTCTTCTAGAAAATCCAGTTCACCATCTCATCCTGAGCTTGCCTCCTTCTCAGCCCTCGCTCTGCCCTGGAAACCTGAACTCCATGAGCCTACGACATAAAATTTCCAACTTGGTTGTAAACTTCATGGTAGCTGAACCTTCTACTTCAAAACTTGTCCGGACGATAGTAACCAGGTCGCGAAAGCCTTCTTCTAACAACCATCTTCTTTCAAATCTGAAGTATGACAAAGAACCTCTGCTTTTGCATGTGTCCAAACAGAGGGACGTGTGATTTGATCTTGACCTAGACAGTGAAAAAGCATCTGCCAAATTGAACATTCCAGAGCCTCGATTGGCAAGAGAAATTTGTCAATCCGTGATCTAGAAGAAGAGCTCTCCACGTGTATTTGCAGATCGTAGCATTAACAACCTCCATATTCAACTCTTCTACCACACCAACGAACATGTCAAAACCATGATCGTGTGCCCCTCTCCCACCCGGCATATCCTCAACGTACATCGTGATATTAAAATCACCACCCATCACCCATGTCATGTTCATAAATCGCTCCCCAGTGCTTCTTAGCTCCTCCCACAGAGCATCATTCGTTGATGTGCTCGAGATACCATACACTGATGTAACCGCAACGCTAGACTGATCTGCCTTATAAACAAATAAAATAGAGATCGAATGCACCATCTTGATCTCATCAACCAAGCCAAAATTCTAAGTTAAAAGCTTCATTAGGATCTAAAGGGGATGCTCTCCGACATCGTGATCCCAATCCTTTGAGCAATATTTAATTGATAAAATTTTCCGACTTCATCTCCTGCTGCAACCACTGAGTGGTCGTCGGGTTCGTCGGCACCAACAACTGACTTTTCGTCACCCTCCTAAGCAGTGTTATCCTCTAGAGACGCACTTTCCTTCACTTCCACTAAAGATTCTTCCTCTTTCCAGCCCTCCTGATCCACTGTTTCTTCCTCTTCTCGAACACTCTCAGGCTTACTTGTTTCACAATCTGACGCATCAGCTCGACATCGCTTGCAGGAGAAGCAACGCAACTGACTTCACCTCTCTCTCGGTCTACCAAGTCTTCCACAAGGGCCCTAAAGTCTCTTATCAACTCTAAGTCGGTCGACACCTCCTCTCACCTTCGCATGTCTTGGTAGGATCATTGAATTCCTCCGTCGTTCCATTGCATCTTCCAATAGGCGAGAGACGAGGTCCTCCTCGCCGATAGGATCAAGGGATGCTCCAACCCCTTCCGTAATCTCGGATGCCGCTTGGGTGCATTCCAACCCGACAATGGAATCGGATCTGGCAGGGTTGAAATAGTATGATCCAAATAGGCCAGGTCGGTTTGAAGGCCCAAGACCAAGCTTGTCACCTCAAGAATCACGATCATATTAAATTGGCTTTTCGTTGTCAAAGGAAAGTCGAACGGGAAAGTTGTCCCTCCCGACCACTCGACATTTGCCCTTTCCTTTATTGCATTTTTTATTTGTTGATGCCTTTTCTTTAATTGTTGCTGTAATCTTCATCATTTGAGCAACTCCAGTCGCGGTGGGAGCCCCTTCATCGACATCTTCGTCGGATCACCACCATCAGGCTTCTTCTCCTCTTACGCGAGAAGACAGACCAGAATCGACCCTGCCGAGCCAAACGGTCGCCTTCAATGGGATAGGAGGTTTCACCCCCCTCATCTGAACGATCACCTCTACCTCCTCCCCTGATTGTAACCCGAAGGAGCAGATCCCCTTCATCTCATTGACATGCCTCACAACCTCCCGAAGTGTTTCCACATTACAACATCTCATTGGGACCCTAATAAATTTCATTCTCCACATAGCGACCAAGGCCCCCGAAGCACCATTCATCCAGCGCGGTCTTCTCCTGCTACAACGCCCCTTCGACTCAGCTGGTAGACATCCATCGAGCTGCCCAACCGTCCCCTACCACATCGGAAGCACCACAATGTTGTGTTGTCCTGCTTCAATCTCCACACGCCACGCCGAAGCTTCCCGTCGCTCCATGGGCCTTCCCCTGTTAGGCCCTCCAGAATCATGACACCGACGATCTCCTCCTCTCGCTCCTTCGCTCCTTTGTCACTCTCCTCACTATGGGTGGCCCTCCTCTCATCGAGGAAAGCATTGCCCCGCACTCCTCTATCGACCCTCTCCTACTCCCGCTCCGCTCCATAGCCTCTCTCCAAATTTGATCTAACCTTTGGCTCTTGCGAGACGACCACAAAAACTTGGAACAAGTCTGCCAGAAATGTTGACATCAATTTTCGTCCATCTTTTCAACGTTGGCGGTTTTACTAAGGCATGGTGTAAGCAACTTTAAAATTGTTTTCTAATTTCTAGAATGGTTCCATGAGAACCCTTGTTACCACCTCATCACTTCATACATCCACCAAGAAGTTCGACTACTTTACGAGGAAACTGCAGGAGTGGAATGGGAATGTTTGTAGATGGTTTACAACCCATCGATGTCTAAGAGAGTAATGGACATTAGCAGACGATGGAGGTTTCAGATATAGATGGGCTTGGGTTTTAGCCATATGTGATATATCTAAAAGAGAGGGGGAGACAGTATATGATCCAAAACGATCCAGCAGTTTTGGGATGTGTCCATCCAAGTAAAAGTGGAATCCATGTCTTCAAGGTCCGAAGAGCCCCAATAAATGGCACCAGTCCCCAAACTTGTGAGAGAAGATGGACGTTGGGCAAGGAGGATTCTCTCGTGTAGTGGACAATATTAAAATTGCTCACCAAAATAAGATGACCTATGCAGGGGTGGAGCTAGAAAATTTTTACAGGTGGGGCCAAAACATATATGAATGATTCATGTCCAAATCATAAAATGAAATTGTCCAATTTGTGTCCGACTCATAGGGCACGTTGTGAGACCAATTATATGATAAAAAGTTAATTAAAAATATAACAAAAATGATAGAGCCAGTTAGAGATGGAAAAGTGTAGTTAGCAGCACAATCATTAAAAAAAGATCTTATTATGAAAAAATACAAATGTTATATATATATATATGGGAAAGGTTTTATTCGAAAAAAAATATATATATGGGAAAGGTGTGGCTGCATCCTTCGGTGAGCTTAACTTGGCTCCCCCATCTCATTTTTTCCTTTTATTTTTTTGAAAATGAATCCGTAGAAATTCATCACTATATCCCTATATTATGTCATTCAATGTTCATGCAAATCAGAACGGTCGTAGAATTGTTAAAATCGACCCCCTCTGGATGGAGGTCGTAGGAGTTTCTGTTTCATACGAAACTTGAACGACATAATATAGGGATATAACAATAAAAATCTAGGAAGTATCTTTTCAGAAAAAATAGAAAAATAGAGCGGGGGGAGCCAAGTTAGCTCCTCTCGGGGGCAGTCCTATTCACCTTATATATATGTCAATGACATGTAACCAATCTTAAAATAAAATTAGATAGCATATGATTCGCCGACAGGGCTATATTCCATCAATCTTCAAAAAATGATTAAGTTTAGATATCCATACCTATTCCCCAATCTATCAACTAAAATATTTGTGCACTAATATCAAACATAAATATACTTGTAGACTTATTTTTAAGGATATACAATTTTATATATTCTTTCACCTATTTGGTATAATTACTATGATATAAATAGATTTAATACATTGAGATGATGTGCATCTATCCAATACATCTATATTTAAGCCAATATATACAATATTTCTAACATTATTCATATGCGATAAATATATATCTTACATCCATATCCATCTTTTATTGATATAGTAATATAAATTTTCATATTCGTCAATATCCGTATCCACATCTGTATTCGTATTTAAAAATAGACAACGATATAGTAACACCTATATGTGTATTTGTTTCTTTGCATCTTTAATAGAAATGGTGGACCTTACGGAAATTTGGAAAATGAAGAAAGTAATGTTGGTGACACTTTAAGGAAATTTTAAAAAAATAAGTTGTCATTTATACAAATTTCAAAAAAATAGGAGAAATACTATTAGAAATGGAAAATAGAACGACTCTTTAATAATTTACCAAATTGGGAGGCGGGCCATGGCCCCTACCCCCCCCCCCCCCCTTCCCCCCCTCGCCCATGGACCTATGGTATATCATGTATGGCTTTTAGTTGTTCAAGGAATGAGTCTTTGTCTGGAGAGTGGAGAGGACCATATATGTTTACGAAGCAAAGGTTGTTATTGCTCGGAATATGATACAGGATAATAATGGTGAAGTAATCAAAATCCATGCAGTTTATGCAATGGAAGCTCAAAGGGTCCGACCCAGTGCCAACACAAAAAGTCTAATGAAGGAGCGGCTCTTATCTTAGTTTCTTGAAAGGAGAATAGGTTAAGCTTGAATTTATTATACAAGTTTTTAACTCTTGTCACTTTCAAGGGTCACCTAATCCCCTAATATTCCAAGATAGTAAATCTACATCCATGTCCAAGGGAGAAAAGGGTGATAGGACGCCCACTATGTGGGTCTCACCGGATAGATTATGCCTTAAAATGATACTTATCACCTTCTCGATGAAGTAGTTTTTGCGTGCTGAATCGTTTGAATGACATGAACAAGTTCAGAACGTCTCCCTAGAAATTTGAAGGGTGTTAGGGGTGATGTACGAGGGAGTTATCGACGAGGTGGTCGCAGAAAGGAAGGGAATTGGAAAAAATAAAGAATATTCACCTTTGCCCCCAACCATTGAGGTTAAGAATGTAAGGGTATAGGTGTAATGAATCATTACTTAACCACGCATTGGTTTAAATCAATGTTCATGAAATCAGCCGCACGAGCCACATATGCGATCGAATATGCCCGTGTGAGATGCAAACCACACCGATTTCATGATTCAGTGCACTATGCGCCCTCTCCGCATATGTGGCCCGCATATGCCCTGCATATTGCTCCAGCAGCTCCAACTTTTCAATCTTCTCATTCAGATCCTTAATTTCGTAACTCTACCTCTTCATTCAATTGTAAGAATATGACATGCATTACTATATAATTGCAATGCATTATACCATTATGTATATGCAATATTTTATGTTTTTCTCATTTATTGTTTTCACGAGTATATGCAATGTGACGTCGAATATTTTTATATATGTTGATTGAGGATTTGCTCATATAGTGCATGTATGTGTATTGAAGTTTTTTTTTGAAATAAAAAATGGGGGAAACACGCGACGGTGTACGCCCCACAAAAATTAATTAATTAAACAAAAGGAGATACAAACTTAATAGTTACATGAGCCATGATTCAAGAGCCCCCCTAGAATGGGTACAAACATTTTCACAATAAAATCTTTGACCCGAAAAAAGAAGAGCATTCCTACCAATCCAGATAGCACAGACAATAGCCAAGGGCTTGAATAGGTCCCTCCTCGTACGCCGGCGAGCAAGCACTAAAGAAGCCCAGAACGACTCAAGGCTCCGAATACAAACCCAGTCAAGGTCGAAGTCTCCCCATACAGAAGCGGAGCAAGGACAAAGGAAGAAAAGGTGGTCAATAGATTCAATTGCTTTCCCGCAAAGAGTGCATCTATCAGAAATCTCCCAGAAAAATGTGGCACATTGGTCACTCGTCATTATTCTCTTTCCTCCTTAGAAGCCATAAGAAAAGTCGGGAGGTCTACAGATTGCCCCATAAGCCTTTTTGACTGAGAAGGAACTACCTCTCCAACCCCAGCAGTCTTACCCTATAGACGGCCCCCCGACATGTCGTAGAGAATCCAACAAAAGCAGGAACTCCAAGTCGAAGAACATAACTCATAATAATATTTTTGAAGGGGAAGAAGATAAATAAAAATCGATTGAACATCTCCAAGTTGAAGAACCATTGTATGCACCCACCGGTCGCACCATATCCTACCATACCCTACCCGAAACAAATATATAAAACATGATGTGTTTTAAAACTAGGAGTAGCAAAATAAGCAGTGAAATCATGTTTACAAGGGTATTATTCATCAATATATAGATATCGACGATATCGATCGATATCCGGGATTTTTTGTACTGAATCCCGTCATTTTTTTACCAATATGGGCCTATACAATGATATATCATCGATATATCGGTCATTTATCGTGGATATCCTGGTAAATGGATATACACCCTGATATCGATATCCCCTTCCTCTCGATACAGATATATCACAATATGGCCTTCTATGCTTCAAGGTGCGCTCTGAACATAGACCTGGGAGAGCATTGTAATCAGATTGTGTGAGGCATGAACATATTCTTGCATCGCTTGTGTGATGCAGGCCTGGAAATTTCTCGAGATCTGAACCCCTGAAGAAGAGGGCTATGCATGCATGCTTAGAAATTTCCCGATGCCTTGAGAATGTTCATAACATGTACAATTAGGGTTTCAGAAACTAAACCCTAGAACTTTCATCTCACACTTGAACAATTTTGAACATAGACATATCTCGAACTTCGAAACTTTCGAATGCGGCGGTGTTGTCTTGCGGATTTAGGGTTTCAGAAAACCCTAAAACATTCTCAAACTTTGAACAGATCAAAATACAGATCTTCATGAATAAATATTCAAGAACGAACAACAATAATTTGAATCTGCTCATGTTAATCGAATCTCAAATAAATCATAAACATAACATTAATCTTTGAGAATCGAACCCGCTCCAATACCACGTAATGCAGGAGCGTAATATCAGAGATAATAAAATAAACATGAAGAACATCGAGATTTTACGTGGAACCCTATTCTGTGAGAACCACGAGACAATGCCTCAAAGGGCTTGTGTGTTCTATTCACTTTTCTCATATGATACAATGGGCACGGGGCTTTTTATATAGCATGTCAGAGATAATAAAATAAACATGAAGAACATCGGGATTTTACGTGAAACCCTATTCCGTGAGGGGCGGGATGAAACCACGAGGACAATGCCTTAAAGGGCTTGTGTGTTCTATTCACTTTTCTCATCTGATACAATGGGCATGGGGCTTCTTATATAGCATGCATTGACTCTCCAAGTCCCATAAATAGACGATGTGGGACTTGACCACTAGATGTAGTAATTGGACCGTGCATGGATTCAATTAACCATCACTACTATGACGCATACTCCAACAATATACATCCAATTTGCCAATAGCTTCTCAAAGGTTCGATACAAGTAGATGAATTGCTTTCTCTTCTGTCATATATAAGAGGGACAAACAAATTAACACACCATGACTCACACATAGTCCATAAGAAAAATAAAATATCTGGGATATAATTTGGCACAATATAAAACAGGCAAAGTTGAAAAACACCAACAAATTTCCAATGACTTCTACCTTCACGGCTTTATCAAGCAGCTTGCATTCAATGAAAAAAGATCATTGACAAGGTTCCAAAGGCTTCAGACGTTGACAATTTTATTCAAGAAGCTTGAACCCTCTTTTGGGAGAAGATTTTGAAATTTATTTAGCAACATCTGACAGGGAAAGGAAGTTCTTGAACCATTCTGTGAGAATCTAGGGAGGGCTTCCAAGATCTTAACATTGTCATCAACATAAAGGCACTTCAAGATTGTGGAAACCAGCGGTACGTCCAAGCTAACGCCTTTAGATGCCATTTTGCTGGAGCAATTTAATCACTTCCTGAGTCTCACCTGCGGCATTAAATCCTCGAATCAATTGATCATACAAAGCAGCATCCGGAGAAAGGCCACAAGCATGCATTTTCTCCAAAAGTTCGGTTGCTTCCCTCAGATTTCCTTCCCGAACAGACAAATTTATCAATACGGTAAATGTTATTACATCTGGAACTAACCCCTTCGCTAGCATATCAAGAAACAGATGCTTGGCTGCTTCACGATCTCCTATTTGACACTTCCCATTTATTAGTATGTTGTAGGAGACAACATCAGGCAGGCAATCATCTGCCATCATTTCTGTAAATAACTGTGTGGCACCATCCACATTAGAATTCCTACACATTGCTGACATCAATGAATTGTAGTCATGCAATGAAGGTTTTACCCCAAAGGATTTCATTTCAATGAAATGCCTCTGGGCATCGTCAACAAGCTGCATCTTACAGAGCCCATCTATTATGATGCTATGTGTAAAGGCATTTGGCTCCAAACCTGCAGCACTCATTTCATCCTTAATCTCTACTGCCATGTCGACCTTGCCAACCTTTAGTAACCCACCAATCAATGTGTTGTACGTGAACAAGTTTCCTTCGCATCCCCTGTCGACCATCTTCCTATAGATATGCAAGGCTTTATCAACCCTGCATTTATCACAGAGCCCCTTGATCACAAGATTAAACGTCCACAAATCCGGCTCCACGGGGTATACGCCTTGAAGCATTTTATCAAACACCTCAAGTGCATTGTTAATCTCCCCGCCATTGCAAAAACCTTCAACCAAGGCATTAAATGTCCATACATCGGGCTCCATGCCCCTCTCTTTCATCCTCCTAACCTGCTCTCTAGCCTCCGGCATCATCCCTTCCTTGCAAAGTTTACGGATCAAGACATTATATGTCGTGATTGACGGATTCTCTCCCTTGGCAACCATCAAATCAAGCACATCCATCGCCTGCTTCACATCGCCATCCTTGCAGAGCTTGTCGATTAAGCAAGTGTATGTGACAACGTCCGGCCGGATGCCCCGTTCACCCATATCCTTAAGTACATCCATGGCATCATCCCACCGTCCACGATCACAGAGCCCATCAATGACACAGGTATAGGAAACCACATTGGGAGGACTCCCTGCTCGCGCATCTCCCCCAGCAGCTTCAGGGCTTGGTCGACGTCACCCACTCGGCAGAATCCTCGAATTAGAGTTGTGAAGATGACGACATCGGCAGAAAGACCCTTCTTCTGAAGCATGTCGTCGAGCAAAGCCATTGCCTCCCGCACACTTCCGTTGCTGCAGAGGGCATCCATGAGGGAGGCGTAGGTGACGACGGTGGGGGGACACCCGTTCACGCCCATCTCAGCAAAGAGCTCCATGGCCTTGTCCAGATGGCCCCCTTGCAGAGCCCGTGGATGAGGGTGTTGTAGGAGATGGCGTCCCTGTTATCTCCCATGCGGTGAAGCAAGTCCATGGCTTGGGGGATGCGGTGGCACCTGCAGAGACCCTTGAGGACGATGTTGAAGAGGAGGGTGTCCAGAGGGAAGCCGCGCTTCAAAATGGAGCCCATCACAGATAGGGCCGATTTGTGGGGGTCGGTGTGGCTCTGAAGAGAAGAAGCCAACAGACGCATCAGTGTCGGCAGGTCGGGGTCGGCCGTGCGATGAAGAACGCAGGCTTTCTCGGTCTGAACTCTATCGCTGCTGACGACGACCGACTTCCCGGCCTTAGTTGTTGCGAAACGAAAGGCTCTCGTCGGCGGAATGGGGCAGTGCCCTCCTCATGGTGCGGAGCTTCGGGAAGAATGCACGGTGTGCCTCTCGACCCCTTCTCTAACTCCGTGCTTGGAAGACCGGCGGTGTTTGTACACGAGATTGAAAATGAAAGGGATATTTACACCCATAACCTTGAGTAATCTCGTAATTACCTCAGGAACTCTGCGCAAGCACGAATTACACCCAGAACCCCGAATAATGTTTAACCCTTACATTACATAACACTGAGTCAACTTCCATCCATTTAAGCCGTTAACTTTAACCGGATCCATCCATTAATGACAATTTTACCCCTAAAACAAAATCACATTCTCAAAAAATACCCCCGTCACCCCCGGCAAGCTGCCCCCACTGCCCTGCGCTCTCCCGCATGCAAGCTCCAGCCTTCCTCCTCCCTGCGCCTCCGCCCCCGAGGAGCCCCACGTCCTGCTCTTGCTACCTCCCTCTCCCCCCGCCAAGCTGCAGCCCTCCCCCTCACTGTGCCTCGAGTTCAAGCTGGCGCCCGCTCGAAGCCCCGTCCTCGGAGGCCCCCGTGGCTGCTCAAAGACCACCTCCCTCTCGAGTTCGCGCTGGCGCCCGCTCGAAGTCCCCCGTCCTCGAGCTCTGCCACCTCGGATCCCCCCGCGGCTGCTCAAAGAACTACGCCACCCCCCCCTCCAGCCCAGCTCCCCCTTCCCCGACACCCCCACCGCCCGCTCCCCCCTGCTACCGCCCATTCGGAGCCCCCCTTCCTCGAGCCCCACCCAAGAACCGTAATTCAAACTCAGATCCGGGATTGAATCCGACCCACACGACAAATCTTCACGAGCATCAAAGAACAGCTCCTCCTCCACTCCACCCTCAACGAGTGCAGAATCACAAGCCATCATTCTCACACTTGCAGAGCACTGTTGGATAGGAAAACAAACACCAACAAAATAAAACCAATCTTCAGCACAAATCACAACACGGCATTAAAAACACACCCACAGTCTCCAATAGTCAAACGCCCACAAAATCCACCGAAACCAACAAGCCAAGATCGCATTCCAGTCCCAACTCCGAACAATACATTGCACCATATCTCCCAAACTCCAAAGAAATCCCAGAAATCCGCGACATGCCTCCATTAAAAAAAGAAACCCACAGGTCGAAGATCGCTGAGCATGGAGATAGAGACGAAGATGAGGCTGAGCAGGAGCAGGAGACGAAGATCGCTGACGAGGGTCGTCGCGGCGCCCAAGCCCCAAGTCGCCCCCCTCCTCCTTCCCCCAAGCCCCAGGTCGCTCGTGCCCCTCCTTCCCCTCCGGCACCGCCCAGGTCGCCCGCGCCCCCCCTTCCCCTCAAGCACCGCCCAGATCGCCCGCGCACCGCCCCTTCCCCTCCGGCGCCGCTCAGGTCGCCCGCGCCTCGCCTGGGAACCCACCCCCTCGCCCGCGCCCAAGCCCCAGGTCGCCCCCTTCCCCTCCGACGCCGCCCAGGTCGCCTATGCTCTGCCTCTCCTAGGAACCCATCCCCCATGCCCGCGCCGCCCCCAGGTCGCTCGCTTGGAACCCCTCCCACCTGCAATTTCCTGTTCCAGGTCAAGTCCACCTCATATTTCTTTTTTTTTTTTCGATTAATCTCAACCGTTAAATCACAGATAGGTTAGATTAACTCAGCCATATGGTTGAGTTAATGAAGTTAACTAACAGAGGGTTATGGGAGTAAGACAGAGCAATTATTCGGGGTTTTAGGTGTAATTCGTGTTTATGGAGGGTTCCTGGGGTAATTACCATATTACTTAGGGTTATGGGTGAAAATATCCCAAAATGAAATTGTAATAAGTCAAAGTTCAAACAAAATTTATTTCGGAGAGATTGATGCGAGGGAACAAGCTGCGCCATCAATTCTTTAAAATACAATATCTATAGATATGAGAATCATAATATTGATATGCATAATTTTTTGGACCCTTTTGAGGAGCCTTATTGCTTAAGTAGCTAAGAATCTGAAGGTGTTAAAATCAAAAGGAATGAATACATGTTGATTGTCAATACAAGCCTTCTCATGCTTAGCAACTTTAGCCGAAGTAGCTTTCTGTGTAGCATATCACGCAATAAAATCACTCATTATCGGACTCGCCAATGGAGAAACTCCAGTCAAATCAACACATGCATGCTTCCCTCCAGCCCATCCAAATATTAAAACATCTATTGGTCTGAGTGTCGATCTCCCCTCTTGTGGATCCGTCAATAAATTCACAGGTGCTTCTTTCTTTGAAGCAACTCCAGCATGTCTGAGTACATCATAAAGGACATCCCTTATAAAATCATGTCTATATTTGAAATATAGGAGTTCACGACAATGAACTGCATGCTTCCCAAAAGCGTCCAAGCATGATTTGTGGCATATTGGGCAAGGCTCGTCAGCTGGAAAAAGAGGAATCATAAGACGATACTTGAGGATAGTACGATACTCAATAGGTGACATATGCATCCCAAGGCCCTCAATAGGAATAACAGGGAGGAAGTCTTGAGCATGGTCAGCATGTAAACAATGAAAATTGCTTTTTGCCTAACAGTCATGTCAAACTTAATTTCCATTTCTTCAACAAATTTGCTAAAAAGAGAACTCATCAAAGCATTCTAGGCTTTAGGGGGGTCGATATCCTTGTTAGCAAAACATGAAGATCGAGAGATGGAAGTGTGGTACGTAGGCCCTCCAAAGCGTATAGAAAGTCATAATCCGTACCATGTATCCCACTGTCTCGTAAAATGTGGTCTTGGAGCACCCACGATTGAACTCTAGAGGCCACGAAAGCATACGAGGAAGCTTCAAGAACTGAATGAAAACTGAAACCACCAAGTCTGATAGGTAGTGATGCCACCCGTCCTTGAAGGTCGCCAAAGAAAGGGCCTCCACAAACCATAATATCCCAAATAGTTCCGCGAAGTCCTTTATCAAACCATGTAGCAGCTCGTTGCATGTATGCAGGTTGACATGTCCTTAAGCCAAACATGAGCTAGGCAGTGCCCATACAAGATCGTAATAAAAGAAGCTCACTTCGTGGATCATCCAATCGAGGGAGTAAATGCATTAAGTCAACAGCTTTGGTGGCCCTCATCATAGTCAAGTCTTCAACAAAGTCTTTGTCCCTACTCACTGCACCTTCAAGTAACCTCACTCCCAACACAGGCCTCCCAATATCCACGGGAAACAAACCTTTGCGGATCTTTTGTCCATCACATGAAGGCCAAAAAAGTTTGATTGTTTTTATATTCAGCATAAGTCCCATCCCTGGACCCTTGCATTGTATAATGTCAAGCACCTTAGCTACATCCAAAGTATCCCCGATGATAGTCCCACATCAAGATACCAAGCATGGAGAAGGAGCTTACAATTATCTCGTATCTCATGAATAAGTGGATGCAAGGCAAGAGAAAAAAGAAGTGGACCTAAAGGATCACCTTGTTGCACTCCGGTGGTTGACCATAAACGATTGTCTCCAATATATAATCTGGCAGGTTGAGCATATATAAACTCCACCCATGAAGAAATAGATGGGCATCTCCTCATAATTTAAAAAAGCATCAATGATCTATTTATCATGTTGAAATCATTAGAGAAATCAACATTCAACGTCGGAAATAAAATAAAAATCTTTATTTTTGGTCTTACGTTTTCCCCCTAGAGACGCAAATTTCTATACAAGTGGATTGTGTGGATGGAGCGATGCATCACGTTAACGTCCTATGCTGTGTTGATTAACAAAGCAGCCAAGGGGGGATTCTTCCAATCGCAGCGAGGTGTTCGACATGGGTGTCCCTTAGCCATAGAAGGTCGTATCGGCGATATATCGACTATATATCGTCGATATATCAATTTCGACATGGTAGGGGTATCGAAATCACCCAATATATCCATTTACAGGGATATTGGCGCCATATGGGCTCATATCGATAAAAAATGACTGGATTTAGTATAAAAAATCCTGGATATCGATCGATATCGGCAATATTTCTATATATCAATGCTATTATTCATGCAAGATTGATTCTACTACTTATCTAGCTATCGACAGTATTAAAACTCATATCTAGCTACACCTAGTATTAAAACAGACAATGGTTTATCTATTTTTTGTTTCAGGTCGGGGGCGCTGCCCCCGCACCCCCACAACAATTGAATCAACAGCAAGATCCCTGTATTGGTAGGGTATGGTGTGATAGGAGGGTGCATGCAATGGTTCTTCAACTTGGAGTATATTTGCAAGTTATTTCATGTTGTAAGACTTGAATGAAATCCATTTCCAATATCTATAAGTCAATTCTTCAAAAAAATATTTATAAGTCAAGAATCAACATTAATATCGATATGTTCGAAATAATCGATATATGTGATATAAGCTTCGTATTTAAATGTCATTAATGCATAGACATGTTTGAAGAATGCACTATAAGTGGTGCATCTGAAAAAGTCATTTTATCATGGGATTTTTACACTCATAATTCTAGGTAATTTTGCAATTACAATCATAACCCTGCGTAGTAGCGAATTACACGAGAAACATCGGATGGTCACTCTGTCTCACACTCATAACCCTCCGTTGATTTTCCCCTCAACCCAACCATATCATTGAGTTAATCTCACCCTTAGTCTATCCAATGAGTGCTAAAAATTTAAAAAAAAATAAAAAAACCTTCTTCCTCCTCCATCTTGCTTGCATTCTAGCTGATCCCCTCCCCTTCTTCTTCCTTCGCCCCTCTGCCTGCAGCCCCAACCCTCCTCTGCCCGCAGCTATCCCCCTCTGCTCACAGCCAACCCCTTCAGCCCCTCTGCCTGCAGCCTCGCCCCCCCTCCACACGTAGACACCCCCATCCGCTTGAAGCCTCACCCCTCATCCGCACGCGGCCACCATCTCCACCCCTCCGCATGCAACCTACGCCCCTCCGCAGCCACCCCCTTAGCAAGGGACTCGGGGGCGCAAGATAGCTGCCCATCTCCATGCCCACCGCCCCCTCCCTCCAAGCTAGCTGCCTCCCCCCTCCAGGCCCACCGTCTCCATCCCCCTCCAAGCCCGTCGCCCCCCTCCCTCTAAGCTAGCTGCTTCCCCCCTTCTAGACCAGCTGCCCCCTCCCCTCCATGTCCGTTGCCCCCTCCCTTCCAGATGTTGTAAGTTGCTTGTGTTGTGAGCGTATAGCTCCTCAAGGAGCTCCAGCAGCTTGTCGGCGTTCATGTGTCCGACAGGAAGGCCGTGGTAGAGTTGGGCGATGTTGCTTTTCTGTATTCTTTGTTGGGTCCTTTCACATCTCATGAATGTCAGTCGAGGTATAGTTGGACGACGTTGCTGATTAGGGTTTCAGAGTCGTGCACGCATTGTGCGTTGAATGTGCTAGGGGAGATGTGCAGGATGTCCCCGGAGGAGTGTGCACCTGCAGCGATGGAGGCCGGATTAACCGCGAAGCTTTTGCTTGTGCTGCAGAGTGGTTGTAATAAGATGCTGAAGCAGAGAGCCGCGGAGCTGTTGAAGCTTTGCAGTCTTAATTACTCTGCAACGCATTTCATTTCCAAGTGCAAGCTCACGAGAACGATCCAATGGAAAATTAGATTGCATTGACAGTGAATTGATTGCGAGAGGGAGTTCAGGGAATGTTTGTATGCGCACTGCTCATCGCTTGTAACACCCTCTCTTGTGTTGGTTCCTCTTGGAGATGGAGAGGATCATCCGGGTGTAGATGTTGGACGTAATGAGAACCGACCTCTACCAAGTGTGACTGCCATGGTACGAGGAGGAATCGATTTCGAATAAGGTTTATGTCCTATATATGGGGATTTGGGGGGCAATTTTTTGTTCTGGCAGGCGATATATGGGGATTTGGCGGCCGATTCAGATATAGGGCATGATTTGCAAATAAAGTTGAGCATTAGGAGCAATTTTGACTTTTCCTAGCGGAAACCATCAACGGACATCCTGAACGGAAATTAATACAGAGTTATGTCATGTAAAAGTTAAGCATTACTCGAGGTTTCTCACGTAATTCACGATTATACGGGGTTATGATTGTAATTGTGAAATTACACAGAGTTATAGGTGTAAAAATCCCTTCTATTATTATACCAAGAAAAAATAGAATATGTTATTTTGCAGTCGAGTATCAATTTTATAGTTAGAAACTTGCCAAAAAAAGCAGATCGATTATGTTAATTCTTAATAGCATACTAATAAAATACTTTCAATAGAACACTTGTGAATGGAATTTTCACTTACAAATAATTTCTCAATGTACTGAACTATGTAAGGAACTTCTACTTGATATGAGTCCCTGATTTACTGTACCAACAACTTCCTTTCATATGTTGATGTTTGATGACCATCTTGATGTCGAAGAACAATCATTCAATAAATTCATTCCATTCAACTAAGTGAACCAAAGGCGCATAACTTTAAAAGTATTGTTTGTAAACACTTAGGGTGCGTTTGATTCGTGTATTATCTAGGGGAGGATAACCCGTTTTTGTGTTTTGGTGTTTGGTTGGTGGGTTTAGAGTTGGGAGGGTTTGTGTGATGTGATTGTATTGAAATTTGAAAAAGTTGGTAGTTATTATTATATGATTGTATTGAAATTTGAAAAAGTGGTAGTTGTTGTGATGTGATTGTATTGAAGTTTGAAATAGTGAGTAGAAGTTGATTATTTTATGATTTTTAGATGATATGATGGTATAATATATATATATATATATATATATATATATATATATATATATATATATTATGGAAAGAGAGTGAGGCCCACTACTGAGTTGGGAATATGGATTTTGGAGTAACCTACCCAAAGTAAGGGTAAACCCCTAATCGAACGCCCCCTTAGGTTCTTAATAAAAAAACTACCTACCTGCATAGTGCTTCTTTTTTCTCTTCTCTGAAGTCTTTGTGTGTGTAATTTGTTAGTATTCAAATGACATCAGCATGATAGCTTGATCAATTTAGGATATATGTGTCTGGAATAGGAGGGGGAGGTCAAGGTAACTTGATCAGCACCTCCTCCTTTATCTTCTTCTCCAAGATATTGCTTGTGTGGTGTTGCTGGCATGATTAATTCATGTCCATGCATCTCCATGATAGATATATCAATCTGTATGATACATATTCGAACACCTTCATGGATGGTGTAAAATTTCTTTCTTGCTTCTCCCAGTTTGTCACCATATATCATGTAACACATATCTCGAGAACAACGCCTCTGGTATATCATACTCGACTACAACAACATTGTATGGAGGATGTGATTCTTTTGCTACATGGATGTGACCTCCACGGCCATGGGTGTGGCAGCAAAGAACCACCTTATGTGGGATGATGACATCAACCCCTACTGCGTCCTCGTATTGGTGCATACGTGGGCTTTTCATCCTTATTTATCTACTAATGGTTGGATATATGATAATCGTGTTGTTAAGGACTACTTTGTTGTTCTCTTTTCTTAAGGCTATGTCTTTGTACTCCGGATACATTAGTTACACCTCCCCTTCTCCGTTATGAAACCCCATTAGGACATTTAATTAGAGAGAAAATAAAGATAAAAAGTAATGCACGTATTTTAAAAAATATTATTTATAGTTATGCCTCTTTTAGATTCTGCAATATTAGTTATGCCCCACTCTCTTTTGCAATATCAGTTGTACCCTACTTTTTTGCCCAGTGACTACGTGTGCCCTCTTGTTACTTTAGCCATCAATGTGGTGAACCAAAACCATGGTTTATTTAAATCGATGTCTGGTTAAGTAATGATTCATTGCACCTATACCCTTACATTCTTAACCTCAATGGTTGTGGGCAAAGGTGAAGGTGCCCCCTCCACTGCCCTCACCCACCTCTACATTGGCTTCCTAGTTGCCCTCGCCTCCACCCTCTCCCTTGTTGACCCCGACTTGTAGCACCACCTACATGTTGTGAAACATGGGATTTTCAGTGGTAGAAGATGATTTACAATTGATCTTCCTCTTGTGTCAACAAGGTCCAACTCGACATCCACCTCGACCATGCCTAAATAGTGGAGTCCAGCCTCTCAATTATCGGAGACAACGACCCCCTCGATGGCGTCACTATTTATGACATCAAATTTGGTACAGACAATCTCTCCATCAGTGATATCTTCACTCGACGAAGGATGAGGCTCACAGGAATTCCTTGAGGAAGGGTTGAGGAGGAAGGAGAGGCATGGCATTGAAATAGGTTGGGGTTGTGAGGAGGATGAGGTAGGTTGGGTTAGTGGGATGGGGGAGTTGCTGCAAGGAGGGTGGAGGAGGTCAAAGTTGTGTGGATGGGATGGGTGATGTGGAGAGGGTAGAGGAGGTCGAGGTTGTGGGGATGGGATGGGTGTTGCGGGGAGGGTGGAGGAGGAATGGAGTTGTCAAGAAGATATCAAGGTTATGGGGATGGTGGAGGAATATAGGGTTGTGGGGCTAGGAGGTATTGTGGAGGTCAGGTATGTCGAGACGAGATCGGGGCTACAGAGAAGGTGAAGGAAGTCGAGGTTATGAGGATGAGGTGGGCGATGCGAGGAAGGTGGAGGAAGAACATGGCTATAGGGAGGAGATTGAACCTGCATGATGGGAGTTGTTAAGAGGAGATCAAGATTGCAGAAAGTGTGTGGAGGTCTATGTGTTAGACATGTGTGCCAAGGGTGAACCATTTCTACAATAAATATTATTATGATTATTTAATATATCAATAAAAGTTATTGATTGTCAATCCCTATTTGAGATTAATGAATGCATACACTTATAAGGTCTCTCAATACAACTAAGATTATGTACCATGACCATCCCGATATTCATACAGTTGTTGATCAAATGGTTGGATCATAGATGATGGTGCTAAGATGATATCTATAAAGTTAGATTAAGGACATAACTAGCACCGTCAAATGATTGTCAATAAAGGATCTCCAGTCTGAGAAGGAGATGTCAATCCTTACTCCAAATCTCGATATCTGATCGACCTCTTGATGCAAGTTATCTGCATAGGAGTAGAAATTCGAATGTGTCAGAGTTCATCCATAGAGTGTACTTAATGAGATCGAGATATCAATGTACTTATGTCGTATGATGTCACAATATAGCACGCATCCTCTAACAAGAGACAGATGTGTTACTATTTATCTAAGCATATACATTTATACCATTAAGTTGATGACCTAATCAAGGTCTACACACCGGCTAGATGGTGCGCATACAAAGGTATACAAGTAATACGATCTCTCAAAGGGATCATACAGGTTCGCTATTGAATAGGAAGACATGAGCTCACTCTGAGATATTGGGAACAATCAAATTTCATCGATGGTCATCTTGCTTTGAAGGCATGACAAGATTTGTAGTTATGATATATGCTTTTGAAAAGCACATAATCAATACCAACTCCCAACGATCGAATGAGAAACATAACGATAAAAATCACGGAGGAGATAGTTCAAATATGATGAGAACTTCGAGTTTGATCAAGGTCTTCTAGTATGCATGATGTACGAGTATTGGGAATACTCGAGGGTAATGTGATCTAAATCGATGTATAACCATGACACTTCAATTCCATGAGAGTGATGAAACATGTTTGGATTTTAATGACTCTATCCAGTAGACTACTTATTCAATCTTGGTCCAAATGTTGGACATTGATCTAAATGAGATTCGAGTAATGAGAAGATTGGATATTCTTTCTAACTTGATCAGACATCTCTAAGAGATCTTATAGATATGGATATGAGATTAGATCTCACTATTCAAATCACTATACATGGAATGTACAGTCCCCATGTCCTTTTATCCAAGTATCGAAGGCACATTATTCTTGAAATAGTCCAATAATAATTCCATTTAGATAATATCTAAGCATCGGAAAATGAAGAGAAATGATGATAATTAAATTAGATTTAATTATCATAATTAGTGTTGATGTAATTCATATTATCTAGACATGTGTATAGTGATATTTTAAATAATTAAATTAGATTTAATTATCATAATTAGTGTTGATGTAATTCATATTATCTAGACATGTGTATAGTGATATTTTAAATAATTAAATTAGATTTAATTATCATGATTAGATTAATATGGATAATACTATCTAAAATAGTTGCTAATAATGTGGATATGATCCATAATGTCACAGAGAAAATTAATTGTGAACAGGGTTCACAATTTAAATATTAATGTGAATAGATTCACATTGTATAAATAAAATGTAAATATGGTTTGCATTTAGTTTTGGATGGTTGAATATGATTCATAAATATCAATAGTCTTATTGTAATTGTCACAAATAATTTAGAATTATTTTGGTGATAAATCTAATAGAAAGCAAGCAACAAAAAATAATTTGGTGTAATATTGGGTTGCACTGTATAATAGGAAAGGAGATGATTCCTTATCCTATTATATGGTGGACGGCCATGGTGGATAATACCATGGTGGTCGTCCACTCTATCAAGGGATGGAGACTACTCTTAATCCCATTATGTGTGTTGCTAATTGTGTAGATTGTCTCTCAACTTGCAATAACGAAGATTACATGTAATCTTGGAGATTGAAATTTAATCTCAACTATTGATTCCTATTAGGAGTGCATCATAGTCGCCCAATTAATTATAAAAGAGAGGTTGATCCTAGCTCTCTTAGGTAATGCAATTGTTGCAAAAACAACAACTCTTTCAGTCATACCGCACGTCACACCTCTCTCCCTCTAAGCCCCTCGTGGTCATTCACATAGGGTTTGTAGAGACTTTGATCGTCATCGTGTTGCCATTGTGCTGGCAGCTTGATCGCTTGTGGATCATCATCTTCTTTGACGCTCCGTGCCCTTGAAGCAGATGCGTATTTTCGTGAGATGAAACAGGAGTTTCCTTGCTTGTATTGTCTCTTTGGATCGCGAGAAGAACATCTCTCATCTACATACATGCAAGTGCTCTCTACGTCGGATGGGAATTGAGACATGAGATCTTCTTTTAGAGGCTTCTAGATCACGACCAAGATTCAAGAGGTAACCCTTATACTTGTATAATCACGCTGAATGGGAATTATTCCCATGCCATGAAGTTTCATCTATTTTTTTAATATATGTCGCACCATCAACTAATATGACTAATTAAGCAGAATCAGGTATGATTCGGTCTCTACCTTCTGTGAAACACGACATGTAATAACTCGCCTTAAAGTGGTATCAGAGCCTTGATTAAAGGTCTTGGATATGATCCAAATATTAGGAAACAAGGTTTGGGATATTGGTTTGCGCAGGAACTTGTTATTTTCCGCATAGATGCTTTTTCGAATTGATTTTTGCATATGATATGGCTACCATTTTGCAAATGTGTGAAAGTATTTTGCGATACTTAATCGTATTTAGAATGTTTGGACATGACCCCAAAAGGTGGACCAAAGGCGGGAGACGATCATGCATTGTTTTAGTTTCAAAAAATTCCCGCACTATCACGTTTTTGCATGAATTTCGTAACTACAACTTACTGAATTTTATTTATTGTTTTTCTATCATGAAATACAATAAAAACACATTAATTATATCTATAATCCAGCAAACAAACTGCTTGCACAATTTCGAGTCCGATTGCTAAAGGTCGGGACTTGCACCTCGCGCATCCTGGAAGCGTGAAGATCACGCGGTATGTGATCTAGGTCGACCAGTCGTACTGGTCGCAAGGGGCAGCAGAAATTTAAAAAAGTCAATGAAACCACGTGACATGGGAGTCATTACCATGTCATTTCATCTAGATCACAAACAAGTATTAGGGTTACCTCTTGTAGCATGATTGTGATCTGCATGTCAATAAACAAAGGTACCTCCTATCTCAAGTCTGATCCAATAGAGAGAGAATCTGCAGGAGCATGGATGGGGCATTGTTTCCTGCAATCTGAGTTGACGATCTGAGCGTGGAACCTTCTGATTTTGTCACACAAAATCTATCATCTTCTTTGCGACCACGGAGCACTGAAGAAGACATATATCCACGAGTAGTTTATCCAGCAATGCAACGACAATGCGATGACGGTGGAGTTCTCTCAAACCCTAGGGTGGACGACCACCAAGAGTTGAGGGTGAGAGATCTTTAAAGCGTGTAGAGAGAGAGAGAGAGTTGTTGCCTCAATTTGTTGTGGAGAAAAGCCCTGGGGTTGGCTCTTCTTTTATACAAGATTAGATGGCTAGGTTGCACTCCTAATTCAAATCAATGGCCTATATTTTATCGCAACAATTTACAACAACAATTAGTTAATTTAAAATAAATAAATAAGTTGAAAATATTCATCAACAAATTTAATTTCAATTAAATCAATTTCATGTGGAATAATAAGGAAGGAGGAGAGCATCCTTCCAAATAGGGTGGAGTTCATCATGGAGACTTTCTCCGTGTGGACACCCACTCCTATTACGAGTGGGATGGTCTCCTCTTCCTTCTATATTGATGAAATTCGTAATCTCATTAAATATTCCACATGTTGCAACAACATATATTGCTTGAATTTTCATCAAAATAATTGCAAATTATTTTGTCACAATTTCAAACATGTCACTGATAATTATGAGTCATATTCATCAATGCAATATTAAATGTAAATCACATTTACATTTAATTTTTCAATGTGAATCCAAGTCACATTCAATTGTATAATGTGAACCTAATTCACATAACTCATAATTTGTAAATGATATTTACAACAAAATCTCTATTATGATATTATGAATTATATTTATAATATTTAGATCATTGTGGATAGTGATATCCACATTAATGTTATCTATGATAATTAAATCCAATTTAATTATCTTAGATGCCTCTCTACATATATTCAAATAATGTGAATCATATCCACATTATTAGTGATAATTAAATCTCATTTAATTATCAATTTTCCAATGCTTAGATAGTTGTCAACAATAAAAGTATTGTTGAAATCTTTCAAGAACAATGTGCCTTCTCCATGGATACTTAGAGATAAGGACATGATGACTATATATACCATGTATAGTGACTTGGATACTGAGATCTAATCTCATATTTTGATCTATAAGAGTGCAGAGTTGTATGTAAGTCAGATGTATATCAAATCTTTTCATTACATCGAATCGCATTCAGATCACTTTCCAACATTTGGACTAAGATTAGATAATTAATCTACTGAGTGGAGTCACTAAAATCCAAACATATTTCATCACTCCCTCGGAATGGAAGCATTACAGTTATACAATCAATTAAGATCACATCTCCCTTGAGTATTCCTAACATACACACATCCTGCATACTAGAAGACCTAGAATAAACTCGAAGTTCTAATCACATTTGAATTATTTTCTTAAGGGTTTTATCATTAAGTTTTGCATTCGATCACCAGGAGTTTGTATCGATTATATGCTTTTCCAAAATCATATATCATACCAACAAATCATGTCATGCTTCCAAAATAAGATGGTCATCGATGGAATTTGATTGGTCCCAATATATCATGAGTGAGCTCATGTCTTCCGGTTCAGATAGCGAACATGTATGATCCCTTTTAGCGATCTTATTACTCATATGCCCTCATATGCACATCAGTTCGTCAGTGTATAGACATTGATTAGGTCATCAACGTAATGGTTTGCCTAATGTGCATACATAGATATATAGTAAAACATCTTTCTCTGATCAGAGGATGTGTGCATGTATCGTGACAACATACGATATATGTCTTGGTTATCTCAATCTCGTTAAGTCAACTCTTTGATCTAACTTATCTGACGCCTCCGAATCTCTATTCATATGCAAAGCACCTACATCAAGAGACCGGGTGTATGCTAGCCTATGGAGTAAGGATTGTCATCTCCTTCTCATGCTGGAGATCCTTTCTTGATAATCACTTGACGGTACGGTTGAGTTTTCAATCTAACTCTTTAGATATTCAACTTTATACCAGCCTCTATGATCCAACCTTTGGATCAACAAATGTATGATATTAAGATGATCATGGTATATAACCCTAGTTGTATTAAGAGACCTATCATGTATTTAATTAAAGATATATTTAATTTCGTTCAAAGGGATTTTTCTTTAATTTTATGTTGTTAATTAACACAATACTTTTTTATTTTGCTTTATTTAATATTACTTTTTTAATATTATACATGATTGATTTTATGTAATGTATATTCTATATTGCTATTCAACCTATTCTCAATTGTACAATATACATGTACATAATCTTGAAACACAAGGCATATAATGATTCAATGACAAAGGTTTTGTAAAGAGCAAGTATAATACTACCTTTGTAATGATGACCATTGAATTTGACCTGGTCAGTGTGACAATGCTGGTATTGGATGAGTGGACACGTAAATGGTGAGGCTCGACCACCATGATTGTGGCATTATAATTCCTAGGGCAATGGCAGACTGGGTAAAGAACTAAGAATTGACTCCTTATTCCATGAGTTTACTCTCTTTCCATTCTTTCTTTTTCATGTTAAATGTTTTAAATTTCATTTCTTCATGATAGACGATGATTCACATGTAATGCATTACTTCTTCATGTTTTTGTCTACAACGAATTTTACACTATCAACTCGATTTCTTTTCGCACTCGAGAATGAGATTTATCATTTTGCAATCGATTAACATACATGGATACATGTAATTATTAAATATTTAATGAAATAAAGTTCCACACAAGCCTTATGCTAAGCATATTTCCTTGGTATAGAAATGTCACTTTACTGCAAATGTGTCAAAGATCATTGATGAAACCCTATTTCATGCTCTTAATTCGCTGAAATTAACCCCCTAGCTTAGACCAAGTATCAATAAAAATCAGAGTAATCCATGTAATTATCTAACCCCTTGAATAAATTAAAAATATAAAAAAATATCAAAACAAAATTCGTAGTGTTTTTAAACCCTTAAAACGCTCACAAAACTATTTCTATCTTTGTTTGACCTCATCTCCATTTTTGATCAACATGAAACTTGTAGATCTCATCGAGATCTACAACTTTTTTATTTTGAGTTTTTCCAAATTCGTCCATCTTCTCCCTCTTATTTAATTTTCTTTGTCGTAATAATCTGATTGGACCACGTTACGCCATCTAGTTGCGCCATGCGGCCTAGTCCCTTGCGCGCCATACGCCCATCAACTTCAGTCGTTAATTGGCTTTCTAGCACTCCAATCCGCGCCATCCAATCCCGCATCCGTTCACAGCCTTTTGATCATTCTCAGATCTCATCAAGGCTGTTCGCTAGCACTGTGCTCTCAGTTGGCCACGTGTCGCGCCCACATTCGCCTGATCGTAGCCTTGATGCTTCCATCCCAGCCACTTATTTCCTCTGCATTCCTAGCCGCCCGATCGACATCAACCTTTCATCATCGTTGTTCGTCTCCGCCTCCTTCACCTCACGACACGTGGCACTCTCTGCGCCCTTCATTCCATTTGCCTTAGATCTGATCTGGACCGCTTCTTCGCGCCCATTTCTTGGCCGTTGGATCACGAGATCCAACGGCCGAGACTTCATCATCTACCTCTAGAGAACCCTCGCCCACGTCGCCCCACCTCGCAAAACCATCGCTCCCTTCCTATTTTCTCGATCACAACCTCCACCTTCCCCACTCACTAGCTGCTCCCGGACCTTCCCCACTCATCCATGACCCTCGCGAGAGTCCACGCTTTCCATGAATCTCTTCCTATCAATCCATATCACCCACTAAAACAAAGACCTCTGCCATCTCAACTGTCGAGCTCCCTCTTCAAATACCCCCTCTCCTCTGCCTTTCACCGGCATCCACCTTTATGAGGGCTAGGCCCAGCACTCTGCTCCTCCCTGTGACAGGGGGAGGATCGATCAAGGAGCGAAGACAACCTTGAGCCTCCGGTGAGACCCGCCGCCTTCCATGGCCACGTCGCAGAGCTTTGCCTCCGCTCGAGTTGCCCCACCCAGCTGAGGGGGTCCAGCGAAGACCCGGGGTTCACCTCGAACCCCAAGCCCAAGCCTTCGACCGCCATTATTGACCAGGTAAGCTATCCTCGATCCCCCTTGTATATCCTTCGTTCTTCTTCCCATTAATTAGGCGACTCCTGACACCATCACCGTTCACCGACCACCTCTTTAGTTCCGCCTCGCTTCCACCATTCACGCACCACCCTTCGATCCCCTTCTCCTTCCTTCATGACCACAGACCACTCCGACTCCCTTCTTCTTCGACTCACCAGAGAAGATGATCACGGCCGACCGCCTTCTCCGCTTGTATGGCCTCCATTCCATCTCATTTCACACACATGCTTCAGTGTGCACGCTTCGGCTATGGATCTAACCATGCAGGTGCTCGAGTCTTCAATGGTAGGAACTTCGCCTGAGCCAAGTCCGCGAGCTCCTCATCAGGCATACAGATGCCACCATCAGCCTCCATGATGCTCAGCACCCTCCTGAAGCTTTGGAGAAGATGAAGGACATTTCAGGAACCTTGGAGGAGCGGCATCTCGAGCAGAAGGAGGTGGCGGAGTTCAGTCCGCTTTGCCGGAGGATAAAGACCCATCGCCACCACCGCGGCGGAGGAAGACGACGCAAAAGCTACAGGTGTCGTTGGGTTCTCCAACGGCCTACACTCTGCCACGTCATACCCTCCGCAAACAGCAGCATCCGTCCGATCTTCACGATCGGGTGGTTCTTATGAAGCCATATCGACACCTTCTACAGCAGCAACGACCATCTGATCTTTCGTGATCAGACGGTCCTTGGATGTCCACGTGTCAGACAACACCATACCTCCAGGCTTGGTCCCCCCTGAGCCTATTCCGAGCCTACCCCGAACTCGAGCCGACTCCGAGCTTGCATCAAACCTTCGAGGAGCATCCGAGCCTAGCTGAAGCAGCCCCGAACCTCCAGTGCCACCCGAGCCTGGCCTCACGTGTTTCCGTCACATGATGGCTGGGAAAATTGCATGGAGACCCCGCCAAATTCTCCAAATTGCAAGTAGGTCCAGATCACATGTAGACCACATGCGCCTAGGGTATTTTGCACTCATACCCTCGTGGATTTTAATAATTGAAAAAATACCCCCACTCGTGTGGGTTATTTACAGGGAAGGTCTCAAACTTTATTTTACTTGCATTTTAGTCCCTCCTAGGGACATGTTTGCTATTTATCTCTTATGTTTTCTTGCATTTATGCTTCTGGCTTCACTTTTGCATATCTTGAGCATCCTAGCTCCGATTGAGTCGATTTCAGTGGCGTTTTGAAGCTCGTTTCATTGTCTTCTTTATGGCATGCTTAGACTTCAGATTTGACACTATGAATTTTGATATATTATTTTAATAGCTAAGTGTCTTTATTATAATGCTTCACATGCCTTATTTTCACATCAATGAAAATAGCTTCATGAATTGAACCTGATATGATTTATGATTAAATGGCTCAAGTATTTTGGTAATTAGGGCATATTTTTCTCATTGCATTTTCTGTGCATTTCTTTGCATGAAATAAAAAAATAAAAGAAAAAAAATGCTTTGTTCATATTTATGCATTGTGTCTCCATGCATTCAATGACCTACGATTCTTTAATCCAACACTTAATATAAATAATAAGAGTCTAAATATTAAGAAAGAGGCTATTGTCCTTGAGTTCGACCTTGAGCTTGCCCAAGTAAAAAAATAATTCGACCATTGGATTTGATTATATTAATTAAATGATTCTTTGATGAATTCGATTCGGCCGACTACAACGCGTTAAAACCACTTATTAAGAGGCTGAATTCCATGTTTATCAATCACATACGCAAATGATATCATCTCGGAAATGCATTGCTCGTGTTTGATAAAACACGTTAGGTTCGAAGACATAGAAGATCGGTTGTACTACACATCTCAACGATGTATGTTTTATGCCCGAACTTGAATCTGAGAGAAATTACATTTCTGTAAAATTGACTTGCATTGTATTTTGCCACAATGGTCTTCTGATACAAGGTTATTGCTTCTTCATTAATACATGTTATTCAGTCTTTAAGATATACATGAGAGACATCACAAATGTTTTGGAATTTTCTGAGAATAATCGGGGTCGAACAGTCGCACGAAAAAAAAACTGTATGATATGAGATAAAGATCAACTTATCTTACAACTAATTTAACGGTCCACTGCTGCTCATGAAATGTTTAATGAAATGATGTCTGATAAACATGTGATACTCTAGATCTCATGAACAACGAAGTGTATAAAAAATATTACTTTCTTTTAATTGTGTGTAATTTTTTGTAGTATTTGCATGATGTATTTATTGGAGGCAATATTACATGTTGTGGAAGGGATAACAACGTATTCAATTTAAATGAAATATTTCGTATAGGATAGCATATGGTATTGGATGCTTAAACATTAGAAACATATGAAGGCGGTATATAAAAAATAGTCTTTCCGATATTGATCGGTGCTTGGGTTGGGATAACGAGGGTTAATGTTCGACCTCGGATGATCTAGAGTTATGGGCCAAAGTAAGATTGCTGTCTCACATTTAGCAAATTGTCGATATATATATATATATATATATATATATATATATATATATATATATATATATATATATATATATATATAGAGGGGCGATCCTATGAGATGAGATTTTGGTGAGATGGTGAGATAGGGCATTCTGGACCACTAGTTCCAACCAGGAGAGAGAAAGGCAGGAGAGAGAATACAGCAACTTGTGGTCCAGAATGTCCCATCTCACCATCTCACAAAATCTCATCTCATAGGATCACTCATATATATATATATATATATATATATATGAAATTTTGATCATGTTTATTCCTCTAGCATGTTTTATGTGTTGCATTTTAGGTTGAAAAATACATATGCAAACCTAACATATCGTCGACTCATATCATTCTATTAAAGTGAAGCAAATGCGAATCATCTCTGTTGAATATCATTTGTTGTATTTGTAGTTAACATTGCATTGTAATGATTTTGGTGCTATCTATGTCTGTGGAAACAATTGTTGTCTATGTTGCATAATATATTTCAATGTTGAAATAGTTGCAAACATGAAAGTATTGTTATTTATTTTGTATAATTAATTCATAATTATAAAAACGTGTGAAAATTTGACTTATATACAACAATAAAGCTTTTTCCCACAATTAAGTATGGTCGACTACATGGATTCTTTGCCTCCATTCAAATCTATCTTTAGTCAATCTCGGGCTTATATCCAAAAAACTAAGATCCCTTTGTATAGTCTCATTCCAGCAATTCTTGGATCGTCCTCGTCCTCTCTTAGCCGACTCAACATCCCAAAACTCACATCTCCTAACTGGTGCATTAGCTGACATTCTTTGCAAATGATCAAACCATCTTAAGCGGTTTTCCCGCATCTTATCCTCGATCAGAGCTACACCAACTTTCTTTCTGATTGCATTATTCTGAATCCGATCTATACATATGTGTGTCCAAACATCTACCTTAGCATTTTTATTTCTGCTACAACCATTCTCTGCACATGTCTATGGTTTACATGCCAACATTCAGATCCATAGCGGGTCTCGCGGCTGCTCTGTAAAACTTTCCTTTGATTTTAAAGGAATTTTCTTATTATAGAGAATAACAGAGGTTCCTCCCCACTTTAACCGGCATGCATTTATTCTATTAGTAACATCTCCATCAATTTTCCCATCTTGTGGCAAATAGATCACATGTATCTAAAAGAATCTCTCTTTCGAATGTTATCGTCACCAATCTTCACCTCGATTCCTTCACCATTGCTTCCGTCAAAGGTGCATTCCATGTTTTCAATCTTAGCCCTACTTATATGAAAACCTTAATCTCCAATGTGTGTTTCCAGACCTCAAGCTTCTCATTTACTCCATCTCTGGTTTCATCAATCAACACAATATCATTAGCGAATAACATACACCAAGGTACCTCATGATGAATGTGACTTGTCAACTCGTCCATAATCAAAGTAAAGGGAAATGGACTCATAGCTTAACCTTGATGTAAACCATTGTTGATGTCAAAATAGTCAGTCTTCCTAGACTGGATCCTTACATAAGATAAATCCTTATCATGCATATCCTTTATGAGGTTAATGTATAGAACATGTACATGTCTATTCTCCAAAATTTTCCACAATATCTCCTGTGGGACAGAATCATAAGACTTATCCAAATCAATAAAGATCACATGGAGGTTCTTCCTTTTGGCTTTATAAATCTCCATTATTCTCCTCGTCAAATGGATGGCTTCAATAGTTGAGCGACCTGGCATGAATATGAATTGGTTTTCATTTACTTTGGAAACTTGCCTCAACCTTCTTTCTATCACACGTTCCCAAAATTACATAGCGTGACTCGTCAGCTTGATACCTCTGTAATTTGAACAATTTTGAATGTCTCATTTGTTCTTATAAAGAGGCACCACAATACTTCTCCTCCAATATTCAGGCACTTTCTTGCTTCACAAAATAACATTGACTAAATTCGTAAGCCAAGTTACACTACGCTCACCTAAAACTCTCCATACTTCTACAGAGTTGACATCCGTTCCCCGGTCTCATAACCTTCAAAGACTCATCTACTTCCTTTCTTTGCATTCGTCTATAGCTTTCACTATTAGCTAGATCACCCAAAGTGATCTCTCTATTTCCTTCCCAAATGAAAAGTTTATGGAAATACTGCTTCCATCTAGTCTCTATATCCTTCTGAGTAACAACTGCGTGACCTTCCTCATCCTTAATGCATCTCACTTGAGAAAGTTCTTTAGTCTTTCTTTCTCTTGCTTTGGCTAACCTGAATATATCCTTATGGCCCTCCTTAGAGTTGATATTTTTGTACAAAACTTTATAAGCTTTTGACTTAGCTTCGCTTACAGCCTTCTTTACTTCCTTATTCGCTATTTTATAGTTTGTGACAGTTTCCTTTGTTCTATCCTTAGATATAGCTTTAAAGTATGCTCTTTTAATTTTTAGCTTCTCTTGCACATATTCACTCCACCACCAATCCTCCTTTTGACCTAGAGCCCCTCTCTTTGACTCGCCTAGCATCTCTTTGGCTACCTTTCGGATACAAGATGTTACCGCCTCTCACATCTCGTTTGCACTTCCGCTATAATCCCAAGATAAGTCATCTAAAAACTTCTCCGGAAGCTTGATTGCTTCAATTGAAGATTCCATCATCTAGTTCTAGTGATCTTGGAAACCCTCCTTTTCTTTACCGGGCCTTTTGCACATCCATAACTAACAAGCGATATTGGGTAGTCAAACTCTCTCATGGGGTTACTTTGCAGTCTTTACAGCGCAACCGATCTCTTCTCCTCAACGCAAAGTAATCTATCTATGTTCTAGTCAGGCCAAGCTTGAAATTAATTAAATGCTCCTCCCTCTTCTTGAAGAGAGTGTTTGCTATGAAAAGCTCATATGACATTACAAAATTCAGAATGATTTTTCCCTTTTCAATTATATCCCCAAAACCATGGCTTCCATTAATACTAGCATACCTTGAAGCATCCTTCCCCACATGTCTATTGAGATCTTCACCTATGCATATCATATCTCTTTGCGGGATTCCTTGCAAAATCTTATCCAGATCCTCCCAAAAAGCTTGTTTAGTCCTTTCATCTAAACCAATTTGTGGTGCATAAACTGAGATGATATTCAAAATTCTTCTTCAAGCACCAATTTTAGCAAAATAATCTGATCATCAAATTTTTGCACCTCAATCACACAATACTTCAAATCCTTCCGAACAGCCACTCCAACATTGTTTCTGCCCTTATCTTTACCTGAATACAAAAGTTTAAAGCGCATCTTCTCGATCTCCCTTGCTTTCTCTCCAACCCTTTAGTCTCTTGAAGACACAGTGTATGAATCTTCCTTCTTTCCATCGTATCCGCTATCTACATCAATTTTTCAATTAAAGTGCCAATATTCCAACTACCAATCCGCAATTTCCTTTGCAACTTCTTTTAGACTAACTTCTTTACTCGCATGCGTCCATCATGAGAGAACCCTTGCAAATTTTGGACTACATCCGGACGATGATACAACGTAACTAGCTTATTTACCCGCAATGTGTTCCTCATGCGAGAACCCTTGCAAATGTTGAACTGCATCCAGGCTGCGATGTAGCAGCTCTTGCCAATTTTTCATTACATTCGAGCGATGCAACGCGTCGCAAGTAGGGAACGCCTCAATGAAATCTAAATGTTTGCTTAATCAATGTTGAAAAAGATCCGACTGTCACGAGACAACTTCCTAAATAACAACAACAACAACAACAAAGCCTTTTCTCACAATTAAGTAGGGTCGGCTACATGGATTCTTCGCCTCCATTCAGATCTGTCTTGGGTCAATCTCGGACTATAGCAAATTTCTGAAAATTTGACTTATATAATTTATTTATTTTATTCCGAACAAAATAAATTCTAACAAGCACACTAAGCTTTTATTCGGTATCCCTTCTTCCCAACCAAACGAAAAATAGCAAATGACTACTACTTACTTCTGCTTATCTATATAATTCATATCCTTCAAAAGGGAGACGGAGGATAAACCCCACGTATGCGTTATCCCACCTTATCCCTTATCCCCACTTATCTCGCATATTATCTTTTGCTCACTTTTGTTACTTAAGATGGTTTACATGATCACATCATGACACTGGCTGCAAATCCATAAACATTGTTATTTTGCAAATCTCAAAAATCTAAAGCAAGCCTCTGCAGGTGTATTAAGACGATCTGAACGGAGGGTACCTGGCCTAATTCTAGTTTCCACAGGAAGATCTAGTGTTTATGGAAATTTCTATCATATGCAAACCACATTAGCTAAGCCTGCCTCTTTCTCCACAAGGACGGCTGATTTTCATAGCTAATTCCATATCCACATCCACTCTGGAAAATATCTTGCATCCCAAGTGAGTGGGAACCTTCTTCTTAATTTAAAATAATGCCAAGTTGCAAAATGAAAAGGAAAAGGAATTAAAAGAAGATGGAGAAAGCTTGGATACTGGAATGAAGTGCTCCCTCACTTTCCTCTCTTTTTTTATTTTTTATTTTTAAAAAAGACTGACGACAAAACGTAATGACCTCCCTTCCACTTCAATTTGGATCAGGTTTTAATTAGGTGCCAATTTCAATAATGAGACAGCAGCAGTCGATGAGAAGAACAATCACATGGGCACACTTCCACTTCCCTTTTTTTCTAGCATTCACAATTATACAGAACCTACAAAGAAATGGATATCTGCAAGAGTTGAAACATCAAATCCATAGTAATTTAAAACACTCGCCCCACTTCCCACGGCAGAAGATTCACAAGAAAAGATACACCAATTCTCACCTATATACAAGGCATAATCCTGCATATATGTCCCCCTTTTTTGCCCAGAAAAATCAAGCCAGAGAACGAACGGAATCACGCTGGATTCTCACCTGGAAGATAGGACGGTGACCCACTTTCGGCGTGGCTCTTCTTCTTATTAAATATGCCACTGAGGGCAGGCATAAGAGTCTTTTTCATCGTCGGTGCCTTATCCATCGTCTTGCGGTGTCCTGCAGCCTTTTCTGGTGTGGATTTAGGCACCACGATCTTTGGTGGGGTAGGTAACTCTTTAGTCATGCTTGCCTCGGCTAGCATACGCGATGCAGCTTCTGCGGCCTTCTTTTGTTCCCTCTCACGCCACCTCCTCATTTCACCTTCGACCGCTCTCCTGGCAGCCTCCGCCATCTCCGCTCTCTTCAATGCCTCTGCTGTTGCTAGTTCCAATTCCTGCATCTCCTTGCGACTAGCCTCTAGCTTCTTGATCGCCTCATTTTCACTAGCTTTCACGGCTTCCACCTGTGCCATGGCAGCTGCAACTTTCATCTCAGCTAGCTTCTCTGATTCTTCTACCTTCCGGCTCAGTGCCTCAAATTCCTCGGTTGATATTGTGATCCTAGCTCCAGACTCAGATGTAGAGGATCTGGCAGCGTTTGTTCTCTCGGAAAGAAGCTTGATCTCATTGAGTGCGTTTGCTTCTGCCGTTTTAGCTTCTTCTGCATCCTTCAAAGCAACCTGAAGCTTCGTCTCAGCCTCTCGCAGTGCCACTCGAGTCACTTCTGCTTCTTTCCTGAGCTCTTCGACGTGCGCTTTCGTCAATTCTGCATCTTTCCTTGCATTTTCAGATTCCAGAGTTCGTTGTTTGAGCATCGACAACAGATCATCACAAGCTGCCCTCGCCTTTGCTTCTCCGCCAGTTGCTGCTTCTAGCTCGGCCTTGCTTTCCTGAAGCTTGACATTGAGATCAGCAGCGATAGTTTCTGTTTCTGCTTCTTTCTCTTTTAAATCCGTGTGCTCTTTCTTTGCAGTTTCAAGCTCCAACTTTAGCGAGTCCAACAGATTGCGTAGAGATGCCTCTTCCTCGGCAAATTTTTGGAGAACTCCCTTTGCACCTCCCAACTCTGTTGTTACATTAGTAACGGAATCTAAATCGGCGAGCTTTGCACTCTGCACCTCCTTCTGGAAAGCTCCTATCTGAGCATTTGTTTCAACCAACTTTGCTTCAAGGTTTGCCGCAACCTTAGGGTCAAACTCTTTCTTCAAAGTAGCAAGCTTCTTCTCGGTCTCTTCCAGTGCAAGCCTGTGCAACTGCCTTCTTTTGTCCTTCTCCAAAACTATTTTTGACTCTTCCAACTTGGCTTGCACGGAAGCAGATTGGACATGGACCATTGACTCCTGCGCAGTTACAATTTCCTCGGACAACAGAGTTGCTCGCTCAGTATTAGAACCAGCCGACTTCTTCGCTTCAGCTTCTTTTTCCATAGCAGAAACTTTGGCATCCATGGATGCCCCAAATTCCTTTCTAATTCTTAGCAGCTCCTGTTTAGCAACATCTAATTCATTGATTGCAGTGGCATATTGACCTCTAGCAACCTCCAGTTCTTGTTTCCAAGAATCACCGGTATCAATTTGGTTCTCAGGAGTTCCATCTTCAAGCTGCTTCATTTGAAGCTTTGCGGCTTCCGTTGCATTTGCTGCAGATTCTCTTGATTCATTAATAGCCTTGAGCTTTAAGGTAAGGTCATCAACCGTCCGTTTAGCCTTTTCAAGCTCCTCAAGAGCTTGAACCCTTGTGGTTTCACAATTCTTCAGCTGATCTTTGAGCCTATTTAACTCTTTTTGTGCAACATGGAGATCTGTCTCCTTCATGAATACGGTCTGAGGGATCAAAGACATACCAAAATTTAGATAATGAATATGCAAAGAAGCCATGTGAAGTTGCATGATAAAAAAATGAAGGTTATAAATACAAGTTAAACTGCAAATTTTTGTTATAAATGCAAAAACTTCACATCATTATAAAACTTAACATGACGTTATTTGTTAAAAAACAGCACAAAATATGGATAAATATTAAGCATAAAAAATGAGAGAATCTGCAGCATGTTATCATCTGGCTAGTGGTCACATATTGTGGTGCCAAAAAGTTTACGGGCACGAGATTTAGCAGAAATTGAGATGCTATCAGATGGCTTGGATGCAGCTGCAGTTATGTGTTATAAATATTTTTTGAGTCAATATATGTTATAAATATGCCTGTGAATCCATGTAGCACCCTATTTAATGTGGGAGAATGCTTTTTGTTATTGTTGTTGTAAATATGCCTGAGTAGAATGTCAACCACAAGCTGCAGAATCAAAATGCTCCAACAAAAACAAAATATAGCAAGCAAAAAGGGGAGTGAAGACAATGAAGGCATTAAACATGAAAAACCTTTCACCACCGTTACCTGAAAATTGATTTGCAACATTTTACGTATTCGTGACAAAACTAATTGTTAAAGCCACTTAAAAAAAGTAGAGGAGGTACCTCAGGGGATTGTTGCTTTGGCTTATTCCCAGCAGATTTATATGGTGTGAAGGCACTGGCCCCAAACAAGCTGACAGCAGCTTTAACAGACTCAAATGGTGCTCGTGTATCTATCTCTCCTACCTCCATTTTCGATCCGTCAAAGATATTTATATGAGCTTTCATGCACGTGCTGCAATAGCGGTTCAAGCAGTACTGTAAGACAGATTTGAGAAAGTCTTGTTAATTCGGCATTATACTAGGGAGAACTATCACTAGATTCGGCCAAAAAATAAAAAGCAATTGTCTTTCAAATAAATGAAAAATCCAAAACTTGTGTAGATTTAAATATAACTGATTTTAGACAAGAAGGGCCACTCATTGTATCTGCACTGTACAGCCATGTTTTTGAAGCCAGTTATCCTACCATGTTTAGAAGTCATTCCCGTTGTGGTTGTTTATAAATTCAAACCTACTGCAATCGTCAAAATTTGTCACAATCTCCGGAACAAATTAAACAGTGTGCATACTCAATCCACATTAACCATTATTCGTGACATGGACACTTGTGCGTTCAATTCAATCAACAACTGTCATGTGCCTTAATTGTCACAAGATAAATGATATAAAAAGGAGAATTATAAATCAACAAAAAGCAATAATCATGAATGTCAGAAGAAAAAAAGGCACAACGAAATGAACTTTTGTCATCTGTCCCTTGTAGAAGCAAATGTAAAATCGCAAAATTCGGATTGTCTGCAATTAGTGTTAAGCCAAACAGAAAATTAAAACTAAAACTAAACACATCATAAATTACTGGCATATTTTACAAATCTTCAGGAACGTAGCTGATGTTCAGAGCCCAGTTGAAGATCCTCAAGTTGGAGCGCTTAAAAGTTGAAAGATGTCAGGATATTTTCATTCAATCTTTAATTTGATGAGTTGGCCTCTTTTTCTTTAGAAATGAATTAGTTACCATTTTCAGTACCAAGCAAATCAGAATTAAAAATTATAAAGAAACCGAACCTCCGCACTTTTAAAGAACACGAGAAGAATGGAAAAGGCTCACTCATTATAATAACATCAAAAATATCGGAAGTTGGTTTTCAGATGTTAGATGGAAGAAAAAACGAAAAAGGCAAAAAAAAGTATATCTTGCACACTGAAATGTTATCGACAGGGTTTAAATATGCAGCCCGTATACAAATTGAAAGCTAGCAAAGCCTGCGATGTCATCCATGTAGGCATAATGTATGGATAATTAAGTGTCTACAACCGCAATCGGTTATCACCGGAGACCTTATAACTCCAGCAAAATCTTCCCATCAACACCTCAAATGCAACCAGTACCAAAAAATTGTAAAAATGTTAGCCTTCACAAACAGAGCCTCCCATCGCCACCGTCCTCAGACAACGCACAATCAAACAATTCCTACAGATTTCCCTCCCACGGCGAAACACGATCAAACCATTAGCTTCTAAATCTACCCAAAAATTACAATCATATTTCACAAAAATCAAGGTTCAATTAGACATAACCCTTTGTTTCTAACGCAGAAAGGGAGACCTAACGAAACATCCCCTCGAATACTTCCAAAAGCCAACTCCATTCCAGTCAAACACCAAACGAAACACACCATCTTCTCAACCAAGATCCAATTTTGACACCACTTCCGACATAAATCATCTTTACCCACAAATAATACCACAACAAAATCGATCAGAAACACCTCCCCATCCGCCCGATCAACTCTCCCACCAACCCAAGCATCAAACGCGAGAACACAAAAAGTCACTCACCTGTTCAAAACCCCTCAGCACAGCAGCAACTCCGCGACCATCCAACGCCTCCCGAGGGATCACGAGCAAAGAAAAAACACTACAACAACACCAGGCCCCCGATGACTCCCCTTGTCGCCCCGATCGCCCGAGAACGGACAGCGCCAGGGGGGCCGGGGACGCTGCTGCTCGCTGTCGGTGCCCTGGAAGATTCCTCAACCTCCGTGCCCGCAGATCGACGAGGGTGGGGGATGGAGGTGGGAGGATTGTGCTGAGGGAAAGGGGGAGAGAGGAGCGAGTTGGGAAAAGTGGGGTTAGCTTGGGCGCTCTCCGCTTTAATAAATATAAAATAAAAATGGGGGTTTTGGTGCAACTCTGTCTCTTGCGAGCGAAAGCGGTGTTTCGGCTTTTCGGACCATCCAATGGGAATTCGCCAATTAGGGGCTCTCACCTTTATTTGGCATTTGTTGTTGTCTTCACGGCTATCTTTGGCAAAAGGGAGATTAGAGGATGGGGCTTTCTTTCCCAAGGAAAAAGAGAATGAGATTGTGTGTCTAAGATGGAATTTATGGGTGGAATGTTTGGTGGATGTGTTGAGGATTTCTGACTTTGAATTCTAAATAAGGAGCTCCCATTTTTATTGTTGTTTTGGTTGACTTTAAGATGGAGTCTTTGATTGTGTTTGTGATGAGAGGGGTTGGTTTGTGGGCTCTCTTACTTTCCCTTTTCTTTTGAGGATGAAGGGGAGATGAGACAATGATGGAAGATGAGTTGTATCATGTCTCCACATTTGTCATTCAAATGAGCAAGAGTGGTGTTGAATGCAATTCTTTGATGTTTTTTAGGAGGTTAGAATTAGAACCATACATGCATGGAATTAAAAAGTTTTGCAGGTAAAAATATGTAGAAGATGGTCTATCAATAAAACCTTTGGATGATTAAGATATGCAGAGGCATTATGTTGCGGACTTGAGAGGGATTTTTTTTTAAATGGCTTTTCAAGTGCATTATTAACTTGCTGACGAGTGGCCGTGCCCACTATCCACTGGCCTCACGAGAGCTGACTAGTGTCATTGCTGCCGCACTTGGTCTTCTCCGTTGCCCTTATATCCCTTGAGGGTCCGAGAGATAACTGGAGTCTTTACGCCCCCCGGTGACCGGCCTCGAAGGCACTACTGGGCGGGAAGCAACCATCATCTCCCCTTTCCTAAAGGAGAATGCAGGGCATTCTCCAGCTTTTCAGATAGTTAACTTAGCGCAGGAATCAGGGCAGGCCAGGCTATCTAGTTGACTCCTCAACCAACGACACCCTCTTCTCGCCCTGCGCTAGGCTACTTCGCCTTGCTGCAACCCTCAACCGTCGCCTCTCTCAACCAGCAATGGTCCAGCCGTCTTCTCCACCATCTTGCTGCTGCTGCAGTGCAGTCATACGTGTTCATCTCCTCTTTATTTCTCACAGTATGAACTTTGCAATGGTTTTCATCTTCTCTAAGTCCTCTTTGTATCTCACATGCTTTGCAGAAAAAATATTATACGTATATTGCAATCATTGTTCGTAGAATAAAGATTTTTTTTCAAATATTCACGCTTAATCATCTTGTCAAAGTTGTTGATTATTTCCTAAACATACTGACCATTATGTTGCATTTTCCCACATTAACATTTCATTTACATGAGAAATATATCTATGTCGCATTTTTCCACATTGACTTTTCATTGTAATAAGATCAAACGAGAAAGAGCTCTAGAGAATAATTTTACATTAGCGTACACACATGAAACAGAAGAGAACAGTTGAGTGAGATCTACATACACGAGTAGGCTCATGTGCTTCCATTAACATACCCCCTCCTGGAAAAAGAGCACGAACCAATATGCCGTTCTTATCTAGATGCTCTTGGAACCAGATTCCTTGAGATCCCTATGGGCCTGTTTGGTTGCAGGGTTGGACAGGATTGGGTTGGGTTGGGCAGGGGTACCCCTGTGAATAGTAAACTGTGAGGAGGAGAACCATGTTTGGTTGGAGGGGTAACCCGGGTTGGGCCAAGCCAACCCTGTCCAACCCTCCAACTAAACAGGGACATTCGGTGTGCATAGGACTGAATAATGGCATTAATGCTGCTGTAAAAAAGTTTACTTACCAGCATTTCGCACGAGTTCTAGAAACTGTTAATTCCATTCAATTTTAATGTCATGCCAATTATTTTTATTCAGCAATTATTAAAATCGACATGACATGTAATGAACTTATTAGATTTTTTATGTAGTAGATTTCATTGAAGTGCACTTTAATATTCAGTTTTGAGCGAATTTTACAGTTTTGTTGTTCCATTAAGATGGCAAAACCAATGAATATGGACTTGAGTGTTTAAAACCAACACATGAAACCTCGTAAGCAAACCAAATGGTTGGTTAATATAGTTGTATGTATGGGCCAGCCCATCTTAAACCCTGTCCAATTTTTTTGGCTCGGGCTTTGGCTTGGGCCGGTAAAAAAATTAGATGGGCTTGGGCCCGACTCGAGGTCCGATTGTTTGAATGGGCTTGGGCCCGACCTAAGGGCCGATTTTTTAAATGGGCTTGGGCCTGTGCCTTATAGTCGGGGTCACACAGTTGATGTCACGCGACTTTTGTGTCATCCGGATAGCCGAGGGCCGCACTGGATGGCACAGATGCGGGATGGGTCCGACCCAAGCCCGACGCATGCTCATCCCAACATGTGTTATGCTACAATATCATAGTGTACATCTTGGGTAGAGGATACCCCACTATATTATATGTTGCTAGCTCCTCTTAACCTCTCTCTGGGGGGCATTCAGTAGAGGAATACGATAAAATGGAAAAGGAGGGATATGACCGGTTGGAGGGAAAGGATGAGGAGGAATAATGAGGGATCAATGATAGTTATTTTTTATTTTCTGTTCGGTAGGAGAGAAAGTATAAGGAGGGATAATGGGTTACATTAGATAAGATTGTCAGATCTTTTTTAAAAGGAATTTAAGTTACTTAGATCTTGACCGAATGTTCGACCATTAAGATAAAATAGCAAATAAGCTCGGATTTGAGTAAATTTTGGAGGATATGTAGAGCATTAATCTAAGATTCAATGTATAATTTTAGATTTTAGAACAAAAATTACCAAAAAAATAGAGATGATTACTTGTTAAGAATGCAAACCCCTTAGATCAATATGCACCTTTTTGCAGTGAAATAATATTGATATATAGGCCAAAACATTCAGAAATAAAGACTAAAAAAATATAAAATACATTTACCTACAACTTTTAACAGTTTAATTTACCTTCCCTACATAGTTAATATGTCATGGAACATGTTGCACGAATTTCAGATCAACGTCCACTGCCCAAATGTGTAAACAGGATAATAAAAAAACTATACTCTACAACAATAGGACTATAAGAGAAACATAGTTTTTTACATGTTAGTATTTTGCTTTCTTGAACCACGTAGGCTTTTCTACTACATGAGATGACCTCCTAATCTTTGTGTTTTCCTTTCTTAAGCACAACAAATTTCAACTTAAAATCACTATTCCAACCACAAAAATCACCCCCAACATTTGATATGAACCAAAAGGATTGCAATAAACCATCTATACTAGTCATGCTACCACCTTGACGTATCACATGAAAGACTTCTCATTAAACAATATGGGTTTGTTTGAAGTTACCGTCTTACCGAGAGATCACCAATATCATACGAGTTTTTAATCAATGAATTGAATGGAATCGCAATAACTGAATTCGCACTAGCATCGTATTTGGGTCGCAGAGAACATGAAAAGCTTAAACATCATAATCGCCGCCGCTATTTGAACACTTTCCTCTTACTATATGGATCTAGCTTCTGGCTTACATTTAGATATGCATAAGATGTAGAGTACACTTAGAAGAACACAACTTTACAACATCTAGCCAATATTGAGATAGGCATTTAGTTGGCAATGATTTTCTTTCATTGATAATCACGACGACGACCTCTGTAAATCACGTTTCTTATTATTGACAAATATTACTATATGTATAGTAATAAACATTGAATTTATTGATTTTAGAGATCAATTTCAACAATAACAACATTAATCTATATTGACAAATACTTTGGGATCTGTTGCTACATTATCCATTGTTATATATAAAAGAGAGAGTATTATCCTTTGAAAAATTATTTACTTTAATTGTTATTTGCGATGAATAACACATCCGCTCTTTTATTACCAACATTGGTCATTTGTGACGAATAACATAAAATAATATGATATTATTTTAATTAATATTTGTGATGAATAAAGTGGAAGGTGGATATGGGTACAACTTTTACATTTGTGAATATTCAAATTCATATTTGTTTATCCATTTCAGTATATAAATATCGTCATAGATTTATTTATAACAATATATAACAAAATTTTATGAGAGCCTTCACAATTATCGATATAATTGTTATGAAATGAACCTATTTGATATATCTATTTTATATCTATATCATCTTAATTTCCATTTATTTTTATATACTAAGCAGGGTGACTTACCCCACCCATTAATTTTTGGGATTTTTACCCGGCAGACCCTATAAACTTTGCCAATTACCTCCACGACCTTTGAAACAACCTAATTCCCCTCTCGACTCCGTAAACTTGCCAACTCTTACCCCATGAACCTTCTGGGTAATCTGTTTGAAGCCCGTTAGGGTTCTTAGGATAATTTTTAGGGTCGATGAGGTAATTACGTTATGCAAAATATCGTAGAGGTAATTTAAAAAGTTTATAGGATCTGCCAGGTAAAAATCCCTTAATTTTTTTCAAGTACATTCCATTTCTACCCCCATCAATTACCCTTTCCAATTTTGACAATGACTGCTACGTCCTTCTCCCAATTCACGAACCCTAGAAATGCCACGCCTTCTCCTCACCTCCCAATTTGAGTTCTCTCTCGATTTCGATCTTCGCCTTCGTGAAGGCCATGCCCATCCCGATGGAGCACCTAATTGGGCGTGTAAACATAGACCCAGCAGTATCTGATGCTCTGTCGCGTGGAGATGCAGTTGTCGCACTCGAGTCAACAATAATATCACATGGTAATCTATCCATTTTGATTGATGACTATTGCTTTCCCGTTTTACAAGTAGCCATAAGTTTGCGAACTGTACGTGAAGCATCTGTTCAGGCTTACAACCATAAGATGTGAAATTACCAATAAATGGCTTGTTCTGTGTTGATATGTGGGGATGATTTGTTTTTTTTCCATTCATTTCACTGACCAGAACCGACCCTATCTGGCCATGCTCCTGCAACATAATGGGAGCACTCGCATTACTAATTATTTGTAAAGAATTTATTTGGCTCGCCCTTCCTCACCCAGAAACACCGTACACATAAAAAAACAAGGTTGATCATTGTCAAAATACCAGAAAACCACTGGTTTTTTAGAGTTAGCTACATGTGGATTTGGTTAGGTGTATAGGTTTTAAGTCGTGACTACTGTAAGTTCATTGTGCATATACGAATTCAAACACTAGGTTTGCATCGTTTACTTTATCAAAAAGCTGAATGGGAGCCACAAAGTGTATCTATATATAAATTCATATATACTGTGAACATTTTACTGTTTTGGAAAATACATTATGAGCAAATCGTTTACTTTTATCTTTTTTAATTATGACTTTAGTCTATGCACGGACCTCATAAATCGCGTAGGCAGAGGTGACACAGTAATTGCGCATTTACCTTTTGAAGTTGGAGGCCCTTATATTCAGTAACATCGAGAGAAAATTACAAAAAAGAATCATTTGACTAAATAATTTCAACCTCCTTTATTTTACACCTAGATTTAGCTTAATGTACTGAAGTAATTAGGGTCCCAGGGCCATTAATGTAAGGAACTTTTTGGGACTAATGACGAGTATGCCCTTGTTTAAAAGTTGGAACCCAACCCCCATTCCCTTCCCAACAAGGGCATATTCGTCATGAACTCCAAAATTTCCATTTCCTAAATGGTCCTAGGACCCGAATCGTTACAATTTAAAGATCGGGACCCATTTTGGGATCGGACCCATAGATGAGGACCCAAATGGTAATTTACCCAAGTTATTATCCATTATTGTGAAATAATAGGAACTTTCCTAGTGCAATAGTTAAAAGATTGAAATCACTTTAATATAAGGCATATATTTTTTTTTTCGCATCTGGTAGAACCGTAGAAGCTTGCCACCCTCTTTCGTGCCTTGTTCGCTATGTAGTCCACCCTCTCTTCCTTTTCCGCTATCTACTCCCCACTTTCCCCACTCATTGGTGGCTCTTTCCATTCTCCTTGTTCTCAAGGACTAAAGGGAGAGATGGGAGATTTCAGTGAAGTCTTTTATGAGGTTGGTTAAGAGTGTTGAGTGTTATTTCTGGGTTAAGTGAATTCTCTGTGTGGATATATTTAACCCTTCACCCTAGTGGTGGATTTAGGGCTTCAAATTAGAGGGGGTACGTTAATATGCAAGACTATGCAAAAATAAAAAAACAGCGTAAGCATCTAGCTATACACGATGACAAATATAGTGTTGACTTATGTATAAATTATGCCACTTGATGCTAGCTTGAAGCACATTACTGTGATTAATAATATATAACAAGGCGTGCATCACTCACCCTTTGTCTTTAAAAACACGTGGGGCAGATTACAGATTTAAGCTGTACAACAAATATTGAGCACATGATGCTAAAAATAACTACAAATAATATCATATGTGAATGGACAACCGATATGTACCAAACTAATGCGAAATTATATATCAAATTGAATAACAGTTACGTAGTAATTTGAAGATACATCAAAACACACATTTACTGTATGTCACATAAAAATTTAGTGAAAAAGTATTGGGAATTGGAACTAAAATATAGTGATTACTCAAAGAATGAGTAATAAATCACAGAAGCATTAGCAAGAACAACACATCTCTCCCAACATCCTTATTTTAAAGAAAATAATAACTAAGAATTTGATCTGTTATATGGACCAAATGAAGCAAAAACATGCTCAATGAATACACGAGTGAAAAAATAAAGGCAGAACATGTTATTGATAGTTCACCAATATCAGGCTATATAATGGGAACAATCTTGGGGATAGAAAGCATGATGATATAGTATCAATTCTGGTGAATTTTGGCCATGATTGCGTTATCTGAGAAATGTCTGATAACTCCCCTGTCGAATTATAATTTCGCATGGAGTTTCTAACTAAAACTGGACATATTCATTCATCTAATACTACGTTTAGTGTTCTTGCATGGATGGTGCCTTTTCTCCGTCTTTTGTATGAAACAATGGTTCAAAAATCTGTATGAAACAGGTAATTGTTTTAGTATATTTGTTTCTTATAATATCAACTATTCACCATCTTCCTAGTGTTTTTATAGTATACGTAGAACTGCACAAGCAGTCATCTTTATTTTCACTAATATACTACTCTGCCATTACGCACCAATTGTTTTTAGGCATGCCATATCCACAGAACCTGCAGACTGCTAAAGAGGTTGAGAATATTGTAAGAAAGAATGGAGCTATTCCTGCAACAATTGCTATCTTAGATGGCGTTCCTTGCATAGGTATGCTAACCCTTATTGGCAACAAATTTGTTAGTGAAAAATTAAATTCCAGTTGTCTGAATTCTTCAGCATGTGAATACAACATCTGAATACAGGTTGCTCTATTTATAAATTGGGTTAGGCACTACATGGAGATTGTCACTAGTATTGTGGAGATAGATGAGAGAACACAATGAGTTGTCTTATTCAAGAGGTTTATGGGTTCTTATATAAATCGAAACCTTAGAGCACTCCTAAATGAGAAATTACATAAGAGGACCCCGAGGGGATACAACTAAATAGACTAAAAATTAAGTCGTCTCTAACACTCCCCCTCAAATTTGAGCATATTTGTCGTTCATGCCCAACTTGGAGATTATCCACGAGAGATGTTTCTTTGGTAGCGCTTTCATGCATACATCTGCAAGCTGAAAATCGGCGGAGATGTATGGAGTAGTGATCTTCCCGCCTCGTACAACATCACGGACAAAGTGGTAATCGGTCTCATTGTGCTTGGTCCATTAATGGAAAATAGGGTTCGTAGCAATGTCTGTACCCGACTTATTATCACAATATAGAGGAAAGAGAGTAACCAATAATCTCACAGGTAGCATGAGCCATTGCCCTGTATTCTGCCTCTACACTCGTTCTGGCGACTACGGTTTGCTTCTTGCTTTGCCAATTGACATGGTTTCCACCAATCATCATAGCATATTCTATAGTGGAGTGACAATCCTCAGGTGAACTAGCATAGTCTGCATAAGCATAAGCATATACATTACTGTGGTCATTGGCCCCATAGAAGAGGCCTCATCCAGGTGATACCTTCAAGTAGCATAGGATTAGAAGAACATTATGCCAATGATTGTAAAATGGTTTCTCCATGTGTTGGCTGGCTCTGCTCACAGCATAAGATCTATCCGACCTAGTATCAATAAGAGCAGTTTGCCAATTAGGCTTCGCTTTTTTATCGTGTAGTGTCTTCAAATATAGGATCAACCGAAGTAGAGTGCTTCATCGGATCTGTAGGGATGCCAGAGGGCAGGGAAGGCCATATCGGTATCGGTATCGATATCATCATATAAGTATATCGACAATATATCGATGCCATATCGCCGATATCGAATCGATTTTGTGAATAAAATAGCCTGTAAGGCCAAATATCGGCCATATTGGCGATATATCAGTCACCTGTCGATATTGATATATCATCGATATATCACCGATATATCGCGACATGGCCTTCCATGCCAGAGGGCTTGCATCCAAGTAGTCCAAGCTTAGTTAGGATGTCCAAGCAACACTTCCTTTGTGAGATGTGAGGTTCCTCTGTAGCACGTATCACTTCTATACCAAGGAAGTAGCGGAGTTGGCCAAGGTCTAGCATGATGAAGACTTTTTGAAGGAAAGCCTTGGTCTCTATTATACCTTCATCGTCATCAAATGTGACAACTATATCATTAATGTAAATTGCAAGTATAATAGTACCAGTGGACCGTCGTCTGATAAAAACAGAGTAATCCGATATTGTTCTTTGGAAGCCAAGCATTATGATCTCAGCAGTGAGTCTATCAAACCTTGCCTGAGGACTCTGTTTTAGGCCATAGATTGTCTTGCGAAGTCGGCACACATACCCCCATTGACTTCATAAGCTGAAGGCTACATCGTGTAGACCTCCTCCTCAAGATCTTCATAGCTAAAAGCATTCTTCACATGAAGCTAAAATATTGATCATCCCTTATTGACAACCAATTAAATGATAGCATGAATAGAATCCATCCTTGCCAATGGGGAGAAGGCCTCGAACTAGTCAACTCCATAAGTCTATGTAAATCCTTTAGCAACTAGAAATGTTTTCAATCTGTCAATGGACCCATCAGACGACTGTTTGATCATGAAGACCCATCTATAAGCAACAGTTCGAATTCCCATGGGACGCAGTACAAGGTCCCATGTTCCCCTGGATGTAAGAGCATCCATTTCTTCATCTATTGCCTATCTCCAGCCATGGTCCTGTACTGTGATGATATCTGAGAACAGAAATAATCATGAGAGAATTTGCATATCTCTTGTCAGAGCATGATAAGCCATCGGTAGAAGTGAACTGAGACATATGTCGGAAAGTACATTCCCACTTTGTTCTACGTAGAGCTATGGGAAGCTCTTGAAGAGCATCCAAGGCAGTAGTAGTGGGTGGGAGCTCTTGAAGATGACCTCTCATCATGTAGAATACGAACATGCAAGGGCATGCGAGCATGCATAGATGTATGCTTGCACTTACAAACAATTGGTGATGGATGAAGTTCCAATGGAACATCTGTGACAGACTGTGTAAAAAAATTAATATGTTCAAATAAAGTAACATCCGCTGAAATATAATATTGATGCCCAACAGGGTCATAGCACCTGTAACCCTTTTGAGTGCAGGAATAACCAAGAAAAAACACTATATCACCTTAGGTGATGGCTTATCAAAAGCATGGAAATTGTGGGCAAATGCTTTACACCCAAAAATTCTCAAAGGTAGTGGGAAGGGCGTCTCATTGGGGTAGATTTATGCGAAAGGAGTGGACCCCTTTAGAATCGAAGATAGAATCCTGTTGATAAGATGAACAACTGTAAGAACAACATCACCCTAGTAGGTCTTTGGAACCTTCATCTGATGAGACTGGACCGAGCAATGTCAAGAAGATGTCTAAATTTCCTTTCCGCTACCCCTTTTTGCTGAGAGGTATACATACAAGAGGTTTGATGGATAGTTTCATGGGAAACAAAGAAAGTTGTCAAGTCATGTTGTGTGAATTCCAAGGCATTATCAGTACATAAAATTTTAACAGAAGTAGAGAAGACAATTTTGATGTATTGAAAGAAATTCTTGATAATTTTATTAATCTGTGAACGTTCTTTTAACAGATAGACCCAAGATGACCGACGATAATCATCAACAAAAATATGTGTGTCCACTCAGAGTATGGACCGGATACGTTCTCCATATATCACAATGGACTTGAGAAAACGGAACTTCACGACGAGGCTCAACACGTGCAGGGAAAGGATGCTCGATGGTGTTTCCCGAACTGACACGCCTTACACTCAAAGGGCTTTAGCGTAGACAGTTCAGGGAACAACATGGAGATGACCTTGGTAGAAAGATGTCCAGGATGAAGATGCCAAAGTAAAAGATCGTCGGAGATAGCAACATCAACGAAGCTGGAATAAGAAGGAATGTCAAGATAGTAGAGGCCATTCTTCTCATGTTCCCCATAAGAAATTAGCCTCGTTTGAATGTACCAAAATAAAAATAGAACTCATAAAAAATAACCCGACAATTAAGTTCAGCGTATAGCTTTTGAATAGACGATAAACTAAGAGGAAAAGCCAGCGCACAATGGACTCCGATTAGTTGGAGCTTGGAGAACTCTATAGTTTCAACAGTAGTGACAGGGGAATGGAACCTGTTAGCGAATCGAACCATCATCATAGGAGTAGAAGGTTGAGGTAAGGTAAGAAGGCTACCTTCTCCAGTGTCCCATCAAATGCGTGGATGACCCTAACTCAATAATCCATGCAAGGCCAGAAACATATACAGAGTTGGCTATTGTACATGAGGTTTTAACCAATCTAGCATTGAGAGCAGTGGTCGTATCATCACTGATGGAGGTGATGGAGTTCTGTAGAAGCCCCACATGAGGGAGTATTCTGAAGCACTAAAAGGTGTTGCGGTCCATCGGAATGCTGTTTAGGCGAGTCCTCTGCAGTATCATAGGAGGCTATCTCATAGGCACTGTTGGCATTGGATTAGATGCCAAATTTTTCCCAGCAGCGCTTTGACGGATGGTTCCAACGCCTACAATGGATGCATGCTGGATACTTAGAAGATGCAAAATCACGGCTACGACCACGACTAAAGTCCCATCTACGCCCTGAGTCACGTACACAACCACAACCAAAGTCACGACATCGACTTCCTCGAAAGCTTTGTCATCGCCTGTTTCTGGACGATGCATAGTGAGCAATATTCTCTGTTGATGGTAGGGCAGAAGGATGTTCATCAAATGTCTTGAGTTCCCGCAGACGACTAAAGATGGTCTCAACTGATGACAATGTAGCGTCTACCAGAAACTGGTCCTTCACAGCTTTGTATCGTGGATGTAGTCCAGAAAGGAATCGATGGACTTGCCATTCAGATCGCTCTCCCACCTATTTGTCACGTCAGGTTGGCTGGAAAATTAGAAGCTCCTAAAAAAAGCTAGTTAGAAGCATGTAGTTCTCGATAAGACTAGAATCCCACTAAGTAGCAGACTGGATCTACGTATAAATGTCAGAGTCAAAACTTGGTTGTCTTCTAGGAGTAAGTTTATTCTAGAGTCTCCCACATTGCCTTGTAGAGTCTCTGTAGAGAAGATTCACGCAATATTTGGATCAACGCTAGTGGTCATCCAAGTGATGACATAGCAATTATCTGCATACCGATTTATAGTCCTTCTTTGTCTCTATGAGCGGATCCTTGGTGAGGATATGATTCTTGCATTGATTACCAATGAGCACCTTGAATGATCGAGATCAGAGCATATAGTTTTCTATGCCCATCAATTTGATATAGCAAGTACATGGGCTTGATCTCATAGGATGTCATCGTGGTCAGGAAGGTCATGAAAAAGTGACCTAGAAGAAGATGTTTCAAACAAGTATATGGGCGACCGAAGTCACCGTTTCAACCCCCTTTTGGTGTTGGAAGAAATGAAAGAGAGGACTTGTTTATTACAGGGAACCCTAGGCTCTCTTATATAGAGGAAGCCTATGGATAAATTTTTTTTTGAAGGCTAGCCTATGGGTAAATTACATAAGATGGAACAATGAAAATAAGCATGACACATAAGTACATAGATACTAGAAATATCTCTACACTCCCCCTTAAGCATAGATGTCAATCATGCTCAGCTTAGAAGAACATTTTTGAAACGACCCTCTAAACAACGACTTAATAAAAATATATGCAGTCTGCTCTCCTGAACTAACATGGGAAGTAGAAATCAACCCCTTCTGAATCATATCCCTGGTATAGTGGCAGTTTACCTCAATATGCTTCGTCCTTTCATGAAATGCGGGATTTTTAGCAATAAATAATGCTGCTTGATTATCACATTGTAACTCCATGGGTAATGGTACATCTATATGCAGATATGCTCTGTACTTGCTTGTGCCATGGCTCTGTACTCAGATTCAACACTAGATCTAGCCACTACTGTATGTTTCTTGCTTTTCCAAGAAACTAAGGAACTGCCAACAAACACTACAAAACCTGAGGTAGATTTCCGGTCTCTAGGACATCCTGCATAATCCGCATCAGCACAAGCAGAGATAGAAAGATTTGTTTCTTTCATGAACAACAATCCTGCACCCGGAGACGACTTTAGATATCTTAGTATCATATATACAGCATCCATGTGTATCTGTCCGGGTTGTTCCATGAACTGATTCACCCGACTAACTGCAAAAGCAATGTCAGGTATGGTGATAGTAATATAGAGAAGTTGTCCCACCATTTCTCTATATCTTCTTTTGTTAACCTCCTCTGTATCATCTCCATATAGCTTCATACTAGGATCCACGGGAGTAGTAGAGGGTCGACACCCGATCATACCTATCTCAACAAGCATGTCTGTAATGTATTTTCTTTAGGTCATCACAAGACTCTGCGCATTCCTCGCAAACTCCAATCCCAGAAAGTATCGTAGAGTGCCAAGATCCTTCGTCACAAACTGATGGCCTAAAAATGCTTTTGCCATCTTTATCCCCTGCATGTCATCTCCCGTAACAAGTATATCATCAACATATACCATAATAACAACAGTACCTCTGGGAGTCTTCTGGACAAACAAAGAGTGGTCAGCATTTGATCTTTATGAACCCTTGCTTCTGGATGATATCTGAAAGCTTCTGAAACCATGCCCGCGGACTTTGTTTAAGACCATATATGGCCTTGTGAAGTCTACACACCATATGACACTCCCCCTCAACAGCAAACCCCGGAGGCTGCTGCATGTAGACTTCTTCCTGCAGATCTCCATATAAAAAGGCATTTTTAACATCAAGCTGGAGTAAGGGCCAATCACGTACCGCTGCGACTGACAGAAGAACACGTAGAGTTGAATGACGGGCCACCGGAGAAAAAGTGTCCATATAATCCATGCCATAGGTCTGAGTGAATCCACGGGCCGCTAGTCTTGCTTTGTAGCGATCAAGGCTGCCATCCGCATTATATTTGACAGTAAAGACCTATTTACACCTGGCCACAGAAGCTCTTGGGGGAGCATCAACCAAGCTCCATGTACCACGAGATCGCAATGCAACCATTTCCTCTTCCATGGCTAACCGCCAGCTGCTGTCTTTCAAGGTATCCTGGTAGTTCCGTGGTACCTCCACGGTAGATAGGGCAATAGCAAATATCTGGAAATCATCAGTGAGGCAATGAAATGAAACTTGTGAAGCAAGTGGATAAGACGCACACGTCCGCTTGGATTTCCTCAAGGCAATAGGTACATCCAAGTCATCAGCAGTTTCCACCTGTACATCATTGTCCTGCACTTGTGTATTGTCAGTCCCATCATTACTAATATCACCTGGACATACCTGGGGCGTGGTGGATGAATGACGGCTTCCATGAGCAGGATTCAGACGACGAGTATAAAATTTCAGTAGAGGTGTTACTGGCGGTGGTGGAGGTGGTGGTGATGATGATGACAGTGGTGGCACAACAAGAATATGTATGTGATCAGACTGAAATACAGGAGGAGGTGGCACATAAATGTCATCATCAATAGTGGAAGGAGTCATCCTGTCACCTGTAGGCGAGAAATACATGACATTTTCAAAGAAGGTGACATCAACACTGACATAATATCTGTTATTCACATGATCATAGCATCGATAGCCCTTTTTAGTACGAGAGTACCCCATAAACACACACTTGATAGCCGTAGGTGAGAGCTTGTCAATCACTGGAGTGAGGTGATGGGCAAACGCAACTGAACCAAAAACACGAGGAGTTAGTGAGAACAATTCCCTGTCAGGAAAGACAACAGAAAGAGGAACTTTCTCACCCAACACAGGAGATGACATACGATTGATCAGATAACCCGCCATAAGAACATCATCACCCCAAAAAGACAAGGCAGCACAACTATGAATGAGTAAAGTCTGAGCAACATCAAGGAGATGACGATGTTTTCTCTCTGCAACACCGTTCTGTTGAGACGTGTAGGCACAAGTTGTTTGATGAATAATGCCACAAGACAAGAATAAGTGGGACAGAGCACTGGTGCAAAATTCTAATGCATTATATGTGCGCACAATCTTCACATTAGAGGAAAAACATTCCGAATTTCATTGATAAGATTTTTGATTACATCTCCCGCTTCAGATTTATATTTCAATAAAAAGACCCAAGACAATCTAGAGAAATCATCGACGACCACTAGGTAAAATCTGTCCCTGGTGATCAGGTACACGACTCAGATCCCAAATGTCAACTTGCAATAACTCAAAAGGGGAGCGACTGCTCCTAGACTCACGACGAGGGAAAGTAGACCTGTGACGCTTTCCCAATTGACATGCTTCACACTGGAAAGAAGACTTCGATGAAATCTGGGGCAAGATATGATGCAACTTCTGAAGAGGAAGATGACCAAAACGCATATGCCAGGTAAAGGGAGAAGCAGATCCATTGGACTGAGATGAGACACCAGCACAGGAGGTGCTAACCAACTGATAAAGACCATCCTGCTCACAGCCACAACCAATCACCCTGCCCGTTAGAATGTCCTGAAAAATAAGAGATGATGGGTCAAATATAGCTCGACAATGCAAATCCTTTGCAAGCTGACTAATAGAAAGTAAGTTCATCGAGGAATCTGGAGCATGCAAAACATTCAGTAGGCGAATGGAGGGTGTCAAACTGATCTCCCCCTGTCCAATGATGGGGGAATGAGTCCCATCTGATATTACTACCGATCTCTCTGGGGAAACCTCCTTGTAGGATGTAAACTTATCTCTGTCCCGAAGAGATGACGTGTCGCATCGGAGTCCATGATCCATTCCAAAACATCAGAACTATGACATGATGTAAAGGCATATATGCTACCTGATGTGCTTGCCGTGGCTGACGTGGTGCAGAGGCTGAAGCTGCGATGTCTGAGTGTCCTCTTGGTGAATCAGTAGTGGCAGGAAGCATGATATCCCGTAGTCTGCGCGACAAGATCCTCAAACCGCTGGTCTGAAGTAGATGGCGGTGTGGGCACAAAATGCTCGGCTACACGGGCAGATGCAGGAAAACCATGCTTAGAGTAGCATGTATCTTCTGCATGACATGGGCGATGATAAAAGGTGCATGGCTGATGGAAGCGGCCACCTCGACCCCGAGGTCCATGGCCACGAAAAGCGGAGGGGACACCTCTGCCTCGGGAAGCAGCCATCGCTGAAGGTGGTGGCGTAGACGCTGGAGAAGAAACCGAAATTCGGCTGAGTCGTCGATACGCTTCCTCCACTGGAGGAATAGTAGCATCGGCCAGTATCTGCGAGCGAGCCGCATCATACTCCAGTTCTAGGGCTGCTAGTAAGACCCCTACCATTATAGCATTCCGGAACGTCTTCTGCTGCTCAGGGGTCGCCGCCAGTGGAATGATACTGTAAAGCTTCTCAAACATCCCCCGTAAGGAATGCAACGGTCGGCTATTCTGCTTGACCGTAAAGATGTCATGTTGAAGTTGGAGGATCTTGGTCTCATTCCTCATCTGCGAGTACGTCGCAGCAAGAATGTCCCACATGGCCTTAGTCGTGGGCTGATATAGGACATCATTGGCAATCTCCATTGTCAGAGTGCCAGAAAGCCAGACCTTGGCATACGAATCGTCAGCCTCCCATGAGGCGTAAATCCCCGTCTTCTCCGCCGGCTCATCTTCGGTAAGAATGTGCTTCTTACCGTTGGACTTCATGAGGCTCATGAACTGCATCGCCCAGAGCTCGTAATTCATCCCATCCATCTTGACTATTAGCGTTGGACCTTTGAAGGCACCAATGGAGGGCATATCAACCTTGTTTTCTGACATAGTTGGCGGAGACAAAGAACTAGGGTTTGTAGACCAATGAAGAATCGTCTACATAAACATGTGGGGATATCAGTGCATATGTAGACTTATGCATTCATACCCATGAAGAGAAGAGGCGGCGTCGAGTTGAAGAAAAAGGGTCTGCTTAGGGGGCGCGCACGGCGCCCTTGGTGAGGAGGAGAGGCGGCGGGGAGGAGGAGAGGCGGCGGGGATGGGGTGGATGGTGAGGATGAGAGGGGCGGCTAGGGTTTAGGGTGGAGGCTCTGATACCATGTTGAAAGAAATGAAAGAGAGGACTTGTTTATTATAGGGAACTCTAGGCTCTCTTATATAGAGGAAGCCTATGGGTAAATTACATAAGATGGAAAAATGAAAATAAGCATGACACATAAGTACATAAATACTAGAAATATCTCTACATTTGGGATTCTGAAGCAGCAAACTGTGGCTGTGATGCCACAAACCAGACTTGGCGGAGGTTATGGTATAGTCCAATGATGTTGGCGGGGGCTAAGGAGTAGCCCAGGGGCCCTGTAGTGCAGCCCATCAGTGCCGATGGGGGCCAAGGAGCCCTAGAGGTTCCTTTTGAAGGCTCGGTGGAGGCCGATGGCTCCTATCAGGGGCCATTGGAGCCCTAGTGGGTGCTGATGGAGGCCTGGTGCAGGCCTTGAAACCCCTACAGAGGCAGAGGTCCTCAGGCGGAGGCCTTGCGGAGGTAAAGGACCTCAGATCATGGCCTTGCGGAGGCGATGATGGCCTCGACGGTGGTACAACAGCCTAGGTGGAGGCTTTTGGAGCCTCGGCGGTGTCGCTTGAGGGCACTGGAGGCCCTGGCTGTTGCTGGAAGGGACCTGTGCATAGCCCTAGTTGTTAGAGCCTTCGAGGAAGAAGCCTAAGAGACCTCGCACGAGGCTCTATTTGCTGGAAGAGGCCCGCGCAAGGGCTGCGGCTTGTAGAGAGGAAGAGAGACGAGGGCTGGTGGCAACGGCGTGATTTAGGTCAGAACACCAGTCTAGGACCACTGCTCTGATAACATGTGGAGAAAGATGATAGAACGGAATGAGTTGTCTTATTCAAGAGGTTTAAGGGTTCTTATATGGATCGAAATCCTAGTGCACTCATAAATGTAAAATTACATAAAAGGACTCTGGAGGATTACAACAAAATAGAACAAAATTGAAGCCGTCTCTAACATGTATCTCAAGTTGGAAATCATAACTGCCAATAATTTTGAGCAAAAAGCGGCACAGAATGACCTTGATTCGGCACTATTGATTTAATAGAATGATGCAATAAGGATGTGTGGCCGTAGGTTCTTGGTGCATGGGAACATACCAAGGAGGCGGTAGGATCTTGGTGCACGGTCACAGACCAAGGAGCAGTTAGGAATCCTGTTTAAGCATATTTTCCCATCTCCCCTATCCATGATGCTGAAATTTTCTATCATTTATCAATCTCACTCTGGCCCAATTTGCATTTTGTATTTTTTAGATTTTAAGATCCTGAGGGATTCACTGGAGTATTTTTGGCCATCGATAATCTGATATATTCTCTATAATTTTTCTTTTAGCCATTGGTTGAACAAAGAACCATGATAAGCTACACAATTTTCTGTTGTATGAGAGTTGTTAAACTTTGTCACAATCCCCAAGAAAGATAACGTGATTAAGAGTTGATGTAGCCAACTCACCTGGGGTGTGGTGCTTTAAGGCGCTATATTTTGTTTTCTTTATACCTTGTTTTGGCAATCGGGAGCATCATTAAGTTTTGTATTCCTTGTTTCTTTTTGCAAATTCTTATTTCATTCACTCCACTAATGCTAATTTATAGTATTTTGTGTTTTGTTTTAATACACTCTAGGATTGAATGATGAACAACTTGAAAGGCTTGCAAAACTTGGAACAGAAGTCCAAAAGACCGCTCGGAGAGACATAGCTCATGTTGTAAGTAGTTAGACATGCTCATTGTTGGTGCTAAAACAATACTTGCTTATCTGGAACATTTTTTTACGCCGGAAAAGGGGAAAACATGTTCAGGTGCCTGCCCCGGTAAAATAATGAACTAAAATAAAATCAATACAAAGGCCAAGACTCAAGGGGAGTCTTTGCATGAAGGACAACATTTTCCACATAAAAATGCTTAGAACGAAAAACAACCTCATTTCGAGCTAGCCAAAGTGCCCGCACAGCAACAGTCAACAAGAAACGAACTGGACTCGAGTACAGCTTTGCTGAGTAGGATATCTGAAGACTCAGTATCGTCATTAGGCCTCCAATTAATAGTGCTAGCACATGAGAATTCTATTAGATTAGAAGTACTAGGTTTCACCTTTAAGGTTGTTTGAAAGGTGATGCGCTAACACCTTTTAAGATGTAAGGAAGCAATCAGACTCTTTTAGGGTTCGTTTGGTTGCTGGGTTGGGTTGGTTTGGGGTAACCCTGTGAATAGTAAATTGTGAGGAGGGTTGAGAGGGTTGGAAGGAGGGGTACACCGGTGTACCCCAACCCAACCCTGCAACCAAACGAACCCTTACACTACCCATTAACGGAGAGTTCAGATATGCCAGCCTGATTCCACCTTTAAATCAGTGCTAGCCACAGATATAGAACCTGTCTTTATGACCCAGCTCTGACCCTTTATTGAGCAAGCTCGATATTTTTAACTAACATAATTAATTAGGTAGGAAGCGATTCACTATGGCTGCACGGCTAAAGAGGGAAGTTTTAGAGCTTGGGTGTGAAGTGGTTGGCAAGGTTGGCTTTGACTATAAAAAGCCTTTCGTCCCTTCAATGTCATCAGCTCCTAAGAACCTACCCCCCGTGCAAATTTTCTTTTTTGATTTTTCTTAACTTCTAATTATTTTGAAACTTTTCCCGTTGCTTTTGAGCCGAGCTCTTCAATCATCAGACAACATAGATATTCATTAGGGACACCCCACGAGCATTACCGAGAAGGAATGCAAGAAGAACTAGCTGGAGGGGAAATCCCGAAAGTAGGAGCGTGTACAAAAAAGCGTTGGCTTCGAAAATATGGATCTTGGATAGGTTTATAGGCAGCACACAAAGCAGATTCAAAGTAGACTATTTTTCTCTTTTCCAACGTGCTAACTAGATGCTATATTGTTCGTATTTATGCAGAAATGAGAATTGAGTAATTCCCATAAAGAGGATTGATTGCTAGAATCTATCGATTCGATTCCATTGCTAACAAAGCAGCCTTAGCCTTCTGACACTCGAAGAAAAAAATGATTAGCCAACTCCTCTTCTTCATCGCAAACAGAACAAGAGCTATTACCCTTGTGAAAAATTCAGACCAACTATCTCTTATTAGTATTTTGTCATGCCTCAAAAGCCACTCCCCCAAACCCAACTGGAACGTACAGATGTTGTGTAAGAATTGGTAGAGAAGTAGTTTAAATATGTTGCAGACCTACAATAATATTAAGGGTGCATTGATAATGGACACCCTCCCCCACCCCGTTGATTCAATTAGGATAAGGGCAACTCCTGGGCTTTCACCTCGTAATTACACCCACTCATGGACTTGGTATCTAGGGCTAAACCAGAACTCAATGATACAAAGTACTGAAATTAATCTCAATTGGATATATTCTTTTCACACAATCACACAATATTTCATTTGCATATAATGATATAATCAAGCCTAAAATAACAAGGGAAGCATGCATGACCAAGAAAAGACAAACTGTCTGCAAAAAGGTACACACCCTTTCAAAAAAATAAAAAGGTACACACAGATTAACAATTACACACGTGATCACTATGGAGGTAAAGCATTTTGAAATTAATCAGCATACACAGTAGTATGAAACCGAGAGCCTAATGATGTCTTATATAGCAATGACCAAAGGGGAAATTATATAAGAGATGTAAAAAAAAGACGAACAAAAGGTCCTTAAAATCATGCTTTTAAAAAGGCACCTTGATGCATCGAGGCTTACTATAGCCTCGAGCAATGCGTGCACCTCAATATATGAGACGCGCATCAAGGCATTGAGGTGCTGTTAAGGTGCCTCCTTGAGACTTGAGTGTCATGTGCCTTGCACATGGCATTTTTTTAAAAAGAGTACGGGTGGTCTTCCAGATTGGGATCCACCACTAGTAGTATTATATATTAAAATATAAAAGATACATCTTGCTACTGGGTTTTACAAGGTCCATATTCTACACAGTGCCCTGCAACGCTCAATTACTCTCTCAGAATGAAATCCACCCCCTCTAAACATAAGCTCATTTCGCACACTCCAAATCGACTAAAGCACCACAAAAGGACGCGTACAATCATCGTGGTTGTTGCCACAGATCGCTTTGATATCCCTCCAGAAAGACACAAAGTCCAGAGAATCGAGCCAAGAGATGCCAGCTTTGGCCCACACTTCAGACGAGGACGAACAAGAGAAGAACAAATGATCTGCATCCTCCACCCCGACCCTATATCTGCTGCAAATAGTATCCTCCACCCCAGCATCCGCCCCCAGTGCTCCCTTGTGAGGGTCCTCCCAAGCCTGAATATCGACAAGAAAACCTTAATCGGCGTAGGCACTCTGCTCCTCCAGATTAGCTTCAGATCTGCACCAACCTCATCTGTAACAACCTCCTCCCCTTCCACGGCGAAGAATCTATAGGCCTTCTTAATCGAGAAATTTCCATCGCCCCAAATATAGTGATCCCTACCCTCTGATAGGATCTCCCCCCGCGACGACTCCTGCATCGCTTAGAACTCCTCACATCTCTGGTCCGAAAGCTCAGATACAAAAGTCGGCGAGAAAGCTCCTTCGCCCCACACCTCATGCACTAACACCCTCCTGTCCATCGCCAACTACATCAATAGAGGAAAACGCTCCCCAAGGGTCCCCTCTCCAGACCAATCACCCTCCCAGAATCGGAAACCCCCTCCATTCCTCCGTACGGGCCTCAGGCTCGGTCCCAACTCAGAGACCACCTGCGCGATATCCCTCCATAAAGAAGACGGAAGATACCCTAAATCCACCTCTAACGACATCGACACGGCATACATCCTTCTGACCAGCCTGCACACCAGATCCTCCGACTTTCCCCAAATACACATCACCCCCTTTGCCATGAATGCCTTATTCATCTCCCCTACCTTTCTGATCCCCAACCCCCTTTCCTTTTCTGTCTTGTCAGAGAATTCCAATCAATCAGATGTAAACCTCCCCTATACTGCCTGCCATCCGACCAGAAGAACCTTCTCATCAAGAGTTCAATCTTCTTGCATACCCCAACTGGCAAAGCCCTAGTAGAACAAAAAAATATCGATATCATGGAGAGGACATACTTCAAATGGACCAGCTTTCCTCCTTTCGAAAGTAACCTCGCCTTCCACCCCGCCAGCTTGCCCTCCAGTCTCTCCATAAGGGCTCTCCAGTCTCCAACTCTGTGTCTACTAGCCACCAACGGCAGGCCGAGGTAGGTGATCGACAGGGCATCCACCACACAACCCAAACATCTCGACGCCCTCCCCACCTCAGAATCTGAGAGTCCAAAAGGCACGCCCACTGATTTGTCCCTGTTAATTTGAAGATCGGAAACGACACCAAAGATTTCCATGACCAAAGAAGCTCTACGAAAACCCTCCTCTTCCTCCCCTATAAACAGGACCGTATTGTCAGCATACTGCAACAACGGAATAGAATTGTCGCCACAAGGCCCACAATTGTAACATGTCCACCACCCCTCCGTCGTCGCTAGCCTAACCATCACAGCAAGCGCATCCGCCACTATCACAAACATCATAGGTGCCAACGGGTACCCCTATCCGATGCCCCTTTGGGGCTGGAAGAACCTCCCCTCAGGATGACCATTGACGAGCACTGCGTGAGACGCTGTCGTAACGCATCGCTTGATCCAAGCCACCCACATCTTCGGGAAGTCCCTCCTCAGCAAGGACATCCTGATAAACTTCCAATCCACACAATCATAAGCCTTCAAGAAGTCCACCTTCCACTGCACGCCCTTGGTCCTAGACCTCTTCCAATCCGTCTCGATCTCCGAAGCCATAACCAACTCATCCGTCATAGCTCTCCTCGGGACAAACACCGACTGCTCCCGAGAGATAATCTGGTCCATCACTCACGACAACCGAACTGCCAGAATCTTTGAAATCAAGAGATAGATTGCGTTGGACAAGGCTATGGGCCTGAAGTCCTCCACTTTGGCCGCCCCACTTCTCTTTGGCAGCAGAAAGATAAGCGCCTTATTCAGCTTCTCAAATCCCTCGTTCCCCATCCGAAATTCTGCCAGCACCTCCATGATGTCACCCTTGAGAATCTTTTAGAACTCCCTGTAGATGCAAACAGAGAATCCATCAGGGCCAAGAGCCTCGTCTATGTTCAATTGATACAACACCTTCCTCGCCTCTTCCTCCGTGAATTCTCGCAACAAATCCTCCACCTTATCCTCAGGGACAGTAGCCACTCCTTTTCCCTGCCATCCCCATCCTTCTCTCGGTCTGTGCCGCCCGAACTCTTGGAAGTGAGAACGCAAAGCCACCCCCACCTCCACATCCCCCTCCACTTTTACCCCATCAACCTCATTCGAGTGAATGTGATTCCTTCGCCTCCTCGTATTGGCCACCGCGTGGAAAAAACAGGTATTAGCATCACCCTCCTTCACCCACCGCTACCTCGATCGCTGCCTCCAGGCGATTTCTTCTTTCTTGTCCTCCCCGAGGATCTCAGCAAGGCATTCACTTCTCACTGCCCGCTCGTCCTCCAAAAGATCCTGCTCGTCCTCCAACTCGTACAAATGAGCCACCTCATCCCGCACCTGTTGCCTCTTCTCTTGGCGCTTAGCACGAATCTCCCTATTGAACCCAATTAAGAATCTCCTTAGCGCACCCAGCTTGCTCACGAACCTACATGTCGCAGTCCCCTCCGGAGCGAGACCACTCCAGAAGACCGCCATCGCCTCCCAAAAACCGTCCTCCATCATCCAGGACTTCTCAAAACGAAAGAAAAATCGTTGTTGATGTACCCCTTCCCCAGACGCCCACAGAATCGGCGTATGATCCGAGTGCGCCCTCGGTAATGCTCTGGCCTCCGCTAGAGGGAAAATCATTAAGGCCTCAATAGAGAGCAGGAATTTGTCAATGCGTGATCGAGCCTTGGAGCTGCGCCACGTGTATCTACATCCCACCGCATTAAATATCTGTAGCCCACAATCCTCCACCAGCCCCCTCAACTGGCAGAACCCACCATCTCTCCCACCTCTGCCACCTGGACGGTCCTGAGGAAGCAAAGTAACATTGAAATCTCCAGCGATAATCCAAGGCACATCCGGAAACATCTCCCTAACCGAGCTGAGGTCGACAGTCAAGTGGCCTGCACCCCACATCCGGACGGCTTGTACACATTTGTGACCAATATATTAACCCCATCCGAAGCGCGCCGCAAGAGAACCGAGATCGAGCACTGACTATGCAGTTCCACACTCTCCAGGGCCAAAACGTCCCCATTCCAACCAATTATCAGCCCCCCGGCATCCCAACAGCTTCAACAACTTTGAAAGAGTCCAACCGCACTCCGCCAACTTCCTTCCACGCCCCCTCCATCTCGCCCGAAAGCTTGGTTTCCTTGAATAAGGCAATGTCCACTCCATGGTCCCTCATCATTCTCCCTACCACCAATCTCTTCTCCGCCAACCCCAAACCCCTTACATTCCAAGAGATGAGCTTCATTTAGGAACAAACAAAACACCCTTCGGAGGCACCACTCCAATGCACCTCAACACTTCCCTCTCCAATACTTTCACGAGATCCCCCTCCCATGACGGGCCTGCCTCTTCCAGCCCCACTGCCCCTTCCCCCCATGCCCTCACTTCTTCCCCTTGACCCGACTCCGGAGCGCTCACCTCCACCGCTCCCCACCAGTGATACTCCCCACCCCCAAACCCCCTTCCCCACCTGGTGCCACCACCGCTGGTGCAGAAGCGGCACCCCACATCACCTCATGGCCACCCACTTGATAGACCCCCCACCCTCCACCTCCGCCTTCTTTTCGTCACTCCACACCTGGCATACAACCTTCCAAATCTCCTTGCTGACTCCACGGTGACACCCTCAACTTCCATAACCTGGAGTGACCTCGGACTGGAGGCCAAAAGGCCCGCGACTCCCTGGCGCTCCGCCTCCGTGCCCGTCCCAAACAACAAAGAGGCCGCCAACTCGGGCGAGCGGGCGGCAGGCTCGTCCCCAGTCCCCCCTTGGAAGATTCCAACTGGTTGGCACCCCTACCTCGATCGCCCAACGCGCAAAGTCTGCCCTCTGGCCAGAAAGGACCCTTCATTTGCTTTGTATTATGGCACATAGACTGTAGTTCTCTCCATGGCATTCCAACTGGTTGGCACGTGGCATTCACTTAGGTTTTCTTGTAGTTTATTCCACAATTTAAACTTTTCTTCTATTCGTCGTGCTCTCTCCTTCCTCCATTGTAGACTGTAGTTCTCTCCATCGCTATTGAGGGCCCTTCATCTGCTTGCTGCATTGAGCAGCAGAGTCAACTGAGTAGTTAAGCTCTTCATCACTGCCTGTTGCCTTGAGAAATGAAACCAAGTGAAAGCAATCAAGCCACAGTGCTCTTGCTAACAGTTTCTTCATTGCCTATTGCTTCTAGACAAGGTACTCTTGAGGTTGTTCCGAGTTTAACAACCAATCCTTACCTCCAGATTTTTTTGCCACATGGATGTTGATGTAAATATTTCATTTGCAGCAAAACAGCTCTTTTGAAACTAATAAACTCTTTGACTCTTTTGAACGTTCATGATATACTCACAGTTTACGCTGATGAAACTGATAAAAAACACTTGCATTCTTAATATTTCTAAAAATCAACAATTATGATGGTTGAAGTAATTTTGGAAACTGAAGTTTCTGATGCAGTGAAGGTGCTGTAGATGAAGTATGTGCACAATTACTTCAAGACAGTGTGACAACAGACAATCAAGGAGTATCTACTCACGCCAATTACAATGATTATACATATGGTTATACATGTAAATGTAAGCACAATGTTTGCACACACATATTATATAGGGTATTTTGATTTTTCAAAAAGATTATCTTTAGTTTCTACACAATTATGACATTTGCATCTATATTTTGTTGTTTTCAATTTCATGTGACCATTTTATTATTCAAGAACCACAATTCATGCATGGAATTTCAGAAATGGCACCGAAAGCTAATAGATATGGAGGGAGTTTAGGGAAGGAAAGATTTGATCCAGTATGGAAGTATAATGTGGAGGTTGAATTAGAGGGCATAATAATGAAATGATATAAGTATTTAAAGTGAAACTTTTGTGGGAAGATCATCACAAGTGGCATTGCTAGATTGAAAGAGTATTTGATTAAAAGCCGCAAGAATGTTGAAGGTTGTCCGCGTGTACTGATGAAGTTGATAATGAGATAAACACGTAGGATCGGTGCTCTGTAAACTCGTAGAAAAATCAGACGTTAGGGTTTCAAGTGTGGTATGGATTTGTGGTAGGATCGGTGCTCTGTAAATACGTAGAAAAATCAGACGAAAATGATCTATTAAAACCGGGAGCCGGTATTCTCTTATACAGACCGGACCGAAGGGAAAATTACACAAGAGAACAGAAAAAGAGAGTTGCAAATGATCCTTTGAATAGTATAAGTATCAACAGCAGTAGTAAAAGAGCAACCTTAGCAGATTTGGAGCAATGTTTCTGTACGTGCATGCAACTGACATACTAAAGTACCACTAGAACCCCGATGAGTCGATGACTGTGATTACTTTTTGGATACAGTCTCAACCCTGTCCTTGGAATAGCAGTTTCCAAGCCTAAAGTTTTTTTTTTAATTTCTTATCATTCAAAGAAATCTCGTTAAAAAAAATCACCCGAAGAAATAATTAAATTCCGATTGATAGATCTGGGTCTATGCTCATTAGTTATACCCGTTAAATTTTAAAATCTACATCTGAATTAACATGTTATACTTGTAGCTGTAGCATAGAGTATGAGGAGTTAAACTATATTTTAATTTTGTTTTCCTTTGATCTTGCTTTTTTTGCTATTTGCGGCAATGCTATGTCATCAGTTACGGACAGAAACATGCCGTGATAATGAATACATTCTGTCTAATGTTAATATCTGCTCAAAATTTTAATCACACTGATAACTCTATTATCATTTCATCTTGTTGTCCACCTCTTTTTCTCGGCTCCCTGGACCATTGTTTAGCTGTCATATGATTTTATAGGTGGCCTGTGGAAGGAACGGGGCAACTACTGTATCTGCAACAATGTTTTTTGCCTCAATGGTATTTCCTTGACTAGATATGAGCTGGTATTTATCTGACCAGCAACCTAGTTACATGAATAAGATGTAAAATGTTTTAATTCTGATTTGTAAATATTCACTACTCTCCAGGTAGGTATTCCAATTTTTGTCACAGGAGGGATTGGGGGTGTGCACAGGCATGGCGAGAAGAGTAAGCATGTTATATTTTTATTTATAAAGGATTCGTCATTTGAAGTCGCAGGCTGTTGAAATTAATGATATCTACTTAATGAGAGATAGTTTTAGCATGGTACTCGAGTTGATACTATATGTATTTTATCTATTGACTGAGAGGTCATTGTTTGAATTCAAAAAAAATGCGCTGTGATAAAGAGAGATAAAATCTATGCAGGAACTGAGTAGATAGAGTGGCTATATTTTGTGCAATAAGCCTAATTGTATCGACCTAGCTTCTGCACTTACCACCTTTCACCTCAGTAACTTGGGTATCTACTGGTTCTGCACCCTCATTGCCATTCTCACCCAAAGTGTAATGATAGTTGGAGGCTTTTCTTTTTCACATGGGGGTAGAACTCATAAACTTGCTGCATGGGGGGGCAGGCAGGCATAATGGAGAAGTTTCTCGACCTGAGTGTCAGCTTTTATAATATTTTTTTATCTCTATGTAAAAATCTGATTTGTTTCTACGCTGAAGTTTTTTTATTACCAATCAATCAAATCTTCTATAACTGTTTTCTCTTTTGGTTTGATCATGCAGCGTTGGATATATCCTCAGACTTGACTGAACTTGGAAGGACTCCTGTGGCAGTCGTTTCAGCTGGGGTGAAGTCAATTTTGGATATTCCTAGAACCCTTGAATATTTGGTATGTAGTAGTTTAATGGAATTCTAAAAATAGCAAGAAATCATAGTTAGAGGAGTTATATATATTTATATATATAGCATATCCAAGAGGATTTGTTTTATAGCATCACATCATATCTCGATATTTGTCTCAGGTAGTATTCAATAAAAAAATAACTTAAAAATGCAGCGGCTTATCACATACAAAATTTAAGGTTTTTTGGACCTGGCATTCTTGTGGTAGACTATTAAGAAGATCTGGGCTATGGATGTCCTAGATTTGCACCAACCTTCTTTTTGCGACCAAGAAATGCACATGTGGCTCCTGCAAGTCCATTTTCTCTTTGGCTAGTTTTCAAAAATCTCTTCGCCACACAACAACAACAACAACAAAGCCTTTTCCCACAATTAAGTAGGGCCGGCTACATGGATTTTTCGCCTCCATTCAGATCTATCTTGGGTCAATCTCGGACTTATATCCAAAAAACTAAGATCCCTTCGTATAGTCTCTTTCCAACACTTCTTGGGCCGTCCTCGCCCTCTCTTAGCCGGCTCAACATCCCAACACTCGCATCTCCTAACCGGTGCATCAGTTGACCTTCTTTGCAAATGACCAAACCATCTTAAGCGGTTTTCTCGCATCTTATCCTCTATCGGAGCTACACCAACTTTCTTTCTGATTGCATCATTCCGAATGAATGAATAAAATATTAACTGATTGTTACGTTTCCTTGAGCCAAATGCTATCCATCGAGAGTTTTGGATTACTGACATTTTATCACAATGGTTGTTTACCTTTTCCACTTAGTAGTCCAAAGTAGTCCCTCTAATCTCTGTTGGTGCTCGCATCTCCGGGAGTTGCTCATATCTTTCCCGATAACAATGGAGTTTTTTCTTCTTATTTTCATGATTACGACATCATCTGTCAGGTTTTCTCCTTTCAATTGTTCATTTGTTTTACCAAACAAATAGTGAAATGCCATGGGATAATAACGATATTAATCCAAATCTTTGCCCTCATGTATGATAAAGGTCCTGGATAACACCATTCTTTTCTATTCTCCCCACGTGAACATCTCTCATCCATTCTCCCTCTCCTCGAGATCCTAGTCCTTTCTTTCTCCCCACCAGAAATCAATAATAATGGGGACGTACGGGGGAGGTTCTCCACTGCAGCCACCAGTCAGCCTTTGATGTTGCTTGAGAAAAAAAACCCAAGGAGACCTTTATTTGAGAGCAAAAAAAGAATTTTAGGTGTTCCTACTGAAAGCTTTTCGTAATCCATCTAATGAGAGAATACATCGGTGTGTTTAAGTAGTTCATTGGTTAACAAATGACATTTCTTCTCAAAGGAATGCATAATATCCCTATCAAACTCATAAAAAAAGGATATCTAAGTGGCAATCATGATTCTCTAGTGTTTAGAGTTGTAAATGTTCACGTTACTTTATTTGTCTGATCTCTTAAATCCTTGGGATATCCTCTAAAGACCCTTGAGATCCTTGGTATACTCTATATTATAAGATATTTGTTATTCCCTTTTTATTTTATACCATGTTCATATATTGCTATTTTGACATCTCTATGTAGAAAGGTAGAATTCAATGAATTATATATTCTTTTATTATTTTTTGCATGATATCCAAGTGGGAACTCGATCGACGTTCTATACCTATTGGTTCTACCCTATTTTATTTTACCTAAAAATCCTTCGATAACCATTGGCCACCACCACCCATAGCACCTCAGCGATTATCGAGTATCAACACCAGACCAACCACCATGCCCCCCCTATGGCTCCAGCACCTCGTGGTCCTGTCGCCCTTATCAACCCCATCCATCTCCTGTAGCCCTCCCTCCCACAATTTGAGTCGTCAATTGTAGCCAATCACTTGTAACAATGGGACGAGAGGTTCTCGGTAGGGAGGAGAACGCAATGGGATGAGCATCTTCTCAAGGCCGATTCTGAAATGGAGACTAATACGTAAGCATCTTGATGTTGCTGGTAGGGCGAGCTGTATGGAGATGACTCAGATGAGAGACACCTGCTATCGATGTGGTGAGCATGGTCGCTTCTAGGGATGCAAATGGATGGATACAGATATGGATATAGGTGTTACCATATCCTTATCCATTTTAGAATACGGATTTTGATACGAAAACATAACATTACAGATATTGAAAATTGCAAACCATATCCTTAAATACGAATACAGATATGGAAACAAATAATCACGATTCGAATGTGGATATTTTACGAACGAAAATGGATTATCCCACGGATAAGAAATGCCTTCTAAGTTCTAACACTTACATTTAGTAGGATTGTTTGGTAAAATTGAAATTTGAAACTGATTACTAATTAAATCAAAATTAATAAACTACAGACAAAAAATACAAAAAGAAACTATAGTATTATACTAAGTTTAATAACTGTATAATAAATGATTAAATAATATAGAGATGTATATTTTTCTTCCCATATTTGAAAATGACTCCAAATGCAATATATTACAACTATTCCTATAATATATTTGTAGATACTCATACACACACAAATTGATGTATGTGTATACAATATAAACGCAGATTCAACAATACATATGTCCATATCCGTATCCGTCAAAAAATATGTAACCATATCCGTATCCATATCCTCAAAAAAATTTGAAAACAATATCCGTATCCTTATCTGTATCTGCAAAAAAAATAAAATATCATATCCATATCCGTATCCGCTAAAATAAAAAAATTCATATCCATATCCTCTTAAAAACGAATACGATGATGGACTGATACATACATATCCTTATGGGATTGCATCCATAGTCACTTCGCCTGTCTGTAGGAATGCGGTCATGTGCTGCACATGTGGCAGTCTGGGTCACTGGTGAAGAGTGTGCCTTGATTTGGGATGGTTAAATGGAGATGTGAGAAGGTCGAATGAGGTCTCAAAGGCTCCCGACATGCCAACCCCTTCTCCATTGGATTCACTTCTTGTAGGTTTTTGCAAGCTACTTGATGCATGCTTGAACCATGCGATGGCGGACATTGGTAGGTGCATTAGCCCGAGCTTCGGGGGGACCTAATTCAGCTTGATGGGTCGTTGGTTTGTGCTAGGGGGCTCTCGGAATCGGAGATGGATATGCTCCTTATAATTGCAACATCCGCTGACGGCGACGGTGGGGTTGCTTAGCATTGCCCTATCTTCCGAGATGGTACGCCACCATTTGTATTCTTCAAGGTTCTAAGGTTAAAGTTTGTTACTCTTGGTGCGCATGACTTTTTATTGATGGAAAGGCTCATCGCTAGTTCTAATCACATGGTATCCATCATCTCCGATGGGCTTATGAAAGGCTCATGCACGTATGTCATTGTTGTGGTGGTAGCGCATGCCACATTGGTACCTAAGCAGCTGTGTTTGAAATGTTCCTGGTGGAGGTAGTGGAGTTCTCCTTCGTCGAAGCTGGAGCTGATCTTCGATGCATGGATGATGGTAGTCGAAGCGACGCATCTGTTGGACTCCCCTAACAAACATATCTAGAAGTTGCTTGCTTCCTCTAAGGACATTAGCGGACATGGGGTGGTGATACACCCCATCGGATGGAGGCTTTCTCGTGTGGGGATGTGCCGTATGGAGGCTTTCTCGTGTAGGGATGTGCTACCTGCGGACTCGGACCTCCTAGGTGAACCCCATTCGAATTTGTCGGGTATCCGACTAGATGGCGATGGGGTGGAGGAACGTTTGGTGGATCTGGTGGCTAAAGATCCAAAAGTGGGGCTCCATTCAGGTTTTTGGCAGAATCAATAACAACGAGATGTTCAGATTGGGCGTTGAAGGGCTCGTGGATATTGGAGGATCCTCTTTTCAGACTTTTGTAGGGCAGACTCTATTTTGATCGACACTGGGGTTTTGATCTCTAAAGGTTTCATGCGACTATGCTTGCGTTGGATGCCATGGCGATGGTGGAGGGTCTTGTTGAGGAGGCAGTGCTCTACGAGGTGGTGGATGCATTTGAGGATGTAGAGGATGCATTTGAGGAGGCATAACTGGTTGCACAACCTTCATCTAAGGCCTTTTGGGGGGTATTGGACCGAGGGGGTGGGGTGGGGGGCTTAGTCTCCTAGAGAACTCTCCACTGGGAGGGGCACGGCCTCTGAGATGAGCTATAGATAGAGGACATCCACCGAGGATCTGAGGATGGGCGATTCTCCCCAAAGTCCTGGGGTCTACAAACTGACGAGTAGCTGGATTTTGGGTGAAGGGCCATTGGTGCAGCAACATGTGCTAAAGGAGGACCCCATCATCCACTACATCGGGATGACGACCCAAGGCATATTGTTGCATGAACATGGGATTGGTCGTAATGTTCTTGAGGTGCAAAACACATGAGCTAGCTTTTCTCAGAACTTGGTCAATTGCATTGGTGTGATTCCGTCAAAGGGGGCTTTGTTGGTTACTCAATAAACATTTTATCTTAGAATGTCAGGGGCCTTGGGAGGCTGGAGAAGATGGTGGTAATATGTGAATTGATCTCAGAAAAGGTTGATGAGTTTTGTTTCAAGAGACCATGATCTCCTACGACGCGATTGCTAGATGAAGCAAGCTATGCGGGCTCCGTCTAATGGATACCATATTTGTGGATGCGGTGGGCTTGTCTGGAGGCATGACGATTAGATGGAATGGGATCCGCTTCGAGTTGGCGGAGCTGGAGATTCCGGGGATTCACTCTCTCATGATCCTCTTGCATTGGAAATCTGATGGGTTTCATTGCCTCATCACTAATACGTACAGTCTGACATGTACAGAGGATATGGGCGTCTCTTCTCGGAACTGCACGATATCAGGTTTCGTAGAAGATGTTTGGATTATTTGAGGGGATTTTAATTAAACGCTTCATCCATAGCGGCATGGATGCTAGCTCCATGGAGTGCCTTTCTCTCCTGCATGACCTGCAATTTAGATATTTGTTGTTGTTGTTGTGTGCCATTAAAGTTGGAGAAACTCGTGCTTGAGTTTTCGAGTGGATCGTTTCCTTGTGTCCGTCGAGGCGTTGCAGAATTTTTCGTTGGCGACGGCGCGGGCTCTTCTATGGGTTCACTCTCACTACATTTCGATCTTGTGGGAGTTAGGCGAGGGGCTTCAGGTGAGGCATTTTTCCTGTTTGATCTATCTTGGGTCCAATTACTTATTTTGTCCGATCCCCAGAAGAGGATCATCTTGTGTCCAGGGAGGTCTAAGAAGAGAGTAGACTTCATAAAATGTAAGGTTTGGAGAGTTCAACGAGAGGGTCACAAACTCCGAGCAAAAATCTTCTCAATCCTCCACCATCGACATCAAGAGGAACTGATAGGAGCACGCCAAATCAAGTGATATGGAAAGGTGCTAAGGCGTGGTCGTGCATGAACACACAAACAATACACAAATCAAAACCCCAAGTTCACCAACTTCATACGTAAATGCCGCAAAGGTCCGACCGATTATCTTTTCGATTTTAACTATTGATAAAACTACATTTGATATAGGTAGACAGGGTGGGCCAGCATGATGCTTAGTATGCGCTCTTGCTTTACTCCAATCAAAAGGGCTCTCTACTCGGGTTGTCGGGTTACATCAAGCCCTGAACTGAAGAATATAGCAGCATGATGTACACCAAAACATCTTTCTAATATCGTAGGCAAGCAATTGCAGCTCCCAGACTCGAGAATCAGAATCCGAAGACTTAGCGTGTAAGTCTAGGGTTTTAATCTCTAACCTTAATGATTATGTCCTCACACTCTCGAATATGATGGTACATGTGAGCAAGGACGAGTTCCTCTCCCGTAAATAATGAAACAATTATATTCCATCTTTTGTTCAATGCTGTTTAGCAATCCCGATGTTTAATATGGTTATCACTTCATTTGAGTCCAAGATCAAACACGTCTACTGGTCTGTCCCAATTTCATGTAGTCCTAAGTGAGAAAACACAGAGGAAGGAGTTGGAAAATCCAATGCAAGTTGATAAAATAACGACGCATGCTTAGATAGAGATACCTACAATGATCCTCGCATTCTTCATGCAAGATGCTAAATAATATTGACATTTTAAGCTAAATGAATGCACACGAGAAAAGCCGCACGTAAACAGATAGTTTTATTAACAGAGAAGAACGCATTTTTTTGAGGCTAATTAGGCGGATCTAATGTGTCTATCAGTAAGACAAGTGTGTTTCTAGAGTTTCAAGCACACCCGAGAATCTTAGGTAGCTCTAAGAGCCCTCGTGCAACCCTAGTTCTACCATTCTACGTTACACACCATGACAATCCGCAAAGGGCCCCGACCACCCAGATGGGGTCGAAATAGATCAAGTCCAAAGTGTGGTTACATGTACGAGTCTTCGAACGGAGACAACTGAAAATGAGTAGTTATTCCAATTAAGTTACATGAATAAATAAGTCCGAAAAATAAAAATCCTAAACACACTCTCTATTCAAAAATAAAAATTTTCTTCTTAGTGCCTCCACAGCAGGCTCGATCCACAAAATTGTCCATCTCCAGTTGCTTCGAATTGTGTCGGCTTTCTAGATATCTGCTCCTAGTCTACTGAGTCCCTCACGCAAAAAGAAAGTAATAGATTGCAGAGATACAAAAATATATGCAAGAAAATAAAAAAATAAATAAAAAAATGTTGAAAATAAATAAAGAAATATTAACAAAAAAATCAGGGGTTTAGACTATTATAGGAATCGAAAACTTAAACAAATTTTCTAAATAAATCTCGCTTGCTTCTCCAACAACGTCGTTATTTGGTAATTACCGTATTCCTCAAGTTAATTTCGTTGTTTTAATCGTAATAAGGACATCCATAAGATAAATTAAAAAACGAAACACACAGAAAAATAATAAATCAACGGAAATCTGCTTCAAGGTTTATCTAACCTGAGAGAGTAGATGCTAGAAAGATAATAGATGGCTTAAGAACCAATTAAGGAAATAAGTGTTGGTTTTAGAGGAGGATTTTCTTAGATTTTTATGCAATAAATGAAATGCAAATGCAAATGCAAAATGAAAGCGGTTTCTTAAGGAAATTAGCAATATGGCTAATACCCGGAAGACCCTATAAACTTTGCCAATCACCTCCACGACCTTTGAAACAACCTAATTCCCCCCTCGACCCTGTAAACTTGCCAACTCTTACCCCATGAACCCTCCGGGTCATATGTTTTATGCCCGTGGGGGTTCTTCGGATAATTTATAGGGTCGATAGAGTAATTACGTTATGCAAAAGGTCGTAGAGGCATTTTAAAACGTTTATAAGGTCTACCAGGTAAAAATCCCTTTAATTAAAGTCCAATTTATCAACAAATCAGTGATACTGAATTTTTCAAGAAACCTTATGCAATGTTGAATGCGACACACATTTTTTGGATTTTTTAAAGTTCAATAAGGAACAATGAAAATTGGACCAAGTTTAGGATTGCTTTTGCAAATTTCCAATCAAACAAAATTTTGAAAATTGGTATGAACATTAATGTATGCAAAGCTAACCTACTATGATTTTTTGAACTTTTTAGATGAATAAGGAACTATGAATTTTAAAATGCAAACATGGTGATTTTGAGTAATTTAGTTTTAATAAATCACAAACCTAAAATGAAGCCAAACTTAAATTTTCCAATTAGATATTTTTTTGAGGAATCTAGGAAAAATTTTATCTTGGCAAAAAATATGCGTGGATCAAATTATAAATGAATTACTGGAATTGGCTAACAATTTATTTAAGATAAATGGTGCATGCGAATGTTATGATTTTTGGATTCATGACAGAGAATAATTGATTCTAGGCTTGGTGACTTTTGGAAAATTTTTTGAGCAATGTATTGATTTACTAATAATTACCTAAATATAAAGAGGAAAAATATATAACTTTTCACCTCAACAGTTTTAATAAATAACACAAAGTTCAGAAAAATACAAATAAAGAACCAAAACGACTTCTTAAGAAAAAGGGACCAAAAAGAAAAATACAAATAAAGAACCAAAATGTAGAGTATCAATTGTTCTACAACATGAAATTTTTAAAAATGAAAAAGACGACAAATGATGGTCTTAGATGATGCTCCAATTTAGGGGCATTGATGTAATTTTAATTGAATAAAATTAAATAAATAATGCAAGACACTGATTGAATTATAATTATCCATAATGGCCATGGAATGTGCGCAATTTCTTCAGGGGTAGGGGTATTGTGGTTATTCCTCAAATAGGAAAGGACCTTCTTGCAAAAGACCCATGCCACATGCTCCGGTGTATGTGACCAAGTCTCCTTTGTTCCGAAGGATGTGGCTTCTCCCAGTTAGTACGATCCTACGATTGTTGAGGTACCACGTGGGCGCTCCAAATGCGGAAGGATGGGCAGATCTGATGGCTGCAAGTAAGAGAAAACTGACGGTTGGATTATGCACAATTCTTAATCTAACAGTGCCTTAAGGTTTGGGGACTTAGTCCTTCTCATGTTTTGTGTCTATGACGACCAAGCTCAAACACAGATGCTCCGATATTTCTCTTTCTCTTTAATTGAGGTGCATCCAGGAATGGTTGAGCTTCGATGGTATTTGGCTGAAGCAAGACGGAGCTCCTCCAGGTCCAAGCTGCTGTGTTCGAGGTTGAAGGTGGCTTACCTCCTTCTATTTGATGAGTTCCTGCAATAAGAGTGGGACTTGAGGCTTCAAGCTTCCATCTCGCGTTATACTTATACACAGTGTAGAAAATGATAGTGGTGCAGTAGCATATCAGAGATAAGAAATATAGAACGAGGAGCAGGATGAAACATTGAAACCACATAAGAAAGCATCTCAACAAGTCGGATACTCTGTATTGCTTTCTCTCAACTGATACAATGGAATACCAGCTGTGGATGTGGCAATTTGACCCTTGAGGGATCCAATTACCCATCTCTACATATGACACATACTTCAGCACTCACCCTCAAGCTGTAGCATGCAATGCTTAACTTGGATAAATAGAAAGAAATCACTCTTTGACATAATACATGACACTACAGACAATATCAACTCAACGCAAACTCTGACGACTGCCTACTAAGGACGTTGCTTGTCGTGTCATGCTGGTAAGGAGGAAATGAAGGGCTAGAGTGTGAATTAAACGGGACCTCCTCGCCGGAGAATGTGTGCTTTGTACTGTGTCAGAGTCATTGAAACTGAAACGAGTCTCCACCTGGAGAACTCTGGTGCACAACTGCTACACTCTCTGAAGGGTCAAAGTAGAGAAAGATGTGGATCCTCATTGGGGCCCACAATCGCACTAGAGAACGTAGTCTGAACTGAGTCTGCTCGTTGGAGAACTAGGTACCTCCCACATTGGCTCTGTGAATGGGATCTCTACTCTGGAATCCTTATGAAACCACATGAAAATTCTAAGCCCACAATGGCTCAGAGAATGAGATCTCTACTCTGGAGTCCTTATGGATCACATGAAAATCCTGAGCTGACCAGATTAAGTATGGGACCCTCTCAAACAATGAACGCACACATGTGTGCCTTGAACTATAGACTCTTAAACAATCTGTAGAGTTTGAATCTGACAATCTGGATGTAAAGTCGGAATCTGATTGCTCTACACATACTCATCCTTTCTCCCATATTGGTAAGAATTGCTGACAACAAGGCCTTAAATGTCGGTTTCGGCCATCATTTCGGTATCGACCGAAACAGAATTTCGATGGAATTTCGGTGGAATTTCGACCGAAATTTCGGTCATTTCTGTCATTTTTTGTACTAGGACCCCCATATTTCGGTCATTTCGGTCATTTCGGTCGAATTTCGATTTCGACTGGATATCGATATTCGACAGAAATTCGACCGAATTTCGTTGAAATTTGAGGCCATGGCTGACAACGACCAAGTTGGGAGAGCACTTGAAGATAGGGAGACAAAAACCAATCTCAAATATATTTTTTCGGCTATTTTTCATTTTTTACCAGTCTCCATTTTTTAATAAATCGTTACATTTTTCAGATTTTCCCTTCTTTTTTCATACTTTTTTGTACGATACTCTTTTTTTAGTCATCCCTCTCTTTTTTCTTTTGTGGGCATGTTTGGACCTGAATAGAGCCCTCACTATTTTAATCTAAATAACATGGTGTATGGGTTTCACTTAATGGTCTAGTGGTAGTACAGTGTGTCTATCACACAAAAGACCAGGGTTCAAATCCCACTCTTGCAGGGGTTGCGTTAGGTAGTCGACGGCCAGCGTAAAAAATAGTCAAATCTTTCAACATGGATTTGAGCAAGAATCCATGTAGCCGACCCTACTTATAGTGGAAGAAGGCTTAGTACATTATTATATAACATGGTGTATGGGTTTCCTTATGCCTCATGCATGAGGTATAAGATTCCCTTCGGGGAACCCATCTCATGAAGTTGTGTCGCCCCCCGATGGGACTCCTAGAAATCACAGAGGGGAAGGATAGGGGTTGATCGCCGCCTCCTGCGAGTATCACAAAGTGTGGAAGCAATTGGCTAGACAGTGCAGTTGCAATGACGGAGGCACATGGCGGTAAGGTTGCGGCGGTGAAGGCTCTCGATGACGTTGCATACCAACATCACGTACATGTTGGGGCTCCACTTGATCGACACCATCGCCTTTAATCAAACATCTTCGAGGAGAAAGGCAATGGTTAGAGATGAGTGCCTTGAGCCTTCAATGAGATAAAGGCAGGGGGCCATTGACGTTTTCTTCCCGGTGCCCTCGTGCGAGGGTTGCTCCACCTGGAGATGATGCACATCAAGCGGAGGAGATCGATGCTGGCAGTGTTCGGAAATGCGATCCATGCGGTCGCATTTGCGTATTCGATCACTTGACCGAAGCACATATGCCATATGCGGTCAAACCGCATATGCGACCACATCTCTGAACAAGATGTTTTCATATATGATTCATGTATATTTTTTGTTTAATTCAGAACATGTTGATGATACGTTAACTCGATTTTTTTCGAGCAACTCTTATATTATCATTTACATTGATGCATATTTTTATTATTCTTGTATATGTCGCATTTGTGAATATAATCTAAGGTATTTTTCTCATATCCATATTTTTTCATTGTCCTCCTAACACTTATTAATGAATTGTTTACTATCTTTTGAAATTTTTATCTAATGAAATCATTCCATTTATTTGAATAAAATATGAAATAATTGGACATTTAACATTTTTGTGCTTCTAATAAATTTTATATGCTAATAATTTTTTTCCTATATTTTGTGCCATTAAGTTTTGTCCCTTGGAGATCCATATATTTATGTATAATTTGGGTGTATATTTGTATATCTATGATTATTCTTTAGCATTTGTTATCTATAGGATCTATATATGCATTAAAGGTTTTCTTATCGAATTCGTGCATTCCCTATTAAATCAAATTTGTATGCATATATATGTGCACTAAATTCAAAATATACACTAAAAAATAATCAATTTATAATATCATGCTTATATACTTATTGATTATATTATCTCATTTGAATTTTTTATTTTGGATTTTGTTAGATCATCATTTTTTATATAATCACATTTTATTACTGTAATTTTTTAATATTTTAAATTAAAATATTATAAACCGCATAAACCGCATATACTTCCGTATACTCCTCCGCTTATTCGCTTACTCACTTTAGACCGCATGACCAAACGAATACTGCATACCACGTTTCTGAACCTTGGACGCTGGCGGTGTTGGTACTTGCTGGAGAAAGCGACATCGATTGGGGTACTTGCGATTGAACTTGACAATAAGATTCTCCTTGCTATCCTGCAGAGGTCGTGCTTTTTCTGATATTCTTTGTCGATTTGTGCTGGGAGCATTGAACCGCGCATCTATCGTACTGGAAATGGAACGTATGACATCCGTGCTAATGGAGTCGTACCTTCTTCCGTGCCAGACACGCCCCAAAATAGGCTTGTAGGAACCCTACCTTTTGTTGAGCTCGACAATGATAGTATTTAGAACGTGCACATATGCGCATAACATAACTTGGATTGGAATCTTTTTGATTTTAACAAAACATCAACGTAATAAAACTTCAAGTACAAACTTGAATCAATCCCGCTCTTATAATCGAGTCTCGAAAAAAATCATGAACATAAAATGTAAATCCTCGAGAATCTAATGCCCTCCAATACCATGTAAAAAATGATAAGGCGGAAGCATATCAGAGATAAAGAATTATGGATTAAGGGAAAGAACATCGAGAATTAACATGAAAACCTACTTCTTGAGGAGTGATGAAACCACTAGAGAATGCCGCTCAACAGGGTTGACACTTTGGATTGCTTTCTCTCAACTAATGCAATGCGTGTGGAGCTTCTTATATAGCCCCACAGATAGACCGGAGTCCTACTAACAGTAGTTGTGGGACTAAACCTGTGGATGTGGTAATTAGACAATGGAGGGATCTACTTACTCATCTCTATATATGACGCATACTCCAACAGTGGGGAAGGGGGATTGCCACTCCTATGATTGGTTGATGAAGGAACGGAGCCATGGTTCCGACCTTTGCATGGTCGGAGATGGAGGAGGATACACGAGAGAGGAGAGAAGATGGGGGATATCAAAGATGATGATGGATTGTTCAATCGTTGAAGATCGGAATGGATTAGGAAAGGAGGTGAACAAGAAGGGGATTCAATTTGGGTTGCAGAAAAGGCAGAGATATTGAAAGAAGAGAAAAAAAGAGGAAGAAGAAGATGACTGGGAGAGAAAGGAGAAGATGGATTAGAGGTTACCTAGAATGTACTCCAGTGAGTCTCTGAGGCTCGAAAAATGTTGGTATGTTGTCGATGTTGATCTCCTTTGGCGAACGAAGGAGAGAGGCTTGATTGTTCCTTGAAGTAGACCAACAACAAGGTCCTTAGAACTTGGATCACGTCAGGGGTAATGGGCGGAACTCGTCTTTGCATTGACTCACAACATCGAGTGTCGTCAAGGTACCTAAGGTGGATGGGGTTCATTTCTCTCTGAGCGGTGGATGGGTTCGAGAAGGGGGTAGGTGATGGGTTTTGTTGAGGGATGGTTAAGGTTTTGATGTGTTGTTAGGAGGTTGTTGGGGTTGAATGAGGCTTCACGGTGGTTGTGGGGATGACTGGTAGTCAAAGATGAACTTGAGCGGGACCAAGGATAGGATTGAATCTGTTTGGATCGGCAATGGCTGCGACATAGTTTGCATAAGGTAAAAGACGATGTTGTGGCCGTTTGATTGGTCGAGATCGAACGGCTCATGTACATGTCCAATAATCAAAAAGGGATTTAAAATGGTCCGTTGGATCTTAGCCTAATCCAACAGTTATGGGGATACACGTGTTATATAATGTGAAATGCGATCAGTCGTTGGATCTTGATTTTATCTAACAACTGGTGAAAGGGACGAATAAGAAGAGGGATTGTGACATGTAGTGGCATGTGGGGCTGCAACGTGTTGCTCCCGAAAAAATTAGAAAATAAAAATCAAATTAAAACAAGTGGACTTAAAACGAGAAACCCCTTCACCAACACATCGAAAGACCTACCGAACTTGTGTCACGGCCACCCCTCATCCTCAATCTATCTTCTGGGCGAAGAGTAATTTTGGAGTCTCCTCCCATGATTCACGCCTCACCTCTGAACCATTCTCGGATGTTGTTGAGGTCCATAAAAGCTCATGGAGCGCCTGCGCATCCATCGAGCCGTACACATTATTAGAAACCATTCTCTTGTTGTCAGCAACTCTCTGCAGGAAAACTTCCAGGGAATGTCTTCCAAGAAGCTCTGCTTCCTCCAACATTAACTTATCACCATCCCAGCTACGGATGCAAATGGACGGATACATATACAGATATAGGTGTTACCATATCCTTATCCATTTTCAGAAGATGACTACGGATGCAGATACCATATCCTTAAAAAATAGATACGAATGTAAAACAGATACCGATCATACACGAATAATATTAGAAATACTATATACCTAAGCTTAAACATGCATGCATTGGATGGAATGCACATGATATAAATATACTAAATGTGCTTATGTCATAATAATTATGTCAAATATGGTGAAAGAAGGTATAAACTTATGCTATATACAGTTAAAAATAAGGGATTTTTACACCCATAACCCTGAGTAATTTCGCAATAACATTCATAATTACATGAGAAACCCTGAGTAATGGTTAACTCTTACATGACATAACCCTATGTTATATTCTGTTTGATACACCCGTTATATTTGACGATTTTTGGTGAAAAGGGACAAAAATACCCCTAAATCTCATTTTTATTTATAATAACATGCCAATCTCCATGGAAGACATGCCCGCCGCTGCTCGTTGCCTTCGTCCCGAGCTCCTCCTGGAAACCCCCTCCCTCCCGCATCCCCACGCCCCCTGCTCCCGCCGCCGAGCTCCTCCTGGACCAACCCCCCCGGATCCCGAGACCCACCTGCCAACCCATCGCCCAGAGAAGCCCGCGAGACCCACCTGTCCTCCTGGAAGCCGCCCGACCCGCGAGACCCACCCATCCTCTTGGAAGCCACGAGACCCACCCTTCCTCCAGGAAGCCGTGCGACCTGCGACCCCCCACCCCCACCCCGAGAGACCCGGCACCGAGGAGCTCCGCGTCGAGCTCCTCGAAGCACCCCCCCCCCCCCCGCGCCTCCCCTGCTCGAAGAAGTAGCCCCCCCTCCCGGAACCCGAGACCCGTGCCTCCCCTGCTCGAAGAAGCAGCCCTTGCAAGCCCCACCGCCCAGAGAATCGCGTCCAGCTCACCGGCCAGAGAAGCCTCCCTTGCTCGAAGAAGCAACCCCCCCTCCTGGAACCCGAGACCCATGCCTCCCTTGCTCGAAGAAGCGGCCCCTGCAAGCCCCACCGCCCAGAGAACCGCGTCCAGCTCACCTCCCCCCCACCCGCCACCGCCCAGAGAAGCCCCCCCTCCCGGAACGCGAGACCCACCCGTCACCGCCCAGATAAACCCCCCCGGAACCCGAGACCCACCTGCCACCGCCCAGACAAAGCCCCTCCCCCCCACACCGAGGAGCTCTGCGTCCAGCTCGCCTGCTCGAAGAAGCAGCCTACCCCCCCCCCCCCCCCCCCGGAGACCCGCTGTCGAGGAGCTCTGTGCCTTCCCTGCTTGAAGAAGCCCCATTTTCCTTCACTTGGAGATCTGATGTCGCGGAGCTCCTTCTTAAAAATTGATTGACTATCCGATGGGATAATTGTTTTATTTAAGTTAATCCTAACCGTTAGATCTTTGATTGGTTAGATTAACTCAATATATGATTTTTTTTTAGGCTCAAAAAAGGGGGACGCACTCGACGGTGCTCGCCCCAATGCATTAAAGAAAAAGATAGAGGAATACTTACAAGAGAGGAGCGACGAACAGGACAAACAGGAATACAGAAAAAACAAAAAAGCGGAGGGTATCAAAGATAGGATACCCCCATTACAAAGGCATCAAACTAGCTAGAGGACCAATCAAGAAGGAAACCCGAGGCCGAAATACGAATATTCTCCAAGTAGAACCGCTGCCGAGTGAAAAGAGCTTCATTCCTTCCCAGCCAGATGCTCCAAAGCCTCGCAATAGGCTCCAGCAAGATCTCCCGAGGGCGAGTCCGAGCGTTGAACAAGCTATCGCAAAAGGAGGCAAAGGAGGACAGGTTAAGCCAGCCTAAGTCATCCCATAGTGCACAAACACATGCACATTGAAAGAAAAGATGATCCATAGTTTCCGTCACCAATCCGCAAATCCCACAGGTGGCCGAAGAATTGGGAAACATAGAAGAACAACGGCCACGCGTTAACAGGCGGCCACGGCGCAAAATCCAGAGGAATATGCCGATGCGCTCCGGGAGCTTGAGACCCCACAAAAATCGGCAATCCCGCAAGAAGGTATCATCCGCCTCAGGAGAACGGGGTAGAAGAGCCATGTACGCCTTACGGGTAGAGAACGGGCCATCTTTCCACACCAAATGGTCACGACCAAGAGAAGGCCTGGGAGCATCATCGAGAATAGCCAAGAGAGATAAGAAGTCCTCCAACCGCTGGTCCGATAAATTATTAGCAATTGAAGGGCACTAATAAGCACCATCCCAGCAAGAAGCAACCGTGACGTCCTTGTCGATCGCCACATCGAAAAGCCGTGGGTAAAGTGTCCGAAGGGCACCCTTCCCAGACCAATCATCCTCCCAAAAGCGAAAATAACAGCCATCACCAAGCTTAGGAGCAAAGGAGTGGCGGCTGCGGTTAAGAGCGTTCACCACCCCACCCCAAAAGGTTGAGAATTGGCCCTCAATACCTCTACGAAAAGCAGAAGCGAAATCAACTCCCGCCGCCTCCCTCAAACAATTCAACATAAAATTCTCCTCCTTACCCCAAACCCTCGCCGCCCACTTGAGCAAGAGGGCATTGTTCACCGACTCGAGCCGCCTCACGCCCAACCCGCCCTCCCACTTGGGCTTCGTGACCTCATCCCACCCCACCAGATGTACGCCCCTTCCTCCGCCCCCCTTCTTCCCCCACAAGAAGCCCCGCATACACTTCTCCAATCTTGATCGCACCCCCCTAGGCATCCCGCGCACAGAGAAGAAGTAGATTGGGATGGAAGATAGCACAGATTTGAGCAAGACTAACCGACCACCGCTCGAAAGAAGGGCCGCACGCCACCCAGCCAACCTAGCCTCCATCTTTTCCACAACGACCCGCCAGTCGCGTATGCGAGCGCGGCCCACCGACAAAGGTAGGCCCAAATAATCGAAAGGGAGAGTAGCGGGAGGAGAACCCAGCAGCAATGCGCACTCCCCAACGTCCGCCGAAGACATAGAGAAGGGGACGACTTTGGACTTATGCCCGTTGATTTGGAGGCCCGAAAGCTCGCTGAACAAATGAAGCGTGGTCGCCATACTGGAAACACTCGAGGTACCACCCTCGATGAAGCAAATTGTGTCATCCGCAAATTGTATTAGGGGAACATGATAAGCGCCAAAGTAGCATCCGCGAGAAAGGCCGGCCGCGGCCACCCCATCAATCATGCGTGGCAAAACGTCAACCGCTAAAACAAACAATAGGGGAGCAAGGGGACACCCCTGCCGAACCCCCCTACGAGGTTGGAAAGAACCCCCAGCCAAGCACCCATTGAGGAGAATGGAAAGGGAAGCCGTGGTCACACATCTCCTCATCCACGAAATCCAAATTGGAGGGAAACCCCTTCGCGAGAGCACGGACCACAGAAACCGCCAATCAATATATGGTTGAGTTAGCGAAGTCAAGTAACGGAAGGTTATGGATGTAAGACGACACACTTATTTAGGGTCCTGAGCGTAATTCACGATTATTCAGGGTTATGAATGTTATTAAGATATTATTTAGGGTTATGAGTGTAAAAATCCCAAAAAATAAATATACAACTATATTTATGTATAACAACGTGTATATGGATACTGATACAGAGGATTTTAAAGTGATATCCATATCCGTATCCATTTTAAACGGGTACATATACAAATGTTAAAATATGTAAAAATCGGATATGGTGGCGGATCAGATACAGATATTTCCTTATCCGTTTGCATCTCTAATTCCAATCCAACATCAGACCCCCAAAGGCCCAATTGCATCTCGAGCCATCCGTATCTTTCTACACCGTGGGATATCTTATGGGATATCTTAGACCCATGAATCATTGCCACATCCACTTTGTGCCCCATTAATAGCTCTCGCATTGCCCACCATTTTTCTGGCCTACCAAGTCATCTTACATCAACAAAGCCTTTTCCCACATTAAGTAGGGTTTGCCACATTTGTTTCCATTCAGATCTATCTTGGGTCATTCTCGTGCTTAGTTCAAAATAACTAAGATCCCTTCGGATAGTCTTAACACTTGTTGACCTTTCTCACCCTCTCTTAGCTACTCAATATCTCAAATCTCGCATCTTTTAGTTGGTGCGCCAATCGATCTTCTTTGCAAATGGTCAAATCATCTTAAGCGATTTTCTCTCATCTTATCTTCCAAGAGGCTATGCCGACTTTTCTTATGATTGCATCGTTCTGATTTGATCTTTTCATGTATGACCACACATCCATCATAGCATTTTCATTTCTGTTAATGTCATTCTTTGCACATGTCTATGGTTCACTGGCCAACATTCAGATCCATAGAGCATAACAAGTATCACGGCTGCTTGGTAATACTTTTTTTATTATCAAAGGAATTTTCTTATCACAAAAAATGGTAGAGGCACCTCTCCACGTTAGCCAACCTGTATTTATTCCATGAGTAACATCTCCATTGATTTCCATATCTTGTTGCAAAATAGATCCCGAGTATTTAAAAGAATTTTTGTTCTGAATGTTATAATATCTTCTCCAATCTTCACCTTGATTCATTCGCCACTTTTCCATCAAATGTGCACTTCATATATTCAGTATTAGCCATACTTATATGGAATCATTTAGTTTCTAAGGCATGTCTCCAAATCTCAAGCTTCTCATTTAGTCTGTCTCTATGGCTTCAAAAAAAAATAGTCTGTCTCTAGTCTCTCAATCAACACAATACCAACGACAAACAACAAACACCAAGGTATTTCATCTTGAATGCGAATAGGTAACTCATCCATTATCAAAGTAAAAAGAATGGTCTCAAAACTGAACCTTGTTGCAAATCGATACTGATGTCAAAATAGTCACCGCGGTCCCTTTTGTCTGAATTACTACCATGCAGTCTGCCAACTCCTTGCTTGATATGCCACCTTATCTGGTGACACAGTTGCGCTTTATCTTCTGATCTGGAAGGCTCCATCTTACCAACTGAAGCTTCCAAAATTGCTGTCGAAATCCGAGGGTCTATATGAAGCAGCATCTTCCCACGTGTAACTTTGCCACTATATGCACATCATCCTCAATTGCATTAACAGGGTTGTGACGCCATCTCAATGGCAAGAGCATAAGCGGCCCTTCACCAAGAAGCCTTCTACTAGACGATTGAAATGCCCAAATTTTAGAGAGAAACTTCCCGTTGAGGTCTGACCATCCCACCAATCATACCATGCATCTCCAGTGACTCCACCCTTTTGGGTCGACCCTGCAAGTTCGGACACTTGTTCACGAAATTCAAAATCATGCCCAGTTCCAGTAGCATTCAAGGTTGACGTCACATCCCCCCACACTATCCTTAGACTGGCCAAGCTCGATAGCTCCAGTTTGAGTAGTTCCCCTGAGGGTTCTACCCCAATCTTTGATACACTAAGCTTGGGGCATCCAGCACATCTCTCGGCGTTTCTCTCGATGTTGGCAAGCCCTAACGTAATGTGAGGAGGATTCACAGCAGGCGGATCCTTCGATTGGATTCAAATCGACCCACCAGCACCAAAAGTAACTGGATTATCCACACAGGCAACCTGATGGATGACCATATCCGAAACGAACTGATATGATTCATTCGTGAAGGGATCCGACCGTGGTTTCCCAAAAGAAGCTCTGAATGGAGTTGAGCGGCATAACCAATAACCTTCAAGTCTGCCAATAGGATTTCCTTGAATGAAGGTTATAGAACCTAAGAACCTTTGCTTCCCAAGATGTCAAATTTAGAAGCCCAACCGTTGTGACGTTCCATCTTCCCCGGAAAAAGACACTACAACCAAATTCCTCTGGCGACTGGCTCCCTGATCGTTGCCTCTACCACCATGTGCATCTCCTGTATGCAGTGAGGATGGACCTGAGCTTCCTGTATGCATAGGGTGGAACATTGGTTCAGGTTGACCTGGACTTGACCCGCAGTAAGCCTGGACCCGGCCCGAATCCGATATTCGTGTGGGTCGAACCCGAGTCTTAATTTGGTTATTTTATGATGATGGGTAGGGCCGGGCTTGAACCCGACTAACCTGACTCAGACCACGTTTATATTTTGCATGGGATTTGAATTTTGCATGGCTAATCATTTCTGTCTTTTTCAAGCAGTGTTTACGAACTTGTGGATACGATTTTCTTTTCAACCAATATATAATATAATATATATTGTCATAATATGTTTTTAATAGGATCTAGTTGCCATCCCAACAAAGAATGGTGTGTCCTGATTAATAGCATTAATATTATATTATAATGAAAAATGTGTTTTCCATGCGCCCTAATTATGATGGATACTAAATCAGAAAATCCATCTGATTTGCATGGCTGGAAAATAAGAGAATCTCACCTAAACTCAATCAATTCCCTCTCCCAAACGAATCCTTTTTGTTCCCTCTCTTCCCCCTGAATAAAACAAAGCCTTACTGGTTAATACTCATACGAGATTGTAAAATCCACTTTATTACCTCTCCGAGTCCCTCTCTTCCTTTTTGGGTATTTTATGATGACGGGTAGGGCCGGGCTTGGACCCGACTAACCCGACCCAGCCCACGTTTATATTTTGCATGGGATTTGAATTTTGCATGGCCAATCATTTCTGTCTTTTACAAGCAATTTTTACAAACTTGTGGATACGATTTTCTTTTCAACCAATATATAATATAATATATATTGTCGTAATGTGCTTTTAATAGGATCTAGTTGCCATCCCAGCAAAGAATGGTGTGTGTCCTGATTAATAACATTAATATTATATTATAATCAAAAATGTGTTTTCCATGCGCCCTAATTATGATGGATACTAAATCAGAAAATCCATCTGATTTGCATGGCTGGAAAATAAGAGAATCCCACCTAAACTCAATCAATTCCCTTCCCCAAATGTATCCTTTTTGTTCCCTCTCTTCAGCCTGAATAAAACAAAGCCTTACTGGTTAATACTCATACGAGATTATAAAATCCACTTTATTACCTCTCCGAGTCTCTCTGAACTTGACAAATCCGACATTCTATACCCCTTGTGATCCCCTCTTCTCCTAACCAGAAATCCATTTTCATACGTACAATCTGCTAACTCGTGTCCATCTTCATACCTCGTGTCCAAAAATCACAACAAATTAGAGTGGAAGAGAGAGAGAGGAGATGTAATTATGGTTAACGTAATATGCACATTCGATACCGTACTGAGCTTCTGAAAGTTGCTCCTTTGGTTTCAGCATCTGTACATTCTGAATCAATACTGCAGGAGATATGCAATGAGTTCTTTTGCCGTCGAGTCCGAACCCGACCCTACAGGACCTGTGCCCTCGAATTGGCAAAAAGTCCGGGCCTCAACCCGGCCCAAGTCTTGTGAAAAATTTTTGGGCTCGGGTCGGGCTTTTCCGGGTTGGGCCGAACGGGCCCAATGCTCCATTCTATGTATTGCAACGAGCTATCTTTGCACTAACGAAAAGCCGTGCGTTCAAAGGGGCATTCCTTTGAGCACCATGACTCCATAATAAGCCTCCTGCTAAGCACCATCTCTTAAAACCGACCTTCGCCAAATGACTCCAGAATCCCCTCAGTCGACCCCTGAAACACCCAAGAGCACCCTACGGTCGTCTTCGAACCACCCTCACATACGAGTGAGTTATCTAGGAGTACAATGTCCCCCATAAACAATGGCCTGATCTTCCTTTCAATGTCCTCCATTGCCCGGTGTAAACACCTTACCTTAGAGCTACATACACCTACGATGATCAATTCCAATGATGACACAGGTGTGGACTGTTTGCTCCTCCAGCTTGGCCTTTTTTCTACCCACGTACGCCCTCTAATGGTATCCGAACCCCCCACAGGAATGCCGCTTCACTGCATTCGGACAGATCCAATATAGTGACTTTGTTCCCCACATCTGAAGCAGCCCTTCTGTCTCGGCAACGCTGCATCCTTGGGGTTACCCGGCTTCCCTTGAAGTGGTCTCCATCGGAGGATCACCGGCTTCCTCTGGCTGCTCGATGAGTGATTAGCTTCATGTCCCGATAATCATCTTGGGCCTCCATGCCTTCTCCTTTGAACCATTCTCCAGCTGCCCTCCGGTATTCTTTTTCAAATCTATGTAATATATCAACTCTATCTAGACTGCAAAATGAATATGAGGTACATACGACAGAATATGCGGCTGTACTAACCAAATATGCGGTGTAGATTGCATATGCACTGCATAGACAATGTGGTTCCGTATACCTACCGCATAGGCATATGTGGTTCATGCGAGGGCATTCGTGAATACTGGTGTGAGTAATTGATTAGCAGAATCATAGGCTGGATTGAGTCTTTACAGAAATACTCTAACCACAGTCATTTATATGCCATCTAAGATTGGCAATTGCATGGTAGGTAGTAGATGTGAAGTTTCTCAAACATTGTCTTCTGACCAGTGTAATAGACGTGAAGAAGTAGTCTGTCCTCATGACCTAATGAGCTATGTTAGGCATGAGGGTCCTTGTGGGACAAATCTTTTTGAAGTAATTATCCTTCATGCATTTATTCATTTTTTTTGGGTTTCCACTATTATAACACATACTCCTTGATGCGAACCTCAGTAATGCTCATTAACTGCATGTACCGCAAGCCCATTTATCTTGATATTCTGTCCATGGTTTTTCATCTCCCCATGTTTGAGACCGTCGACTCCCCATGTTTGAGACCTTCGACATCCTTGATGTCTTAGGTAGGTATGAAATCAATGCCTTCTTGAGAATTCGTAGGTTTCATGGATGTAGACTGCATACCATAATATCCTCACATATTACGGGAAATTCCTGGAGGCCCCGAAACTAGTATAGAGGGTCAGATCTATCCCTATACTGCTGCAAAATAGGGTTGGACCAACCCCAATCAATTTAGAGATGTGTAATATGGGCTAAAAGCCCTCATGCCTCAAGGATTGGGGCCACACGTGGAAGCACCCTGCAGCGCTGCTGTCGGCGAACAGTTGGTCATTGTTACTGCTATATTATGCGTGGTAGTTGGCCACTGCCGGCGGCGACGATGCTGGATGCTATGGGCTGCTACTGCAATAGTGGTGGTTTGGTGAGAGCACCGGATGGTTGTGCATCGAGGGTTAATTTGATGATGGTTATAGAACCAATGACTGAGACCAGATACCATTTTGAAAATGAAATTTTATTTTCATAATGAGAATAGAGGCCATGTGGTGTCTTTTTAGCAGAGACGAACGTGGCAATTACATAGACAATCTAGAAACAGAAAGTCTACAAAGAGGTCCTAAATCTATGAAACTCTCATCAGAACTCTCTCGTTTTTGTTTTTGCTTGTGTAAGATCCTCTCAGCATTTACCTTTCGACACCCTTGTATCATGCTTGGAAGTTATTAATTTGCAGGAAACGCAAGGAGTGACGATTGTTGGTTATGGGACACATGAATTTCCTGCTTTCTTCACTGAATCAAGTGGATGCAAGGTAAAAATATCTCTGTACATGCATGAATTACTCAATCATTTTTGAAACTACAATTTTTCATTCATAATTGCGCTCGCTTTTGGTTTTTTCTCTTTAATTAGATAGTTCGAATAGCTATTCCTTCTTGTTTTTTTTGGATTTTTATCAGTTGTGTCCCTCTAAGATATTGCAATATCAGTTATGCCCCTCTTTTTATGTAGTATCGTCATTGGCTTCTTCCACAATGTTCACGTGTGCCTTTCGAGTTAGTTGTCGTCAATCTCCATCCCAAAAGAATGTTAACTTTGAGGACGCAAGGATAATTAGATAAAATAGCAAAGGTGGAAATGTCTTCCTCCCCCTCCAACCCTCCTCCACTCCATCCTCCACCTCCCCTTCCAACCCATCCTCCTACTTCGATCGCCCTCACCTTCTTGCCCCTCCTCATCCTCCTCTATCCCATCCTCCACCACCCATTCCAGTCCCTCCTCCCCCGACCACCCTCCCCTTCCAGCCCCTCCTCCTCATTCTCCTCTGCCCATCCTCCTCGGCCGACTACCCCTCCCCTTCTAGCTCCTCCTCCAACCCCTCCCCATCCTCCACCACCCATTCCAGCCCCTCCTCCGACGACGACCGCCCTCCCATTCCAACCCCTCCTCTTCCTCCGCCCCATCCTCCTCATCCTACCACTCCTCTTCTAACCCATCCTCCTCCAACCCTTCCTCCGTCACCACCCCACCCTCCACCTCCCCTCCAACCCTCCTCTTCCTTCGACCGTCCTTCCCATGCAACTTCCTCCATCCAATCTCATGTTCATCTTACCTTCTTCTTCTTGCTCCTCCATTCTTGTTCTTCTTCCTCTTTATTTTCCCTCTCCCCTAAGTACACCTTCATCCGTACACCAAATCGTCAAAAAATTTGTATTTCCACGGATAAATCAACAATTTTTTATCTTGAATGTAATTTTTTCCTAATTTTTGAGAAAATTTCTTTCAAGGTTCAGAAAGTCGGTATGCGGTATTCGTGCGGTCAGGCGGTCTGAAGTGAGTAAGCGGATATGCGGGAGTATATGCGGAAGTATATGCGGATTATGCGGTTTGCATTATTTTAATTTAAAATAATTAAAATAACAAATTAATTTCAAATATTGGAGATTTATGTTTTGAAAAAATAATAAATGAAATATATGCATAAACTTTTTAGTACGACATGATTTTGAAGGTGAAATTAGTTGGCATACTTACTGTTGAAATATAAAAATATAAGACAAAAAATTATATAATAATGAATCAATTCCCTTTAACAATATTTTTTATGGTTATATAGGTTTTAACTAAATAAAATTAGATTATGAATCAATATAATTCAATGATTGAATAATCAAACTCCCTTTTATCAAGCGTTAGTGGGATGACATCTAACTAAGGGATTTAACACAATTTTCTAGTGCAAAATATCTGAACAATTGAGATAAATATTAAATGAAGAAAGTAAACTACTCATAGATATATTTTTCACGAAAGAATATGTATCGGATTCTATAACTAAATTATATTGAATTCAAATTAATAAATGTAGAGACATACAACAACATTGGAAGAAAATAAATTAAAATATTTTATGTCAACAGACAGATGGTTGGCAGATGGTTGTAATTAAATAAAAAAATTTACAGCAGCTGCATAAAAGCATTCTGTTAATTATTTAATTATATTATAGGAAAAATTTAATTTGTCCTGCAGCCTGACAACAACAACTATAGATGAGCCTGAGGTCTATCCAAAAGGCGGCCGAGTATGCGGCCGCATATGCGGTTTACTCGGCCGCATACTCGCCAAAACCGCATATACACCGGATATTGTATATGCGGTTCGGTCCAGTCACCGAATACGCATATGCGGCTGCATATGCGGCCGCCTGGACCGCCTTTCTGAACACTGATTTCTTTAAAACAGTTTTAAAAAATCAAAATCAATTGGAGCCCGACTAAATCTGATTAGTCGTTTGACTATCGAGTAGTCCTTAATCGGTGACCCGGCCTACCGACTATCGACTTTTACAACCTTGAAGACGATGACAGTTATTCTCAGAAACAAGGCCATCCATGTCATCTGAATCATCAATATCCTCCACATCGTCGTCTACACCACTGTAATTGGTATCAGAAGAGTCATAATTAGATGATGTTTGGTAGACTTTAGTGGTTCTCTTCGCAGCCACTGATCTTGTACATCTGTGGTTGCTGGATCGGGGTTGTGTCTTTCTTCGTACACACTCTTCTAGTATTTCTATGACTCAACGTTTGGATGGTCAACATATGCATGTTTTTCAACCTCCAACGTTATCCCAAACTCAAAAGCTCCCACACCATCACTCCCCAGACTGGTGTAAGGCTCTTCACCCACCTTGGCCCCAGAGACTTCTCTACTGGTCATATGAGGTGCTTTTTCGCCCATTGAAGCTTAACCTTCTTCGCCAATGGAAATGTCACTAGTCCTAGGACCACCTTCTTCTACGGCAACATTGCCCGAACCTTCAACAACTACACTTGCTTGCATCTAGCATCAGGCACATCCTCATTCCCACCATCACCAACAAGCACATCGTCAATGTCACCATCACCCAAAGGCACCCCTCAATCTCTCACCATCACCCACAGACATATCCTCAAGTCCACCATCACCCACGGGCACACCCTCAGTCCCGCCATCTTCCACATTCCCACCTTCGGTCCCACAATCTTCCACATTCCCATCCTCGGTCCCAACATCATCGTTCCCTACTTCAGAATTAAGCCAATTCCAAATCTTCTCACCTGCTCCTTCCTCACCATGTTCCAATCCAACTGATCATATGTAAACGTTAAGGTCATCTTAGAGCTTCCAACGCCACCACGATCAACTTCAACATCCCGGAAATATCCACATCCGATACGGGATCGACTTTTACACCTGCATTTTTCTTCCCAGAAACTCCTTCACTTGGATGTAACTAAGAGTCTATGCCAATCATCTCTATCACGAGCTTGATCTCTATTCTATCATTGTGCACATTAAACATCTCCATTACATCTTTCTCATTCTCAATCTCTGCGAACTTGCTCCCTCTTATGTGAGGAATATTGTATTCCAAAGTGATCATACACTTTGGATCCCAAGATATGACCTTGGAGATTTCTTCAATAATGTTGAACCTCGAGGTGGTGTCTGGATCGATCCCAATCATCTCTTCTGATCCAAGCATATACTTCTCTCCCTCCACTCCCCGTGTCCAGTTGAAGTAACCTCTATGTCTGACGCACACGGTCAAGATCCCTTCCTGTCCATCGAATTAACACATCTACAACACCTGCATGTTAGAAATCAAGAAAAAAGAATGCATGCATTAGAAAACCTAACCCATTTCACCTGCGTTCCCTAAACCCATAAAACCCTAAACCAATTTGACCTTGATTCGGCTGAGGTAGAAGAGTATCCTGGAGCAGGGTCGTCGAGTGCGATGGAGGGAAGGGAGGGCTTCGAAGGATGGTGTTGTCGGAAGATGGTCGAGTAGGGAAGAGGGGGTGATGGCTTCGAAGAGGAAGGGGAGAGGTTGAAGGCCCAGCACCGGATGTCTCTATATTTGAGCCTTCACGTCGAAATCTACCACCAAGACACACAGCGCGCTTCCGGCGATCTGATCGTACTAGGGTTAGACACGTGACTATGGTTAGATTACGAAGAACACGACGCACAAACGGAGGGTTCATGAGGTAAGACGGAGCAAGTTCATGGGGTCGAGGGAATAATAACGATGTTTACAAGATCGAGAAGGTAATTTACAAGGTCGAGAAGAGGAAGGGGAGAGGTTGAAGGCCCAACACCAGATGTCTCTATATTTGAGCCTTCACGTCGAAATCTACCACCAAGACACGCGGAGCGCTTCCGGCGATCTGACCGTACTAGGATTAGACACATGACTATGGTTAGGTTACGAAGAAGATGGCACACGGACGGAGGGTTCATGAGGTAAGACGGAGCAAGATCATGCATGGTTCAGGAAAGCGGTATGCGTATGCGTTCGGACGGGTCACTGAATAGCGCTTAAGCGGTATGCGGGGGCATATGCGGGGTATATGCGGTTCTACGCGGTTTCCTAATTTTTTATTAAAAATAAATAAATATATACAAAAGTGACTACAACAGAACTAAATTTACGTATAATTGTGGTCCAATAGAAGATCTAAGAAAAATAACTTTCATATAGAGTTCAAAACAATCTCTATCAATCAAATATCAATACTTCAATAGAACGATTAACACAAAATAATTGACTACAATCAACAAAATAAAAAGTTAGCGCACAAAATGCCTCTATTATTGAATATAATGTCATTTATCTCTATCGTTATATTTATAACTGATCCTCCATTAAAAGTACCAAACTTTACATATAATATATTGCATTCGTAATAGATATTAGTTGACTAAATAGGTTTGCTAAATTATTAGTATATTATTCTTTTTCTTCCTTGTGTGTTTACTCCAATCTCGCGGTACAACTAATTTGATGATGGATTTAAATGGTCATGGAATGCTTGGTTGGCATACATGCTAAAGCAAGAAAAAACATTGCATAAATAACACAATAAAATGTGGCACAAATTTAAAAATAAAAAAATAAAAAAATACATATATGCGGCCGCACAGACCGCATAAGCGGCCGCACAGCCCGCATATGCGGCCCGCATAAGCGCACAGGGCGCATAATGCGGGGCTTCAGGGAAGCGGTGCGCTGAGGGCACCGCATACGCATATGCGGCCGCACAGACCGCTTTCGTGAACACTGAGATCATGTGGTCGAGGGAATAATAACGATGTTTACAAGGTCGAAAAGGTAATTTATAAAGTTCTAGAGTTCGTGGGGTAAAAATCCCTTGTTTTAATGTTGAAAATTGAGTTGTCCTAGGAAACATGTGTTGCAATCTTTCTTTTATTATCTTTTTCTCGCATGTTGCAATCTCTCTTTCATTACGAATGATTACTTCTAGCTTTGAAAGCATTTTCGATGAAGAAATTTCTACAAATCCGTCTTGGACATGCTATTAACTTTGAAAATATCGAGTTGTAAGTAATTAAGAACCATGAAATTTTTAATCTTGACTTTAAGATCTTATGCGTGAGTACTGGTGGAGCATGTGGAAAAATTGTATGGGCGGAGAAGGGTCCACCTACAAAGAAAGTACAAAGTGGAAAACTGTGTTCCCAATGTAGTCTGACTATTCAATTGGAATTTAGCAGTAAAACTGGATATTTACTATGTATTAATTTTCACAAAACTTATTGGTATTCTGTTTTAGACAAATTCTGTCGACGAAGATTTCATTGTTGCAAACAAATAACTAAACATAAATATGCTTGTCCTGCCTTTGGTGGTAACAACCCATCTCAATGTTGGTAGACTTGGATATGGTTTGGGTAGGGACACTACTCTTCTGCATTTCCCCCCATTCTGGACTTGGTCACAGATGCAGGCATAATTGGCCATCTTTCTAAGCCCAGACTGCTAAATTGTCCTACCAGAAAGATCCCTAACTATCTCGAAACCCACTCATATCACTTTGACTCATAGATTGAACTTCCTCTGGAAAAGTTCAGGTAGCAGCCATTTTGATGTCACAGACCCTGAAGAAGTCCTTTAGCCTAGACTGACTTCTAAATTGACAATAAAGGGAGCCACCGATTTCCAGGGACCAGGAATGGCTTATCAGAATTGGTGGTGTGTGGAAATACTAATAAATCATGTTTCTATGTAATACCCTGACTGGGATCTCAACAGAACAATATTTTGTTTTTAGTGACTTTTATGCGTTACTATTTTTACGTTTGTTCATGTGATATTCAGATCCCTTGTCGTCTAGATACTCCTGAAGACTGTGCAAGACTAATAGGTTAATGCCTTTTGCATCCTTCTGACTTTATAATCATAAACACGGTTATATTCAAAACTCTATGAACTACTATTGGCGCAATGCAGATGCAAATCAAAATTTGAGGCTCGGAACTGGCACTTTGATTGCAGTGCCTATTCCCAAGGAACATGCAGCATCAGGGATGCTTATAGAGTCTGCTATACATAAAGCACTCAAAGAGGCGGAGTAAGACAAGGTTCTTTTGTGTGATTGTTACCAAATTATCCTTTAATCTATTCATGGTGTCCTCAGGGACAACAATGTCATCGGCAATGCTGCAACTCCATTCTTACTTGCAAAAATCAATGAACTAACTGGAGGAGCATCCTTGATGGCCAGTATCCTTCTTATCTGTCATTCTGAAGCTGGTATTTGACAGCCAGTAGTCGGTGAATTTTAAAAGTTCTCAGGCAGAAAAATCCCGTTAAGATTTATTTTGACTCACTTGACCTTTTTGTGCAGCAAGATGATTCTTGATCTTAATTGCAACATACTCCCGCAGGGGGGATATTCCGTGCTATATGACCTGTTCTGTTTTTCTTCTTTCAATAACTTCTCGTTTGCATTGAGTTGACACAAACCTGGCATGCATGGTCTGAACAGCCTTTTCATTTTCTGTCGTTTAAATCTATCCAAAGTATTGCAGGTTTTCCTTTTATAAATATTCCTGTGTTAGTTAACTTGTAAATTTTGAAATGTTGAATATAATACACGTTTACAGTGCATGAGCTTTGAAGATATAGGGTTCATTTGTTTTAGCGACTAATTTCGTCACGCTTTTTCGTAGTCGAAAAACTATAGACATTTTCTTGTGTTTGTTTGAGCTTATAGACAGATTATTCTGTAGATGCCTTTTCAGGTGGGCATATTTTTAGCAGCTACATTATTAAAATTTTGAGCCGCAGTTGCTCTAACCGATACCAGTCAGGTTGCAGCAAAATGAAGCACACAACACCTGGATACAAAACATACGGTTGCAAACTGCTTGATATCAAAAAATGTGGCCATCCCGAACACCAATACAAATGGGGCCATAGATATGAATGTTGTCTCTGATGGTGTAAAATCTTAGCATCCATAGAGTTTCTATTTCAGCTTCTAATCTTTTAGTGGAAACAATGCTTTTCTTTCTTTATGTTCTTTCATATTCTTCGACTTGATTTTCCTAACAGATGGATAGATATCAAGCTTGTGAAGAACAACGCTCTGATTGGTTCACAGATTGCAGCGTCTCTTGCCCGCATAAAACGAAGAAGTATGAGTAAGCTTCCTCCATATAAACATGAACAAATACCTATTCTGCTGACATATCTTTGGCCCAGTTTGGCTCGATATTGTAAAACAGAGATTCTCCAAACCATTGGTCGAGTTGAATAATTTTTTAGGCATTCATTAAATAGTGTGAGCCTTTGCAAAAGTTGAAGAATTTGGTAATCTTGTTTGGATTTGTGATCTTAGGTTGAGACAAAATATTGAAGATAATGTAATGGAGGGGCCGTCTCATTTTAGTTTTTTTAACTGGTAAAGGAGTAGTTTAAGGGAAGATTTTTTTGGTTGAGAATAGGGAGGGGTTGAATAATTGGGTCATTGGAAATTTATCCATCTGTGGCATGGAATCTCATGTGTTTAATCCCACCTTGTCTAGTGGTGAGACTTGAGTGTGCTTGTGTGGTTACATAAAGTTCTCCACATCTCTTGTATTTTTTAAGAAAAAAATACTATGAAGATATTACCCCATTGAATTTGTTGAGGACTTGAACAATCCGCACAAAAGAAACAAACCAAAGAAGCAATCACCATGAGACAAACATTTTACATGGAAAAGCCCTTCCAATATAGTAGGGCGGAAGTCCACGGTTAGAAAGAGAGATGTATTTCTCTAGAGGTGAAGTTTCCAATTGAGATACATGAAGAGCCTCAGAGGGCACATTCTTCCAAAATCCTAATGGAAACGTCAATCAATACGTGCCACAATTCGGTGGCATGATGCATGTTTATTGCAGCTTTTTAAATATTCCTTAGTCAGAGCAAGTTTGCAGCGTAATTGGGTTATGTTACAAGCCTGATCAATAGGATCCTTTTTCCGGTAGAGTACAATAACCATGACTATCTCAAATTACATAAATGATGTTTTGTTCTTGATGATGTAAATATTTTGTTTATTTTCTGATGTTATGAAAGCAAGTCGAACACGGAGATACTCATATTATGGTTTTTTATTCCAGAGTTTTTTTCATCTATGGAGAAAGATTAGAAAATGCAATGAGATACTTTATTCTGGAGGTCTAGGGGTTTTTTTATAGGCTGAAATCCTAGAGCACTTATAAAAGGGGAAATTACATAAAAGGACCTCGAAGGGTTACAACTCAATAGAATGAAATAAAGCTAACTTTAACACTTCCCTGCAAGTTGGAGCATATCTATCGAGCATGTCCAGCTTGGATAGTATCCACGATAGGCGTTTCTTTGGTAGCGCCTTTATGAAAACATTTGCAAATTGAAAATCGATGGAAATGTATGAAGTAGAGATCTTACCTCCTCGTACAACACTACTAACAAAGTGGCAGTTAATCTCAATGTGTTGGTTCGCTCATGGAAAATAGGATTAGTGGCATTGTATGTAGCGGCTTGTTGTCACAGTACAAAGGGATAGGTGTAGTAACAACAACAAGTTCCTGTAGAAACGAGACCGGCCAAGTAATCTCACAGGTGGCACGAACTATCGCCATGTATTCAGTCTCTACACTCGATCTGGAGACTATTGTTTGCTTCTTGCTCTACCAAGTGACAAGGTTTCCACCAACCATCATAGCATATCGTGTAATGAATCAACGACCCTTAGATGAACTAGCATAGTCCATATAAGCATAAGCAGAAACATCAGTATGGCCATTGACCCCATATAAAAGGCCTCTCCCTGGGGATTCCTTCAAGTAGCGAAGGATCAACAGAAGACATCATGTCAATGACTGTAAAGCGATCTCTCCATGTGCGGGCTAGCTCTGTTCACAGCATATGATATATTCGCCTTAGTAACAGTTAGGTAAAACAGTTTGCCAACTAGGCTTCTGTATCGTGTAGTGTCTTTAAATGCATGATCAACAGAAATATAGTGCTTCCTCATGTCTGTAGGGATGCCAAATGACTTGCATCCAAGCATAGAAGGTCGTATCGATATCGTATCGGTCCCTACGGAAAAGGATATATCGGGATATATTGCTAATGTATCGACGATATCGGTGGAAATGTCAGAAATGACTCAAAAAACCATTTTTTGCTATTTTTCAGAAATTAATATCATCCAAGATATTAAAACAACAAATAACATACAAATATACATTTATCACACATATCGGTCATTTTATACCCCATATATCCACATATCGGTCATGTCGAACGTATCGTGGTTAATGTTGATTCATGACTTAAAGATATTGGAAATGGATTCCATTCAAGTTGTTTTACCATTAAATAACTTAGAAATATACACTTAGATGACATATATAGATCATCTATGATCCTTATATCGCACGTATCGATCATTTTTTTTGAAGTCTAAAAGGTAGGGGGAAACACTCAGAGGTGTCCGCCCCAAGTTTTATTAATTAAGGTAAAAGAGAAACAAAGAGTTAACGAACCAAAACAACAGCGCCCAACCCATTACATATTCCACTCGTCCACCAAGCGATTAGCCAACACACACACATTTTCCTTGTAAAAGTGCTGACCCGAGAACAGAAGATCATTTCTTCCCCTACAAACCACCCAGAGAATGGCCATGGGGTATATCCGCTCCCTCCGAGGCCTGTGCGAATTTGCGTGGGCCGATTCCCAAAAAGATTGGAAGTCATCGCTGCTACACCAATCCGGGCCCATCTTCTGCCACAATTGCGATACAAAGGGGCATGAGAAAAAAAGATGCCCCACCGATTCGATCGCCACATTACAGATTAAGCACCTGTCAGAATGAACCCCAAGAAGTCTCACGCACCTATCCCTCGTCATCAGCCTCTTTCGCCTGAGCAACCAAAGAAAAAAGCCAATTCGCTCCAGGAGCCGTAACGCCCAGATAAGAGAACAATCTCTGAAAAGCACGTCGGAACCAGCCGGGGGAGGTCTAGAAATGGCGCCATAGGCCCCCCTGACCGAGAAGGAACCCTCTTTCCAACTCCAGTGATCCCTGCTCCCACCAGGCGCCCCCACCTCCCGTAAGGACTCTAGCAACGCCAAGAAATCGTCGAACCTCTGGTCAGAAAGGGAGGCAGTAAAGGTAGGGCACCAGAGCCCATCGTCCCAGCAATCCGCAACCGAGCAAGACTTGTCCCCTGCAAGCGCAAACAACCGGGGAAACCGAGAGCATAACGCCCCACCCCCCCGACCAATCATCAGTCCAAAATGAGGAGTCTCCCCGCCCAAGAACAGGTCTAAAGAGAGCGATGTTGCTCACAAAGGCCTTCACCACGTTGCGCCAAAAAGGAGTCGGGGCGTTGGGGCCTGAGGACAGCGATGGAGGAGCGCCCCTGACGTCGTAAATCTTTCGTATCACAGCGCAGGCAAGGTCATTCCCCGGACCCCAAATCCTGCTAGCCCACTTTAGCAAACGAGCATCGTTCATTTGTTAAAGTGATTTCACCCCCAGGCCCCCGTCGACCTTCCGGTGCAAGACCTCCTTCCAGCCCACTAAATGGATCCCCCTAGTCCCGCCCGCACCATTGCCCCACAAGAATGAGCGCATACGTTTTTTCCAGCCGCGCCCGCAACCCCTTTGGCATCTTACGGTTGGAGAGAAGAAATATAGGTATGGAGGACAAGACGGATTTCAAAAGCACCAATCTGCCACCCTTCGAGAGGACCGCAGCTTTCCAACCCGATAATTTGGCTTCAACCTTCTCCACCACCCTCAACCAATCGCGGATCCGAGTCCGCCCCAGAGACAAAGGCGTGCCCAGGTACTCAAGAGGGAGCGATGCTCTCCCCGATCCCAACACCGACTCCAGATTCTTAGACAACCGCTTCGCTTGCCCAAAAGGAACAAAAACCGATTTCATGTTATTCTTAGCCAAGCCCGATATCTCAGAGAATATCTCTAGTATCATCGCCATGCCGCTAGCCTCCTCAATGCCCCCTTCGATGAAGAACACAGTATCATCAGCGTACTGGGCGATCGGAACCTCCAGCCCGTCCTTCGAGAAGCCTCTAGTCAGGCCGCGTGTAACTACACCATCCACCATGTCAGAAAGCACATCTATCGCGAGAATGAATAACATCGGCGCAAGAGGGCACCCTTGACGCACCCCCTGCGTGGCTGAATCCAACCCCCCTCCGGCCACCCGTTGACCAGGATCGAAAAGGATGCCGTGGTGATGCAGCGCCGCATCCAAGTAATCCATAAGTCGGGGAAGCCTTCCTCCTCAGCACACTCCATAGAAATCTCCAGTCAAGAGTATCATAAGCTTTCGAGAAGTCCATCTTCCAGAGCATAGCGCTCGTACCCCCCCTCTGCCATTTCGCAATAATTTCAGAGGCGAGCGAGACGCAGTCCGAGATCTGGAGACCGGGGACGAACGCCGACTGAGCCGGAGAGATAAGGCTCCCAAGGATAACATTGAGCCGACGCGCCAGAACCTTCGCCGTGATCAGATAAAGAGCATTCGAGACGGCGATAGGGCGAAAGTCCCCGATCGAAGCGGCCGCCGACGACTTCGGCAGAAGAACCAGGTGCGCGCGGTTGATTCTATCGAAGCCCGAGTTTCCCCTACAGAATTCCTTCACCACCTCAAGCAACCCAATGACGTCCCAAAAGTCCTTGTAGAAGGAAATCGGGAACCCATCTGGGCCAGGCGATGCGTCGTCATTCAGATCCCACACCGCGTCCCTCAGCTCCTCCAAACCAACATCACGGGTCAGGCTCTTCCAAGAATCCCTCGCCACCGACCTGGTCCCCCGACCCAACTACCTCCATCTCCTAGGAATAGTTGCCGAAGTAACGTCCCTGAAGTATTTCGAAATGGCAAGGCCCATCTCTCTATTTCCTTCCACGCAACTCCCTTCGATAGTAATTGAGCGTAGGGTATTAGATCTACGCCTCCCATTAGCACATCGATGAAAGAAAGATGTATTGGCATCCCCTTCCCGTACCCATCTAATCCTTGATCTTTGCCTCCACTCCGCAATGCGCTTCTTCTCCTCGATAAGAAGTTTCCTTTGGGCCTCCGCGTGAGCCGCGTTCTCATCCGCCGAGAGCAGTCTGCTGCCCTCCAGCGCGTCAAGCTTGTGAATGGTCTCTTCCGCTTCCGATCTAGCCGCCGCCCTGGCCGCATTCCCTCTTAAAAGCCGCCAACCGCACTCTCAAAGAGCAAAGCTTTTCATGGAACCTCTGCGCAGCGGAACCAGATACCACTGTCTCCGTCCAATGCGAAGTCACGACCGCCTGGAAGTTGGACTCCAATAGCCAACATTTTTCATATCTGAAAAGTCCCCGCTGTACAGTGGAATCTCCCGAACACCACACAATAGGGTTGTCGTCAGAACAAACCCGAGGTTTGGCCTCCACGGAAGCCAAGGGAAACTTCTCCCCAGCCTCCTCCGAGGCGAGGAAGTGGTCAAGCCGCGAGCGAGCCCTAGAGTTTCTCCAAGTATAGCCGATGCCCGTGGCATCCAGAACCTCGAGGCCAAGCAAGTCAATGGTGTCCGCAAATGTAGTAGAGCCCGGGTCCTGACCTCCCCTACCACCGGGCCTATCCGAAGAGAGCAGCGTAATATTAAAATCCCCCCCCCCACCACCCAGGGGGTAGCTCCGACGAACCGAGCAACCTCCAGCAAATCCTCCCAAAGTTCCGTACGTAACCCAACATCACACGGGCCATAGGCGCAGGAAACCGCAAGCTGAAGAGAGGACCACGTGCTGTCCAGAACCACGGTCAACAGGTGCCTCCCGAGAGACATGGAATTGAAGGACCACCTCGAGGAGCGCCAAGCCACGATCAACCCACCGGAATACCCCGTGCCCTCTAAGGACCTGAATTGATCCACCTCACCAGCCCCGAACCCCTTCCAATCACGCTCCGACAAGGTAAGAAGCTTCGTTTCCTGGAGAAGGATGATGTTGCATCCCCACTCAATGAACCTCGCACCCACCATTTTCCTTTTGTCTGGATCCCCCAGCCCTCGCACGTTCCAGGACAAAATCTTCATTTGGATCCTTCGTCGCTCCCCTTAGTTTGCACCACGTTGGCGGCCTCCGCCACCAGAAGTTTGAATGTAGAACACGTCTGCAAAGAGGACCTGGCCGACCTGGCTCTATTCCTTCTTCTATATCGCTTTGCGCTCCTTCCGACGCTGGTCTCTCCCTCCTGGACCCGGTAGGAGAGTCCATCGTCGAATGATGTCTCCTCCATAGCAGGCTCGGTCAGCGTTGCCGCTGCGATGACGATGGACCTTTGTGGAGGCCTTTCCTCGGAAAATAAATATGGGAAAGTCGTAGCAGTGGCAACAGGGGGCATCCCCGCCCAAGCAAAAGGGAAGTCTCCCGAATGGACATACTGTGGCGTCTGCCCCGATATCAAACGTATCATTGTTAATATTGATTGGTGATTAATAAATATTGGAATTGGTATCGAAGTAGCTAAGTTAATCACACTTAGAGCGCATGTTTTGTTTATGGAAGAGAGTAAATGGCATTGAGATGAGTCATATGTAAGAATAAGGTGTATTTAACACAATAACACACGTTATATCACACAAATCACTTGCTGTCAATGCTGACAGCTGAGCTAACTGCTGACTGCTGAGACGAGATGTATTCTGGACATGTGATTCTAACTTGATCAGCATTAGACTTATTTTCATCTCTATTGGCAAAGAGGGTGAAAGTCCACCAATTGAACAACAATCGTATGCACCCTCTGCAGCACCATACCCTACCAGACGAGAGTCTCGATAACTAGTCTACAAGCTTAAGGGGGTTCAAGGGGGAGCAGGTGCGCTCCCCCTGTGGAGGTGCGGGGGCAGCGCTCCCGACCCGAAATAAAATATATATCTCACGATGTGTTTTAATACCAGGAGTAGCAAAGTAAGTAGTGAAATCTAGCTTACAAAGGTAATATCATTGATATATATATATAGATATCGGTGAAATATCGACGATATCAGTCGATATCCAGGAAATTTTATACTGAAATCAACCAATTTCGAGCGATATGGCTCGATATCGGCGACGTATCGCCAATACATGAGGCACATATCGACGATATCCGGTAAATTGATATCTGGGTTGATATCGATAAGACCTCTACATCGATATCGATATATCGGCAATATATCTCTGATATATCGTGATATGGCCTTCTATGCATCCAAGTAGTCCAACCTTGGTCGGAATGTCCAAGCAATACTTCCTTGTGAGAGATGAAGTCCCTCTACATTTATAAAGTAGCGGAATTGGCCAATATCCTTCGTGACGAAGACCTTTTAAAGGAAGGTAAGACCGTTGATCTCAATAGGAAATTTGTCAAATCATGCATGAGGACGCTATCTGCTTTAGGCTATAGATAGCCTTATGAAGTCGGTACAGACATTGCTTCTTGACTTCATAACATGGAGGTTGCATCATGTAAACTTCCTCTTCAAGATTTCCAAGAAAGCATTCTTCACATCGATATGAATGATAGGTCATGCCTTATTAGCAGTAACTGAAAGGATAGTACAGATAGAGTTCATTCTTGCCGTTAGAGAGAAAGTCTCAAAGTAGTCAATACCATAAGACTAAGTGAATCCTTTGGTAACCAGTTGTGTTTTCAATCTGTCAATAGACCTATCAGGAGACTGTTTGGTCATGAAGATCCATCTGCAAACCATAGGTCTAATCCCCATGGGGCACGGTACAAGGTCCCACGTTCCCCGGAATGTAAGAGCATCCATTTCCTCATTCATTGCTTGTTGCCAGTCTTGATCCTGTAAAGCATTGTGATGATGTCTATGTGGACAAAAATTGTCATGAGATCACATTTCGATCATTTTTTGTACTAGAGCCCTCATATTTCGGTCATTTCGGCCATTTCGGTCGAATTTCGATTTCAACAGGATCTCGATATTCGACAGAAATTCGATCGAATTTCGTTGAAATTTGAGGCCATGGTGACATACTGGGTTAAGAAGCTAGTTTGTTCAAGGAAAGTAACATCAGGAAAAAAATAATATATGCCCAACAAGATCATAGCACCTATAGCCATTTCGAGTTCATGAATAACCAAGAAAACCACAATTGACCGCCCCAGGTAACAATTTATTAGTTGCATGAAAAGTGTGGACAAACGTTATACATCCAAAGATTCTCAAAGGTAGCATGCAGGGTGACTCATTGGGGTAAAGTAACGCGAATGGAGTGACCCCCTTAAGAATCAAAGAAGAGGCCATGTTGATGAGATGGAGAGCACCCCAGTAGGTCTTCAGAACCTTCATCTGAGTGAGAAGGGACCAATCAATGTCATCAAGAAGTCTAAGTTTCCTTTTCGCTAGCCCATTTTGTTAGGATGTATACGGACATGAAGTTTAGTGAATAGTTCCTTGGGTAGCAAAGAAAGCCGTCAAGTTATGTTGGGTGATTTTCAAAGCATTATCATTACGAAAAATTTGAGCACAAGTAGAAAAATGTTCTGATATACTAAAAGAAATTCTTAACAATTTTATTGATCTACGAACGTTCCTTTATCATATAGATCCAAGAGGATGGACTATAATCATCAACAAAAACAACAAAGTATTTGTGTCCACTCAGAGTTCGTACTCGACAAGGTTGTCATTTATCATAATGGACAACATCAAAGGAATATCACGACAAGGCTTAACATGTGTCAGAAAAGATGCTTGATTATGTTTCTCAAACTGACACTCCTCACACTCAAAGGGCTTCAACATAGAAAGTTCATGGAACATCATGGAGATTGCCTTGGCAGAAGGATGCCCAAGGCAAAGATGCCAGAGAAAGGAATCATCGGAGATAGACATTGCACCTAGAAAACTCGAATCTGAAGGAATATCAAGATAGTAAAGGCCATTCTTCTCATGTCTTATATGACCCATAAAAAATCTCCTTCGTCCGGATGTCCTAAAAATAACAACAGAACTCGTTAAAAATCACTCGACTATTAAGCTCAGTGCACAGCTTCTGAATTGATAATAAGCTAAAAGGAAAAGCAGTAGCATAATGGACTCCAGTCAGTTGGAGCTTGGAGAACTCCATAGTTCCAATAGCAGTGATAGGGGAGTGGGCCCCCTTAGCAACTCGAATTATCCGTGAGGAGAGACTATCTACTAAACCCTAAACCCTAAAACTCACCGTCCATATTGAATGCACTGTGGAGACTGAGATGTAAACTCACGATCACGGTCAAAATCTCATCCACGTCTTGAGTCATGTCCATGACTAAAGTCACAGCCTCGACCTCCACGGAAACTCGGTCCTCCTCTATTCCCAAATGATGCAATGTGAGCAGAAGTTTTCTGTCGGAGGAAGAGAAGAAGTGTGTCCAACATATGTTTGTAGTTTCTGAAGATGATCAACTATACTCTGAATAGATGGTAGGGTATCAACCGTCAGAAACTACTCCTTCACAGCTTGATATCATGGGTGTAGTTCAGAAAGGAAGCGATAAACCTGCCTCTCAGATTGCTCTCCCACCTGTTTAGTGCAACTGGCATGCTAAAAGACCAGAAGTTGCTCGAATAGACTAGTTAGAAGCTTGTAATACTCAACGAGACTAGAATCCCCTTGAGTTTCATATTAGACTCGCGTATAGATGTATGCGATGCAAGACTTGGTTGTCCTCTGGGAGTAAGTTTGTTTCAAATTTTCCTACATCTCCTTTGCTCTTTGTGGGGAAGATTCGCAGAAATGGTTGGTTCAACGCTATTGATCATCCAAATGATGACATGTGTCATAATTCTTGGTCGTCTCCTTTAGCAGATCTTTAGTCAAAATATGATTCTTTCGCTAACCGTTGATGAACACTTTGATTGAACGAGACCAAAGCACATAGTTTTCTATGCCCTTGAGTTTGATAGATGTGCCTTGTATATTTACAGAAGAAGTAGGGCACAAGGGGTTGGTCTCAATGGGGAGAGATGTCATCGTGGTCAAGGAGTAATCAAGAAGAAGAAACTATTTTAATCAAACATATGAGTGACATGGTCACCATTTTTGAACCCCCTTAGGCGACACGCAGTGGCTCCGAAGCCACAACAAGTGTTTAAACAGTGCACATGAGAGTTAGAAATCTCTTGGCGATGCACAATGGTGCTAGCATGTGCCGGCGGTGCATGATGGAGGTGTTGGTAGCATTTTGAGCAGCGATCGGTGGTACGTGATGGAGGTGCTGGCAACACCCTATGGATTGGGAGATGAGTTCACGGTCCGACAACGCACGATAGAGGTGTTGGTTGCACTTTGTAGGACTGGCAGTGGTGCCATGGTTGGTGTGGCGTGACTTACAGCAGTTGCAGGTGGCGTCGTTGCCCTTTAGGGCGTTGCTCGAGGCCCTAATGGTGAACAGACGGCCCGCCCAAGGGCTTTGGCGAAGCGGAGAGGCGACGAGCTGGTGGTGGCAATGAGATCTAGGTCAGAACACTAATCTAGGACCGTTGCTATGATACCATCTGGAGAAAGATGAGAAAATGCAATGAGATACTTTATTTATGAGGTCTGAGGATTCTTATATAGGTCACAACTCAAGAGCACTCATAAAAGAGGAAATTATATAAAATGACACCGAAGGGTTACAACTCAATAGAATGAAGTAAAGCTAACTCTAACATCATCTGATGAGGATGTCTACGTTCCATCCCTCCTTCAACCACCACCATCTGATGGAGGCTCCTTTACAAGGCGTATATAGTATGGGGGATCTGGATCAGCTCATTGCTCTTTGAAAGTAGAGGTGTGCATGTGCTACGTATCTTATGGTTGCACATGTTTCTTTTGAGTGTCTCTTAGAGAACTTCATGAGGTTTGTCTCTTAGAGTGGTGTCTTGCTATGGAGGAGGAGATGATCGTGCTCCAATCTCGTGGCACGTTGAGCTTGGTTATTGCTCCTGCTGGGCCATCTGTGGTCAGTTGCAAGTGGGTATTTACTGGGAAGCATGGAGCGGATGGTAACGTTGATCGCTACAAGGCTTGGCGTGTGGCTCTTGGGTTCATTCACACATATGGGTTGGACTATTAGGACATATTCCTGCCAGAAGCACGTCATTCTACCCTTGAGGTCCTCCTTTCCATTGCCATGGTACATGATTGGTTTATGTCCCAAATGGATGTAGAATTCATTTCTATATGGTGTCCTACGGGAGGAAGTCTATATGTAGCAACCACCTGGGTTCGTTGTTGATGGGGAGTGTCAGATGGTGTGCAGACTTCATAAGACTATCTATGGCTTAAGCAGAGTTCCAAGGCATGATTCCAAAAGCTCTTGGATTTGATAGTGCAACATAGCTTTGTGAAATCGAATGCAGATCATTCACGTTTTATTCAGAGGACTTAGAGAGGTATTGATTTCATTTTGGTCTATATTGATGATATCATTGTTATATTAGATAATGTACATAGTGTTAATGCGACTAAGGAGTTTCTTGGACAATAGTTTGTCACCAAAGACCTTAGCGAGGCTTGATACTTCTTAGGGGTTGAGTTCACCAGCATTCATGAAGGTCTTGTGATGACCCAAAGGAAGTATGTTACAAATCTCCTTAGAGATAGGCATAGCATAATGCAGATCTTCCACTACTCTCGTTGATCCGAGCATGAAGCTTTATTTTGGTGATATGGAGGAGGTGGACATGAAGAGATACATAGAGCTTGTTGGGAAGCTCCTCTATGTGACCATTACCATATCAGATATCTCCTTTATAGTGAGCAAAGTCAGTTTATGGAGCAACCACGACAAGCTCACATAGATGCAGTTCGCATGATTCTTAGATATCCGAAGTCATTTCCAGGTACGTTATTGCTATTTAGCAGGGGACATCCCTTACCATAACAACATGTGCAAATGCTTACTATGCAGGATGATTTAAGGATAGGAAATCGACCTTTGGCTTTCCAATATTTATAGGGGGCTCATTGGTCTCATGGAAAAGCAAGAAGCAAATTATGGTTACGAGATATAGTGCGGAGTCAGCAGTGCGAGGGAGCACTGAGATGATATGGGTCAGATCCGTTCTGACAGACTTAGCCATTGATACACTTCTTCCAATGCAGTTGCTTTATGACAACCAGACTGCTCTTTTCATTGCCAACAATCTGCTTTTTACGAGGGAACCAAATATATCTAGGTAGAATATTATTATACTCGAGATATGATTCAGAAGGGTTTTATCTTTACCTCCCATGTCAACTCAAGGGAACAGACAATAGATATTTTCACAAAGGCTCTAGCCAGAGGGGTCATTCCAGAGGTGTTGTTCCAAGCTAAGCGTGATTGACATTTATGCTCCATCTTGAGGGGGTGTTGAGAGATATTATTGCTTTTCCCTTATTTTTTATGTATTTTTCTATTTTCTTTGTCTCTATTGTGTAATTTCCCTTTAAGGACCCTCTCATTAATCAAGTTATGATTATTTCTCCACAAATTCAAGCACAATTTCGGTGCAGGCCACAAAAGCAGTATAAATGCTCTATATGGTCAACAGAAAGACAAAAGATAGGGATACTACCACTTCCTTATAAATTTCTCTTATATCTCTTATTTTCTATTATAGTATTGTCAAACTTTTCTTTTTCTTTTTTTCGAAAATAGAAAATAGTGGTGAGCTCTTAATTCTGCGAGGACAACTGCCTTTATAATATAATATTTATTTTCTCTATATTAAATAACTACACCTAAAAAACTATAGTAAATTGGAATGTTCGCAATCATCTTCATCCCTCACAACTATCAAGATATACAATGCATCAAACCTTTTTTGTGAGTGAGATTAGGGTATCGAGTCCCCACATGATTTTTCCCTTTTCATATGGCTTTCCATGTAAATCATTATCCTTTTGTGCTTGTTCTTGATATGTTTTAACACTACTCTTACCAAGTTTTCATCTAATTGGTTAAAGGAAAGAGTGTTGAATTTCTTTCTTGCAACTCAATTTGCTATGATATGATGCAACCAAATTATGAAAGGAGAGAAACTAAAAAGAAGACTCAGAGGGAGTTATAGTGCACAAAGGAATTAGAATAGCTAGCTTTCTATTCAGTTGACTATTTGGATAAACATTTGGTATCTGGCGCAGACTTTACCAATAGACATGTCTAATGGGGTGGGGGACCATCCGCCCAGCTCGCTCATGGGTCGAGCTTGGGCCAAGAAATATAATGAATGAGCCAGCTTGGCTCGACCCGCTCTTTGGACCGCCCGCCAAATGGATGGACCGTGGGCATGTGCTACAAAGCCTATCATGGCCCAGTCTAGCCCGTAAATATATATATATATATATGTAGAAGATTTTGTGTACATTTAATTTAGGCCACTTACCCACTTCAATGGTCCTTGTGGTAGAGCAGTGTCCCTACCACTCAAAAGACTAGGGTTCAAATGCCTTTTTGTGTGGGGGGTTGCATTAGGTAGTTGACAACCAATGTAAAAATATTCGGACCTTTCAACATGGATTTGAGCAAGAATCCATATAGTTGACCCTATTTAAAGTGGGAGAAGGCTTTGTTATATTTTTATTTTAGGACACTCAATGTTTTTCTTTCACATTTTTAATGTTACCTTATAGTACTTTGCATATCGAGTAATATATGTAAGGGTTATTTAGATTTAGAAAGTTTAGATTATGTTAAAAAACTGTTTATTTTTATAAATTATATAAAAACCATTTGAGACAATAATTTAGATTTGTCACATGGGTTAGCTTGGTCCGGTCCAAACCAGAGCTGGGTTGTGCTTGGGCCTCGTGGGTCGGCCCGACCTGGATCCTGGACAGAGGGCTTTAGGACCGCGGCCAGTTCGGCCTGGCGCACACTTTGGTCAAGTCTAATTGCCAATGCCATCGTGACTCAGACCCTTCGCAATATTATCCATTCAATATCCATTACATGCTTGGTGACTTTCTTATAGCTTATTGACCCTCTTTGACCATCTCAAGCTTCTAGTGCTGAAACAATGGCATGATCCCAAAATCTATGTAAGCTAGAGACAAGTGTTGGTGATGAATGGGAAGGGGACATGGCATTTCTTTTAGATAAATGGGAAGGGGACATGGCATTTCTTTTAGATACATGGGAAGGGGACATGACATTTCTAAGCAGCTGGAAAAAGTATCAGATTAAAGATGATTTAAATGGAAAGACAATTTAAATGGAAATAGTATCAGAGAAAAAGGAGATTTAAAGTAAGTTGTGGATAAGTAGCTGGAATATTGGCACTTTGACTGGCAAATCGATGGAGATAGTTGATACGATGGAAAGAAGGAATATTCAGATATTATGTCTACAAGAGACAAAATGGGATGGAGAGAAAGCAAGAGAGATCGAGAGATTGTCTTTAAACTTTGGTATTCATGCAAAGATAAGGGCAGAAATGGTGTTGGAGTAGTTGTTCATAAGGATTTGAAGGATTGTGTGGTTGAGGTGCAAAGATCTGGGGATCGGATTATTTTGCTAAAAGTGATGCTCGAAGAAGAAATTCTGAATATCGTCTCAGTTTATGCACTGCAAATTGGTTTAGATGATAGGATTAAACAAGCTTTTGGGGACGATTTGGATAAGATTATGCAAGGAATCCCACAAAGAGAGATGATTTGCCTAGGTGGAGATCTTAATGGACATGTGGGAAAGGATGCTTCAGGGTATGCTAGTATCCATGGAGGACATGGCTTCGGGGATAGAAATGAAGAGGGTAAAGTCATTCTGGATTTTGTAACAGCTTATGATCTTTTCATAGCAAATACTCTCTTTAAGAAGAGGGGGGAGCATTTAATTACTTATAAAAGTGGCTCTACTAGAACATAGATAGATTATTTTGCATTGAGAAGAAGAAATCGATTGTGTTGCAAAGACTGCAAAGTAATCCCAGGAGAGAGTCTGACCACCCAACATTACTTATTAGTCATGGATGTGCAAATAAAAGGGTTAGTAAGGAAAAGGAGGGTTTCCAAGATCACTAGAACTAGATGGTGGAATCTTAAATTGAAGCAATCAAGCTTCAGGGAGAAGGTTTTAGAAGACTTATCTTGGGATTGTAACGGAAGTGCAAATGAGATGTAGGAGGCGATCGCATCTTTTATCAGAAGGGTAGCCAAAGAGATGCTGTGCGAGTAAAAGGGAGGAGCTCCATACCAAAAGGAGGCTTGGTGGTGGAGTGAGGAGGTGCAAGAGAAGCTCAAATTTAAAAGAGCTTGCTTTAAAGCTATGTCTAAGGATAGAATAGATGAAACTGTCACAAACTACAAAATAGCGAAGAATGAAGCAAAGAAGGTGATAAGAGAAGCTAAATCAAAAGCTTATGAAGTTTTGTACAAAAATCTCGACTCTAAGGAGGGCCAGAAGGATATATTCAGGTTGACTGAAGCAAGAGAAAGAAAGACCAAAGATCTTTCTCAATGAGATGCATTAAGAATGAGGAAGGTCACATACTTGATATAGAAACTAGATGGAAGCAATACTTCCATAAGCTTTTCATTGGGGAAGGAAATAGAGACATCACTTTGGGAAATCTAGCTAGTAGTGAAAGTTACTTGAATCGTGCATGCTATAGACAAATACAAAGGAAGGAAGTAGGGGAGGGTTTGAAGGTTATGAGACATGGGAAAGGTGTAGGACATGATGACATTCCTATAGAAGTTTGACGAGTTTTAGGTGAGCGTGGTTTGACTTTGCTTACAAATTTATTCAATGTATTTGACGAAGCAAGAAAATACCTAAAGAATGGAGGTGAAGCATCGTTGTGGCTCTTTAAAAGAACGAAGGAGACATCCAAATTGTTCAAATTACAGAGGTGTCAAGCTGATGAGTCACACTATGAAAATTTGGGAACATGTGATCGAAAGAAGGTTGAGACAAGTTTCCTAAGTAAAAGAAAATCAATTCGGATTCATGCCAGGTCGCTCGACTATGGAAGCCATACACTTGTTGAGGAGAACAATGGAGATTTACAGAGCTAAAAGGAAGAACCTCCATTAACATTCCATTAACATGATTTTTATTGATTTAGAGAAGGCTTATGATTCTGTTCCACGGGAGATATTGTGGAGAGTTTTGGAGAAAAGACAAGTACTTGTCATATACATTAACCTCAAAAGATATGTATGATAGGTCTTCATCTTGTGTAAGGATACAGTCTGGGAAGATTGACTATTTTGACATCAACATTAGTCTGCATCAAGGTTCAATTTTTAGTCCATTCCTTTTTAATTTGGTTATGGACGAGTTGACAAGTCACATTCAGGATGAGATACCTTGGTGTATGTTATTCGTTGATGATATTGTATTTATTGATGAGACTAGAGATGGAGTAAATGAGAAGCTTGAGGTTTAGAGACATGCTTTGGAGACTAAAGGATTTCGTATAAGTAGGTATAAGACTGATTATATGGAGTGTACTTTTGATGGAAACAATAGTGAAGGAATCGGGGTTAAGATTGGTGATGATAACATTCAGAAGAGAGATTCTTTTAAATACTTGGGATTTATTTTACAACATGATGAGGAAATTGATGAAGATGTTATAAATAGAATAATTGCAGGCTGGCTAAAGTGGAGAGGAGCCTCTATTATTCTCTGTGATAAGAAAATTCCTTTGAAAAGTAAAGGAAAGTTTTACAAAGCAATTGTGAGACCTGTTATGTTCTATGGATCTAAATGTTGGCATGTGAACCACAGACATATGCAGAGAATGGTTGTAGCAGAAATGAAAATGCTAAGGTGGATGTGTGGGCACACGTAAAGATTGGATTTGGAATGATGCCATCAGAAGAAAGTTGGTGTAGCTCCGGTCGAGGATAAGATGCGAGAAAATCTCTTAAGGTGGTTTGATTATTTGCCAAAGAAGTCAGCTGATGCACTGGTGGGAAGATGCGAGCTTTGGAATGTTGAGCCGGCTAAAAGAGGGCGAGGAAGGCCCAAGAAGTGTTGGAATGAGACAATACGAAGTGATATTAGTTTTTTGGATCTAAGTCCGAGAATAACCCAAGATAGATCTGAATGGGGGCAAAAAATCCATGTAGACGATCCTACTTAATGTGGGAAAAAGCTTTGTTGTTGTTTGTAGTTTCTGCTATAATCAGTTAAATAACTTCCAACTAAACATAGGCGCATGCCAGAACTCCATCAGTGAATGCCGATGACAAGGATCTAGTATTTGGAAATGATCTTTCTCTTTCATTTAACCTGCAAAAAAGACAGTTTATTTTCTCTTTCTCATCAGTTCATCCTTGTGTCAGCTCACTCCAGGGCTCGGAACCTATTCTCTTCGGAGGAATAGATGCAGGGAAAAGAGGCTCATTTATCCTGGTCTGCATCCACTCACATTCCCTGCACTGAGGCATGGTATTCCATCACCTGGTGCATGGCTCGACTCGTCGAGCTAAACCTTGCCCCCCCCCCCAAAAAAAAAAAAGAAGAAAAAACTATTCCCAAGTCTTTTTCCAACTTCAAATGAACCCTCGTTATACATGTCTTTTGATCGTTTCGTGGATAGAAAATTTGACAAGAACCTATGCGATCTTTTCTTCCAAAATATTATCCAGAAATGGGGGGTATGTTACAAAACATGTCTGGTGTGAAGAGAAAAGATCATAAACAAGAGAAGGAAGAAAATCAGACTCCTAGATTAGGTTGTGTAAGATTAAAATGATGGTTCCTTTTCTCCTGTTAGAGTATTTGGTTGTGCGTCTATTGAGTTATAGATGGGTAAATGGATATCTCCAGGATCCATTTACCCCATCCCAGTGTTTAGTCACACATCTACCAGTGATGGGACTTGGAGGCTCTGCGGAGGCTATATAAGGAGCCCCAGACCTCCTGTAACCATTGAGAAAAAGCAATGAAGCATATGCCCCTTTGAGGACTTCTCCCGTGGTTTCATCCCGCTCTTGAGGGAGTAGGATTCCACGTAAAAATCTTTGTGTTCCAATTTCTTTATCTTTATTTCCGATTCCGCTTCCGCTTCCTATTTTCTAACATCTCCAAAGGTCGTTGATTTGTAATCGAATTGCATAGTTGCCATCTCGATCTTCCGGACGGCAGGAAGGCGGCAGAAAATCCGTATGAGGTGCAGAATTATTGTAGTGGCTTTGTTGGAAGTGTACTTAAGCAGATTACCTAGAGGACGCAATGCTATATATTAAACCCTGTAAAAAGTTAACTATTGCTTTTGAGCTTGTTGAGAAGCGTGTCTTAATGTTTCATCATTGAAAAGTATGATCAAGTTTTAATCTCAAAATGAAAGTTCATCCTTTTTATTTTCTAACTGATAATATTTGATGTTTTGATAATAAATTTGGCAGGTAAACTATAATGGACATGAGAGTTAATAGGGCATAATCACGGATAGGTATGTCTGGTTATATGCTTCTAGCATGCATTTCTCTTCCGTCTCTGCATCTTGAACCTTTGTGAGTGGTTTTTTTCATAGTGAAGGCTTTTGTTTACATTTCTAAATGAAGAATTCCACAAACTCTAGATGGAACGATTCTCATAAGGTGTTGGGACGGCACGGAGTTTTTGCATTTTATGTTTGACAGTTTCTGTTAGAACTGCAGTCGAGAGCAGATACTGCTTTCATGACTTTGTCTGGGTAGAGTTTTAATTTTTCATCCCTGCCGTCACTGTTTTAAGACAAATTTGTGTCACAATTCAGAGGATTTAATTTGCAAAATATTAGGTGGCAACGGACAAGAATTACATATTTGTGATCCTTTTTTGTATTTTTTCCTCGTCAGAATTGCCATTCCTTTGGTAAACTTGTGATTGACTACAGGAGATGGACAACCCTGCACTCCTTATCCGGTGCTGCTGTTGCTGCTTGGGAAGGAAGTAGAGAATTTTATTGATTCTTGTATCAAGTGAATGGAGGCAAAGAATACATGCAGCCAACCCTACTTAAATATGGGAGGTTTTGTTGTTGTTATTGTATCTTAAAGTGCACGTTGATCGTATAGGAGATGGCTGAATAATTGAGAGACAAAGACGACCCATTTATTATGCGAGTATATGTTTTAGTTCCTTCGTTGCATCATGTAACTATGATGCGGGTGGCATGCTCATCCCGATCCCACTTGTTTGTAGTGATGATGTACTTGTAAGTTGTGAGATGGTAGTGTGATCTTGTTATGCCTATGCAAGGCCAATAGGGGGCAACTTTGCCTTCACTGAGTATTTCATCCTGTCTCACGGCAGGTTCTTGTTACAGAAATCTCTCGACCGTTCGTTGAGGAAGGGTTCTTGCTCAAGCCTCTTGTTATGTGCGCATCTTCTGTATTGTATACTTTTAACATGCTGATGTGTAGCAATGGTAAATGAATGAATTGATGGTTGTAAACATAGGATGATCTACCATACGTAGTACATAGCTAGTTTGCATGATCACCCATCTGTCCGCATGCGGGCACACATAGATACATGGAGAATTTATAAGAGATATTGATACAACTCGATTTTACCAGAGTTTGATAATACCGTTTATAACAATGTGGAGCTGATAGGCGGATAAATAGTTCGAAAATGAAATCATCATTTGATGTGATACATGGAGAAGTTGCTCTTTCCTGGAGACTCAAAATTCTACTCAAATGTCAGTGTCAATTAACTTCAATGATTTTGAGCTCAGCTCAAGCTCATGCACAAATGCTCGTGAAATCTAACCATCTCTAAGTTCAGCTCATTTTCCATACATGCAATTACAATGTAGGATTTTTTTTCAGTTGTGCCTCTTAGATTTTGCATTGTCATTTATGCATTTTCCTTTTTGCAATATTAGTTATGCCTCTATCTTCTTGCACCGTTATCACTTCTGTCCTTCCGCTAGATTTGTTAGTGAGATAAATCAAACTATGATTTTATAATCAAAGCTCAATTTAGTAAAATCTTCTTACAATTATACCCCTACGATTTTAAAAAAATTACATTTGTACCCTTCTTTCTTTTCAATTACACTTGTACCCATGAATAGCGTCTATTTATGAAGGGAACGGATTGAACGTAAAAGAACACAACCGTAAAAAAATATGTAATGTATATACTTCATGAACGCTTTGTAGTAATGCAAGTTGTGACATGTAAACTTGTTTCCAATAAAAGATATGTATATGCGAAATATAAAGACAATTCTCCAAGATATCGAAGTTGCTCATTTGTGTAGATTCCAAGTAAAATAAAACAACAATGCCTTTTTTTACATTAAGTAGGGTCGGCAACATGGATTATTTGTCTCCATTCTGATTTATCTTAGTCAATTCTCGAGCTTAAATCCAAATAAATAAAATCCAAATAACTGATATCTTCATCAATTTCCACATCCTATTGCAAAATAGATCCCTACTATCTAAAAGAATCTTTCTTCTAATTATTTTTTTATAAAATGCATAATGGAGCTCCTTTAGAGGCCCATCCATAAAGATATTATTAAAATAAAATATATTTACATCCCCCATGTTTCATAAAGACTCTAGCGTGCACAAGAACATTCTCGAAATAAAACCTTCCCCTTTCAAAAACAACCGCATTTCTTGCCAACTATATTGCTCATACTAATGCGCAAACCTCTGTCTGTCCTTCCTCTAATCCTGATCAATCTCTTCCAATCAAAGCCCAAAAGGAACTTTTATCATTCGATCGGATGCTTGGAATGTCCGTGTTTTGCCATGAGTCTACTGAACCGCGACATTGAAAGAACAAATGATCGACAACTTCTGCAGCTCCATGGAAAGAATCTGGCTCAACGAACATTTGTCAAGATTTTCTCCCTTCAAATAGCCTGAACACCTTGACCCTTGTAGGAATTTTCCATCTTCATATCCTAGCGCAGTCTCGAGAGGTCTTCGTATTCATCCTGATAGACGGTGCAGAAATCACTTTGTACACCTTTGTTACCGTGAAAGTTCCATCTCTCCAACACCACGAATCTCTTCCCTCTAACGGCACTTCAAGTCCTGTTAATATGCTAAAAAGACAAAGAAACTCCTCCAATCTCTAATACAACAGCTCCGCCACAAAATAAGGAGTCCAAGAACCAGCCGACCAGACGTCCGTCAGGCATGCCTCCTTGTCCACAGCAAAAGCAAAGAGTCTAGGGTACAAGTCACAAAGAGGCCCCTCCTCTGATCAGTCATCCGTCCACAACTAGAAACCATTTACATTACACAAAAGCGGGCGCATCAAATCTGCCAAAATTGGTACCAATAAACAAATTCCTCTCCAGAGGATTGTCGGTGAAGCCACCCCATGATGAATCTCGTATTCATCATGCTAAAATTGGTCATTTAGGCTTTGTCCCCCATCATTCACTTGTAATTAATCATTAATAGAGCATTATTAGCATTCATACATGTGTGAATAATATCTGCATTTCATCGTGCATAATTGCATTTAAAATCCCCTGTGTAAATTAGCCCAAAAAGCCGCTAACTTCTCATATTTTTAATTAATTCATCCTAATTCCGATTGACCTCAAATCACCTCCATTGTGTAGATATTATTAACCTTATTAAATAAAAAATACTAAAAAATTACTAACCCCAATAAGTGTCAAATAATCCCAAAGTCAAATTTCACATCTGACAGACTAAAATGAGCATATCTCCCACATACAGTGTCTGATTTTGGTCTACTCACTTTTAAAGTACTCCATTTTCAAATACCTTCAAAACAAGACCAATTTCATAAAATTCGGAGCTCATTTGTGAAAGTTGGGTTTTGGGCCTCTTTTGCGCATTTTAACTTTTTGCTAATTTTGACCTGAGTTTTTATGTGCATAATTAACTCTTTTAATTTTATTTCTTTTTCATTTGTGTCCCTTGATGAAAGTTTTAATAAGAAATGCAAAAATTCAAATCCAGATTAAAACTGAAATCAAAGAAACCGACCAAGTCCAAGCGTCTGTTGCAAGTCTGTACAAAATTTGTGTGTTTCCTACTTTTATTTTATTTTCCCATTTTCTTATCCGCTAAAAATCCAAAAAAATTAGATTAGTGTGTAATTAATTTTATTGTATTTTATCATATTTTTTCTATAATTTTTATCCTCTCTAAAACTACCAAAAAATACAAAATCTCAAAAATACAGTTTTTCGTACACATGGAAAGCCACCCAAAATACCACTTCTCACAGGTGACCTCTCTTGCTCCCGGATCCTTCATGAAAGTTGTAGATCTCGTCGAGACGAGCAACTTTCGTGAAGGAAATTTTTCGATCCGAGGTCCCCTGCTATTTCTTTTCTAATTTTATTCATCTAAAATTTTGAAATTTTTTTGGGGGCGCCACGAGGCAGCCCCTGGGCATGCCACGTGGCACCCCCACTTTCTCTCTCTCTCTCCAGCCGCCCGGGTCACGTGCCCAGCACGTGACCCCCACCTTCTTCCACCTTCCACCGTTTCAACCCCCTCCCCTTCCCACCTGTCGTTTCTCCTCCACCCACCCACCATGCGCGGCCGCCATGCACGGCCTTTACTTCCCGAGTAACGCCTCCGCCTCCGTCCCTATAAAATCCAGCCCTCGCCATCCCCAGAAAGCATCCGCCCTCTCCCTCAAGCAGCCGGTGACAGCGGCTGCTGACCAGGCGTGATCCAGAGGACCTTGTACCTCTGTGCTGTGAAGCTTAGCCTTGTGCTCCCGCCAAGCACGGAGGCGAAGTAGGAGTCGAGCTTCTGCTCCTCCAAACTTCTGGTGACTCTTCCCCCCCCCCTCCGGCCGCCTCTACCCTCGCGCCGCGTGTCGACCGAGGGGCGGCACCGCCACCTCCGCGTCGGCCTCCTCCGCCCCGTCGGTCGCCGCGCCTCCCAGGCGCTTCGCCCGCCCCGCTCGCCCCTTCACGAGGCCCAGTTGCCTTAGGATCTGGGTTGATAGCCCTTGATCCGACGGTCTAAGGGTCGCCACGTGGCACGCCTAGGCCAGCCCCCAAGCCTCGAGGCTCGGTGCCCCCGAACCTCCGAGCCTCAGCCTCGGGACCTCCGAGCCTCGCCAGCCCCCGAACCATAGGCTTGGATGCCCGAGCCTCCTGGTCCCGCCCCGAGCCTCTCCTTCAGCCGCCCGAGCCTCCTGCGCACGTGTTATGCACGTGCGCTCTGGGGAAATTTGCATCGGAGCCCCTGGCACTTTTAGAAATTGCATCTACACCCCCGCCAGGGGTAAATTTCAGAAAGGCCCCTCAACTTTTATTAATTACAGATAAGTCCTCCCAGGGACCTCTTTGCAAAGAAAACTTTATTTTATTTACATTTTAGTCCCTAGAATTTCATTTTATCATATCTTTGTCATACGGACTCCGATTTTAGCGTATAATATGTCATTTCGAAGCTAATTTCATGTTCTACAACTTAGCATAGTGTGTGATCAGATCTGAGGGCATTTATTGAGAATTATTATTTGAAGATCATCATTGACTTTTGCAGGTTAATTTTTTACATATTGATGCTTGAAAAATTAACGATAAATATGTTGCAGGAGTTCGGTCGAGGATTTCAATTTGATTGACCCATTGTGATCATTGCTGATTATTTCCAATAATTTAAATCTTTACAGGGGTTAAATCGAGGATCAATTATTTAACTTTCCATTTGGGTGATCGATGATTAATTTTGAGAGCATTTTTACATGAAATTTTTGATAAGATTATTCACTGATTAATCTCTTTTCTTGTAACTTGGAGTGACAAATTTTCTGGGCATCATTAGATTTGTGATTCTCTCTCGAGATTTAATCATTAGATTTTATTAAGAATTGAATTGAATATTTCACAAATCCTGGGCATAATCTTCTGTGTTTATTTTTCTTGCATTGCATTTTCTTTGCATTTGTATTATATTTTCCCCACACAGAAATTAATCGAGCATAAATTGATTATTTAATTTGATTCAAGACCGCGCAACTAAAAATCTCTGTTCCCTATGTTTGACCTTGGTAGACTTGCCAAGTAAAAATATTCCACAACATTCAAAGATTGTGGTATTTTGACGACCGAAATCCGCCTCCTATACTACAATTCACGATTATTAAATAGGTGGATTTTGCGTTCATCAAATGGCGCCGTTGCCGGGGAACGACGAATTTTTAGGGTTTTGAATCATTTTTTATAATTAATTTTTGTGAAGTTTATTCTTGTGTCATTTTTTCTCTTGCAATTTTTTTTCCTTTTTGAATTTTTTTCTTTTGATACTAACCGCACTCTCTTTCTTCGCAGATTACTCGGAGATAATTTTGGATATAAATCAAGGACCTGCGAAGAAGACTAATTTTTATTTTAATTTTGTGAAAGAGAGTTAGCATAGGTTTAAATTTCTGCGTTATTCACAGGGTCCCTCTTTCCTTGTACCCTGTCAATTTGTAATATTCAGGACTGAACTCTCTGTGGCTTGACGTAGAATTTAGGAGCACATACGCTAGATTAGAATTATTTGATTGTGCTCGTAATTTTTAGGCCACACTCTCACTAATTAAACGCACTGTAGATCGTTCAACATTAGCCAAAATTTTCAATCAATTCTTCCCGCTAATAGAACTATCTGTTTAGGGCGTTTTCCATCTGTGCATATCATTTAGTGTAAATTTTAATTCCTTGTCTTGCATCCTGCATGAAGAATGCGAGGATTCACTGTAAGTCCTTCTCTTAAGCATGCATCATTGATTTACGCTTGCATTGGCTTTTTCGATTCTCCCTCCTCGAGTTTTACAACTTAGGAATTAACGGAATTGGGACTGCTCGTTAGGCGTGAATTTCTGTGCTCACATAAACTACAGTGATAACCTTAATCTAAAATTGGGACTGCTAATCAAGGTGACTGTAAATAAACTGACCTAAAATTAACTTTTGTTTGGTGGAGAGAAACCCACTCATTGTTTGTGTAAGGACAAGATCGCACACCTTAGGGTAGAGCCAAAAACCGAAATACTTCATTCAGACTACTGATTTTAAAAACAATTACCTACTTTTCAGTGAGGGTCTCGGGTAGCCGTTTACGGTCCAACTTCCCTTAGCAGAGTAGGTGGTTTAGAGGACACCGCGGAAGGCACCGTCCTCAAGTAACACGGGTAGCCGTTTACGGTCCGTACTTACACCTATACTGGCTGAGAGTAGGTGCAACTAGTTGTATGAACTCGGGACAGTCTTTGTGAAATATTTCGGCACCTAACAGCTCTGCTTAATCTGCAAGATTGTTTTACCATTAAATTAAAATTGAAAAGATAAGCAGCCGATCCCTAACGTGCCTTCACCAGAGTTGAGTGGGTGAATCAACGTGTTTGTTTTGTGTTTGATTTGTGTGCGTCGAAGGTCTTGCAATCGCAAGCAGATCGTGGTTCGCTAATCATACCATCCATCTTGAGAAGATGTCGGCACAGTGGTCTTCTTTCCCGATCTCCACGACCATGTCCCGAAATTCTTCTTCTCTTTAGCCGTCATTCTCTTCCCGCCCATACATCCCACCCTATGACCACACTTCTTCTTGGAATAGTTCTCTCTCACATTCTGACAATTTTATGGACACGAAATCAGAATTGAGGATAAATAATAGAGTGTCTGATATTGACAATAGAACACGATTTCCGGTCACTAGGATCTCATAGCCTCTTGAATTTTCCCCTATTCAAGATAAGTATCAATTTTCCTTTGACAACCCACGAGAAAACCAAAGTCAAGGAAATACAACTCATGACCAGACCATAATGTTTACGAACAATCAACACTCTACTCGAGGTTACATGCCAGAATCACGACACATGGAGACTGATTATTCAATCACGAGTCATGAGATGTTTGAGGATGAGATTGCTCGGATTAATCATAGAGCAGACACTTTAACTATGAGAATATATGATCTCATCCAGTCAATGCAAAATTCAGAAGAAGTGAGGTCACCACCATGCGAACCACTGGATCATCACAATCAGACACAACCACTGACCCCCCGACTGACCATATTACAGAAAATACCAAAAAAATGAAAATTTTGAAAATTCAAAAAAAATGGACAATTCTGAAATGGAAGCATTTTGCAAGAGTCTGATCTTTTAGAGCTTCCATTAATCAAAGCCATAGAATATGTGCCCGATCTTAAACGATTTGTGAAGAGTCGACTAAACCCCAAAAAGACGGGCAAGAAACGATCAAGAATTGAATATCATGTCATATGGCTAGTTCTTTGGTGATGAATCATAAACTCAAAAGCCGCAAAGTGAAGCGATTGACTCGGATCACATGTGAAATTGAGGATTCAACATTTACTCATGTTCGGCTAGACGACGACTCCACATTAAACATCCTTCCCAAGTCCGTCTTTGACCAACTCAAACTCGGACAACTCAAAAAGACTAGGGTGATCGTTCAATTACCCGATCGATCTACCAAAAGACCGCGGGGGATCGTTTCTGTCGTCGTAAATTTTCGAGGGGAAAAACACAAAGTGGACTTTATTGTCCTTGACATTGAGCACCCCGGAAGGATGTTTGAGTCTCCTATTATTTTAGGAAAGCCGTTCTTAGCCTCCGCTAAGGCGATTGTCGATTGCGAGACTCAGGAAATCAAGTTCCCGAACTCGGACCACAATGAACACGACCCCAATGACACATCATGCTCTGAGGAAAACCAACTTGAAACCAACAGTTATGATCAGAAAATAAAGATTTTACATTATCAGACATCTCCACATGACAAACTGATACAAACCCTAGGAGAGTCACCTAAGGGATTAACTGTTGGACAAACTTCGGATTCTCACCACCTTATTACTGCTCCTAGGAAAAAGCAAGATTTTGGAGCTTATGAAGAATTGGACCATATTATTGAGGACCGTCACGATTACCTGAGTGGACCAATCTTCGAGTCGGCAGTAATTCACGAGATACTTGAACCATATAAGGAACCGACTCCGAAAACATCCGATGTCACCAAAAATCACGATCATTCGGAAGTGACATCAACATCCCCAGCCATAAACCACAAGATCCGCAGGAACACTCTCCCTCGACCGAAGCAGTGCATGACCCTTCAAGAATTGGTCGACTTTTATGGAGATTCATCTGATGAGGAACTAACGAATGCCACATCGGTTACTCAAGACAGGGAGATGAAGACTGTCCAACTTCCTCCCAATACTTCTCAAGAAAACAAACCGACCAAGAAAGTCACCTTTGACCTTAGATACCAGGTGATTTCTGAAGAGTCCTCGTCCGGTCCTGATGAGGTTCATCAGATAAGTGCAATAGGTACAGCTCTGATCCATGGGCACTTACCTCTGATCGACAAAAGTTGGAGATCCTCTGCAGACGACTACTATTATCCTGAGGACGACTCCGACGATGGCTGGTCTTCTTCATCGGCCCCCTCTTCATCACACTCCACATCTCCATACTATATCCCTCTACACTCCCGCAAGAAGGTCCGTCGCAAACCTTCTTGATCTTGTACATCCGCAAATCTACCTGGTTCCCCATCTGTAATTATCCGATTATACTTAGGTTGACCTGAGCCTAAGTATAGGGGGACCGTATCCATTGTTTATACATCACTTCTCTTCTTTTATTTTTGGTCCTTCTATACTTCGTACGAGCTATGTCTACATTTCACTTTGTGCCATGAGGACATAGCACAAGCTAAGTATAGGGGGTGTGTTTGTATATATTTTATCTACTTTATCCATATGTCGTACTTTAATCGTTTTTATCTAACATCGGGGATGGGTACAAGTAGTGTGTTTAATACATGTTTTAAAAAAAACAAAAAAAAAACAAAACAACAAAACAAAACAAAAAACAAAACAAAAAAAAACAACCAAAAAAAACCTTTTTGCATCAAAAAAAACTCATGGTCTTGCATTTCATGCATTCCTTGGTCAATACATTCCTGACACATTCACTATCACTCAAGGCTTGAGGATTTTTTAGAACACTTGATTTCTGAAATCTTGAGATTCTGAGTTAGCATGCCTTAGTCATTAGGGTTTTTAGAACTTAATAATCCACACTTCCCTAGTTTGAAAGATTTGAGCGCTATATTGCACTCTTCATCTCTATCTTCAAAATGAATTTGATCAGCACAAATCACTTCCACAACTGCATGATTGATGAGATGAGTTGAGATATCACTTGAGGAACTAGGACCAGAGATTTGAGTTTAGATCCGATCTAATGATATTCGAGGATGGGATAAAGTTAATGAAGGCGGCAGAAAACCTGAGTGTCAGCAAAAACCTAGCCAGTATGTGAACAAGTTCATATGCTATCTTTTTGATATTGACCTAAGTGCCAGGGTGTGTTGAAACTTAATGAAAAATTGTTGATCAGTGTGCGCCAACTTTTGGTAAAAGCAGTGGAGCTAGCCAAAAAAAAGAAATAGAAATGTCAAGAAAAGCTCTATCATCCAAAGTCAAATTCCAAATGAGCTTCCACCAATGGCGAGCGCTCCCAAATATTTTCAAAGTGTCCACTTGGACCAAGCGCTAATTAGTACCAAGGAGTCGGGCTGACACCATAAAAGGGCTCTGCATCATAAGCGATACAAGTCTGGGTGTCGAAGGTATCTTAGATACTCAAAAGAGACACACCCCGGTGTACTCCCAGAAAAACAAGTGCAGACGACTCCAAATTATCTTGACGGACACATTGATCAACAAAATAAAATATACTTGTGTTGAGTGATAAGGCACTCGAGAGGCACCTTGTTTCAATGAAAGGGAGAGAAAATCAGACACAATCCTATGCCCTCCATCATCTGGCCGTCCATCTACACTTTCAAGTCTGACAAACTAATGAGACGGTTGACTGAAGCAAGAATAGACTTTCCCTAGTGTTGAGGATTAGGTCTAGAGGAGGATCTTTGGGACTGGAACTTTGAGTGATACCCCGACTCGACTCTCATGAAATGCAGTACACTTAAAATCATATCTTTATATTATATATACAAATAGAGAGTCTGAAAATTAGAGAAGTTGGATTCCTTTTGATTAAAGCTTGGTTGAGCCCAGAATTTTAGGATCACTCAAATTAAGGGTCTTCTATGAATCAAGCCTTGAAAATTCACATGCACAGTCAGGGATGTATTCAACTAAGTCATTCATTCATTCATGCTCGGGGACGAGCATGGTCTAAGTATAGGGGTATGATGAATCTCGTATTCATCATGTTAAAATTGGTCATTTAGGCTCTGTCCCCCATCATTCACTTGTAATTAATCATTAATAGAGCATTATTAGCATTCATACATGTGTGAATAATATCTGCATTTCATCATGCATTATTGCATTTAAAATCCCATGTGTAAATTAGCCCAAAAAGCTGCTAACTTCTCACATTTTTAATTAATTAATCCTAACTCTGATTGACCTCAAATTACCTCCATTGTGTAGATATTATTAACCTTATTAAATAAAAAATACTAAAAAAAATACTAACCCCAATAAGTGTCAAATAATCCCAAAGTCAAATTTCACATCTGACAGACTAAAATGAGCATATCTCCCACATACAGTGTCCGATTTTGGTCTACTCACTTTTAAAGTACTCTATTTTCAAATACCTTAAAAACAAGACCAATTTCGTAAAATTCGGAGCTCAAAGTTGGGTTTTGGGCCTCTTTTGCGCATTTTAACTTTTTGCTAATTTTGACCTGAGTTTTTATGTGCATAATTATCTCTTTTAATTTTATTTCTTTTTCATTTGTGTCCCTTGATGAAAGTTTAAGAAATTTAAAAATTCAAATCCATATTAAAACTGAAATCAAAGAAACTGACCAAGTCCAAGCGTCCGTTGCAAGTCTGTACAAAATTTGTGTGTTTCCTACTTTTATTTTATTTTCTCATTTTCTTATCTATTAAAAATACAAAAAATTAGATTAGTGTGTAATTAATTTTATTGTATTTTATCATATTTTTTCTATAATTTTTATCCTCTCTAAAACTACCAAAAAATACAAAATCTCAAAAATATGGTTTTTCGTACACATGGAAAGCCACCAAAAATACCACTTCTCACAGGTTTGCTCCCGGATCCTTCATGAAAGTTGTAGATCCCGTCGAGACGAGCAACTTTTGTGAAGGAAATTTTTCGATCCGAGGTCTCCTGCTATTTCTTTTCTAATTTTATTCATCTTAAATTTTGAAATTTTTTTGGGGGCGCCACGTGGCAGCCCCTGGGCGTGCCACGTGGCACCCCCACTTGCTCTCTCTCTCCAGCCGCCCGGGTCACGTGCCCAGCACGTGACCCCCACCTTCTTCCACCTTCGACCGTTTCAACCCCCTCCCCTTCCCACCTGCCGTTTCTCCTCCACCCACCCACCATGCGCGGCCGCCATGCACGGCCTTTACTTCCCGAGTAACGCATCCGCCTCCGTCCCTATAAAATCCAGCCCTCGCCATCCCCAGAAAGCATCCTCCCTCTCCCTCAAGCAGCCGGTGACAGCGGCTGCTGACCAGGCGTGATCCAGAGGACCTTGTACCTCTGTGCTGTGAAGCTTAGCCTTGTGCTCCCGCCAAGCACGGAGGCGAAGAAGGAGTCGAGCTTCTGCTCCTCCAAACTTCTGGCGACTCTTCCCCCCCCCCCCCCCTTCGTTTTTTTTATCCTAACCACTTGCAGGAACACGCAGCCGCACCTCTGCTCCAGGTTCACCGCCTCTCCGCCGCGCCTCACCACGCGAACGCCACCGCCGACTCCGCCCGACCACGCTCGGTTCCCCAGACCACCACCGAGCACCACTGCCGCCCCTCGCGCTTCGTCCCTACGCGCAAACCCTCGTTGACTCCCCGCCTCGTCGCCCATCGTCGTGCGACCACCGCTCGAGGACCTCCGCATCGCCTCCGCGCCTCACGCCGCCCCGCCTCAGGTGCGCGGCGCCTCCTCCTCCACCCGCCTCCGCCCTCGCGTCGTGTGTCGGCCGAGGGGCGGCACCGCCACCTCCGCGTCGGCCTCCTCCGCCTCGTCGGTCGCTGTGCCTCCCAAGCGCTTCGCCCGCCCCGCTCGCCCCTTCACGACGCCCAGTTGCCGTCGGATCTGGGTTGATAGCCCTTGATCCCACGGTCTAAGGGCCGCCACGTGGCATGCCCAGGCCAGCCCCCAAGCCTCGAGGCTCGGTGCCCCCGAACCTCCGAGCCTCAGCCTCGGGACCTCCGAGCCTCGCCAGCCCCCGAACCATAGGCTTGGACGCCCGAGCCTCTCCTTCGGCAGCCCGAGACTCCTGCGCACGTGCTACGTACGTGCGCTCTGGGGAAATTTGCATCGGAGCCCCTGACACTTTTAGAAATTGCATCTACACCCCCGCCAGGGGTAAATTTCAGAAAGGCCCCTCAACTTTTATTAATTACAGATAAGTCCTCCCAGGGACCTCTTTGCAAAGAAAACTTTATTTTATTTACATTTTAGTCCCTAGAATTTCATTTTATCATATCTTTGTCATACGGACTCTGATTTTAGCGTATAATATGTCGTTTCGAAGCTAATTTCATGTTCTACAACTTAGCATAGTGTGTGATCAGATCTGAGGGCATTTATTGAGAATTATTATTTGAAGATCATCATTGACTTTTGCAGGTTAATTTTTGACATATTGATACTTGAAAAATTAACGATAAATCTGTTGCAGGAGTTCGGTCGAGGATTTCAATTTGATTGACCCATTGTGATCATTGCTGATTATTCCCAATAATTTAAATCTTTACAGGGGTTAAATCGAGGATCAATTATTTAACTTTCTATTTGGTTGATCGATGATTAATTTTGAGAGCATTTTTACATGAAATTTTTGATAAGATTATTCACTAATTAATCTCTTTTCTTGTAACTTGGAGTGACAAATTTTCTGGGCATCATTAGATTTGTGATTGTCTCTCGAGATTTAATTATTAGATTTTATTAAGAATTGAATTGAATATTTCACAAATCATGGGCATAATCTTCTCTGTTTATTTTTTTTTTGCATTGCATTTTCTTTGCATTCGTATTATATTTTCCCCACACAGAAATTAATCGAGCATAAATTGATTATTTAATTTGATTCAAGACCGCGCAATTAAAAATCTCCGTTCCCTGTGTTCGACCTTGGTAGACTTGCCAAGTAAAAATATTCCACAACATTCAAAGATTGTGGTATTTTGACGACCGAAATCCGCCTCCTATACTACAATTCACGATTATTAAAGAGGTGGATTTCACGTTCATCAAATGCACATCTGATGCTAAGGCTTGGGGATACATCATAAACAGAGCGAATCAGCCTAGAAAACAGATCATTCCCACTACCCCATATCCTCGTCACCCACTTCGCGAGCATCGCCTTGTTCATATCGTTAATTTGCAATACCCGACGTCCTCCCTCCTTGATTGGAGTAGCCACCACTGACCAATCTACCAGCGCAAGACCCTTACCCTCCTTGATTGACGACCAAAAGAACCATTGCATTATTGTCTCCTACCTCTTTCTGATTGACGTAGGCATGACTCACGTGGATAGGAAGAAAACATAAATTGCTGCTAGAACAGCATTCACTGATACCAATCTCCCTCCCTTCGAGAGATACGAAGCCTTCCAACTAGCCAACTTCTTCTTCAGTTTTTCTACTACTGGCAAACAATTAACCTGCATAAGTCATCAATACAACAATGGTAGACCAAGATTATTGATTGGCACACTCTTCTATGTCGTTTTCAAAGCTTCTGCACAAGTCGCTACTTCCTCGGAGTCAAGGTTAAACGATACAAATGCCGATTTTGCTCTGTTAACTTCAACCCCAACAGATCCCCAAAAATGTCCAACACTGTCCAGATTGTTTAGACTCCGTTAAACCCCCTTCAATGAAGGAAATGGTGTCATCTGCATACTGTAAGACTGGTACTAAAAAATTCTCGAGTAGCCTCTGAAAAACCCTCCTTCTGCAAGCCTTGACATAACAGCCAATGTGTCTGTCACTTGAACAAACAAAAGTGGATCCAGTGAGCAGCTTGTCTCCCCCCGTGACTGAAACAAACCCCCTCCATGTTTCACATTAACCAGCACCGAGAGTGATGTCGTAATGCACCTCTCCATTCAATCACCCAGATGTCTAGGAATCCTCTCCTAACCAAAGACACCCAAATAAACTTGCATCTCATGCTATCATACGCCTTCAAAAAGTCCACCTTCCATAGGAATCCCCTCACCCATCTCCTCTTCTAATCCAAGACCATCTCTGATGCCATAACCACTCATTCCAGTAATTGGCATCTTGGAATAAAAGTCATTTGAGCCAGTAGAACAAGGTCATCCAACACTCCTCTGAGATGATTGGCCAGCACCTTGGCCATAATGAGATAGATAGTGCTATGGGTCTGTATTCATCAATACGCTCGGCACCTTCCTTTTTCGAGAGCAAAAGTAGCAATGATATGTTGAGCCTCTCCAGTCCTCTATTCATATCCCTGAACTCCAACAAAAGCCCCTTGATGTCTTCCTCCATGACGGCCCAGAATTCTTTGTAGAAAAAAAACACAAAACCATCTGATTCAGCGCATCCATCTGCATTGAGGTCAAAAATCGCACTATATACCTCCTCTTTAGAGAACTCTAACAATAGTGACTCCCACTGACCAGGACTCAGGCATTTGCCCCCATCCCAGGTAGGGGTGAAAAAGAATACAAATATATCCGTATTCGTTCATATTCGCATTCGTAAAATGAGATATATGGATGTTATTTATTTTCCTCTAGCGGATACGAATGCGAATATGGATATTATAAATCAACATCCGACGAATACGAATACGAATACGAACTTAACATTCTATTTTTTTGCGAATACAAATACGAATACGAATGTTTTTTTTTAACAGATACGAATGTGAATATTCGTTTTTTATAATTTAATAAATAAAATATATAAATATATAATACTATTGACTTAGAGGGTATCCTTATAATTTAATCCCCTTAACCCTAGCACTAGCAGCTACCTACTTATTGTAACAAGTAATATAATTAATCATAAGGGGCTTTATATAATTTTACCCACTTAAATTAACCCCACTAGAAGAACCAAATCCCCCCACCCACCCAGGCACCACCCGACATCCCAAAATCCCTAATTTTGGTCCCTTCCCCCCACCACCCGTCGTTCTTCTCCATTCACCACCGCCGCCAATCCACAGTCGGCGGCACACCAGCACCGCTCCTAAACCCCCCTCCTCTCCTGTCTGTGCCGTCCACGGTCGCCAGTCCCTTCTACTCTCTATGTCGTCGCTGCCTCCCTCACCGTCAACAACACCACCACTATCCCAGCTCCCCGTTGTCGCCGACGACGTCTCCTCTCCATCGCCACGTCGCTGCCTCCTCTGCTGCCGACAACAACACCTTCAGTCCTTCCCGCTGGATGTGGTAACGATCGTTGTCTCCTATTTTTTTCAATTGTTTCTTAAACTGTCAGACTCCAATCTAATTTATAGCCAGACTCCAATCTTATTTATAGCCAGCCTCTAATTTTTAGCAAGAGGGTGATGTAATTTAGGCAGTGAAGGTGAAAACATATATCTTTAATGTACGCCACTTTTGATCTCATGAAGGATGTCTTATGTTGGTAACATGGCATCTTGTACGAATTTATTCTTGTTGGGTATTTCAGAATATACATGAAGGAATGCAAGGATGATTGTGATGTAACTTGTAAGTTGGTCTTGCTTGCAATTTAACCAATCCTTTTTATACTCTTGCTAGAAAGCATTTTTTATTGAGAATTTTCCTTGCCAGTTCCCAAGTCTGCAGTTGGAGTTCATGGGCAATTTATTTTGCAGAAGTCAGCTTGACAGATTGCAGTTGCTTGCATTTCCTTCCTTTACTTCACCCTCTTGCTTACTTGCTGGTTATAATATTGTAGCTATCATTGAGCTGTCATGAAACGATATATCTATTTTTGTGCATATATTTGATCATTCTTGATACAAAGAGCATCGATCCATCCATTGAAATTTCAAGTAATGATGTTGTGAAAAAAGATACAAATCCTAAACTTAAGAAGCAGAAAAAACTCACCTCGGATGTGTGGTTGGACTTTGATAGAATTTTTAAAAAAGAACAAGTGATAATAGATGGGAAGACATCCGAGTGTGACATGACATATGCCAAATGCAAGAGATGCACCAAAGAATTGCGTCATGGTTCAAGCATGGGAACGACCCATCTGATTAATCACTCAAAATGTTGTCCAAATAGAATTAAGATAGAGCATGGTCAACAACAAATTCTTTCAATGTTAAAATCAGATGGAAGCAGCATAGTTACGAATTATGTTTTTGATGATGAAAAGAGTCAGATGCTCCTTGCTAAAGCAATTATTGTTCATGAATATCCTTTTAATATGGTATGTCATTCTGCTTTTCGAGCATATGCTTTATCTCTTCGTCCCCAACACAAGATTCCATCTCGCATAACAATGGCGAAGCTGTGTGAGACAGTATTTGATGATGAGAAGAAAAAGCTATATCATGTCTTTAAGAACTTATCTTCTCGGATTTCACTTACAATGGACAAATGGACAGCGTCAACACAAAACAAGTCTTATCTGTGCATTACCGCTCATTTCATTGATGATTCGTGGAACTTGCAAAAGAGAATCATCAATTTTTTCAATGTGAATGGCTCCACAGGTTCAGATATTAGCAACTATTTTTTATCTCGCATGTTTGAGTGGAACATAGATCAGAAATTATTCACGGTCACAATTGATAATGATAAGGCTAATGACGTTGCACTGAGGCTTATCAAAACTCGATTGGGAGATTCATTAATTTCTCATGTAAGTGAAATCCGAAAAATAAACCATGAGAAATTAATGAATCTCCCAATCGAGTTTTGATAAGCCTCAGTGCAACATCATTAGCCTTATCATTATCAATTGTGACCGTGAATAATTTCTGATCTATGTTCCACTCAAACATGCGAGATAAAAAATAGTTGCTAATATCTGAACCTGTGGAGCCATTCACATTGAAAAAATTGATGATTCTCTTTTGCAAGTTTCACGAATCATTAATGAAATGAGCGGTAATGCAAAGATAAGACTCGTTTTGTGTTGACGCTGTCCATTTGTCCATTGTAAATGAAATCCGAGAAGATAAGTTCTTAAAGACATTATATAGCTTTTTCTTCTCATCATCAAATATTGTCTTACACAGCTTCGCCATTGTTATGCGAGATTGAATCTTGTGTTGGGGACGAAGAGATAAAGCATATGCTCGAAAAGCAGAATGACATACCATATTAAAAGGATATTCATGAACAATAATTGCTTTAGCAAGGAGCATCTGACTCTTTTCATCATCAAAAACATAATTCGTAACTATGCTGCTTCCATCTGATTTTAACATTGAAAGAATTTGTTGTTGACCATGCTCTATCTTAATTCTATTCGGACAACATTTTGATTGATTAATCAGATGGGTCGTTCCCATGCTTGAACCATGACGTAATTCTTTGGTGCACCTCTTGCATTTGGCATATGTCATGTCACGCTCGGATGTCTTCCCATCTATTATCACTTGTTCTTTTTTAAAAATTCTATCAAAGTCCAACCACACGTCCGAGGTGAGTTTTTTCAGCTTCTTAAGTTTAGGTTATATTTTTTTCACAACAACATTACTTGAAATTTCAATGGATGGATCGGTGCTCATTGTATCAAGAATGATCAAATGTCTGCACAAAAATAGATATATCGTTGCATGACAGCTCAATGACAGCTGCAATATTATAACCAGCAAGTAAGCAAGAGGGTGAAGTAAAGGAAGGAAATGCAAGCAACTGTAATCCGTCAAGCTGACTTCTGCAAAATAAATTGCTCACGAACTCCAAATGCAGACTTGGGAACTGGCAAGGAAAATTCTCAATAAAAAATGCTTGCTAGCAAGAGTATAAAAAGGACTGGTTAAATTGCAAGCAAGACCAACTTACAAGTTACATCACAATCATCCTTGCATTCCTTCATGTATATTCTGAAATACCCAACAAGAATAAATTCGTACAATATGCCATGTTACCAACATAAGACATCCTTCATGAGATCAAAAGTGGCGTACATTAAAGATATATGTTTTCACCTTCACCGCCTAAATTACATCACCCTCTTGCTATAAATTAGAGTCTGGCTATAAATAAGATTGGAGTCTGACTATAAATTAGATTGGAGTCTGACAGTTTAAGAAACAATTGAAAAAAAAATAAGAGACAGCGGTCGTTACCACATCCAGCGGGAAGGACTGAAGGTGTTGTCGGCGGTAGAGGAGGCAACGACGTGGCGATGGAGAGGAGACATCATCGACGACAGCGGGGAGCTGGGGTAGTGGTGGTGTTGTCGACGGTGGGGGAGGCAACGACGGCACAGAGAGGAGAAGGGATTGGCGACCGTGTACGGCACAGACAGGAGAGGAGGGGGTTTAGGAGCGGTGCTGGCGTGCCACCGACCGTGGACTGGCGGCGGTGGTGAATGGAGAAGAACGGCGGGTGGTGGAGGAAGGGACCAAAATTAGGGATTTTGGGATGTTGGGTGGTGCCTGGGTGGGTGGGGGGATTTGGTTCTTTTGGTGGGGTTAATTTAAGTGGGTAAAATTATATAAAGTCCCTTATGATTAATTATATTACTTGTTACAATGAGTAGGTAGCTACTAGTGCTAGGGTTAAGGGGATTAAATTATAAGGATACCCTGTAAGTCAATAGTATTATATTTTTATATATTTTATTTATTAAATTATAAAAAAATGAATATTTGCATTCTTATCCGATAAAAAACAACATTCGTATTTGTATTCGTATTTGCAAAAAAAAAGAATGTTAAGTTCGTATTCGTATTCGTATTCGCCGGATGTTGATTTATAATATCTGTATTCGCATTCATATCCGCCAGAGGAAAAAAAATAACATACATATACCTCATTTACGAATGCGAATATGAACGAATATGAATATATTTGTATTCGTTTTCATCCTACTGCCAGCACCGGCCTCCGAGTACCACACATGAGCACGATGACCTCCCGCCCCTCGCCCGATCACGACCCCGTTAGAATCACTTGCACGACTTCTCCCACCTTATTTAGTACATCTCTAACAGTTTGGAGACCCCAACACCTTATCAGAAGGCCCTTCACCTCCACCAACCACCGCGAAGAGGACTTCAGCGCCCCATCTCGAAAGCGATGACGTAGACAGCGCACCGACTTTGGAAAAAGGTCATCGCCGTTGGCCAAGAAGCCAACCAATTCCTCTGCCCCAATACCACAAATGCACAGAGCCTCATCGAAGAGCCAAACCACATCCTCCACACATCCAACCATGTGCCCTAACTCTAGAACGACAATCGCCTCCTTCATACCAACCATCGAACCTTCCGCAATCAAGACGTGATCCACGTGGTCTCTAAGATTCGGTACATCTCCTTTCTTCATCCCTCCCGCGATGTTGTCGACCACCATCTTGGAAGGCCTGGAGGGACATTCCCTTCGAAGATGGCCCTCCATCCTACAACAGTAACATAGCACACTTCTCGCAGGACAAGATCTTGCCAAATGACCTGCAAGGTCGTACTTGAAACATCGATGAGGATGGGGATGGGAACTTCAATCCGTGTATTCTCGCCAATGGTAGCCCTCGTCCTCACCTCTCTCCCCAACCCCTCTTGACTCCCGACCCGTCAATCGACCCATGCTCCCCTTCGGGACCAAGGGTCTTTTCCCCCGCTCCAGGATGAAGGGTCCTTTCTTCTGAATGTTATCGTCTCCAATCTTCACCTCGATTTCTTCACCATTGTTTCTATCAAATGTGCACTCCATATATTCAGTCTTAGCCCTACTTATACGAAATCCTTTAGTCTCCGAGGCATGCCTCCAAACCTCAAGCTCCGCACTTACTCTATATCTAATCTCATCAATCAACACAATATCATTGACGAACAAAATGCACCAAGGTATCTCATCATGAATATGACTAGTCAACTCATCTATAATCGAACTAAAAAGGAATTGACTTAAAGCTGAACCTTGGTGCAGACCAATGATGATGTCAAAATAGTCAATCTTCCCATATTAGATCTTTACACGAGATGACGCTCCATCATACATATCCTTTATAAGATTAATGTATAGGATAGGCATATGTCTCTTCTCCAAATTGTCCACAAAATCTCTCATGGGACTGAATCATAAGCAGAATCTGAGTAAAATGAAAAGAACAAAAACGAGGTGCAGTTTTTTTTAACTAAAAAAGCAGCGCCTCATTTAAATGCATTCATATTTTATCAATATGGTCATGTACCCCAAAAAACACAAATACCTGCTTGAGTACTACTGATTTTTGCATCAAATCCATATCTAATCGTTGGGACTGCTTTACGATTTCTCAGAAATGTCATTCCATAATAAAAATAGTAAAAAATGTAATCAAACTAATCATATTCCATCTGCTATGCATTGCACTCCTGCGGTTCGTTGCCGACCTATTTTGGAAAAACCAAACGAGAATGATGTAATTTTAGTAACTTTGCCAAGGAAGGCACCTCAGCACTTTATTTTAGTAACAAAAAATAGTGTATATCTTTCTTGTATATTATTTTCTGGAGTAAAAGTGAAACTAATTGCGTTTGATGATTTAAACTAGAACAAACTTACATTTTTCCACTTTTCTCACATCACTCCTCCTTGCACTACTTACCTTCATAGACAGACGACTGGAAGCGATTTGTAACAGATCAGGGCACACACTTTCCCACGATACAGATCAGTAATGGAATTTGGTTCCTAGCAAGATTGAAGCGGAGCGGCAATGGCCATGGAGAATCTTCTGATGCATGCAGATGGTGGGGTCTTCACTAATGAGCAACTGGGACCCTTTTAAAACACGATGTTTTTTTTTCATATGAGAGTAAATGACGATGAGTATGGCCACACCTGACAGATCACTTTCCCTTGGCAGTTTCTTCTACTCTGGTCAGTGCATCAGCAAACACGTCGATTGTCCAATTTTTCACATCTTCCTGCAAAAGATGATTATCAGTTAAGATAATTTATGTACCTTAAGAACTATCTATTAGCAGCTGTTCCTTGTACTTTCGAGTTCACCAATAGTGGAGTTCTAGTAGATAGCTTCTTACAAGACCTTCAACTTCACTTTAGGTGAATTTATCAACTAATGAATTTAAAATATTGGGTACAGTGATAGATGCCACAGGAAAAAAAAACAGTTTTTCATCTAAAACTCACAATTTAAAATAAAACTAAAGTATTGCCCAATTATATTTGAACATCTAGGGAATTATATCCCTGTCCTCCCATGTTTTACCAATCATGATAAGAAAAGTCTAATTGGAACTTGATTCTACCTTCATCAAAATTGATGCTGGGGGAAACACTACTTGATGTTATGGTTCAGAATATGGAGACTGAGGCAAGTAAAAGCCTTTCCAGCTTCTTCTAATTCTTTTCTATTGGTGCTAGCATTTTTTTTTTGCAGGTTGGGTGGCTCTATGATAGTATTGTCAAAGTCGCAGCATATGTAAGGGAAAGTTTCAGCCTTCACTGTGTTCACAATAACTCCTAACAAACTTGTCTGTACACCATTAATCCATGTCATTAAGATCTCTTGGTCAGACTAAATTTAATCGTAAAAATCTGGTTTAAATAAATTAATATTCACCATAAGACTCCTTGCAAAAAAATAGTATTTTCTCTCGAAAAATATATATTACTAGAGACAACTAATTTATATGGGACAATACCAAGATTCTTCATTAATTGATACGAATATGTCATCAATCTAATAAAACTGAGAAAGGAGAACAATTGAAGGGTTTTTGGTTATTTAAATGAAAAACCTTCAAGTTAATGTTTGTTTCTTCGTATTATCACTAAATCATGATTAATTATATACTGAACAACACTTTTCTGTCGAAGGATGGCCACAAGGTTAATGGTCATCTAATCAGATACTGGATTCCATATGTGGTGCCCTTCAGTGGAAATGACGTGCAATCTAGATAGCTCTGTTGTGTATGCACCAGGATTGACAGAAATGGAGGCCAAACTTCTTTGTGCTGGTGGAAATCCAAGTCGTCTTTGGACAATGGTGTGGCGACGTCTACAACAACAACAACAACAAAGCCTTTTCCCACAATTAAGTAGGGTCGGCTACATGGATTCTTCGCCTCCATTCAGATCTATCTTGGGTCAATCTCGGACTTAAATCCAAACCAAGGTGTGGCGACGTCTGCCAATGAAAAATGGATTTCATTGAAAAATGGAGCGAGGTCCCCCCCCCCCCCCCACAAGGTGACAGGATTGCCCCTTCCATGTCATGATGTTGGCACTGTGAAATCGTCTCTGACTAATGTGGGGAAGGTGACAGCAGTGGTGATGAACATCTCCTTGTAGGGTAGCTTGTGTGCTCTTGTCGTGGAAGTTAACTATTGCAAGGTTGTTCTTATGTTGGAGCTCAGATTTGGGGTGGGGAATTCTCTTTTCCATGTACGACTGACGAAGCTGCCTGAGAGTGATTCTCCGAGGATGTGAGGGCGTCTTCTCCAGTAATTGCAGTACTGCGAAATTTGTAGCATCGTTTGGGTCCAATGTGGTATTGATGTTTGAATTTTGAGGCATTATTTGCCGGCCCCTTGATGTCGCTTCAGCAGGCAGGCCGGGTTGAGCGAGGAATTTGTCTAAAGCCTATTATTACCTCTTTAGCTTGGCACCCATTTGTGACAGTGGCAGCTTCCAATTCGTAGGTATGGTCTTTCTAGCCCATGGCAAGTGGCAACACGATCAGCTTGTGATGCTGATTTTGCAAGGAGTCTCAGGCAGGGGCCGAACTGCTCCACCTGTCTGTTGTCGTAGCTACCACGCTGGTCTCATTCACTGGTGTTGGCGGCAAGGCAAGTACTTTTGTGGCCTTTTGTGGAGTTAATCATATGGGGAGAATGGTAAATGATGCAGGTGGTGGAGGGATCAGGTCAACATCAGGGCCATCGTTGCCTTTTGTGAAGTGATGGTGCACTCAATCCCGTCCAGAGTGGCCTATATCAAAAAGAACCTCGTAGAGGGAGCAGAGTGTACTACATGTGACAGTAGCTTCTACTCGTATGAGGTGACAAATGAGGGATGACGAGGGCTTGATGGAGAAAGCGAAATCGAAAAACAAAGCACCTTGGGTGGCGGTCTCTTTGACATATTCTCAGCCATATGTGGAAAGTGACATGCCACCGGAAGGAGGCGGTGAATGACGATGACAGCGATATGGTGGCCGATAGGGTGGGATTTGTGAGGACCGGGATGCACCTAGTGGTTCCAAATGAAGATCGTCACTTGGAATTTTTAGGAATTGAGAGAACCCGAGAAGAGAACAGCTGCTGACGTGTTGATGTTAGTTTGATTGGCTGATGTAGTGCTTTTACTAAAAACGAAGCTGAGAAACTGAAATGAAATGATGTGAAGATCTTCTATCTATAAGGTTGACCAGTTTTCATCTTATTAACTTGGTTGGGAGTTCTGTGCCGGTAGGGTGGAATGGGAATTCTTTTTCTGCAAGAATTCTTCGATTCCGGGTCACTTACAGTGTTTCTTCAATGACATGCAGAAGATTTGCTTTATGTGCTTATGGGGGAGTATAATCACATTAATACTATGAGAAAAGGGAGAGTGGTTGAAGGATCCTTACATGGCTATGGGTTGCGGATGAGGATCTTAATGTCAATTTGATGTTGGGGGATCGGTCAGGAGGTTATTGGGCCAGAAATTGTAATCTGAGAATTTCATTTTTATGGTAGAGGAGCTTCATCTAGAGAAATTGGACGCCAGGAATTTTAAATATACAGGGTGGAACTCTTAGTCAAAGTTGTGCATCAGTTACTTCTTCCTCTTGTAGTTATTTCAGCCGGCCACTTGCTATGATCGATCCATGTTCCACCCGAATCACACATCAATGTTTGGCAGCTGGAAGAGGGCTTTCAGGATATGGTGATGGACTTATGAAGCGCCTATGACTTCAGGAGTCAACGTCAAAGCCGGCAAAGCTTGGGTGGGGGAAGCATGTTCTCCAGAAGAATAACCCATCACAAAGAGCGCAGAGACAGACAACAGTCAGGAGGAATTTGGTATGCTTAATCATGAGGACGACATCACAACCTTGGTAAGCGAGCAGTTGGAAGAGAGAAGAAAGCACATATTGGAGGTTGAGGAGTGGAGGCAACGTTCAACACATAACTCAGGTTAAAGGTAGGTGGTGTGAACATCGTGTCTGTCGAGGGGAGGGTGGGGCAAGCTCCTAAAAGTAGAGCATTATGCTATTGTGATGCTCTTTCTATTAACTCGCGTGCTTCCTGTCAAAGTCCGGGGGTGTCTAGAGAGTTCTATGTGTATATTTTTTTGCACAAGTATCAATGATACACAGAGGATGTCTCTGGTGAACTGGAGGACAGTGATGCTAGCGATGCAAGGATCGTGGCCTTTGTGTGAGGAGCTTAGAAGAGATTAACATGGCCTTGTTGACTAAGTGGGTGGCCAAGGTCTAGGGTGGGGGTTCAAATTTTGTTGGCATCAATGTTGCACGGTATATATGGTGTTTCTACATATCTATCTTGGCAGGAGGGGACAGTACGAAGTCCATCGAACTTTATGAGGGATATTTGTTCACTGTTGTCAGCGGTCCGCATTTCTTCGAACTACCTCTGGAGGATAGGAGAGGCTTCAGTACATGGGAGAGGCTTCAGTACATGGCTTGATGATTGGATTGGATGTGGTGAGCTATGTGATTGTTTCTCTCATCTCTTCGCTCTGGTAGCAAATGGTGGGATTTCTATTGTGGGCTTCGGATGGGAATGGTTGGTGCCCACAATTCAAAGCCATCGAATCAGAGACTAGTCAAATTTTTAATGCGGGTTATTTCTGAGGTGAGAGACCTATTGTTGGCTCTAATGATATTTCAAGGTTGTTTCTCAATTCAAAAGGCATATGCAGCTTTGTATGCATTCACGATCTTTGATGTGGTTAGTGTCTCCATGAAGTTCAGACACCTTTGGAGGTGAAGGATCCCATTACGGGTCAAGGTGTTCTTATGCCTTGTGGTTCATGAGGTGAGACCGTGTGTTCATGAGAGCTCGATCATATTCTTCCATGGGCAAATGGGTCACGCTAGCGGTGCTCAGAGACACATGAGAGGATGAATCACATGTTTTTCTCTTTTCAATTTATCTAGGGAGGTGTAGGAGGAGACTGATCTGGACATGGTCTCGACAAATTGTGTTGTGGCCTTTCGAGATTCCATGGATCAACACCGTGCTCGGATAGAATATGTCAGAGTCTGGTTGCGATCATTTTGCGGGCATTGTTGCTGGCTAGAAACACAGTGATTTTTCGGGGTGATAGGTTCTATATAGCAAGCGTTTAAATATCGATATCAAACTTTATATCGATACCATGTCGATACGAAATGTCATCCATATCGACGGCCATTTGTGAAGGAAAGACCATTTCAAGGGCATATATCGTCATATCGCTCAATATAGCAATCCCATGTCGATACCGATGTATTGGCGATATATAGCCGATATATCGCGATATCTCGAAACCTGCTATATAGAATATTATACAACACACAAGAATCCTACGGGATTCCTGATCTTTGTAATTGCTATAAGTTAACGTATGAATATAAAAAATGAAATCAATAGATGCAGAACACTAGTCACCCCCATATTTCCCAATAACAATATAACATTCTCCATACAAGTGTGATTAGATCTAAAGGATCATTCCACTCTGTTAGAAAATAGGAATGCGGAAGCGTATCAAATAAAAATAAAGAATAGAGAAGAACACGAGATTTACGTGGAACCCTACTCCTTAAGGAGCGGGATAAATCCACGGAAGAACGCCTCAGAGGACTGCTAGTCTATTGCTTTTCTCCCTCTGAATACAAGAGGTGTGGGGGTCTATATATAGCCTTCATTGAATCTCCACATCTCCAAACTGGTAGATGTGGGACTAAACTTTGGATGGGTAAATGGATCCTGGAGAGATCCATTTACCCATCTCTCATATAAGAGATGCATAACCAAAATCAAGCTGGAGCATGCAATGCTCAGCTTGAACAAACAGAAAGAAAAATCAACTCATGCTATAAGACACTACAGACAATATCAACTCAACGCGCACAACTGTCGGCTGCTGTCGAGGGCGTTGCTTCTCATGTTGTGCATGTGAGGAAGATGAACGGGTTGGAGTGTGAGCATGGAAGGCCATATCGATATCGATATCAATATCGATATCGTTTCGATCCGCCCGGAAATGGATATATCGGGATATATCGACGATATCGGTGGAAATATCAAAAATGGCTCAAAATGACATTTTTTCAGAAATTAAGGTCATCCAAGATATTAAAACAACAAATAACGTATAAATACACACTTATATCACACATATCGGTCCATTTATAGACTATATATCACACATATCGGTATCGCACATATCGGTCATCTCGATGTTAATAACTTAATGTTGATTCTTGACTTATAAATATTGGAAATGGATTCCATTCAAGTTCTTATAAGTTTATAACATGAAATACTACAAATATACACTTCATAACACACAAGTAATTTATGAGGACTATGGTCCTTAAACTGCACATATCGATCATATCGATTGGAATATATAACGAGAAAATCATTGTTTGGCATAAAGATTTATCTATATATAGGCTACAACAATAAATGAGAAATATCCAAATCAATTTAATATTGTAAAAGAGATGACCTAAAAGGCTAAAACCAAGAATTCCGCGGCGAATCTAAATCGGCCCCCCTACCCTGTTGTCTCTCATAGTGGATTGCAGACTCAATGAGCTCGCAATAGTTTTCTCATGTCATGTACAAGTACATGGCCTTATAATCCATAATATACTGCATGTATTGATGTTCATCAATCCCTATGAGTATCCCGAGTCGAGGATAAGCATTGCTAGATCCGGTGTCACGAGGTACACGTCGAGGCTGCGAAGTACTAGCTTGAGATCCTCGGGATGACGACGATAGAGTAGGAGAAGATCTCTGCAGAGAAGGAGGACCTGGAGGAGGAGCGTAGTACTCAAGGGAAGAAACAAAAACTGTCACCACCAAAGAAGTTGCCCTGGCTCTGCTCGGGTTGGCTACCTTGGTAGTTCTCACCGTTATAGCTATTATATCCTCCATACCCACTGTTGCTACCATATTGATAAGATGGAGGAGTATATACCTGAGGAGGAGGAGGAGGACCAGTTGGAGGAGCAGGAAAATATTCAGGGAAGACGCCAAATGATCTTTCATCTTGTGAGGTTACATATCCGCCCATGGGATTGGGAGTTCCTCCACGGTATGGGCTATCAATGTCCATGCAACTCAACGAACCTACAGATGATATCAAATCGTCCATGTAGCTATCCGTAGGATGATGGTCACGTCGTTCATATGCATCGTAATCCATAGGTCCTGGACTCAAACTTGGAACAAACTGCCCATGTATGTTTCCACATCGTTCCATGTATTCTCGTCCTAACTCGAATCTTGTATCATCTCGTGGTCCACGGCCACCCCCTGCAGACCCTGGCCCTCCTAAATATGTCTCCCCATCACGTGATCCACCACGGCCACCAACAGCAGCATCATCATCATAATCGCTCCCACTGTCATCTTTTGACTTCGATTTGGATTTCGATCCAGTCGAGACAATCGCATCAAGCTCCACCCCTCCAAGAGGGTCTGTGATTCGCCCAGATCTAGCCATGTAATCACCAACATATGCTCCCATTTGTTGGCTTATATTCTGATTCGACCTGCCTCCCGGTTGATCGAGCAATGGAGCATCGTTGGAATCCAACCACCTCTGCAAAACATCTTTATCTGCATCGTCGTCGTGCATCTTGAAAATATATGCAAGATCGATGGGGTTTGTACAGTCCTCTTTGCCATGCCCCTCTCTTGTATGTTTCATCTTCAACCTCAAGTTGTAGTGCAAAAAAACAAGATCGTTGAGTCGTTCTCCCAACTTGTTCCGTCTCCTCGAATGGATCAAGTTGAATGTGCTCCAATTTCTCTCACAACCACTGGCAGATGTTGTTTGGGACAATACTTTCACTGCCACTTTCCGTAGGTTGGGAGCTTCCATCCCATACGGTAACCATCATTCGGCTGCGGAAAATCCAAAAGAGATAAATCAATAATAGTCAAATTGTTACATCACAATCAGAAGACTTAGTCTTTACCAGGAAGAGTACTGTCGCGTCCATTAACCGCGGTTACTCTACCGAAAGAACCCAAGGCATCCCGAAAGTATTTAATCTGCACAATAATCAAAACTTTATGTCATAACATGGTTTGTGCCTCAAAATAATTTTACAGCCACCGTATGCGACTATAGAGTACATTATACAATCATTCTTACCTCATTCATGCACGAGGTTTGTGCATTCTCGTCCTTGACGAGCTTCTCCACCACAAGTTGTACAGCTGTTATAGGTCAGCATTTGTACCAAGACTGTTCTTGTATTGGTACTTCGGATTCAAGTAATACGCTGGAGATGAACAATTCTCAAATTTTAATCCTTCTAAAATACCTTCCCAAATAGATTAAAAATATTTACTAGATAATAATAAATACCAACCTTGTGAAGAGGATGTGAGAGCATCTTGGACCATCATTCGTCTATGATGTCCAACCATGCTTTAAATCATCTCCCAACTGCTTCTCTAGCATTCTCCCTTATGCAGCGCATTACCTCATAGATGATTCCCATAGTTGGCTTCTTGTCTCCCCATCTACGATACGCAATGCAGAAACAACATGTTCCATTATCTTCGTGACCCTTGTCACTTAATCCCAGAAATGGAGATCATTGATGATTGTCTCCACTCTCCGTCCTCCTTCGGTCCGAGCTTATGGGTTCTCGAACCATTTACCTTAGCAGCACATGTTCTTCAAACCCACCTTGTCTTGTTTGAGGCTTTGCAACGCTATAAAATTGGTTGCAAAGCGTGTGATGCCAGGCCTCACCAACTCACCGTTGCACGTCTGTCTCATCAAAGACAACACTTTGGAATGGTTGTAAATGAAAGTCGTGATCGCCCGTGCTTGTTCCATCACCTTCGCGACGAGCTTCCTCTTGCTGAAGTCCTTCAGAAATCAGATCTATGCAATGCGCAGCACAAGGTGTCCAAAAAATGTTGTAACTGCTAGACTTCATTATTGTTCCACCTGCTTTTTTCAAGTTGTTGACGTTGTCTGTCACAATCTGTAAAATGTTCTCTTTTCCAACGTCCTTAATGGTGCCCTTCATCAACTTCAGCAGGTACTTGTAGTCCTTGACATGTTCAGATGCATCGACAGATTTAAGAAAAATGGTCTTACCGTCGCAGTGAACTATGAAGTTGGTGATCTGCTTCTTCGTATAGCTTGTCCAGCCATCACACATCAGTGTCACGCTGTACTCTGGCCATCTCTTCCTCATGTCCGAAATATACTCGTTCATCTCCTCATTCTCCTACGCAAGATACTTGTTCATCAACTCTTTCGCAGTGGGAGCCGTCACTCCCATTTCAGCTGCGATGATCTCATCAATGGTGTGCTGTAAAAAAAGTCCACTAACGACATGGGCTGGGATGCTCTCCCCAAAGAAGAGCTTGTCGATGGCCTTGCCCACTCTCTCTCGTGCATTGGTGAACATCCCTTTCACCGTCTTTTGCTTCGGGTCTTTACTTGGCTTGTACTGCATAGACCCACTCCTCGTCAAGAATGGTTCTAGACCCTTCCCCTTGTGTTTCTTAGTGGGTGGTGGTACTGGTGCACCTCCAGAACCATTCCCATTGCCACCGGCACCAAGGAAGCCGCCACGTGCACCAACGAGTTCTCTCCTCTCAAACTCGCTCCTCATGGACTCTTTTGCCGCCCACTGTACGCCCTCCTCTCCGCTTCGGTCCGAATGTCATTGGGGTAGACAAAGTCCTCGTCGTCTGAATATGAAAGGACATTGAACTCCTTCTCAAACATAAACTCCTTGAACTGTTCATCCCGCCTGGACCTCTCCACATCCTTCTCCTTCTTCCCCTCCATGATGGCCTTTACCAAGTTCCTCACGTCTTTTGGACAACGAGTGCACTTTACAACATTTTTATTGCTGCCAACAAGATAATGCTCCAGCCTACTAATACCCCCTCCTCCCAACCTCTTCCTACAGAAGTTGCACTGTGGTTTCGCTTTGTTGCCATCTGGAGCGGTGGCATACTTCCAACCAATCTCTTCATCGTCCAAGTCCATCTGTCCACGAGAACCACCAGAGTCTGAACCGGATTGTGCCATGATCTTGAATCCTGAATAAAAAACACACAAAAATCAAAATCCTCAAATTTAATGAACAAAAAACTTAATAAATTGTGGATCTATTTTTGTTTAATTTTCGGATTTATTTATTAGACACATTCCGTTAACAAAAATCACCACCAAATCATGTTTCCTAACTCCTAAACAAGAGATCCAACTCCATCCATCCATAACATCGCTTAGTAAACACACATAAATCAAAAAGCCTAAATTTCATGAACCAAAAATCACTAAATTGTAGATAAGCTTTCAAAAAAAACTAAATTGTAGATCTATTTTTTTTTATTTTCGGATTTATTTAATTAGATACATTTTATTAACAAAAATCACTACCAAATCATGTTTTCTAACTCCTAAATAAGAGATCCAACTCCATCTATCCATAACATCTCTTAATAAACACACAAAAATCAAAAACCCCAAATTCATGAACAAAAACTCACTAAATTGTGGATCTATTTTTGTTTAGTTTTCGGATTTATTTAATTAGACACATTTCGTTAACAAAAATCACCACCAAATCATGTTTCCTAACTCCTAAACAAGAGATCCAACTCCATCCATCCATAACATCACTTAGTAAACATACATAAATCAAAAGCCCCAAATTTCATAAACAAAAAATCACTAAAGTGTGGATCTATTTTTTAAAATTTTTGGATTTATTTAATTAGACACATTTTATTAACAAAAATCACCACCAAATCATGTTTCCTAACTCATAAACAAGAGATCCAACTCCATCCATCCATAACATCTCTTAATAAACACACAAAAATCAAAAGCCCCAAATTTCATGAACAAAAACTCAATTAATTATGGATCTATTTTTGTTTATTTTTTTGATTTTATTTAAATACACACATTTTGTAAACAAATTTCACCATAAATTTTGTTTCCTAACTCCTAAATAGTATATACCAGGGTACAAAAAACCGGACCGGACCGGACCGGACGGTCGGACCGGTCCGACCGGGAACCGGTCCTGGGCCGGTCGGTTCCACCGGTTCTTCGAATATATTTTAAAAAAAAAAAACAAAAAACCGGGTTCGACCGCCGGTCCGAACCGGCTCAACCGGACCAGTTCGGTCCGGGTCAAACCGGTTTGATGGCTGGCTCAAGTTGAATTGAAAATCCCAAATAATCCCAATTTGACCCCAAAACCCCCTGCCCCTCTCGACCTGCCCCTCTCGACCCCGAATGAAATCCCTAGCCCCTCTCGTCCCTCGCCACCGCCTCATCCCTTGCTGCATCCCTCGCCGGCGACTCATCTGTAGCCGCCGCTCCTCCATCAACACCACCCGCCAGTCCGTAGCCGCCGTCGCCTCATCCAGTTGCGTCCCTCGTCGCTGAGTCGTCCACTGTGACCTCTCCTCCGCCAACCACTCCGTCCCTCGCCGCTGCCTTTGCTGCGTCCCTCGCCGCCGACCAATCTGTTGCCGCCTCCCCTCCATCACCACCACCGGCCACTTCTAAGGTAGATCTTGCCGCCGTTGCCTCGTCCCTTGTTTATCAATGTATCTTGGTATATATTACGTATCTTGGATTTTGTGCTGACTGGCCCAATGGAAACCACCAAAATAATTTAGTTCAAATTGTCAATTGATAAGTCCCCAGCTTTGACATTCCTCACATAATGTCAGTTTTCCATGGTGATCTACCATTGGATTGATCTCTATTTAAATCTACAATATGTTCGTTGTAATAATTCAATAATGCTTCTGGTAACTGTGATGGATTAATGTGCTTGGGTAGTCCTTTTTCCTCCTATTGATCTTAGCTCTAATATCCTTCACTACATCCCGAGTTTAGGCTCGACCTGTTATTAATAAAAAGTAGTCCAGACTCCAAACAACTTGTTAAGTTTTGTTGTAGTGGATCCAATGAAAACCACTCATTATAGTTAAGGCCACATTGTGAAGTAGTAGTCCCCACTGGTTATAAATTAGAGGTTTCCACATAGTACTATTTCTTGGGTGTTTGATTTATGACTGTCCTGGCAAATAGACCAAACGTTTTGCTCAGAAATAGTTGAAAGTAGATGAGCAAAGTGATTTATGGTATATATTACATGAACAGAAAATGCTGCAACGTTTTTCACCCTTGTCCCCCTATATTATATGATGTAATCTTTTATGGTTGAGATAAGATGTTGGCCCTTCATTATGTGGGTTGCTCTATCCGTAGAGGAGCTAAATCTAGATGGGTTGCTAATCTCACCCGTTTCCATCATTATATATTTTTTGGTTGTGTTATATAGAAGTTTTTATGTTCGTATGCATATTTTATTGATTGTAACTTAAAGAATATTTTTTAGATGGAAGATGATCAAAATGTGCATTCAGATTTACCAAATATTGTTGTTGAAGACGGGTCAGAAGATGTAATCATAACAGGTATCAGGCAAAAAAGTGACATAGCATGGCAATATGTCACTTTGACGGGACATGGATCGAAAAAATGTGTTTTTTGTTTGAAAGATTTCCGTGGAGGAGGAATACATAGAGTTAAAGAGCACCTGGCAAAAAAAAGGACAAGTAGTGGGATGTAAAAAAGTTCCCAATCATATTCAAGTTTTGATGCATGAGAACTTGACTGAATTTAAAACAGAAAAGAGAAAAAATATTTCAGTTGGATCATCCAACAAATCCTACAGTGTGGAAATGGATGATGGCGATCCTATAGGAATGGGAACTTTGCAAAGAAATCCTACAAGTGAGGATTCCACATCTAAGAAGTTGAAATCTTTTTTCCCTTCTGGAACCACATTTGGTAGTCAACCAGGAATCAAGTCCGTCATGCAGAGGAAGAATGAAATTGAAGAGGTGGATTTACTCATCTCAGATTGGATGTATGATGCTGACATTCCTTTCCATGCCATCAGCCTTCCTAGTTTTTAGAAGATGATTGATGGTATCGCCTCCGTTGGTCATGGTTATAAAGCACCAACTGAATATGCAGTTCGTGAGCCTCTTATGAAGAAAACGGTAGCGATAGTGAAGGAATACGTTGATACACATGGGAAGATCTGGAAAATGAATGGTCATACAGTCATGGCTGATGGATGGACGGATCGAAGACAACGGACATTAATAAATTTTCTTGTTTACTCATCCGCTGGCACTGTTTTTTTGAAATCAGTTGATGCCTCAATGCATTCAAAGGCGGTTGACTTGTTGTTTGAACTTTTTAAAGATTGTGTAGAGTATGTTGGACCTGAAAATGTAATTCATTTTGTCACGGATAATGCTGCAAACTATCAGGTTGCAGGAAAGATGATCACAAGGTATTATGGTAATATTTTTTGGAGTCCATGTACAGCACATTGTCTTGATTTGATTTTAGAAAAGTTCGATCAAGTTCCAAGAGTGAAGCATGTCATTGAAGAAGCACGGAAGATTACAAAGTTTATTTACAATCACAACTTTGTTCTTCAATTGATGCGAAAATTTTGCAATTCTAAGATTATTCGTCCTGCTGCTACCAGATTTGCAACAAATTTTTTGATTATGCAGAGTTTGCTTCAGAAAAAAGATGGCTTGGTTTCTATGGTTGCATCTAGAGAATGGCTTGACCATAAAATCTCGTGAACCACTATGGGAAAAAATCTGTATGAGATAATTTTGAACACATCATTCTGGAGTTCATTTGCAGTGGTTGTTGGTATAGCTGAACCGATGGTAAGAGTTTTGCGCCTTGTTGATAGTGATGAGAGGCCATCAATGGGATATATCTATGAGGCAATGAAAAGAGCAAGGGAAGCTATTAAACTTGTGTTTAATAACAATGTCACTGAGTACAAACCATATATTGATATCTATGATGATAAGTGGGATAGACAACTTGGTCATCCCCTACACAAAGCTGGACTACTTTTGAACCCCGAATTCTTCTACAATGATGAAAACTTGTCCTTAAATCATCATATCATGGCTGGCTTTCATGACACTGTCGAAACTTTATTTCATAATGACGAAGAGAAAATGGATTCTATCACCATGGAGTTCTCATTGTATAGGAATGCTATGGGTGATTTTGGACATCCATCAACGATTCGAAATCGTACCAAGATGGCTCCATGTATTTAAATAGATAATTGTAGTAGATAATTAATATTCTAATTTGATTAGTTCAAGTATAACTTACAATTTATTTGCTATAGCTGAATGGTGGAAAATGTATGGTGGGGCAACTCCGGTATTGCAGGCTATGGCTATCCGTGTTCTCAGTCAAACTTGTTCTGCATCAGGATGTTAGCGGAATTGGAGTATTTTTGAGCGAATCCATTCTCCACGGAGGAACAAACTTTGTCATTTAAGAATAGATCAATTGGTTTTTATCCATGCTAATCGACGTCTCAGGTTTGACTTGAATTTAATAGTTATTATATTTGTATTTTATATAATTTATTGCCATCATGATTTGTAATATTTTTACAGGAGAAAAAATGAATGCAAGAATGATATAGTTGATCCAATATCTTTAGAAGACATGCAATTATATAGTGATTGGGTAGAAGAACCAGAAGTACCCATCACTGATGATTTAGAGGCTTGGATTGATGATCTCGGTGATATACTGTCGAACTTTCTTGCAATTTAGAGTAACATTCTTTTATTTTAAATGGACCTTGTGTATGTTTGTCTTTCTCGAGGAATGTTGATCTTGAGATATTTATGTTTCGACCTTTGATGCTCCTAGTATATTTGTCTACTTGAAATGGACCTTGTGTATGGTTCTCTTTTTATGAATTATATTATGAAATTATGTACTTGTTGGATTGCAAGTTGATATCTAAATTAAAAGTATTAGGTGATATGGTACTTTTTTCTTTTGTATGTTGAATGAAAAGTAAAGTCTTCCAAAGACAGATTATTTAATATATATTTTACGATTCACAAAGCCGGTCCGACCGGTCGGACCAGTAAATTAAGCCCGGTCCGATTTTTTCCGGGTCGATAAGAAAGATGATGTCATGCTGACGTCATCGTCGGTCCGACCGGTTAGAACCAACGGTCCGACCCGGTCCGACCAAACCGAGAAGAAACCGATTCAACATCCGGTCCGGTTTTTAAAACCTTGGTATATACAACTCCATTCAACCATAGCATCTCTTAATGAACATACGAAAATCAAAAGCCCCAAATTTCATGAACTAAAAACTCAATAATTTGTGGACCTATTTTTTAAATTTTCAGATTTATTTAAATACACACATTTTGTAAACAAAAATGAGCACCAAATCATGTTTCCTAACTCCTAAACAAGAGATCCAATCCAATTCATCCATAAGATCTCTTAATTACTACACAAACATCAAAAGCCCCAAAATTTAGAGCCCACATTACATGCAAAAGGAAATTATGCAAGACTAATACATAACAAAAATGAGAACAAAATCACTAAGGAAGAGGAAATCAAAATCTCACCTCAAAATGCAAAGGAGGAGAGGAAAGCAAGATTAGAATGCCAATGTTGAGATGTTGGAGATGCCTGCCAATATGCCTCATTTATAGGCAAAAAAAATCCCAAACTTAGCAAGGAAGAAAGGAATATGCCATGTGTCGGTGATATCGCCAACACCCGATTATCGTCGATACCGTGTAGAAGGATATACACAGGAATATCGAGATGGGGGAGTCATTGAAACCGATATATCGGCGATTAGGGTTGTAAGAAAATTCTCGAGTTCGATATTCGCTCAGGTTCGGCTCGCTAAAAGTTCGATTCAGATTCGGTTCGGAAATAAACGAACCGAACATGAACACAGGTTTAGGCTCGATTAAATAAATGAACTGAACCTAAAAATCATAGGTTCATTCAGGTTTGATTCGTTAAAAGCTCGATAAACATGCACATATACATATTTACAAATCCGTATCCATAAAAGTGGACCTTATTTTGAGATAAGTCAATTTTGTCCCAGGATAAGTGAATTTTGTCTAGAGATAACTGGATATTTACGGGATAAGTAGGTTTTATCTCGGTATAAACTATCCAAAAATAAATAGTCACATCGTATTTACAACATCCATCATCTATGTGTCTAGTACTTTTCCCTTCTTTATCTTCAAATCAACAGAACAAGTATAAACCTTACTTATCGAATATCTCCATATTATTCTTATTCCTTATCCCCATCGAAACAGATGTAAAAATATTATAATTATACTTTTTTCAAAGAGATGAATCCATATTAATCTATTTTTTTCAAAAGATGAAGATGAGTTAGATAAAGAAAAAACTAAATGAATATTTATTTTAATTGTAAACACATATATATTTCCATTTCTCTTCTTTTCACTCCCTCTGAATTCTTAAGCTCGACATTCGCTTAGGTTCGATTCGTTTAAAAAGATGTTCGATTCGGATTCGATTCGAAGATAAACGAACCGAACCTGAACACAAGTTTAGGCTCGATTAAACAAACGAACCGAACCTAAAAAATATAGGTTCGCTCAGGTTCGGTTCGTTTACATCCCTATCAGCGATATATCGCCGATATATCGTCGACATGGCCTTCCATGAGTGTGAGTCAACTGAATCTCCTCGTCGAAGAGCATGTGCTCCATACTGCGCATGTCAGAGTCACTGCAGCTGAAATAAGTCTCCTCGTCGGAGTACTCTGGCCCGCCACAATATGTGAATAACTGCTCCATCTCTGAAGGGCCGAAAAGAGCATCGCTAATTATCCATACGCAGATCTGAAGATGTGTCTCTCTCATAGGGACCTCGAAGTAGGTTCTCTCTAATAGGAACCTCGGAAGGATCTCGTACTGGAGTTCACAATCACTGGAGAATGAAGTCTGAAAGCCTCCTCGTCGGAGAACTGGGTCTCTGCCATCTAGCACAGAGAATGATACTCTACTCCGGAGTCCCTACGAACCACATGAAAACCCTTGCCAATATGGCATAGGGAATGGTACTCTACTCTAGAGTCTATATGGTTCACATGAAAATCATGTCCAAAACATAAAAGATGGGGACTACACAAAAGATGGCAAATATGTGCACATCTGAAAAAGACCGCATACATATGTGTGTCTGAATCCGAAGACTCGGAACCAATCTGACGTCGAGTCTGAATATCTGATCATCTGTAGAGTCTGAAAAATCTGGCTGGTTTGGAATCTGACATTTGAATCTGCAACAGACATGTGACTCTACACAATACTCCCCCTTTCTCCCATACTTGTCGAAGATATCGACAAAGTTGGGAGAAAACAAGATAATGGGAAGAAAAAATAAAATCAAATAAGCCATATCATTTTTTATGGCTTTTCCAAAAAAAATTAAAAAAAAACTTGCATACGGTTATTGTTTTCTTTTTTTATTTTGTATGTATCTTTTCAAAGGAAAAAAATTAGCCCACTTGGGCCCAAGACTAATTGTAGCAATTCTTTTTACTCAGGCTGGGCCCATATCCCTCTCTCTCTCTCTTTGTTTTTTTTCAAATTCGGGCCAACAGGGCGCAACCCTGTTTAGGGTTCTCCGTAAAGGGGGCCCCTTTTCTCAATGACTGTCACCCTAAGGGTTCCCATCGGGGAACCCTTTGTTTGGAAACACGACGCCGCTCCCTGTGACTGGAGAAGAGGTTGCGCAAGGATCTACACATGGAGAGAGGTCAAGAGCGCCGCCTGGGGGATCGCAAACATTAAAGACCGATCAGGAGCTAGCAGGGGCACCGCGGGAGATAAGCCAACTTGGAGCGGAAGGGTGCGCGTGCCTGAGAGGAGCCAGGAGCATCGCGCGAAGGTCCATCGCCTCGAGATGCAGGGGCGCCATCGTGGATGATCTGCTGAAGATGGTGCAGCACAAGAGATGGATGCGAGAAGAACTTGACTCTTCGATGGAGTTTGCCGCCTCCTACGATGCACTTACGCGACTCTTCGAGCCGCGAGGGCCGCTTGAGATCTGGAGGCTAGAGCCGGTGCGGTTAGGAGGTGCGCAAGGGCTGAAGATTATAGATGCACCAAAGATGGAGGTGCACAGATGGTCGCATCGAAGGTGGTGTGCGCCGCAACTCGCAAGAACTGGAGATGAACGAGTTGGGGAGAGGAGCCACCGCACGATACCGCTTGGGTGATCGTCGTGCATCATCGCCGCCTGGCTAATATGGCTCTGGCCGCCTGGAGGTGATCAATCTGGAGGAGCAGCAAGGGATACGCCGCATGATGGGAGTCTTCTTCCCATGTTAACACACAAGATTAGGATTTCGAATGAAACCCCAAAACTTTCAAGCATGGCGTTGACGACAATATGTTTTCAGAAACATGAATAAATCTAGATCTTTAGAAATCCTCAAAAATATGAATCTTCAGAACTTTGACGATGATACACCATGAAAATAATCTTCAAGAACAAGCTTCAAAATCGACCAAGAACGACCCGCTCTGATACCATATTAGAAAATAGGAGTGCAGAATAAAGAATAAAGAAGAACACAAGATTTACGTGGAACCCTACTCCCTAAAGAGCTGGATGAAATCACGAGAGAACGCTTTAGAGGATTGATAGTCTATTGCTTTTCTCCCTCTGAATACAAGGAGTGCGGAGGTCTATATATAACCCACACTGAGTCTCCACATCTCCAACCTGGTAGATGTAGGACTAAACTTTGGATGGGTAAATGGATCATGAGGTAAATGGATCCGGGAGAGATCCATTTACCCATCTCTCATATAAAAGACGCATAACCAAATACTACAACACGCTCCTTTGCAACCATAAAAAGTGTTAAAGTGGTATCGTTTGTTCATCACCAGATTCACCACTACATGTTTTGGATTAAAAAGGAAAAAAAAGAAACCGGCACATACCATGTTTTTAGGCTCTCCAGTTCGTATGCGCGCATTAGGGCGGGCAAGCTTTGATTCGAACGGAGTTCTCGGCCTGAGTTCCTGGATCTCGTCCCATTCCTCGCGGGAGAGCATCCTGATGGACCCCTGCCCCGACGGAGCGTTCTCTATCTTCCGTTCGAGCCTCTCTTGTTCGGTGGCGTTGTGACGCTGCCCCAACAAAAGATGGAAGATCAACCACGCTTTCCTAGGGTTTGGACGGGCGGAAGACGTACCATCAAGAGGAGCTTGGCGAAGATGGCGCAGCCGACGCCGGTGAGTACCATGGGGACCGTGATGGTGTCGAGGTAGCGAGTGGACTCGGGCGTCTGCACGAAGAACTCGTCCTTTTTCTTCCCGATCCCACGCCGCCGCCGCGCCCGCGCCTCCTTCGCCCACTCCACCATCCGCCGCCGAAGCATTCTGCGCCCTTGTTTCCTCGCCGACTCTGGGGAACACCCTGACAATTGTGCGTTTATTGACCACTTGTTCTACATGAGGATAAAGACAATCGATTAAGTGGGTGTTAACATATCTTTATTTTTTTAAAATAATATGACAATCGATTAAGTGGGTGTTAACATATCTTTATTTTTTTTAAATAATATGAATATTGCGTGAATGTGTAAAATGTGAAATCGTATGATGTAATTACTAAGAATAATGCAGACGAATATTAATAATTTAGATGTAAATATTTGACAAACGAATATGAATTAATATGCGAATATTATACATGTCTTAATTTACTTAAAAGTAATCTCATAACAATTTCAATATACAAAAAGTATATTAAATATTTTAATAATAAATATATGCATAAAAATAACAAAATAATAAACGAAAACATAAAGATATAACTAAATAATAAAAGAAAGCTTATCAAATGCACTTCTTTGTGTACCATGTAAGTATTGTATCATCCAGAATTAAAACATCCGTATTCATGTTCGTATTCGTATTTGTATATATATTCGTATCCTTTAAAAAATGAATATTCGTATTTGTATCCTCAAAAAAATGAACATTCGTTTTAACACCCGTATTCATCAAAATTGAAGATATTATATTCGTATTTGCATTTGTATTCGGCGAATGTTGAACATTTGTATTCTTATTCGCATTCATATTCACAGATACGAGAAAATGGTATCTATATCCTCTATTTGACGAATGCGGATATGAATAGATACGAATATATTTGTATTTATTTTCATTTCTAATTCTAAGTGGAAGAAAATGTATAATTTTTTTGTTAAAATATAAGCAAAATGTGATCTTTATTAATTATACTGTAAAATGAAGAATGTGTTGAAAAAAATAAGATCGTTCGAAACTCTATAACACATCCATCGAGCGATGTTGGATTTATTTCATCAAAGTCGTTGATTTGTTTATTATTGTTGGATTATGTTCATATTAGGACTTGAGTATTTAAAACTTAGTGGACACACAATGTTATGTGTACCCATAGGCACATACTCTGTGCCCTCTATTTGCATACTCACGAGTCCATCTAATAGATAAATGGGTCGAGAGTGGATCCAAACCTATGAATCTATCTTTTTTTAACGTGTAATATGCATATATTTAATTTCATGAGAGTGAACTTATAAGAGATCAAGTTCCAATTAAGGGAGTACCATGAACTCACATGTGAAAGAACATTACAACAAACGGTATTAGAAAGGAGAAGAAAAGGAAGATAACAAAGATGACAACAAAGAAGATGAGTGTTGCCCATCACAGGGACTGAACCACCTCGGCTAACGGCGGATCTTCAATTGAGAGATCGAGCTCTCGAGGGACAAGCCAATAAAATATACGGGAAAAGTAAAAAAAATAGAACCATATACTCATCATGTAATTTCATATATGAAAGCTCTGCTCTTAAATCTGATATGGCCGATAAAATGCTCGTTAAGAGCCGATCTCACATGAAGATGGATCGGGAAGAGTCCATCGGAAGGACACGCAGTATATCCGGAGCCAGAAGTCATCCAACGAGCAAGCCGTATGCAAAAAGAGGGACAAAGGTGGTTGGTTGCAGGTTAAATGTGGATATGGAGGCGATCGTTGGGAGGCAGAGGCAGACGATGATGAGGGGTGACAGACGTGGCAACGGCACGGGAGGTGGACGATGTAAGGTAGTCTCGATCACAATGAAAGTGGTGGAAGCACGGGTGCCCGCATTGCGGGGAGGTGATCGGTGACTTGCGGGATTTAGCTAGCCCAGAGTCGAAACCTTGGAGAGGGAGGCATGGGGCTCCCAAGATCGACGAGGAGAGATCCATCGAAGCACAAAGCAGTGACGGAGGTAAGGTCTCCTCGATAGGGTTTTAGAAGAGGGGGAGGGAGGAGAGATTTGATTAACTCGGGAATCTATCAATCCAGATAAAATAAAGCTTATTATCACTTGTGTTTTTAACTTATGAATCAGTTAAGGGGCGGAATTGTGAACTTTGTAAGAAGTCATGGGCACGAATGATATTATAATGGAGGGCATAAATGTTATTGCAGGAGTTAATAAGTGTACAAGTGATAAAAATCGTAGCTAAATACGATGACGCATATGAATAATCCATTACTCCAAATATCATCATTACTCCAAATATTACTATTTCAATTCTTAGAAAGTGTGATGCTTTGACTAACAACGATAAATAATCAAAAGGTTTACATTGAAACAGAAGGCAAGCGGGCAACAAGATGCTCCAACTAATATTATCTTCCCATGCATTTTCCTTACAACTTCCTACCGTAGAATGAGTCACAATCCACTTATTGTTCCCATACATTTGTCTCCTACAATACACTGCCTTTTGTCTTTGAATCCTTAGTTTCAAATCATGGATGACTCATATATGATCTATCTATAATTACCGTCGTCGTCTTCATCGCCAATCATTAGCAAAGACATCATTGGTTATTGTTGTTATTGAATTGTACATGATCTTAGGTCGATTGGGACAAAAAGTGGTGCATTGCTGCCTTGGCCATATATCTAGGGGTGTGAATGGTTAGTGGGTCATATGGGTATGTTCTCCTACCCTAAGGTGTCAACCCTAAACTCGTGAATATCCAACAAAGTATTTCGGATCGGTACCCAATACTAATTTACCCGTAGTTTGTGGACCTCCAACCATATCACCATCGGGTATTGGTTACCCGTAAGCTCGACCCATGTCCTAACCTTATGTCGCCCCTTTTTCTTATCCCTCCAACCTGTTAGGCAATAGCCTCTCAATACTGATGCAAACAGTTGGATACATGCATATCAATTGTCATATCTTTATCCTTTTTAAATACAAATGCTTATGCAGATACGGATATTTGATTTGTGAAAACTATGTCACCATATATTTTAAAATCATATATGCATATGAGGAAAGGGAGCCTATTTTGTGAAGTAGGTAACTTACCTACTTCACATTTCATTTTTTTGCAAATTTTTTATTTTTTTTGAAAAATACCACCATGGATTTTCATAATTATATCCCTATAATATGTCATTCAAAATTCGTCATAAACAGAGACTCCTACGGCCTTTATCTAGACAGTCATTTTTAGCGGTCACAGATTTGATGTATTTTACCTGTTCTAGATGGAGGCTGTAGGAGTCTCTGTTTCTGACGAAATTTGAATGACATATTAGAGGGATATAGTTATGAAAATCCACAGTGATATTTTTCAAAAAAAATAAAAAATTTGCAAAAATGGAATGTGAAGTAGGTAAGCTTACCTACTTCACAAAGTAGGCTCCCTTTCCTCTGTGGATATATACTATGTAGAATTATATACATATAATATATAAAGAGAAAATGGAGCATACTTCATGAAGTAGGTAAACTTGCCTACTTCATGCCCATTTTTGGTAAATGTTTTTATTTGTTTGGAAAATATCATCATGGATTTTCATCATTACATCCTCCTAATATGTCATTCCAATTTCGTCAGAAACAGGGACTCCTATACCATCCATCTAGAATATGTAATTTTAATGGTCTTAGATTTATTGTAATCACCTGTTCTGGATGGATGGCATGTGAGTCTTTATTTATGAGAAAATTTGAATGACATATTAGAAGGGATATAGTTATGAAAATCTATGGTGGTATTTTCAAAAAATAAAAAATTTGCTATAAATAGACATGAAGTAAGTAGGGTTACCTACTTCATGAAGTATGCACCTTTCCTCATATATAAATACTCTATAAATTAACATATCCCGGGTGGATCAATATGAAATAAACTTTATGCATTTAATCAGGTTAAAGATGAAAATAGTCTTTTTGCACATGCAACTTTTGAATTTTACATGTATATGTTCGTTCAACTCATATTACAAAAATAGAAAATAACATATACGGTCATCTATTGATTTTTTTATCAAAAATTGAACTACCGGAATATCTTATATTATATATATGTACATTTATGTTGTATAATTATATAACTTAACTAACAAATAATATCTTACAGTTGATAAGTCCTGAAATTTCATAGAAATAAAGAACCGCAATCCTTATTGTATTTCGTTCTATACACTCAATGTATTGGGGAATTTTATCGATCAAAAATGTCATGTCATGTCGCGCATGAATTTACTACTAATAGATGAGATTGGGCCATGCATTAAGTTTCACCAATACACACATATATGTGTTCCCTTCAAATAATCAGGTTACCCATTCGAATCCGGTACTCATTGGAACGGGACGGATTGATAAAATCATGTTTCGCGTACCTAAGACCAAAAATGAGCTAGAAAACCATAACAAACAAATGTGTATATTTATTTGTAATTATTAAGTAAAAAATCAGAAAAATAAAAAGATCAAATTAAAGTGTCAACAAACGGGAAGAAAGAGAAAAAGAGTACTCAAACACATAGAAGAAAAAATCGTATAGCTAATGTTTAATGTATAAAAATAATTAATTTTAGTTTAGTTTCTGTGAGTTTGTAAAAGCAGTATGCATATCTTCTAAGTACAAAATAATCAAAACTCTGAAAAATAAATTAAAAGAAGAAACTGAGAAAATGAGAGAAAGGGAATCAATGCCTTGTACATAGATGTAAATATAGATATATTTAGTTCGAAATATTAAATCACTTGGTAAAAACAAAGCATACATAACATGTATTTAATATAGTATAGTATAGTATGATGTCTACATTATATTCAGAAAAAGAACGAAAGAAATAGAAAGCCGCAACCGTGAAAAATAGGTGTTTTACACCTATAAAATACTTACCAAAAACATGCATATGTTTAAATGACCTTATTTGATATAACTATCTTCATGAGATCAACAATTTTCACGTTTTAACTTTTTTAATAGAGATCATCTATTAATGATTTTTAATTTATGCATATTAGTTATTGATTTTTATTGAAGCATTACGTAATGCTTTAACCTCGTTACTTTAGCACCGCATGGTGTTATCCTATTGTACCCAGTTGCACCTTTTGACCACACTTGGATTGTGCCCGTGCTTGGTATTCGTTTGATCGTGTTGGCTGGGAGGATTTCACCTAAATGCCACATCACCTCCTTATGCATAGAACAAACTCTTAACCAACTGTGTGTAGTATTGAAAAAGCGCTCTATAAAAAAAAGAAAGATATATACAATGTAAATCAAGCACAATAAGTTATATTTATTTATTTTTGTTGATTTTTGAAATTTAATTGATTTTTAATAATTGACTTATCTCTCAGACTAAGTATAAGGGGAGTCTTATATACTATGTATATACTTTACTCATAGCTCGTACTTTCGCCACTTTATAAAAACCATAATAAATATCCTGGTAAATTTTTTACAATTTCGAATTTAAAAATTCACAAAAAATGTTTTTTGAAAACCACATAGTTCGCATATTTTGAAAAATACCCTGAAAAAAGAGGCATGAAAAAAGAGGCATGTTTTCACGATTCTATAAAAAATGCATATTTCAATAATTGCATGTTTCCAAATTACATTTTTCAAAAAAACATCATGTTTTCAAATTAGCATGTTTTAAAAACATCGCATATTTTCAAAAACAAGAAAAAAATGAAATAGTGATTCCAGAATCTTGTATAAAAATGTTTAAAATCAGAGAGTCACAAAAAGAATTGTATTCTCATTCTGCATCACATCGTGCATCATAAACTTGATTCTACATTTGTGGAAAGAGATCGACATCTGAATCGAATCATGAATAGAATCGAAATGAGATTAATTGTGATATTAATCCACCTAAGCTCAAAGGAACTTCTTTAGAGAATGGCTTTTAGAAGCTTCACATGTATGGCTTAATTCTTAGAGTTTCGCATGACAGTATTCCGACTTTAACTTGTAGTGTCTAAGTAGATTACCCCACATCATAAGTACGATGATTGAATAGTGAGCCACTTTGAATAACCACACCCGACGCTTAATTCAACCTAAATGAGGACTTGAAAGATCGACTCAATCCAAACTTGGTATGTATATAAATTCTTTGTCAAGGGTGGTAGACGATAAAACCTTAGGAACTTCAACACCAGTGCATCCCTAACTTCCTTTAAAGCTTAGGATGAAGAATAGTATTCTAGCACTAAGCCATTCAGTTTAGTTGGGAGCAAAACCATCCCGCATGACTATTCACTTCTTCTCTCATTTGTCGAATGGAGGGCAAACCCTCACTTCCAGAAAGAAAAAACATAATAACAAAAGAAAAAGTTAGACTCGTATTAAGATGTAGATCAAGAACATTGCAAAGCCAGCGGATTTACCACAATGGTCCAAAGATGCCTGCAGGGTGAAACATTGACAATATTGGTCAAGATTCCAGATAGGAGACATGTCTACATTGGTCAGGCTGCAGAGATCCACTTCTGGATTGTTAACAACACTCGAACTTAGAAGGAAGTGCTTGACTCCTAAGGAAAGAGTTGCTAGAGAGGAATTTAAGGGTGCCAAATAGATTGAATAGTAGTCCATATATTCAAGTAGTGAAATGTAACACCTTTCATACGTGTTGCACAAACGGTTTTCCTGCTCAAAGAGCGCACCATATGAGCTGGAGAGTTGATTTTTTTATCCAAACCGAATAGTGGCCACTAGAAATTAGAGGTTCTTGAGTTTAAAGTCCCAACTGTGAAGAAAATCTGATCAATTATTAATCCAAAGATTATGTTAAAGCTTGATTTTTCATTTCTATTCACGAATTTGGTATCGAATATAGATTCATCTTACTTTTATTTTGCACTCATTCTTTTTTAAGTAAGTGTTCGCTAAGGGACTCGCAAAGCTTAAGTGTAGGGAGTGATGAAAATGTGATTTATGCACATAAGAGCTGGAAATTGAGCTAGACATCGTAAAAATGCCAAAATTCATATATTTGTTAGGCATGATTAGCATCCATACATCTGTGCGTAATAAGCATTAATTGATATTAAAAAATAGCTAAAATTCAAAATATAAAAAGATGGATAATAACAATGAGAGAGAAAAAGAAGATAACACAATGATATAGAATACACAATCATAAAGTTGATGTTTCATGTATAAAATAATTATTTTTACTTTAATTCTTTGTGCATTAGTAAAAATATTATGTATATTAATCAGGGTTTTTATCAGTTGTGCTCCTCTGAGATATTGCAATATTATTTATACCCCTCCCTTTTTGGAATAGTCACAACTTCTTACAAATTACCACTTGTGCCCCTGAAGACGCAAGGGGAAATAGATAAAAAATGAGCGTAGAAATGAGTTTCTTTTCCTTTCTTCTTCTTCCTTCCACTCTTCTTCCCCCATCCTCCCCTCCAACCTTTCATCCTCCTCTGCCCCTCCACGTCCAACACCTCTTCCTCCTCCAGCACCTCCTCCCTGTCACAACTCCAGTTCCAGGCCGTCGAATCCTCTCATATCCGGATCTGGTTACTCAGCAATAATTTATCCAACAATCACAACTAACATTCAGAAACAAACTGCAGATAAATATACTCAAAAAGAAGTATTTATACTTTTCCATTCAAAAAATAAAATTTACATGATCCATCGTCCGACTGCAACCCTTTACATGTGCATCAGCTGGAAGGAAATACACGGAAATATTATTAACCACCTTAGAGAGTAAAGCTACGGTGGTTGACTGGATGGCTAAAGTCCTTGCGATGGCTCATCGACACCTGTCGGGTTTTCCAATAAATCATAGGATAACAATTAGCGAGTGCTAAGTTTTGTAATTTTGCAAAACTTGTTGTCATTAAAGGTTACAATCCTTTCATTAATTTAAGTCATATTCCTTTCTATTCCACAACAGAGATTAGTCCAGGGGAACCCCACCATTCTTGGACTCCGAAGTTGTAGATACTTCAGGATTGGAGATTGCGTTGATCTAGTGAGCTTATGCTGCCGCACATCGCCTCAACCAATCCTCTAATACTACCCTGATAATTTTTCTTTTCTTTTATCAATCAGGGTTTCAAACCCTCGACCTGGAACACAAAGGAACACATCGTTCTCGAGGACCCGATTGCTTAAACCTCAGGTTAACATTTAATCACATAACCCAGCGGCTTTAAATACATGTTATCGTAACCCAGCCACTATTGAACTACCCGTGCCTCCACATGATACGACCACATCTTCCGTCGTTCAACCCGAATATATTGGCACCCGGTACCACGTGTTGCAAATCATTCATTTCGTTCGTACTTATCAAAATAGGACAACCGTATACCACCTAGGGAGGGTCATACCAATACGGGTTCCTTCCGACAAACCTACAGGTTGCATGCCCGACTTGTCGTTCTACTCCCAGTCATTTCTTAACGCATCACATGATCTTTTCACGATCTAAACCGACAAATATCAGTTCCCATGATGTAATTCCTCAATTCAGCCTTATATTTGCATAACCATAAAATACTTGATGAATCTCATATTCATCTTGCTAAAAATCACATATTAAACCCCTGGCTTAATCGAACCAATAAAAATCTCCATTAATTCTTTATTTTTATCTTGTAATAAATTGTGTATAATTAACCTTAATTAATTGTATTTAATTTTCTTTGTTTTCCTTGTATTTATTTTCTCATCAAAAACCCCTAAAAATAGCTAGATTAATTGTCTATAATTCACTGACCATTAAAAAGACTAAAAAATACAAAAACAACTCAAAAAAAAAGTCAGTGTTTTTATCCCCCTTGAAAATACCCTCAAAAATTCTTTTTGTGCGAATGACCTCTTTTGACTTTTTGTCTAACATAAAACTTGTAGATCTCGTCGAGACAAGGAACTTTACGTATTGACTTTTTCTTAATCTCATCTCTAATTATTTCTTTTATAATTTTCTTTGTATTTATATTTTTGAATTTTCTGATTGGGCCACATGGCGCTCTCTGGAGCCGCCACGTGGCCGCTCCTCCTTCCGCCACCCGGTGGCCTTCGGGGCCGTCAGATCCACTCTTCCCCGCCTCCATCTCAACCCTCCATTATCGCCTCAACCATAGCCGTCAGATCACCACCCAGATTGCATCTAGACCGCTCCAGCGCGCCTCACTACCAGCCGTTCGATCTTCTTTTGATCTGACGACCAGCATCTCTCCACGTCGCCCTTTCACAGCCGCCCGATCCCACTATATCCTATGGTCCTCCTCACACCACGTCACACGTTCTCCACCGTCGTAGGATAAAACCCTCAGATCGCATCCCAACCTTCCATCAGCGCCTAAGTCTACAACGTTGGATCAGATCTCTGGATCTGATCCTATCCCTTCGAACGTGCCTCCATTCGAGCCACTAGATCATTAGATCCAACGGCGCTCAGTCATCGTCCTCCTCTGGCTCGCCCATTACACCCCACGAGCCAGCCGCCCCCTTCCGATTTTGGAAGGCACCATATCTACCCCTTCCGCATCCTAACGACTGCTCCCCATACCTCATGCCTCTGCCATCTTCATGCAACCCCCACTTAATGCCTCCATCAATCCCAGCCTCCACTATCTCCACTCAAAAATGCCTCACCACCACTATAACCCTCGCCACCTCCTTCTATAAATCACCTCGTCTCGCCACCGTCAACCCTCGTCCACCAATCATTGGGTAGCCCCTAGCTTCGCCCTCCTCCGATGACAGCAGAGGAGGTGTTTGATCAGCGAAAATGGGTCTCCTACCCAGGTGTTGATCCACGGTTGCTATGGCCGTGTTGCGTGCGCCACCATGCTCCGCCGAGCTCTGAGGACCCGACTGACCTCGCCAGGGGACGACCCGAGGTTTATGGAGCCTCATCCCAAGCCACAGCCTTCACCGGATGCCCCTCTCCGACGAGGTCATTTCTCCCCTTCTTTTTCTTTAATTTTCTCCCAAATTTATCCACCGTCTACATTACAATCCACCACTATCTGATCATCCCACGAGCTTCGCAACTCCACTACCATCTTTGCCGACCATCCCTCTCTTCTCCAGAACCCCTCACGCTCCGACTCCCTTCTTCACCACCTCACAGGAGAAGAAGACCCTGGGCCACTGCCTCCCAACGCCCCCATGGCCCTCATTCACCCGTCATTCACTCACACACCTACGCACTCGCTTCGGCTATGACTAACCCTTGCAGGAACTTTGATTAGCCGGAGATAGCATCGGAGCTCCTTCGAGCTGGTCTTCTCCGGCAAGGCTCCATCGAACTCGAGCCCTGATCACCATCGGAGCCTCGCCGTGCCTCCAGGATCTTCGCCAGCCTTCCAGCAATCTTCCCCGACCTTCAGATGCTGACATAGATCACGGAGGAGCCAAGGGCAGGTTGGCGGAGCCCTGCCTTCTCCGGTGGCCTGCGGAGGAGGAAAAGCTACAGGTGTCGTCCGATCATCTAGATCGGACGACTGAGATGAAGACACGTGGAGGCCCAAGCCTCAATCCAAACCAACAGCCTCGGGCGCACCGAACCTCGCCCCGAGCCTCCATATGCCGCCACGTGTCCCGAACCAGCTGCGAGACCCGAACCTAGGCCCCTCACGTGCACAACACGTGAGGGCTTGGGTAAATTGCACGAACGACCCCGAAACTTCTGATAATTACATGTTGGTCCCCAGGCATGTGCGCCACGTGCGTGCCTGGGTAAATTATAGGGATGCCCTCGCGATTTTGAAGATTTACAAAAAGGTCCATGTGTGCATGGAAAATTTACAGAGGACCCCAGGCAGTTTTTGGTATTTGCATTTAGGTCCCTCGAGGGACCTAAATGTAATATTTATCTTTTTATTTTTTTGCATTTTATTTACAATTATGCCCCTGCATTGTTTTTAGCAAAAACTTGAGCATCATAGGTCCAAATTGCATGATTTTAGTGTCGTTTTGATCCTTGTTTCCTCATCTACATCATGACATGTTTAATTTTCTCATCTACCACCATTTTAAATGAAGTGAATTTTCGTATTAGATGACGAACCTGCTCTACTTATCCTTGCTCTGATTTGATGATTGATTTTAATGGTGTGATCAAATTGACCCTAATTTCAATCTCTATTATTTTGCTCAGTTTCGGTGAGACTTTTAGGGTATATTTGTAATCTTTTGTTCTACTTATGAGTTCCCTTGCGTTATTCTCATGCATCATCCTATAATTGCATAAAAATCAACTAAAGATTGCATGCTCCATTTTATTGCATTGTAATTAGCATAGTACTTCATGCATTTTCATAACGATCTGAAATCGAGAATTTATTCACACTGCTCTTAATTGATTAAAAATCAATAAATAAATAGAGTAGCTCGTGTCCCTGTGTTCGACCTTGATATACTTGTCAAGTAAAAATACTCCACAACATTCAAAGGATTGTGGTTTTTGCAGAACCGAATTTGCCTCCTATACTACGACAATTTGAGATAACTAAAGAGGTAAATTTGACGCTCATCAAATGGCGTCGTTGCCGGTGAAACATCTTAACTTAAACTATTTGTTGAATTTTGATTTTCCTCTGTCAAATATTATCAAGATTTACAGGTCCTCGTTTCATGCATCATTTTTTGCATCATGTCTGCTGATTAATTTCTTCTGTATTTTTCCAACTTTTCTCTTTTGTGGCAGGGTCCATGAAAATCGAGGACGCTTGATCTTCATTGAGGCGTGAAGTCGGGAGCTTCCACTGAAGAGACCACAAAACAATTTGTGAAGAATTATAGGAACTTTTATCAGTCAGCCTGCATTTGCATATTGAAAAAAAATGTGTTGCAAGTGCATATTTATTTTAGCAGTCCTCATTAGAGGCCTTGCATGTTGTGAAAAAAGAAAAGAAAAAAAGTAGATCACTTGATGATCTACCCCCCCCCACACACACACACACTTGCCCATACACACTCACCCCCCATCTCCCTTCCCTCTCTATTTTTCACAATATCTCTGTGTCTCTCTCTCTCTGTATATTTCACCATTTCCCATCCCCATCTACGCCTTAGCATTTTGTAAAATTATAACACCCCCTCCGCCCATGTATCATAGTGTAGATACTTCTCCAAATACAGACCTCCCCTAACTTAGGACCTTACTTAGGCTATTTGTAGCCTAAGTATAAGGGGGAACCACCTGATCATCCTTCCCTCGCAGTGCCTTCTTAATACTTAGGTCAATTTTCGACCTAAGTATAGGGGGGCCCTCCTCCTCAGTTCCGCTATATCACTTGTATTTGATCGAGCCATGGCTTCATGAGACTTGTGCTATGAGGACATAGCAAAATTTAAGTATAGGGGGGATACCGTATATTATTGTATATTTACTTTAGCCATAACTCGTATTTTTAAACTTTTTGAAAATTTTGTTTTCGATCTGGGTTTTGGTAAACCTGTGAACTGAGTTTTGTAAAAACCTTGTAAATTGTTTTCTTAAAAATTGAGGTATTAATCTGTGTAAATACTCCTTTTTCAAAAAAAAACTTTTTCTTTGAATTAGACTCAGACTACTAGGCTTAGTAGACACTTTCAGTGAGGGAACTTCGGTCTCCCTTAGCAGAGTGGGTGCTTTAGAGGACACTGTATATGGCTCTGTCCTCAAGCAACACGGGTCCGTCTAACGGCTCGTACTTGCACCCATACTAGCTGAGAGTAGATACTTTTATTCATTTGAGCATGGGTCAGTCATTGTCTCTCCAAAGAATTTAAAAAATTGTGAAAATTAAAATCCATAAAAATATGCAAAAGCCAAAAATCACACAAAAATCACTAACTAAGGAGTTGGTGTATTCCTAACAAATGCACATGCACTCAAGGCTCGAGGATTTAGAGGACACTAGATTTCTGCGATCTTGAGAGGCTGAGTTAACATGCCTTAGTCATTAGGGTTTTGAACTTAATTATCCGCACTTCCCTAGTTTGAAAGATTGAGCGTTATATTGCACTCTTCATCTCTACCTTCAAAAAGAATATGATCAACACAATCAATTTCACAACTGCGTGATTGATGATATGAGTTGAGTTATCACTTGAGGAACTAGGACTAGAGATTTGAGTTTATATCTGATCTAATGATATTCGAGGATGGGATAAAGTTAATGAAGGCTTCAGAAAACATGAGTGTCAGCAAAACCCTAGCTAGTATGTGAACAAGATTCATGTGCTATCTCTTTGATATCTACCTATGTGCCAGGGTGTGATGAAACTTAATGAAAATTGTTGATCAGTGTGCGCCAACTTTTGGTAAAAGCAGTAGAGCTAGCCAACAAAAGAAAAGAAATGAAATGTCAAAGAAAAGTTCTATCATCTAAAGTCAAATTACAAATGAGCTTCCGCCAATGGCGAGCGCTCCCGAACATTTTCAAAGTGTCCAATTGGACCAAGCATTAATTAGGACCAAGGAGTCGGGATGACACCACAAAAAGGGCTATGCATCGTAAGCGATACAAGTCTGGGTGTCGAAGGTATGTTAGATACTCAGAAAAGACACACCTTATACTCCTAGAAAAACAAGTGCAGACGACTCCAACTCTCTTGATGGACACATTGATCAACAATCTAAAAATTTACATGTGTTGAGTAAAAAGGCACTCGAGAGGCTCCTTGTTCCAATGTGAGGCAGAGAAAAATAGACACAATCCCATGTCCTCCGTCATCTGGCCGTCCATCCACATTTCAAGTCTGACAAACTAAAGAGAAGGTTAACTGAAGTAAGAATATACTTATTCCCTAATACTGAGGATGAGGTATCGAGGAGAGTATTTGAGATTGGAACTTTGAGTGATGCATTGACTCGACTCTCATGAAATGCAGTACGCCTAATTTCATATCCTTATATTATATGTACAAAAAGAGAGTATGATAATTAGAGAAGTTGGATTCCTTCTGACTAAGGCTTGGGTAAACCCAGAATTTTAGGATCTCTCAAATTAAGGGTCTTCGAAAGATCGAGCCTTGAAATCTTCACCTACACTGTCAGGAATTAATCTGTCTCCTTCATTCTTTAGATGCTTGGGACGAGCATGGTTTAAGTATAGGGGTATGATGAATCTCATATTCATCTTGCTAAAAATCACGTATTAAACCCATGGCTTAATCAAACCAATAAAAATCTCCATTAATTATTTATTTTTATCTTGCAATATATTATGTATAATTAACCTTAATTAATTGTATTTAATTTCCTTTATTTTTCTTGTATTTATTTTCTCATCAAAAACTCCTAAAATTAAGTAGATTAATTATCTATAATTCACTGACCATTAAAAGACTAAAAAATACAAAAAAACTCAAAATCAAAAAGTCGGTGTTTTTACCCCCTTGAAAATACCCCCCAAAATACTTTTTATACAAATGACATCTTTTGGCTTTTTGTCCAACATGAAACTTGTAGATCTCGTCGAGACGAGCAACTTTCATGTTTTGACTTTTTCTTAATTTCGTCTCTAATTATTTCTTTTGTATTTTTCTTTGTATATACATTTTCGAATTTTCTGATTGGGCCACGTGGCGCTCTCTGGAGCCGCCACGTGGTTGCTCCTCGTTTCGCCACCCGGTGGCCTCCAGGGCCGTCAGATCCGCTCTTCCCCACCTCCATCTCAGCCCTCCATTACCGCCTCAACCACAACCATCAGATCACCACCCAGATTGCATCTAGACCGCTCCAACGCGCCTCACTACCAGTCGTTCGATCTTCTTTTGATCTGACGACCAGCATCTCTCCACGTTGCCCTTTCACTTCAGCCGCCCGATCCCACTATATCCTATGGTCTTCCTCACACCACGTCACACGTTTTCCACCGCCGTAGGATAAAACCCTCAGATCGCATCCTAACCCTCCATCGGCGCCTAAGTCTACACCGTTGGATCAGATCTCTGGATCTGGTCATAACCCTTCAAACGCGCCTCCATTCGAGCCTCTGGATCATTAGATCCAACAACGCTCAGTCATCGTCCTCCTCTAGCTCGTCCGTTACACCCCACGAGCCAGCCGCTCCCTTCCAATTTTGGAAGGCACCATAGCTACCCCTTCCGCGTCCTAACGACTGCTCCCCATTCCCCATGCCTCTGCCATCTTCGCGCAACCCCCACTTAATGCCGCCATCAATCCCAGCCTCTACTATCTCCACTTAAAAATGCCTCGCCACCACTATAACACTCGCCACCTCCTTCTATAAATCACCTCATCTCGCCACCGTCAAACCTCGTCCACCAATCATTGGGTAGCCCCTAGCTTCGCCCTCCTCCGGTGAGAGCGGAGGAGGTGTTCGATCAACGAAAATGGGTCTCCTACCCAGGTGTTGACCCACTGCTGCCATGGCTATGCTGCGGGCACCACCACGCTCCGCCGAGCTCCGAGAACCCCGCTGACCTCGCCGGGCGATGACCCGAGGTTTATGGAGCCTCATCCCAAGCCACAGCCTTCAGCGGATGCCCCTCTTCGATGAGGTCCTTTCTCCCCTTCTTTTTCTTTGATTTTCTCCCAATTTATCCACCATCTACATTACGCTCCACCACCATCTGATCATCCCACGAGCTTCATGAGTTAGTTACATTCTCCATTCGAAATATTTTTGATCGAATTTATTATTCACATTAGGGTTTAATACTTACAGTGTGATTTTGATAAGAAAACACTCATAAATCGATTGCATTAAAGTTTAAATTACTTTACAATTGATTCACGTGGAAGGATAAAAAAAATTATTATGTATGTATTACATAAGGGATTAAAAAAGATGGGAGGAAAAATAAGTTATGTATGTATGTATTACATATAAAAAATTTACTTTTATTAAATTTTACATTATTTTTAAAAATTTTATTAATAAATTATTGATATAAGTATAATTTTATCATTATCATAATCATAAGTTAATTTTATTTTTATTATGTATTGGATTATTTGTATTACATAATAATTTAAACATCAATTGGAAATTATTTTCAAATTATACGTTTTTATTGCTTTATTATAAGATTTATATATGCAAATTTATGTTTGATTTAAATTATTTTTTAATCAGTATTGCATTTCATAGTTAATTTTATTTTAAACTATTTTTAAATTATTATTGTATTTCACAAAATTTACATCACATATAAATATGATATAATTTTAGTATAATAATAAAATATATACATGTATTTTTTCCCACATTGATTACACAAATTTGAATTTGAATAAATTACTAAGTTTGTAAAAAAATATAACCAATTTTTACACCACGTAAAAAATGTAACTTTACATGAGATTTAAAAATTTCAATATAATAAATATATAATTGTTAATATATTAATATGATAAATATTAAAATATGATATTTTTAATTTTAAATTTAACAAATATATTAGAGGAGAGATAAAAAGATGAGCAAGGGAGAAAGAGGGGGAGGAGAGAGAAAAAGAAGAGAGAGGAGGAGAGAGATGGGTACGTTTGAGAGATAGGAGGAGAGACATGGGTACGTTTGAGAGAGAGGAGGAGAGAGATGGGTACGTTTGAGAGAGAGGAGAAATGGAGAGGAAAGAGGGAGAGAGAATTAGTGGGGAGAGAGGGAGAGAGAATGAGTGGAGAGAGAGAAAGATGACAGAGAGTCGTGGAGAGATAGAGAAAGAGGGAGAGAGGGAAAGACATGAATAAAGGAAGGGGAAGAGAGGGTAATTTGGTGAGATTTGGGGCTGCCATGTAGCATATGTAGAAGAGGGAGGGAAAAAATTGTGTATTAGTTAGAGTTATAGATATTCTCTTTACCATCCCGATTGGTTACACTTTCATTAAATCCGAAATAGTTATTTATCATCCATGTTGTAAAACTATTGTACTTCCATATCCTTCTTCAAAGAAAATATTTTCATCCAATATTCGCACTACCTATTCCATGATAACTATCAGTTATTCCACATTCTAAAAAAGAACAAATAAACATGGAACGGAAGATAGAAAACATGGAATTTTCTCACATATCAAATAATTTCCTTTTATATGAAATAGTTAATCCTCTTCCATATTCCACAACTATTCTACTGTCTTGTACCCTTAAAGGATTACTTTATATCCAATGTTCATACCCCCCTATTTTACAATAACTATCACTTATCCCATTATATAAAAAAAAAGAAAACAAGGAAACATGGATAAGAAATTTGAAATTTTCTCTTTTATGAAGGGCTTTCCTTAAATTGATAATAGCTATTCATCTTCTCTATTTGACAATTATTGTACTTTCCCTCGTCCTTCCAACATTAAAAGATGATTACCTGTTATCCAACATTCTCATTACTTGTTTTATAATGACTACCACTTATTCCTCCTTTTCATAAATAAATAAACAAGGAAACATGGACAAGAAATCCAGAATATTCTCCATTGCCAAAGGTTTTTCTTAAGTTTGGAATAACTATTCATCTTCCCTGTCACACAACTATTCTATTTTCCTTTATCCTTCCTCCTTTATTTAATTATTATTTTTCAAACATTCATGGCGCCTCTTTTGCAATAACTATCACTTATTCAACAATCTCAAAATATAAAAAATATAAAAACAAAAAATTTCTCCCTTATAACGGAGTTTTTCTAATTTTGAAATAAATATTCATCTTCCCTACTCCACAACCAATCTACTTCTCCTTGAATAACCATTACTTTTTATCCAATGCTCACATTTTGTATTTCATAATAACTACTACTTTATCTCGTAGTCTGAAATTCTGCCTCAGTGAGTGGGGGGGGGGGGGGGGTACATCAAGAAATCTGAGTGGATGAAAAAAGTGAGAGAGCCCTTTTCTTTCCAAAGACGGAACACATAGAAAAGAGGAGCCAAGAAGACAAGGTTTTTGGAGAGACGTGAGCCTCGAATATATAGTGGCCGGAAATCGAGTTTACATGGAGTTAACTTTCTTGATAATGGAGGGGCCCATCCTCAGGTCTTCCCATTATAGTGACATTAGTCAAAACACCAGGGTAGGCCATCCCTAGAACTCAACTAGGACAGGGTGGCCGCCCCTGTCAATTATGACCCCCCAAAAAAGGAAAAATCTTAAGGAATATAAAATAACTCAATGTTGTCCCACTTTTATCTGACAAAAATAACATCTTCAAAGGAAACAAGAATCGTGGTAATGAATTTTAGTTGATTTGATAAATAAGGTATGAATAACTATTGTATATAATAAATCTATTATAGATGCTATGATCACGATGAATATCTCGAGGTTAAGCCAACTTTTGAACTCTTTTGCTTGTTGTGAGGATATTTTGACAAACTTGATCCCACATCTAATTTGGTCCAACTTGATTCACTACACACATTGGTCCTTTTCTACAATTTGATTCCTCTTGGAATAAAATAAAGTCATATAGTTGGTAATATAAAGAATTTGATGGAAACATTCGAAAGATTAAAATGGGATAAACAATATATACAAAGACATGGTAGATGGTACAATCACAACACCATCACTTTATCTCGGTATTATTATTTCGAGATAAAATTCCTTTATCTCAAGACAAGACAAGAGGAACTTATAATTCTCTTACCTTTAATGGGTTTCTTACATTGTAGAATTGGTTCATTACCTAGTGTGGTTGAACTTGTTCCATTATCCAAGTTGAAAAGTTGGTACCATAAAGAATGATGGGAATTCTTTCTATAGGATGTAGATGGATGTAGGGGTAAACCGACATGGGGATAAATTCTTGTTAATGTGTTAGTTTGGTGACAAGGGGATAAATTCTTGTTAATGTATGTGACAATCGTTTTTTTCTTCTAAATCTTGGTATTTAGATGATGTATTTTCTTGTTATTTGCATAGAAAATGGACGAAATTTAATAATTTTTAAATGATTGTAACGAGAAAATGATTTTATACATTTTATATTATTTTTGACATGACCCATATAAATAGAGATTTCCCACCTTCATCATAATCAATGGGTTAATGGCAAAATAGTCAAGTTACTCGAGCTCGTTCTAGCCCCTCAGAAAAGAAGGCGCAAGCAAAAGACCCTTAGCATTTGTTTGTAGGGAGGCACTTGGGGAAATAGGAACAGATTTGCCAGCTGACCATAGCTAATACTAATATATAATAGAAAATGTTAGATTAAAGACCTCTCACACTCTAAACTACTAATGGAAAGCAACCACTTAGTGAGTAGTAAGATGTTCCCGAAAAAGGCATACTCAGCCACATGCTTGTACTCAGTAGCCTTGTTGCTCCGACTATGATGAACATCCATGTATGCGGGTTGACCCGCATACTCGGCCAAGTATACCCTCTATGCGACTGCCTAGTCGGTCGCTTTTCTAATAAACTTTTTTATTTACCCCAAATCCAGATAATCCCACCCGCCTTAAACTAAAACCCATATGCTCTTTCAATTGATGCTTTTGCTCATTTAACTCTATATTACTTTTTATCCCATTAGTTTGTTCCTTGTACATTCAATTATTTATTATTATAATCAAGATACATAATATTTAGAGGATATTGACATAATATTAAATTTTTATTTATATTTTTTAATAATAATAAATACCAAACCGTATAAAATCACATACTCTCTCGCATAGTGCATACTCGCTATGCAGTGACTCCTCTGACTGAATACTGCATACCGCGTTCCTAAACATTGGTCATCACTCATTTGTAGAGGATCGAGTACTCCCCCTATCGGGTGTTTTCGATAGTTGTCCTCGCAGACGAGCGAGGAAACCTTCCTCTTTTCATCACGAGGCGAGGCTTGCTACATCTCTCTTTCCAGCCTTAGCTTCTTCTGAGACCAGTCGCAGACCAAGTTAGCTACGAAATTACATCATCTTCTCAAGTACATTCCAGAACTTGGGAAAATGATTTCTCAATTAGACTGCCCTCGGTTTCCCGGCAGGGAAAGATTGAAGAAAGATGTTCCCTAGTTATTTGCAGGTTAGCCAGTTGTTCGCTGAGTCTTTCTAAGCTTCTCAACAGATGGTAAATTTCCTCATTTTCTACTATATATTTGTATCTTTAGGGGAGGGAAGAGACTACCCGAATTCTAGAAGATGGCTTGAAGTCTTTCTTTCTGAGCTGGTATGGTATCAGTTTGTCTAGCAGTAGATTCAGGAATTGATTGAGAACTACTTGACAATGTTGTTGTATCGATGAACTATGTCCAAGACTGGACTCCTCCTCCTCAAAGGTCCTGCTCAGAAAGAGTAGAAAAGTAGTTACCCATCATTGCCCACCTTTTTTTTCAGGTCTATAATATACATATTAATATTTAGCAGGATGTCACCCCCTAGCATTATGAGCTGCTGAGTGCGTCATATTAGATATATAGTTGCTTGTGGTTCGTAAGCAGTGTCTCATCGAGTCAAGGACACCACTGACAATCCTCGTTTGCTCTATCTATCTGTCTCTACTCCGTTTCTTCTGTTTCTCCCTAATTGACTACTTCATTGAAATTCTTGAGTACCTCGCAGACTTCGTACCAATGTGATAGCCTTCATAACTAAGACAGGAAAAAACATTAGGTAATAGGGATCATCAAATCAAGGCACACTCAACTTGAACTTCCTCATAGCAAGAGGCTATAGCATATATCAAAGTCAGCAGACTACTGGATAGAAATAGGAGATTGATTTTGAGCTTTTACAAATATTTATCCTCAAAATGCGGGTAAAACCCCTCATATCCTGTAGGACTTCTCCGACCCGTGTCTTTTCTCTCCATCCATTTCAAGGACTTCCCACTTCACTTGCTTGCTGCTCCCATGTCGTTCGCCGGTAGTCTCCACCCCATCCCCATCCTCTGCTCCTCCTCTCCCCCGCCCAAACCCCGCTGGAACCCTAACCCTCTCCTCCCCCTGCCGCCAACTCTCCTCTCCGCCTTTCCTCGCCGCCTCCACCTCCCCAACTGCCCGTCGCCGTCCATGCGGAGGCGGTATTCGACGAGAGAGAGCCCGCCGGAACCCGTTTCCGAAGCGGAAGAGAAGGAGGGAGACTCGGGGGGCGTCGTGGAGCGAATGGGCGGCCGTGTGAGCATAAGCGACTGGGCGACGTCGGTACTGCTGTTCGGTTTCTACGCAGCGGTCCTGTACTATGTGATTCGGCTCAGCCCTGACCAGACACCGGTACGTGCTGTCAATTTTAGCAAAATATCGTCTTTTTTTATGTTGATGTATTGACGAGGGGTTCTGCCGTTTAATAAATGAACGAAATGTGATAAGAAAGTTTATTTTATTTCTTGATGACCGTGGAATAAGGAGCTTTCTGGTGATTTACGGTGTTATTTTGTTTCTAATTTATCGTATTGCCAATGTCTTGCCCTTCGGAGGGGGTGTCCAGAAGTACCGGTACCTTTATATTATGTACGTCGGTTCGTTCCAAGAATTTGTGTTTTCAGTGTGAATGTTCTTAGAGATTTCATAGTGTAATAGTTTGATATATTACTCTCCTTAATAATCTTATTCCAACACGTGAGAATGCTGTAGTTTAATGTTGGATGGAAAATATCCACTGTCTTACAATGGAATATACATATCTCCTAATTAGAAACTATGGTTTTTTAGTCTCTTCTTGACCCCTCTGACCGAAACACCTCTCTCTCACCTTTTCACTGAATTAGTTCTACTGCTACAGCATTTGATCTCTCTTTAAATGAGATTTGTTAAATATTGTTCTTTACGGGGATGTAGATTTCTAATAGGAGGCTTATGCGGGCTTAGACCACCACTTAATTATTTGGAAGTTTGGAGCATGAGGTGGGTGATGGTTGAGCATGAAATCACGAGTAAGATATGATGTTGATGAACCTACAATGTGATTGCATCCAAGTGGACGCTACACCTAGAAAAGCAGTAAAACATGGACACACATTGGTGATTGGGCCTACATCTACATTTCCCTATTGTCCGTGTGTGAATAAAAACATTGATCCCTCAATAATAATAAACAATCATCTTTTTAACTCAACTCAACTGAATGCGGTATGACCGGTGAGGTCGTTTTGGACTTTGACATGGAATTAGGCACAATTTGTGGCTCTCTCCCGAACTGGTACCTGTGTCCCCTTTTGACAAGCGGTCGTCTATGAACTGCTGATTGGCTCCCTATTATTTGAAAAGTTGGAGAAAAAACTCACAGGTTGGAAGGCTTTCATTCTCTCTAGAGGAGGTAGGTTTGTATTGGTAAAGACTGTGCTTGCAGTGATTTCTGTCTTCTTCATGTCTTCTCGTCTTCTTTCTATTGGAATTTACTGTCGTGATTATGCAGAAATTCTTCTAGGCAAGTCTGACCAGGATAGTTCAGGCATAGTTGATTAGGCTACAGTCACACTCCCAGGGCTGCGAGGGGCCTCGAGATTTTTCGTTTGGAAACCATGAACAAAGTTCTTATGTTGAAATTGGTTGGTAGATTATGTGACATAGGTGATGATCTGTGTTGCAAGCTCATCCGTGAAATATATGATATTAATGCTCAGAATAGGTCGACGCATCGCTCATCTTTTGTTACCTCAGCTTTCTAGAAAGGCATTTCTTCTCTGTTGCCGTAGTTCTATGAATTTTCTGTCTGTTCTTGGCGATGGCAGTTCTTTTGCTTATTAGTCAAATAATTGGATTGATGAGGGATCTTTAGCGACTCGATTCTCGTGCCTTTTTTTTTGCTTTAACGACAAACCGAGAAGCTTCATTATCGGAATGTTGGGAGAACGGGAATTGGATGTCATCGTTATTGATTGACTTCTCATATTAGTGCATGGGGTATCTTTTAGAGTTGATCGAATCAATTAGCCATCATGAGTGTCAACTGGGTGGTATAGATCATTGGATATGGCGCGGTGGAGATTTCTCAATGAGGCGTACGTACAAGGCTGTGGATAAACCTCCAGCTCCATCCCCTGACAACTTGGTTCGCAACGACAGTCTCATTTGGGAGCTTAAGATGCCAACTCGCATTGGTGTTTTTGTGTGGCTGATGGGTAGAGGGCAGATTCTAATAAGAGATCGTTGTTCTGGGTTTTTTGTGGGAGTCAACGATGTTCGTCCACTCTTCAAAGGGGAAGTAGATACTATTGAACACTTTTTTCCCATGAGAAGACTAGATCCGTTTTGTGGGACCTCAGGATAGCTTGGGTGAAATGTCAGGGCTTGGATGCTTTCTGGGATACGATTTATGAAGATGAAAGTCATCCTTTTTAAGATGTTCTTCTACCTTTAGCGGGCATATGAGTTATCTAGTTAGCGAAGAGTGGTGTGGTCTTTGCCTTGGGGCGTTTCTATTTTGAAAATGTAGTTTTTCATGTGAAAAACTCTCATCGGGCCTTGGCTCATGTAAGATAACATAGTATTTTCCTTTAAATTAGTACATCAAGGTTGGATACCATCATGTGTTCCCCCTCTTCTGACTCTCGCATGTTCCCCCTCTTTTGACTAGAAAAATATCTCATCTCCCTTAATGGTTCAGTTTGCACACCAAATAGTATGGGGGAGAAAGAGAGGGGTTCTACCTTTTATCCAGTCGTCAGATGGAGCCCATAGTATGGTAGAACCCGTTTGTTATGTAGGAACGAGATTACAATGGAAATGAATCAAGCAAGGAATGGAATTAAAAATGAAGTGGAAATGAATGAGCTTTTCACAAGGGAGTTGTTCCTTTCTTGTGTTTGATAGGAATTTTCAGCTGCAGAAACGAATTGAAACGCATTTGTATTATCAAAGAAAAACTAAAAGTTAAGTGCATATATTTGAGGAAATTATATATTTTTCCAACTAGATTATTAGTTCATTAGTACCCACTTCAATTGTCTGGTGGTAGTGCAGTACGCCTACTACCAAAAGACCAGGGTTCAAATCCCTCCTTGGGGTGGTTGCGTTAGGTAGCCGATAACTAGCGTAAAAACGGCCGTATCTTTCAACATTGATTTGAGCAAGAATCCATATTGCCTATCCTACTTAAAGTGGGTGAAGCCTTCATCATTTCAGGTTATTAATTCTTTACGTGAAAATGCCTTTTGTAAATTGAAAGTTTTATGTATACCTAACTTGAATAAAATGGTACATTAAGTCATTGATCCTGGCTCCACGTACCTTTCCAGACTATGGGCATTTTCATAACATCTGAATTTCACTCAATAATTTATACCCAGAATCAGAAGTATATCGTAAGAAAGATCGTATTTAACAATTTATTACCAACATTTTGTTTGTCATGTATATCAGCTTCTTTTTCCAATGGAAAATCATAATCTGTAGAAGATTTACACGTGGGATAAAGAATGAGTTCTCCGCTAATATTTTCCATTGTTTGTCGCAAAGAATCCATGTAACCGACCCTACTTAATGTGGGAAAAGGCTTTGTTGTTGTTGTTTGTCCGTAAAGGCCTTCAATTCGCGCGTTCTCCTTCTTTGAGCACATATATTTTTGTATATAGTTGGTTGTTAAATTTACCTTTTTAGCATATTTATCTGTGTGACGTGTTCAGTCCAGGGATATGTATTTCTTAAAAAAGTTGTTAAATCTGAAAGGAGACGATGGCTTTCGGATGAATGAAGTGCTTGTTGCCTTATGGTACCTGATGGGCTTATGGCCTATTCTATACAGCATGTTGCTAATTCCAACCGGCAGAAGGTATGGGTTTTCACTTTTTAATATTTTCCTTGTATATTAATATATTTTTTCCTGCTTTTATTTATTCTGTCTTTGTTAATTATTTTTCTAAAGCAAATGACCTTGAGAATTCAAGTAATTCAAGTTTGGTAGTTGAATAGCATTTCTTCCACAAATGACAATTTAATTAAGAACCAATATGGAGCAGTAAAGGCTGTCTTTGCTTGATCAAGAGGGCTCGATATAAGCCATGTTAATAGCTTCTTTTTAAATGAAAGCTATGATAGGAGACCTGACCATGACCCAATCGTTCCCGAAGAACCTGCTTTTAGCAACAGCTCTATGCTCCAAACTATCCTTTTTATGTTATTATATTTTTGATAAATTCTTTAGTATAGTTTTTAAATAATTTTACAACATTCCCATATTCTGCCACCGTAGCGAGTCAAAGGGAACTAAAGAGGCAACTCAACAGCAATTACTAGCAATATATTTCTAAAACCAGTCATGCGATCTAATTGTCTATTTGTTATATATTTGAAGAGGAAATGCATTTATTTTATTTCTTCTCTTACATGCAACACTTTTTTAAAGGCAGTGCTCCCACTGAAATACAACAATAACAAAGTCTTTTCCCACATTAAGTAGGGTCAGCTACATGGATTCTTTGCATCCATTCATATCTATCTTGGGTCATTCTCGGGCTTAGATCCAAAAAACTAAGATCTCTTCATATAGTCTCATTCTAACACTTCTTGGGCCTTCCTCGCCCTCTCTTAGCCAGCTCAACATCCCAAAACTCGCATCTACTTACCGGTGCATCATCTGGCTTCCTTTGCAAATGACCAAACCACCTTAAGCGATTCTCTCGCATCTTATCCTCGATCAAAGCTACACCAACTTTCCTTCTGATGGCATCACTTTGAATCCGATCTTTACGTGTGTCTACACATCCACCTTAGCATTTTTATTTATGCTATTGCCATTCTCTACATATATCTATGGTTCATAGGCCAACATTCGGATCCATAGAGCGTAGCAAGTCTCACAGCTGCTTTGTAAAATTTTCCTTTGATTTTCAAAGGAATTTTCTTATCACAGAGAACAATAGAGGATCTTCTCTACTTTAGCCAACCTGTATTTATTCTATTTGTAACATCTCCAAGGTTGCAGAAAGCGTTAGTCGTTACTCGGTCGGTGGGGTCACTGACTAAGGATTAATCGGCAGTCAGGCGACTAATCGGATTTAGTCGGCCATTAGTCGGTTTTGAATTTTTTAATTATTTTAAATATATAAATCATTGTGTATACATATATTCTTATATATTTACATTGATTTGTACATTTTCTATACTATTATAATGTAATAAAAGAAGTAATTGACCTTAGAAATAACATTAGGCATATTAGAATAAGTTTGCTTTTAAAAAAATCAAAAAAATAAAAAATAAAAAATTCTCTATGTAAAAGTCGGCCTTGTAGTCGGCCGACTAGGCCGATTAGTCAGCCCGATTAGTCGGGTTGACTGATTAATGGCCGACTAGGCCTAGTCGAGACGACTACCCCCCCTACTATACTAGTCGGGCCGACTAATCGGCCTAGTCGGCCGACTTTTACAACAATGAACATCTCCATCAATTTTCCCATCATGTTGCAAAATAGATCCCAAGTATTTAAAAGAATATCTCTTCTGAATGTTATCATTACAAATCTTAACCTCGATTCCTCTACCATCGCTTCCATCAAAATTGCACTCCATATATTCAGTCTTAGCCCTACTTTTACGAAATCCTTTAGTCTTCAATGCATGTCTCCAAAGTCCAGATCTCAAGCTTCTCATTTACTCCATCTTTGGTATCATCAATCAACACAATATCATCAGCGAATAATATACACCAAGGTATCTCATCCTGAATGTGACTTGTCAACTCGTCCATAATCAAAGTAAAAAGGAATGGACTCAAAGTTGAACCTTGATGCCGACCAGTGTTGATGTCAAAATAGTCAGTCTTCCCAGACTGTGTCCTTACACAAGATGATGCCCTATCATACATATCTTTTATCAGGTTAATGTATAGGACATGTACTTGTCTCTTCTCTAAAACTCTCCACAATATCTCCCATGGGACATAATCATAAGCCTTCTCTAAATCAATAAAAATCATATGGAGGTTCTTCCTTTTAGCTATGTAAATTGTCATTGTTCTCCTCAACAAGTGGATGGCTTCAATAGTTGAGCGACCTGGCATGAATCCGAATTGATTTTCTTTTACTTTGGAAACTTGTCTCAACCTTCTTTCGACCACATGTTCCCAAATTTTCATAGTCTGACTCAGCAACTTGATACCTCTGTAATTTGAATAATTTTGAATGTCTCCTTTGTTTTTATAAAGAGACGCCACGATGCTTCTCCTCCAATCTTCAGACATTTTCTTGGTTTGCTAAATAAAAATTAATAAATTTGTAAGCCAAGTCAAACCATGCTCACCTAAAACTCTTCAAACTTCTATAGGAATGTCATTATGTCCTACACCTTTCTTATGTCTCATAACCCTCAAAACCTCATCTACTTCCTTCCTTTGTATTTGTCTATAGCTTGCACGATTCAAGTAACTTTCACTACTAGCTAGATTTCCCAAAGCGATCTCTGTATTTTCTTCCCAATGAAAAACTTATGGAAGTACTGTTTCCATCTAATCTCTATATCCTTCTGAGTAACAAGCACGTGACCTTACTCATACTTAATGCATCTCACTTGAGAAAGATCTTTGGTTTTTCTTTCTCTTGCTTTATATCCTTCTGGCCCTCCTTAGAGTCGAGATTTTTGTATAAAACCTCATAAGCTTTTGACAGTGTTCAGAAAAGCGGCCGAGTAAGCCGCATACTCGGCCGCATACTCGTACTCGGGGGCCTTGCCGCTCCGAGTATGATGAAACGACCATGTATGCGGGTTGACCCGCATACTCGGCCGAGTATACCCCCTATGCGGCCACATACTCGCCTACTTTTCTGATAGAACTTCTTTTATTTAATCTAAAACCAAAGAACCCCACCCGCATAATAACATAAAACCACATACTCCCCGCATAAACCCGCATACTCCCTGCATAAAACCGCATACTCTTCCACATAAAACCGCATACTTCCCACATACTCTCCCGACTGAGGATATTAACATAATATTAAATATTAATTTATATTTTTAATAATAAAAAATACCAAACCGCATAAAACCGCATACTCCCCGCATATTCTCCCTCATACCGCATACTCTCTATGCAGTGACCCCTCCGACTGAATACCGCATAGCGCCTTCCTGAACATTGGCTTTTGACTTAGTTTCGCTTATCGCCTTGTTTGCTTCCTTCTTCGCTATTTTGTAGTTTGTGACAGTTTCATGTATTCTATCCTTAGACATAGCTTTAAAGCATGCTCTTTTAATTTTGAGCTTCTCCTGCACCCATCCACTCCACCACCAAGCCTCCTTTTGGCCTGGAGCTCCTCCCTTTAGCTCGTCTAGCATCTCTTTAGCTACTCTTCAAATACAAGATGCTACCGCCTCCCACATATCGTTTGCACTTCCGTTACAATCCCAAGATAAGTCTTCTAAAACCTTCTCCCTAAAGCTTGATTGCTTCAATTGAAGATTCCACAATCTAGTCTAGTGATCTTGAAAACCTTCATTTTCTTTACCAACCCTTTTATTTGCACATCCATTACTAATAAGTGATGTTGGGTGGTCAGACTCTCTCCTGAGATTACTTTGCAGTCTTTGCGACACAACCAATCTCTTCTCCTCAATGCAAAGTAATTTATTTGTGTTCTAGTCGAGCCACTCTTATAAGCAATTAAATGCTCATCCCTCTTCTTAAAGAGAGTGTTTGCAATGAAAAGATCATAAACCGTTACAAAATCCAGAATAACTTTTCCCTCTTCGTTTCTATCCCCGAAACCATGCCCTCTATGAACACTAGCATACCTTGGAGCATCCTTTCCCACATGCCCATTAAGATCTCCACCTAGGCTTATCATCTCTTTGTGGGATTCCTTGCATAATCTTATCCAAATCCTCCCAAAATACTTATTTAATCCTTTCATCTAAACCAATTTGTAGTGCATAAACTGAGATGATATTTATGATTTCTTCTTCGAGCACCACCTTTAGCAAAATAATCTGATCCCTAAATCTTTGCACCTCAACTTTACAATCCTTCAAATCCTTATGAACAACCACTCCAACATCGTTTCTAACCTTATTTTACCTGCATACCAAAGTTTAAAGCCCATCTTCTCGATCTTCACTGCTTTCTCTCCTACCCATTTTGCCTCTTGTAGACATAATATCAGAATCTTCCTCCTTTCCATTGTATTGACTATCTCCATTGATTTTCCAGTCAAAGTACCAATATTCCAACTATCTATCTTCAACTTCCTTTGCAACCTCTTTTGGGCCAACTTCTTTACCCGCTTGCGTCCATCATGCGAGAACCCTTGCAAATTTTGGACTGCATCGGGGCGGCGATGCAACAGAACTAGCTTATTTACTTACACGCGTTCCTCATGCGAGAAACCTCACAAATTTTGAACTACATCTGGGCAACGATGTAGCGGCCGTTGTCAACTTCTTATTGCATTCGGGCGATGCAACACGTCGCTAGTAGGGAATGTCCCAATGAAATCTAAATGTTTTCTTAAATACATAACTAAAATACTTTTATTTCCAGCCTGACTGTTATATGCTATATGCTGGAACTGCATGTCATCATATATAGAAATAGATTAACGAACTTGTATATATTCTTTATCTTCCCTCGGCCTACTTTTTTTTGCTTCTGGATGAATGCACAAAGTATTAATGTGGCTAGTGCAGCATTTAAACATTGATTTATATGACAGTCGTGTTATTTTTTGGTTAGACTTTTGGTCCTTTTGGAATGTGTTAACTTTAGCTGGTTGTCTCCGAACTATCATAATGTGGACTTTGACAAAATAAGAAACGAATTTTGAGTAATTAATTTAAGATTGATACTATTACCATATTGTTCTTATCTACTTTTAGTTCTACCTACTCTATCATTAGTTCTGATGCAAGTATAAGAAACCATGCAGTTCAAAGGGCAGTGTCCCAGTTTGGCCATTTCTTTCATTGTCGTTCTTTTTTGGGGCATATGCCTTGATTCCCTATTTTATTCTATGGAAACCACCTCCACCTCCAGTTGAAGAAGAAGAGATTAGTTTGTGGCCGTTGAAGTTTCTTGAGTCGAAGATAACTGCCGGGGTAAGCTGTATTGTTTTACTTATCTTTCTTTGCAAACTGACACAAGTTGTAGTCTTCTTCAATGGGTGTCATCTTTTCATAGTTTGTTTTTTTGCCCCTGAAAGGTCTCCGTTTTATGTATAGTGGCAATGGGTAGAAAATAATTTTTTTCATCTATGGTCGCCTAAAGTAACTATCGAAAGTTTTTGTTTGCATAATGTTTACAGGTAAGAGACCCTATATGTTTTAAAAGGTTCACCCATAGTGGAGAAAAGAGATAAGAATTGGTTAAATTTAAGAAATGGTATCTTATGTAGATAGAATGGTCATATTGGCGTGAAATTTAGTATCTGGAACATATAGGCAGTGTAATGTAAGGGTAAAATTGGAACACATGCAACAGTTTGTAGGTATTTTTGCTCCATTTACTGTTCGCATTCCCTGTTCCTTGTTTCTTGAGATACTTTTTAGTGTTTGAAGAGCTCTGCTAATGTTAGACAAGAAATGAAATGATGTGAAATCATGTAGAAATTCATGGTCTTACATGGAATATTGACTCTTGATATACTGGGCCTTTTTTTCAGATAGCATTAGCTGCAGGCTTGGGTTTAATAGTGTATGCTGGTCTAGCTGATGGTGCTGTATGGAAGGAATTCAGTCAGTACTTCAGAGAAAGCAAACTGGTATATATCACACAGTTTTCATTGGATTTGATGCTTCTGGCCACATTCTTTTTTGAACTTAGACCACCTCTGTCTTACCTATTTTGGTTGTCTAATTGTATACTTTTTACAGAAAGAAAAGGATGGGCCCTCAAGTAGGTGAACACCCTACAAATCTATTAATCACTTAGTTAAATAAGCATCAGTCATGTAAAAAAAACCAAAGCCTTGACATGTGCCACCACATTTTTTTATATAAAAGAGTCTCTTTCTTGAGTCTTGACATAACACCTCCGCATTTTGAAAAGCCACAATGTCAAGTAAAAGGTCAAAGGCTTAACATGATTCCTCCTATGAGAGCAGAATGTCACCTCTCATAAAGAATTCTAGAATCTCTCCTAATAGGTGGTAATCACCTATACCAGCATTGCATCTCGCTGTACCTTTTTAGGAATCACATGAAAAAATCGAGTGTTTTAATCTTCTAGGGTACCCAAATACAAAAGACAACCAACATCATCAGTCCCAATGAAGAGACGTGTTCTTGAGTGCATTCATTATCACCCTTGTTCTTTGTTAATTTATACATTGAATACTCACGACTCATGTATGATATTGTGGAAAGGGAAAAGAGTTGATTGTATTCCATTGAGACCCTAAGACTCTCTTATATAGGAGAAAAATCATAAAAGGGAAATTACATAAAGCAGACAGAAGAATAAGTAAATACAAATAAAGAAAAAAACATTAAAGGGAAAAGAGTTGATTGTATTCCATTGAAATCCTAGAACTCTCTTATATAGGAGAAAAATCTTAAAGGAAAATTACATAAAGCAGACATAAGAATAAGTAAATATAAATAAAGAAAAAACAAAAAATCTATCTCAACACTCCCCGTCAAGCTGGAGCATATATGTCAATCATACTCAGCTTGGAACAACAACGATGGAATGGACCTCTAGCAAGTGCTTGGTGAACATATATGCAGTATGATCTCTTGATGCAACGTGAAACGACGAATTAGGGTTCAATCTGTCAATTTTAATTTTATTTTCCGTCAGTTAATTAGAGTTTATCTAATTAGGGTCAACTTGTTTTTACGATTAAATGAGTCTATTGCAAGTTTTATTTCTATTTAAATACCGAGATCATTTGTGATCTCAAATCAATTAGTTAGTTGGTTAGAGTCTATTTATAGTCAACTAGGATAAGTTAGTATTTGAAAATTTATCTGCTTTCTATTTTTGTAATCCCTCCCCTTCTATATAAATGGGATGGTAGTCTAAAGTTTTATTCATTCAAAGTTAATTCAAATTTGAGATATATCTCAATTCTCTCTCTCTCTCTCTCTCTTCTCCCTCCACGCGATCTCCGCAGTTCTTCTTCTCCAAATCCTTCGCAATCGGAGAGCCTTCTCTTCTCTCACCCTCTAAATTCTTACACCAAATATTTTCCCACCGTCAAAAGCTATTTTTTTCGCCATTGATTTTTTTCCCATTTTATGGATTTGCATCAATTGGTATCAGAGCATGGCCTACAGTCTATAGATCGTCCTTATGATTTGACTATCCCCACCAATGTTCGCACAAGTACAAAGCCAAGGACTCTCGTTCAATGGATCGTGCATGGCGTGCTGAGGTTAGAAAAACACCATCCATATGCTCCATGTTTGTGCGGATATGCAAGCTTTGGCTAGAGAAATGTGAGATCCACGGAATAATGAGTTGCTGACGTGACACCTACAGGGGAACACTGCTAAAGCTGCTATCCAGGAGGTTCCCGAACTTCCTCCCACTTCCCCAATGCTGTTGCCACTGTTGTCGACCCCGGCTCCAAATATATTACCACCTCTCGAAGTTTTTCGATACTGCTGTCCAACCACCAAAGTCGATATCCAGGAGGTCTCTCAGATGCCCCACCCATGTTTTCGACTCTAATGACAACCACATCCCACACTCATTACCAACCGTGAATGTACCATCGTCACCAGCCCCCCATGCGCCATAAAAACAACCCAACACCATCCCCGCAACCCCTTCCTCCACCGATACCACCCCCAGTGGCCACCCCACCATATTTCGCCCCATCAACAACCTCGCAACAACCCTCCATTGCAGCAACACCTCTCGCCACCTCCACCGTTTAATGCTATGACCATCAACCAATGCTCAAAAGCTGCCACCATTGAAACCATCAACCCCGCGACAGTCCTCCCCCACGTCAAGGTAGAGCAGCACCCTCGTCGGAGGAGTTCCCCTCCCAGCCAAAGTTGTACACATGCCCTGCCATCGTCTCTAGTCACCGCCTCAACCAACGAGATTGCTGCCGCTACCACTCTTGCTCGAGACATGCCACCATCGTTGGAAGGGAAGGGAGGAAACCCTAAGAGATTTTCTTTCCAACTCAGTTGGATTGATATCCCATAAAAAAGGAATAGCTGGCTCATTTGGAAATATTACAAGAAATTCCTCTCACAAAAAATTCTCTACCTAAAGGTTAAAGGATTATACATATGGGTGTGCTTTATATAAGTGAAGGGGTAGAAAATTTGCAGAGACGCCCTCCAATTAAGAAGAACTACAAACGTAATGCTGGATTAAGGAAGAAAGATATGAAATTGAAGCCAATTTTTCAACGAATTCAACAAGACTTCTCCAATACCACAATCGAAGACAAACCACTCATCAGGAGATGAGTTTTTCGAAGCGGTAGAGAGCTGATACATCGTGGCATCGTGGAACGATGAATTATGGTTCAATCTGCCAATTTAATTTTTTATTCATTAATTAGAGTCTCTAATCAGGGTCTATTTTTACGGTTAATTGAGTCCGTTGCAAATTCTATTTCTATTTAAATAAGGACATCGTTTGTGATCTCAAATCAATTAGTAGTTGGTTAGAGTCTATTTAGAGTCAATTAGGATAAGTTAGGATTTGAAAATTTATTTGCTTTCTATTTTTGTAATCCCTCCCCTCCTATATAAAGGGGATGGTAGCCTAAAGTTTTAGTCATTCATAGTTAATTCAAATTTGAGATCTATCTTAATCATCTCTCCCTCTATCTTCTCCCTCCACGCGATCTCCGCGGTTCTTCTTCAAATCCCTGGCAACCGGATAGTCTTCTCTTCTCCCACCCTCCAAATTCTTACACCGAATATTTTCCCACTGTCAAAAGTTATTTTTTTTCACCGTTGGATTTTTTACCACTGTTGATTTTTTTATTTGCATCATCTCCTGATGTAACATGAGAAGTAGAGATAAATCCCTTCTAGATCATATCTCAAGTGTAGTGACAATCTACTTCTATGTGTTTGGTTCTTTCATGGAAGGCTGGATTATTGACTATGAAAAAGGCGGCTTAGTTGTTGCATTGGAGGTGCATATGAAGTGGCACCTCAATAATTAGGTCAGTCAAGACAGATCTGACTCACATCATCTCTGTGCTCCATTGTGCCATGGCTCTATATTCTGATTTGGCCATAGATCTAACAGCAACTGTCAGTTTCTTGCTCTTCCATGAAATAAGTGAACTCCCTACATAAACAACGAAGTCTGATGTGGATTTCTTATCTTTGAGGCAACCTGCATAATCTGCATCAGCACATGCTATAACTGCAAGGGATGTGTCTCGATTAAACAAGAGTCACGCAATTGGAGAAGTCTTCAAATATCTCAAAATCATGTGAACTGCATCCATATGTACCTGCCTAGGACCTAGGTTGCTCCATTAACTGACTAACTCTGCTCACTACGAAGGATATATTTGATTTGGTAATGGTGACATATAAAAGCTTCCGTACATGCTCTCCATATCGTCTCTTATCCACCTCCTCAGTGTCATCATCATAGAGTTTCATACTCGGATCCATAGGAGTAGTAGCTTGCCTACATCCTGTCATGACCGTATCTGCTAGGAGATCAGTAACATACTTCCTTTACGTCATCACTATGCCACGTTAGTTCTTTGCAAATTCGAGGCCAAGAAAATAACGAAGATTGCCAAGATTCTTAGTCACAAACTACTATCCATGGAAATCCTTAACTACATGAATACCCTGCTTGTTATCTCATGTAACAATGATGTCATCCACATAAACTAAATAACAACAATACCTCTCTGGAATCTCTGAACGAAAAGTGAGCGATCTGCAGTCGTTCTGATAAACCCCAACTGCTCAATCAACTTAGAGAGCTTTTGGAACCAAGCCCTTGGACGCTGCGTAAGGCCATAAATAGCCTTATGAAGTCTACAAACCATATGAGACCCCTCAATAGCAAATCCAGGTGGTTGTTACATGTAGACTTCCTTCTACAGGTCATCGTACAAATAGGCATTCTTGACATCCAGCTGAAAGAGGGGCCAATCACGTACCACAACAACAGAAAGAAGAATCCTCGATGTAGAATACCGATTTACATGAGAAAACATGTCATGATAGTCCACCCCATATATTTAGGTTAACCCATGAGCGACAAGGCTGGCCTTGTATTTATCCACACTACCATCTACATAGTGTTTCAACGTAAACACCCACTTGCTCCCCACAACAGTTACTCCAGGTTTAGCAAGAACAACACTCCACTTGCCATGAGATTGTAACACAACCATCTCCTCCATAACAAAAGCACCACTGATTAATCTGTAACACCTCTTGATATGTCCGTGGCATGTCCACGACAGATAGTTCTACAACAATCCTCTAAAACTCCTATGAGAGACGTGCAAGAGAAACATGGTGTAAGCAAGGCGGTATGTAGTACATGTGTGCCTCTGCTTCCGTAAAGCAATAGACACGTCAAGGTCCTCAGTGATCGAGGCAGGAACGTCTAAAGACACCTGCTCATCTAGCTGTTGTTGGAGTATTCATTGTATGCGTCATATATGAGGGAGATGGGTAAATGGATCCCTCTAGGATCCATTTACCCCATCCATGTCTTTAGTCCCACATCTACCAGTGGTGGGACTTGGAGTCTCTGTGGAGGCTATATAAGGAGCCCCAGACCTCCTGCATCCATTGAGAAAAAGCAATGCTACATATGCCCCTTTGAGGGCTTCTCCCGTGGTTTCATCCTGCTCCTTAGGGAGTGGGGTTTCACGTTAAATCTTCGTGTTCCATGTTTTATCTCTCTCTTATGCTCTGTTTTATCATTCCGCTTCCGCTTCCTATTTTCTAACATGGTATCAGAGTGGGTTCGATTCTCGAGGTTTTCATGTTCTTTATTTTTCGAGATTCGATGTTGATATTGAAGATGTATTTATGAAGATTATTGTATTGTTCAACTTCATATTCTGTTCAAGAGATTTTGTTTTTTTTTTGGGTTCTTTGGAACCCTAGATCTGTCCTCAGCCGCACACAACTCCCTTGAGGAACCGCTTCTCCGCTGCGCCTACAGAAGAGGTCCTCTCTAGATGATGCCGCACTAATTTCCATTTGGCGGCAATGGTCGAATCCCTAGGAAAATACCGCTTCTTATTCGTCAGCGGCTTCTCACGCATCGCGCATCAGGCTGTCGCCCCTAGCCGCGCAAGAAGCTTTATCCACATCGGCACCCAGGCGCAGATCGAAGCCCAGGCGCATCTCCTTGCACGCTGGCAGACTTCCATTAACCTTCAGGTGGTCCAGGAGCTTCTTCGCCACCTCCAACCTCCAAGTTGGCGGCATCCCCGCAGCCCCTTCGCGGCATCCTCGTAGCCAAGCAGGCGACGCTCTACCCTGAGCGGAGCACCATCCAAGCGAAGGGGCCCCAGATCCTGTTGCGATCCTCCTGGTCGCGCTCCCAACGGCGACTCTATGCCACATCTTATCCCAAGGCAAAGGCCTACCTCCCTCGTGCTTCCTCTTCTAGGCGGAAGAGCATCTCCATCACTAAAAGAAGGCGCAAGCGGCACCATCTTCCTTCCTCTCGATACTTGGCAGCATTGTTTTGCCGCACCACCATGCGAGCGACGAAGCTCCTGTTTCTCGCGTAAGGTGGCTGCTCCAAGCATGCATCTCCCTTACGCCCTAGTTCCAGTGGCATCAGCCCCCTCCAGTCACGTGATGCCCAGGCGGAGGCCTTCTCCTTCGAGCTCCCAGGCCCCACGACACTTCTTCATCCCAGGCGACTCTCAGGCGTTGCTCCGCTCCTTCTCTGTGCACTCCAGGCGCTGCTGCGCCTCCGCCGCTGCCCCCAGGCACGCCGCTCCTTCCCATCGTGAGGCGACGCGAGCTCCAGGCCCCTCGCGCAGGCCCTCTGTCGCCCCCTCGCGATTCCTCCTCCCTCGCGCAGAAGGCGCGAGGCCTCCTCTCGCTCCCGATCTCGGCGGCGACACCCTCCAAGCGGCGCTGATGCCTTGGCGACGCAGGCCCATCGCTAAGTTGAAACGAAAGACCCTATTGGGGGCGGCGTGGTTTTGAAAAAAAGGGGGATCCCTCGTGGGGACCCTAATTTCTAAGGGGGCTAATGGGCCTCTCTGGTTTAAAAATAAATAAATTAGGTGCTGCTGTATATTGGCCCAGTTGGGCCCTATGTTTCGAAAAATAGGGAGAGAGAGGGGCCGAATGAATAAGCCCAAGTGAGCCGGAAAGAAAAAAATGTGTTTCGAAAAAAAGGGAAGAGAGGCGCGTATTTAAAAAAAGGCGCGTACAAGAAAAAGCCGCACGCAATATATTTGAAAAAAGAAGAAGAAAAAATTGTCAACGTCTTAAAAAATTCGATTTTTTTTATAATGATGATTTGAAAAGCCGCCAAATGTGTGAACGGCTTACTTTGATGTTATTTCCCCATGTTATTGTCTTCTCCCAACTTTGTCGATGCTCGTTTTCCGACAAGTATGGGAGAAAGGGGGAGTATATGTAGAGTCACATGTATTCTCCATAGATTTCAGATTCGTCAGACCAGGCAGATTGTTCAGACTCTATAGTTGTTCAGACTCGACGTCAGATTCCGAGTCAGTTTCAGACACGCACGAGTATGTGGTCTTTTCAGATGTGCAGATGTTTGCCATCTTTTGTTCGTGGTCCCCATCATCTTTTCTTGTTGTTCGGCCAGAGTTTTCATGTGAGCCATAGGGACTCCAGAGTAAAGGACCATTCCCTATGCCATGTTGGCAAGGGTTTTCATGTGGTATCATAGAGACTCCAGAGTAGAGTACCATTCTCTGTGCTAGATGGGAGAGACCCAATTCTGCAATGAGGAGACTTTTTCAGACTCCAATCTCCAGCGACCGTGGACTCCGACGAGGATTGCACTTTCACGGCCTTTTCAGTTTGACCCTTTTCAGAGATGGAGCAGTTGTCCACATGTTGTGGCAGGCCAGAGTACTCTGACGAGGTGACTCATTTCAGTTGCAATGACTCTGACAAACGCAGTACAGAGCACATGCTCTCCGACGAGGAGATTCAGCATACTCACACTCCAGCCTGTTTGTCCTCCTCACCTGCACGGCATTAGAAGCAATGCCCTCGACAGCAGCAGTTGTGTGCGTTGAGTTGATATTGCCCGTAGTGTCCTGTAGCGTGAGTTGAGTTTCTTTCTGTTTGTCCAAGCTGAGCATTGCATGCCCCAGCTTGAGGGGGAGTGTTGGAGTATTCATTGTATGCATCATATATGAGGGGTCGGGATCTATTTACCTCATCCACAGGGGTGGAACTAGTATATATCATGGGGGGGCCATGGCCCCCCCCATGATTATTATACTTCACTTATACAATGTATTAAATTTTTAATACGGCCCCTCCTTAACTGTATAATAAATAATGTTGTTGGAAAAATGTTGCAGAATCATTAAATGGTCAAGTGGTAGAGTGATATGGCTATTATTTTGGAGATCAGGGTTCGAATCTTATCTGAATCAATTTTACTTTCTTTTATATTGTTTATCCAATCACTTCTAAAGTAAAATATTAAAATAATTTGATATAAAATTGTATCGAGTCAAGGGGCGGAAGTAGTATACATTATGCCCCCCATGATTATTATACGTCACTTATACAATGTATTAAGTTTTTAACATGACTCCTCCTTGATTGTATTATAATTAATGTTGTTAGAGAAATGTTTGTGGATCATTAAATGGTTAAGTGGGAGAGTGGTAAGGTTATTATTTCAAAGAACAGGGTCCGAATCTTATCTCCATCAATTTTACTTTCTTTTATATGATTTATCCAATCACTTCCAAAGTATTAAAATAATTTGATATAAAATTGTATTCGAGTTTATTTATCTCTCCCATTATTTTCAGTACTCTTTATAAATTTTATTGTTTCCTTTTAACCATGAACTTTTTTTTTTCAAAATTTCACTTGATAATTTAGCCTTTTTAGGATGGATTCGGAGAGGCTTAAATTAGTATATTTATCCAATTTTAAAAATTTTCACAGAAAATACCTATCTATTTGAAATTCTAAAATTAATAATAGATTTAAATTCTACGTTTATCAAGATTGAAAGAGGTTCATTTTAAAATATTAATTCTATTTAAAAACATCGTTCAAAAATACATAGATTTTTCTATTTTTTAGTATACATAATAATTGTATACTCGGCCCCTCCTTCGTGAGATTCCTGGTTCCGCCCCTGCTCATCCATGTCTTTAGTCCCACATCTACCTGTGGTGGGACTTGGAAGCTCTGTGGAGGCTATATAAGGAGCCCCAGACCTCCTGTATCCATTGAGAAAAAGCAATGCTACATATGCCCCTTTGAGGGCTTCTCCCGTGGTTTCGTCCCGCTCCTTAGGGAGTAAGGTTCCACGTTAAATATTTGTGTTCCATGTTTTATCTTTCTGTTCTTATGCTCTGTTTTATCATTCCGCTTCCGGTTCCTTTTTTCTAACAGCTGTAAATGCAAATCACTAGTACCATCAGTAGAAACCAAGTGCTCAGAACATACTTGGGGCATGCTCGATGATGGAGGAGGCCCATGAGCATGAAGTCGTATAGACCTGTAGCAAAAAGATGGAAGCTGTTGTTGGATGTGGTGGAGGAGGTGGTGGTGATGATGGTGAAGGTGGTGGAGATGAAGAGACCGAAGGAACTAGAGATGGAATGAGAGACGTAGTAGTCGTAGGCATGCTAGAAGAACTGGAGGTAGAGGCATGTATACTACCTCTTCTTCAAAATCCCAAGGAATAGACCTATCACATGTAGGAGAGAAAAACATAATAGATTCAAAGACAATGACATCCACACTAGCATAATGTTTTTATCGTACCGGATCAAAACAACGATATCCCTTTTGAGTTCTGGAATACCACACAAAGACACACTTGACAGTTGTAGGAGAGAGCTTGTCATGGTCAAGAGATGTATATTGTACAAAGGCAATAGTCCCAAACACTCGATAAGTGAGGGAGACAAGATCCTTCTTAGGAAACACAATCAAGAATGGAATCTTTTCTCCCAATACGGACGAGGACATACGACTCACCAGGTAGCAAGTAGTTAGAATCGCATCCCCCCATTAGGAATGAGGAGCACGACTCTGAATTAAGATGGTTCTGGTGACATCCAAAAGGTGACGATATTTGCCTTCGGGCGTCGGCCACCCCTACCCTGTTTTGTTGGGATGTATAGGCACATGGAGTCTGATGTATAATACCAAGGATCCTGAAGAACTATGAGAGTTATAAGCTACAAATTCTAACACATTGTCGGGATGAATATACTTGACATTTGCTGAAAAAACGTTCTTTATTTCATTAATACAAGACCGAATGACATGACCATCATCAAACTTATTTTAAAGTAGAAATACCCAAGACAACCTGAAAAAATTGTCGACAACAACAAAATAAAATACAAGGTTGCAGAAATCGGTAGTCGGTACTCGGTCGGTGGGGTCATTGACTAGGGATTAATCGACAGTCGGGCGACTAATCGGATTTATCGGCCATTAGTCGGTTTTGAATTTTTTTTATTTATTTTTAATATATAAATCATTTTTATACATATATTCTTATATATTTGCAATATAAATATTTATATATATATATTCCTATATATTTGCATAGATTCGAACATTTTCTATACTATTATAATCAAACAAATGGAGTAATTGACTTTAAATATAACATTAAGCATGTTAGAATAGGTTTGATTTAAAAAAGCAAAAAAACCTCTATGTAAAGGTCAACCGAGTAGTCGGTCCGATTAGTCAGGTTGACCGACTAATGGCCGACTAGGCCTAGTCGAGTCGGCTACTCTCCTGACTCGACTAGTCGGACCGACTAGTCGGCCTAATCGGCCGACTTTTACAACAGTGATAAAATATGTGTCCATGGTGGTTTGTGACACGACTTGGACCCCAAATGTCAAGATGGAGTAACTCAAAAACACTACGACTACTACGACCCTGAGGACTCCGATATGTAGATCAGCGGTGCTTCCCAGGCTGGAAAGCCTTGCACCGAAGGGTATAGCAAGGAGAATTATAGGAAGCACGTGACACAACTTTTGTAGGTGAAGGTAACTGAACCGGAGGTGCCATACATAAGGAGAGACCGATCCAATGCGAATGGACGAAGCACCAACATATGAGGATTGGACTAGTCTATAGAGACCTTGCTCACGGCCAGATCCAATCACCATGTCCATAAGAATGTCTTGAAACACAGGAGAAGACGGATCAAATATGACACGATAATATAAGTCTTTTATTATAGATAGTAAATTCATAGAAAAATTAGGAGCATGAAGAACATTATGTAGACACATTATCGAAGTCAACTGCACCTCCTCCTGTCTAGTAATGGGAGAGTGGGTCCCATCTGCTATAACTACAGATCTGCCTCGCTAAATCAGTCTGTATGCACTAAACTGCCCTCTATCACCATAGAGGTGATGTGAAGCTCCTGAATCCATAATCCATTCTGACAAATCTGCTCTGTAACAACTAGTAAAAGCATATGCAGTACCTGATGTGGTGGCAGATGCTGACGCAACTACCTTTGAAGATCTTGATGGAGTAGTAGATGACCTAGGTACGGGCATGATCTCTCTCAGTCTTGCCTCAAGCTCATCAAACCTCTGATCAGATGCCGAAAGAGGAGCATCGAATATCTGATTCTGCTCTGCAACACAAGCTGAAACATGAAAACCATGCTTAGAGTAGCATGTATCCTCAGAATGACCTGGTGGTGCTACTGATGGGGTCTGTGGCGGTAAATGTACTACTGACGGAGTTGAATACCCCCCTACCTCGGGTATTACGCCCTCTGTACTGTGTAGAACTCCATCTACATGAGATGCGACCATAGACGAGGTGGAAGCGACTGCTGAGTAGCACCACCGGGTGCTATAGAAAGCCTACTCAATTTGTGGTATGCCTCCTTCATTGGAGGTATAGTGGCATCGGTAAGAATTTGTGTTCGAGCTGTATCATATTCATGATCAAGAACCGCGAAAAAGGCTCCGTTCATCATCGAATTTCTGTAAGCCTTGAGATGTTTTGGCGAAGCAGTCAAGAGAATGAAACCATGAAGCTTCTCAAACATACCCCTGCGAGAAGTATAAAGGGTATGAAGAGGATATCTGTTCTACTTTGATGTGAAGATATCACATTGCAGTTGCAGTATCTTCAACTCATTCTTCGCCTGTGAGTAAGTAGCAACGAGGAAGTCCCACATCACCTTTGCTGTGGGATGATTCTGAATATCATTGGCTATCTCCACGGACACAATCCTAGACAACTAGACATGCGCATATGCGTCATCTGCCTCCCATGAGGTATTAACACCAATCTTGTTGATTGGTTCGTCATGCGTCAAAATGTGCTTCTTACCGTTGCACTGCATTAGGTTCATGAATTGCATAGCCCATAACTCATAATTAGTCCCATCGATCTTAACAATGAGTGTTGGACCTTTAAAGGCACCCAATAATGGGATGTCGAACTTGGAGTCGCCCTGTTATCTGATATGATGACGACTGCTACGAAGTCTGGGATGTAGACAAGGATGAACACATCTATACAGACATACATGAAGATGGTTGTGGGCGTAGACTCGTAACACATCCTTTTTCATTCGTTAGAGGCTTCTCCGGGTAACTAGGTGGTTTAGATGATCAAAACCACTCTAAAAACCTTAAAATCAGCCCGAACAACAATCAAATCACTCTTGGCAGCGATTTCTAAGCCTAAACAGACGATGATGGTGACCTTTAAGGCACCACGAGAGTTGGCGATAACCCTCGGGGCTATAGGTGACGATAGAAGCCCCCTTGGGTGGTAAAGAAGACCGCTAGGAGGCCTTTCTTGGGGCGACGACGGCTGCAGCGGGTGGCTGTTGCTGTTGCTGCTTTACAGGGGCGGTATTGGTGGTCGCAAGTGGTTGTTGCGGCTGCGGTAGCGGCAGCTGTCTGTGGCTGCTGCTGTCGAGAGAGAGAGGAGATAGCGTCCTCTAGGGCTTAGGTGGGGAAGGGGCAGTTAGGGCGCATGCTTCGGTTTAGGACTGTCGCTCTGATATAAAGGAAAAAGAGTTGATTGTATTTCATTGAGACCCTAGTGCTCTCTTATATAGGAGAAAAATCCTGAAGGAAAATTACATAAAGTAGACAGAAGCATAAGTAAATATAAATAAAGAACAAATAAAAACATCTATCTCAACAGACAACAGAGATATCATAGTTTGAATAGATCTTATCCAACCTAATTGTAGGTGCACGCTATTGGAATATGCGTCATTGTAGTGATGGGTAATTGAATCGCTCGAGGGTCTAATTACCACATCTAGTACTTTAGTCCCGCATTGGCTATTTGTGGGACTTGGAGAGTCAGTGTGAGCTATATAAGAAGCCCTACACCCATTGTATCAGATGAGAAACTTCAATAGAAGAATCGACCCTTAGTGGCGTTCTCCCATGGTTTCATCCCGCTCCTTACGAAGTAGGGTTCCACGTAAAATTCCGGTGTTTTTCCTTATTCTTTATTTCTTTATATCTGATATTATGCTTCCACATTCTAGTTTTCTACATGGTATAAGAGCGGGTTTGCCTCGAGGATTTTTATGTTCTTTATTTATGTTCGAGATTCGAGATTCAATTCTAGGATTTTTGTCGAAACCCTAATTCACGATTTGGTCAAGATTCTATTTTTCTTGAACTTGAAGATGATTCTATTTAGTATTATTTTGTATTATTCTGTTCTGTGATCAAGTCCAAGTTTTGAAGATGGCATCGTCAAGTTCAAGGGAAATATATGTTTCTTGGAAGTTGGAACCCTAGTTCTGTCCATCATTCAGAAGATTACACCGGCATCGACATCTATGTTCTAGGGTTCCACATCTGTACTGGAACCTTAATTCATGGCCTCAAATTTCAACGAAATTCCACTGAATTTTTTCGAAATTTCCATTTCTCTAGGTCACCGAAATCAAAATGCTACCTTATTTCTTTTTCTAGGATTTCAACGAAATATCACCGAAATGTCAACGAAATATCATCGAAATTGTATGTCATTCCAACGAAACAAAAAAGGGAATCTACACTTTACTTTCATCGAAATTTGCATATATTAATGATTTTTCCACTTATTTATCCATCGATGTATTGAGTTGTTAGAGTGTTTTATGTTATTTGAAGAAGTTTCTTTAGTTACTTTCTAAATTTTGGATTTAAATCCAAACCAAATCAGTTAGCCACAAGATTTAAGAATTAAATTCAAGTTTTTAACTGAAGAGCTTTATTTTTTTGTTCTTTCTTTATTAATATATATATATATATGTTTTGATTAGTTGTTATTATATGTGTCATCTCATTCTTATTGACAAGGTGATTATCATGACTTTTGCTTCCAGTTTAGCATACGATTTTGACTCTATAAACACGTTGCTCTACATATCAACATGTGTGATGATTATGACAATAATATTACTTCAGAAGTTATATTTGCAATAATATTTTACAAATAAGTGTGCATTTCTATTTTATTTATTGACTTAGGAATATTAAAAACCTTAGTTTGTGGGAAAAAGTCTAGTTTAGAGACATTTTCAAGATTTTTGACGATTTCACCAAAATTCTCCGAAATTTCTCTTTTCCGATATGATGAAATGAAATTGAAATCCGAAAATTAAGGCTTTGATTTCTTGGGACTTCTCTCTACTACAAGGAGTGTTTACGGTTGTGTGAGGGCTAGGTTGTTAGCAACCTTCAAAATCATGCGATCGTAAGTATTTGTCTACTATCAGGTTGGATATAGATTATGCTTGTAAATGCTATGCAATTTCTTGGTTTTAGTTAACATGTTTGTATCGTGTATAACATATCTTTTATGATCACAAGCTATACAATGCATCTATTAGACGTACATGTTGCAAAGATTTGTGTTTGTGAGTGTTTGTGTGTGCCTTATTGTATTCCTACAAGTAAATATTTTTCTATGCTGAAAGTATTTTGGTTAGATATAAGTTCTAAGTTATCATATCAATCTTTAATTTCTTATATAAGTTATCATTTTGCTAGTACTCTTTGTCGGCCTATGTTTTTCTATGGTATTATTGCATGTGTCACCATTCTTTTCATATTAAAGAAGTGAAACCAATGACTTCTAATTTAAGTTCTAAATCTGATTTTGATTTTGAGCAGTATACTACTTTTTTATTGTTAGAGCGATTGGATGGAAATTTAATGTAACATATTATGTTAATATCTTACTATTAGAAAAAACTGTGTATTTCTATCTCATTTATCGAGTTAAAGAATACTAAAAACCTTAATTTTCGAAAAAATGAATTTTAATTAATTTCTCAAATTTCCAGTCATTTCATCGAAATTCCACCGAAATTCCACTGAATCTCTTTTCAGGCTTACCGAAACAAAATCGAAATCCGACATTTAAGACATTGCCTTAATTCATGGCTGTTCCAGAAATCGAAAAGCCCATCTTCAAGTCAAGTTTAACGGTTCTCAACACCTTCTTGCACGCAAATCTACTATCTCGCAAGAAGCCAAGTCCCATTAGGGGGGCAAGTCGATGAATAATGGCAGCGAGGCTCCTGCATCTCCAGGTAGCAAGCTCTTGATTGTTGATCCAACGCCTCCATTGTGCAGGAGACTACCCCCAATGGCAATAGCCCTGATTAGGGGCAGCGACGAAACAAGAATTCCCTTGCGTGATGGTGCACCTCCTGGCCGCACCCCACATGTGGGGCTCTACCCTCCATGCTCGCGCATGCCTCTCCTAGTCGCAAGGCGCGCACCCCACGACCCTTCCAATTTGGCGGCGACATCCCCCGGGCAACGACACCTTCAATCAATGCCGCCGCCACAAGGTGGATTCAAACCACACGTCACAGCTGTAGGCATGAGGATCTCCCCAGACAACGACTCCTTCCTCTTCTTCCATGGTAGCAGTGGCATAAGGGTTTCATTAAGGGAACCCATGAGCGGCAACGACAACTTCGAAGAATCCCCATCGGGGCTTGGAGACAGTACGATTTGAGGCTCCAAAGTGGGAACCCTAAATAAGAGCCTAAGTGGGCTGTTGTTTTATTTAAAAAAAACAAAAAAAAGGGGAGAAGAATGTGGGTTGCAGTTTTAGGCTCAACTGTGGGTTGTATCTTCTGGAAAAAAGAAAAAGGGGCTAAGAGGCTTTGGGCCCTATCTGGACCATTGTTATTTCAAAAAAAGAGGCAAGCGTACAAAAAAGCCGTTCACAAAAAGAAAAAATCATACAAAAAACTTGTACAAAAAAGGAGGGAAAACCAAGAAAAAAAGAATAGCCATGAAAAAAATGAAAATGGTGATTTGAAAAAAATTTATGAGGTTTTAAGATTGGCTTATTGGTTTTTTCCCATCTTGATTTTTCTTCTCTCAACTTGGTCGATGTCTCCAATTCCGACCAATATGGGAGAAAGGGGGATTATGTGTAGAGCTTTACATGTTTCCAATTTAGATTCCAGACCACTTGTCAGACTGCCAGATTCAAATTCTACATATGGTTCAGAGTCTTCAGTTCAAGGCACACATGTGTGCGTTCTTTGTTTGAGCTATCCTCATATTTGATATGGTCGGCTCATGGTTTTCATATGATCCATAGGGTCTACAGAGTAGAGATCCCAGTCTCTGCCATTGTGGGCTAGGGTTTTCATGTGGTTTTATAGGAACTCCAGAGTGGAGATCCCATTCTCTCATCCCATATAGGAGAGACCTAGTTCTCTGATGAGGAGACTTTCATACTCCATTCTCCAGCGACCGTGGACACCGACAAGGATGTTTCCACAATTTTTTCCAGATTGGCCCTTCAGTGAGATGGAGCAGTTGCGGGCCAAAGTTCTCCAGGTAGAGACTCATTCCAGTTTCAGTGGCTCTGCCGGACGCAATACATAGCACATGTTCCTCCTCACCAACACAACGTGAGAAGCAACGTCCTCCACAACAACCGACCGTAGAGTATGCTTTGAGTTGATGTTGTATGTAGTACCTTGTATTATGAGTTTGAGATTTCTTTCTATTTGTCCAAGTTGAGCATTGCATGTTCCAGCTTGAGGGGGAGTGTTGGAGTATGTGTCATTGTAGTGATGGTAATTGAATCCCTTCAGGGTCCAATTACCACATCCAGTGGTATAGTCCCACATCAGCTATTTGTAGGACTTGGAGAGTCAGTGTGGGCTATATAAGAAGCCTCACACCCATTGTATCAGATGAGAAACTTCAATAGAAGAATCACCCTTAGTGGCGTTCTCCCGTGGTTTCATCCCTCTCCTCACGGAATAGAGTTTCATGTAAAATTTTGGTGTTCTTCCATGTTCTTTATTTCTTTATATCTGTTATTATGCTTTCACATTTTTATATCTGTTATTACGCTTTCACATTCTAGTTTTCTACACACCCTATATTTGTGTGTGTTAAGGCATAAGAATATATATTGCATGTTCTTCATGGAGAGGGTAGTTTTTTAGGATTTTATGTTCCTCGTACTCTTTCGTCATAATGGATCTCTTTTTGGTTGGGATTTTTTACCCCTTACTTGGAGGGATTTTATCATGCAAGTCCCTATGTTCTTGTGGTGGGTTGGTCCTTATGGGAAACATTTTCCAATAAACTGGTCATAGCAGAAGGTTTTGGTTCTTCTAGGAGGCTTTATGTGTATTTAATACACACTAAGGATATTTACACAATTATTTGTGTATGACATCTTTCTCTTTTACGCTAAGACTTCTTGCACCAAATCGATTCTATTCTAGATTCATCCTCAAGGATGAAGAATGAATTTGATATTGAAAAGTTTGATCACAATGCTAACTTTGACATGCAGAAGATCAAGATGGAGGCAGTCCTTATTCAACGAGGCATGACACAAGCAATAAAGGGATTTAAGATGATATCTACTACTATGTCCCATGATGAGAAGGAAGAGATGGATGCAAAAGCGAGGGAAAGCATGTAACTTTGCCTATCTAATGACGTGCTTCATGAAGTCATGTAGGAGACCTCGACAATAACTATATGGCTAAAGTTGGAGAGTCTATACATGATGAATGCTCTCGTTAATCGTCTTCATTTGAAGCAACACCTCTTTATACTATGTATGGTCGAAGGTACCTCTAAAAATTCTAATCTACATATGCTTGGTTTGACCATCTCCGAGTTCGAAAATATCAAGGAAAAAATGATAAGATCGGTGTTGTTGTCCTTATAGAAGCACTTTATGGAACCCTATCTATGATGGTAAAATTTTGTTGGATGATGTGAAATCTACTCTCGAAGGAGTTGATCAATTATAAATTGGCGAGCACATTGACTAGTGACAAGAAGGCTGAAGTGGAATATGTGAGAGTTTAAGTTATGCGACAAGGACATCTGAAGAATGTTAAGATATTGATAGACCATTTTAAATGAGATATTAGTACATTTTATTCTCTTTTAGGCTAATTCTATTTTCGTTATTTCTATTTATGGTCATTCTATTTTTCGCTTGTATGGGTCCACGTACTCCAGGCGATGCTACTCCAACTCGCAAGCTTTGGTTTCTTCATGCGCGACTCTTCGCCAGGCTGTGGCGGACGCTGCGGGCATCCGTGCCATTCCGGCTGGCGCGAATCATTTGGACGAACAGGTGGAGGGGACGGCTCCTCCGAGGTCGGTTGCTTCCGATTGATGTTGGTGATTTGCGCGTGGCGTCTGCTTTCTCGGGCCGTTCTTCTTGTTTTTTTAATGAAGCTCCTGTCTTGGAATGTTCGTGGCTTGGGTGACGTGGTAAAACGGCGAACTCTGGGCTCCCGGCTCTTGGAATGGGAGTGTGATGTTGCATGTATTCAAGAAACTAAGCTCGCAACTCTTGACGATTATTCTTGGCGTTCCTTTGGTGCTGGCTCCTTCTCTGAATACCGTGCGATTAATGCGGTTGGTGCTGCGGGAGGTTTGTTGATTACGTGGCAGCCACGTTTGTTCTCGTTTAGATCCATGCTCGCAGGACGTCATGTTCTCTCGGTAGTGCTGGATAACGTCCGTTCGGGATCCCCGCTCGCTATCTCCTGTGTCTACGCTCCTTCGTGCCACGTTCTGCGACGGGAAGTTTGGGATGACCTTCGTACTGCGAACGAAACCTTCTCTTCGATACCCTGGATTATTGGCGGGGACTTCAACGTTACCATTGACACCTCTGATCGCCCTCGTGGTCGGGGTGGTCGTGATCCGGACTCTCAAGATTTTCGGGATCTAATTCATGACTTGGCGCTTACTAGTTTGGTTCCGAATGATATCTCCTACACGTGGCGGAATATCTCCTCTAGGTCCAGGATTGATCGTTTTCTTGGTAATGGTGTGGCTATGGACTCGTTCCCTCTCTGCTCTGTTGGCTCTCGTCCACGTGCCTTCTCGGACCACTCGCCTATTATTTGGGATGACGGATCTGGCCTTGCTCCTCGTGGCCTCTTTTGATATGAAAAAAGCTGGCTTCTGGAACCATCTTTTAAAGACATTGTTACGAACCACTGGAACCACTATCCGGCCTCGGGATCGGCGGCGGCAATTTTATCTCAGAAGTTATCCTCCCTCCGTCGGGTGCTTGTTGATTTCAAAGCTACCCTTAGGCATTCGCGCAAGGCTATTCGTTCCGAGGCTGAGAATATTATCATGCACCTGGACTCCTTGGAGAACGATCGTGAACTTTCTGAGGGCGAGCTTCTTGACCGCTCGAATGCTATTACTCGGGTTCAGGCTGAGGACAAAAAGCGTTGTATTGAATGGCGCCAAAGATCTAAGGTTAAATGGCTCAAGGAGGGCGACGCCAACACTTCCTTCTTTCATCGGGCGGCTAGCAACCGGCGTCGATTAAATTTTATTCGGAATATCTCCATCAATGACCAAGTGTTTTCGGATGATCGTGCGATGGGTAATGCCATCACTGAGCAATTCCGTCGTTCTTCTTCTGCCCTTCCCCCTCGGCGATGGCGTTGGCTCGGGGAGGGGGTCCCCCGGGTCTCGGACGCTGACTGCTCTCTTCTCACTCGGCCTATTTCCTTGGCTGAGCTTAAGTCCGCTGTGTGGAGCCTGAATGGGGATTCTTCCCCGGGTCCGGATGGATTTCCCGTCTCTTTCTACAATGATTTTTGGGAGGTGGTCTCGGGGGACGTCCTCGCGGTGGCTTCTGATTTCTGCGCGGGTAACCATGGCTTCGATCGTATCAACAGGGCGCACATCGTTCTTATTCCGAAGAAATCTCCCGCTCTTCACCTTGACGATTTCCGCCCTATCGCCGTCTCCAACGCTATCTATCTCATTATCGCTAAAACGTTGGCCAACCGTTTATCGCCGATCCTGAACGGCCTCACCTCACCGGTTCAAGGTGCGTTTATTAAAGGTCGACATATTGCGGATTGTATCCTTGTGGCCTCGGAAATTGTGGCCAATTGGAAGAGAGAGAAAAAGAAAGGTATCCTATGGAAGATCGACTTCTCCAAAGCGTACGACTCGATTGACTGGCGATTCTTATGGTCTGTTCTTCATCGGCGGGGCTTCCCAAATGCATGGATCTCTTGGATGCGCAGATGTATTTCCACGGTCTCTCTTTCCGTGCTCGTCAACGGCCGGCCGGTTGGCGGTCTCTTCCAGCCTCGTAGGGGGGTGCGCCAGGGATGCCCTTTAGCCCCTATGCTCTTTGTTCTTGCCTCGGATGTCTTGCCTCGGATGGTGCAAGGTGTCATTGATGCTGGCCTCACTGCGGGATTTCGGAAGGAAGGTTTATGTGTGCCTATTATTCAATTCGCGGACGACACCATTTGCTTCATTGAAGGGAACTCCGACGCGGTGGCTGGGATGGCGCATACGATCTCCCTTTTCGGTGATCTTTCGGGAATGACGATTAATCTTGACAAATGCTGTATGGTGCCTTTTGGTTTGTCGGCGCCTGAGGAGGCCGACTGCAGCCGTATCCTTGGCTCGCGGATTGGGGAGCTCCCTCTCCCTTACCTCGGTGTTCCTCTTTCGATTGGACGGAACCGCCTTAATGACTGGAGGGTGATCTTGGAGCGGGTTGAATCACGCTTGGCTGGATGGAAGGCTTCCTTGCTTTCCCGGGGCGGTCGCCTTGTTCTTCTGAAGTCGGTTCTCTCTGCAATTCCAATCTACTTCCTTTCGGTTCGAAAGTTGCCGGTGGGTGTTCGGGTACGTTTGGAAAAGTGCATGCGAAGATTTTTGTGGGGGCGGGCGGATGGCAGCGGCAGAGGGATTCATTTGGTTGCATGGGATGTCGTTACTCGGCCCAAGAAATTGGGCGGCCTTGGCGTTCGCTCCTTGGATCGGGTGAATGAGGCCCTGCTCTTGAAATGGGTGATTAAGATATGGGGCAAGGATGATTCCTTCTTTGGCAACGTGCTGCGTGCGATTTTGGGTGAGGACTGGAACTCCTTTATGCGCGGGAGCCGCCCTGTTCACTCTTCCCCCTTTTGGCGCTACATCTTTGATATTTATCAAAAGAATTGCTCTTTGTTCTCTCCGGTGCTGGGATCGGGTTCTATTTTCAAATTCTGGCTGGACGACTGGACGGGGTGTGGCGCATTCCGGTCTCGCTTCCCGCGGCTTTTCTCCTTGGCGTCTAACCGCCTGGCCACCATAGCCGACTACTGGCTCAACGACGGCTGGTGCCCCACTTTCTCGGGGTTCCTTTCGGACCAACGCGCCAACGACCTGGCCTCCCTGCTGGAGGCTCTTTCCTCTTCCACCTCCCCCTCTGGCGGGAGGGACCACTGGGCTTGGAGGGATGCTCCGTTCTCCTCTCGCAAGGCCTTCTTTGCTTTGCTTCCGACTCCTCCTCCCCTGGATGCTTCCTTGGTTCGTGACTGTGCTCTCTTTTGGGGGCTCCGCCTGCCCTCTAGGATCACCTTCTTCTTCTGGGTTTTTCGGCATAGGAGGCTGATGACTCGTGACCGGTGTGCTTCCTTCCTCCACACTCCAAGCATGCTGTGCCAGCTCTGTGGGGTGTCTGATGAATCGGCTGACCACCTGTTCTTCCTTTGTTCATCGGTGTCTCGGGTGTGGGACGAGGTTGCTTGGGCTCGCGCGGCCGATACGGAAGACTTCTGCAATATCCTTTGGGCCAACAGAAGGAGTCCCCGCTCGCATCTGCTGGGCCCTTTGGCGCGCCTTTGGTCGATCTGGAGGGCTCGCAACGACTCCATTTTCTCGGGCGCGCGCTTCTACGAGGAGAATGCCACTTCCGCGGCTACCATGTTAATTACTGATTGGTCTAGCTAGTTAGGCCTCGGGGCCGGTTGTCGCATTCCTTGTTTTTAACTTTGGTCTCTCCTTCTTCCTCCCTTCTTCCCCCACTCACGTTGTAAGTATCTCGTTCTCTTTAATAAATTATACTGGGGTGAACACCATCGAGTGTCTCCCCCTTCTTTGAGCTTTCAAAAAAAAAATCCGAATGTTGGCCTGTGAACCATAAACATGTGCAAAGAATGAATGTAGCAGAAATGAAAATGTTAAGGTGGATGTGTGGACACACACATAAAGATCGGATTCAGAATGATGTAATCAGAAAGAAAGTTGGTGTAGCTCCGATCGAGGATAAGATGCGAGAAAATCACTTAAGATGGCTTGGACATTTGCAAAGAAGATCAGATGATGCACCAGTTAGGAGATGCGAGTGTTGGGATGTTGAGCCGGCTAAGAGAGGGTGAGGACGGCCCGAGAAGTGTTGGAAAGAGACCATACGAAGGGATCTTAATTTTGTGGATATAAGCCCGGGATTGACTCAAGATAGATCTGAATGGAGGCGAAGAATCCATGTAGCCGACCCTACTTAATTGTGGGAAAAGGCTTTGTTGTTGTTGTATTATTTCCGCATGGTATCAAAACATCGATCTTCGATTAGGGTTTTGTACTACCTCTTGGCCCATTCCTATTCACAAAGGCCTCTCTTCGGATTGGTTCAATGGCCTCCTTGGCCATTGGTCCATTCATCAATGTTGTGAGGAAACCTTGCACCAAATCAGGTTGAATGATTCGTCGACTTTTAGTCGGCTTCTTTATTTGATTGAATGATGCGTTTGAAGATTATTATGTATTCGTGATCTGTTCACGATCTGTTCAAGCTCTGGAAGATCATCATCAACAATCTTCGATTTCTGATGAACCTAGATTTTGTAATACCATTGCCAACACCATTTAATTGATTGGCATCTTCAGTTTGTTCCAGGGTTCTCGATGGCTAGCGATTCCTCCTTCTTTAGGCTATCAACGCACCTCTACGGGATGCCCAACTCCAGCGAAGAGTTCATAATCAGCGGCACCAGGTGGAAGCATGCAATTAGAGCACCTCTGCCAGCCGCTTCTTGTGACGATCCATCTCTAGCAAGTCTCCTCCAGCGCAACCAATCTCCAGCACCCTCTGATGGAGATCCTCCGATTGGCTATGAGGAGGAGCCTCCAATCCTCCAAGCATCTCTTCCTTCTCGAAGGTGGATCCGCTCCAGTCATCTAAGCGACACCGTCACCGCAACTCCTTCTAGCGGTAACTCTCCAGCGACACGTAGCTTTAGGCGACGACGCCCACATCTTCAGGTGGCTCCAGGCGAAGCCCCTCCAATATCCGACCGCAACATCCCTCGCGCGTAGGATCATGCCCTCATGACACGAGCCCTATCTCCTGGCGGCAGTATCAAGCATCTCCATATACCCCCTTACTTCCTCGCGACGATGAGTGCAGCAACAATGGACTTCAGCGGTGGTGGGTTCGTGGGAACCCTAGCGTGCATCACAGGGGGTCGAAACCCCTTCTCCCTTCCTAAATAGGGAGGCCTTCTTCTATTTGTTAGCCCTATTTGGGTTAAGTTTCAAGGGGGCCAAATTGGGCTTTAGTTTTAAAAAATTGGATGAGCCCAGTTTGGGTTGCAACTTACCAAAAAAGGGATTGCATTTTTAGGGTCCTGCTTGGGCCATGATCTCTGGGCCCAAGTTGGGCCATTCTTCAAAAAAAAGGAAAAGAGAAGAGAGTCCCAATAAAAAAAGGAGAGCGCCCACAGTTCTGTAAGCCAAATTGGGCTAAGTTGTATGTAGGTCCAGTTGAACCACGAGTTTTTTTTAAAAAGGGATCGTTCAAAAAAACCGTACGAAAAAAATGCGAAAGAACTAAGAAAAATTGAGAATGGATTAATTTAAAAAAGAGAAAGAGAGAGGGAGGGACGATAATTAAAGAAGGGAATAAATGGGAAAAATGATTTATAAAAATATTGCGAGAAGAAAAATCGAAAAAATATTGATTTGAAATTGGCTTATGGGATTTTTGTTTACCCCCTTATTTTCATGTTTCCTCCCAACTTTGTCGATGTCATTGTTTTCCGAAAAGTATGGGAGAAAGGGAGAGTATTATGTAGAGTTCTACGACCAGATTTTCAGATTCTCAGGATTCCAAGCCAGTCAGTTGTCAGACTCTACAATTTAGATTCATACTTGACGTTCAGATTGGTTCTAAGTCTTCAATATATGATGCACGCATGTATGCGATCATTATTTGTGTGGTCTCCATCTTTGTTTTCTGATCTCAAAGTTTTCACGTGATCCATAGGGACTCCGGAGTATGGATACCATTCTCTATGCCATTGTAGGCTAGGGTTTTCATGTGGTTTCATAGGGACTCCAGAGTAGAGATCCGATTCTAAGAGAAAGTATGGGAGAGACCTAGTTCTTCGACGAGGAGACTTTCAAACTCCATTCTTCAGCGATCGTGGACTCAGACGAGGATGTATCCACGACTTTTTTAGTTCGGCCCTTCAGAGATGGAGCGATTGTCCACATGATGCACAATCTTATACATGTGGCGGGCCAGGGTACTCTTACGAGGAGTCTCGTTCAGTTTCAGTGACTCTAACAGACACAGTATAGAGCACATGTTCTCCTATGAAGAGACCCAGTTCGACTCATACTCAAGCACGCTTGTTCCTCCTCACTTGCACATCATGAGAAGCAACGTCCTCGACAGCAACTGAAGGTTGTGTATGCATTGAGTTGATATTGTTCATAGTATCTTGTATTGTGAGTTTGAGTGATTTCTTTCTATGTATCCAAGCTGAGCATTGCATGCTCCAGCTCGAGGGGGGGGTGTTGGAGTATATGCGTCACTTGTGTTGATTGGTAATTGGATCCCTCCAGGATCCAATTACCACATTCGGTGGTTTAGTCCCGCATCTATCATTTGTAGGACTTGGAGACTCGGTGGGGGCTATATAAGAAGTCCCACACCCATTGTATGAGGTGAGAGAAACTTTAATTGAAGAATTAATCCTTTGAGGTGTTCTCCCGTGGTTTCATCCCGCTCCTTAGGGAGTAGGGTTCCACGTAAAAATCCCTGTGTTCTTTATCGTTCTTATTCTTTTTCTTTGATTACTCTTCCGCATTCTAGTTTTCTAACAGTTACTCTCATTCTCTCTTCTCCCTCAGCAATCTTCGTGATTCTTCTTCCCCAAATCCCTCACATACGTCGAGTTTTTTCTCTTCTTGCTCTCTCTTTCTTCCACCAAATTTTTTCCATCACTGAAAATTTTATTTTTCACCGTTTCATTTGCATCAATTGGTATGAAGCATGACATTCAGATCATCCTCATGATTTGACGATCCTTCCAAATGATCCAGGAAGCGCATCGCGAGGGAGTTTCAGTTGTAGTGTCGAAGAATCGCTCATAAAAATTCAGGAACTCTTTTTAGTTATACAATGCATATTGAAACAAATGATTGCTCAACAACAATCACAGGAAGGTCTATTCAATACCAAGCATATACAATACGATTCAGAAGCCTGTCAATGATTTTTCAATTACGGCATAAAAAAAATAACTAGAAAATCTCATGGATCCACGACTATCCTCTCAACAAAATTTGAACCACGTCAATTATCTAAGAACTGGTAAAGATAGCAGTAGTCGAGTAGTATGGTTCTGTTGAGGCAGTATATGTTTGGGAGGAGTAGGGATGGTTTGGTTGACTTTGTTGATGATGACTATGCATGAGATACAATGAGGAGATGACAACATATGTATCAAATGTCGGCAGATGTGTAGTTAGTTAGAAGGAAACATTACAACACCCAACAAAGTGCATTTGTAATCTACCATAGAATTGGAATATATGACAACAATCGAAAGAATGAACAAGGCAATGCGGTTCACAGTGCGGCGAGCTTAATTTTGGATACTAGATGATTATTATCTATTGTAATAGTTAAAGTAGCATCTACTAGATGAAAGAACATGCATCATAAGAGGACAAGCGATGGTAGCAACAAGATAGTTACATCAAGCATTCCAACGTACATGATGATATAGCCGTTGCCAATGACCAAGTTCATGATCCACATGAATTTGGTTAAATTTCAGTCTTATATCTCAAAGAGGACAGATATTTCTGATCCATCTATATGGAGTCTAGGTTAAAACCCTAAACTCTAAACCATAACCCTAAACCTTGCTTAACTAAGATCATATACATTATGAGATAATAAAGCCCATAGTTGTTATATATCACTTCATTCAAGAGGTGGTTGCACGTGGAAACAGTTAGATGAATATGATACTTGCATCAGACAACCCAACCCGTCATGATGATCAAGCTACTGCCGTGGACCAAGTTCATGTCTGCTGAACTTGGCTGGACTTCAGCTCATGGTCTGCTTAGGCTGTAAGGGATCTTAGTCTTATTCATTAAAGAGAGACATTTATGATGCGGCTAGATAGAGTTCGATTTAATTTGGAGATCGGTTGATTGTGTGTGATGTGGCTACAATTCACTGCATATAATATATTTTGTCTGACCTAGCAATGAGGGTGCAGTGCGGGTGTAGAGCCCTTGCCATACGGGCGGGTTCAATAGGGTTGCACCATGTATATATGTCTGTTAGGGTAAGGTGTGAGAACGTACTGCATGTTCTTCTAAGAAGTGCCATCTCTTAGGGTTCTTATATACATACTCTTTTTTCCATATAGTGCAACTTTCTTTATCTGTGACTTTTGCCTTTAATAGGAAGGAAATGTTTTCGCATAACTGTGATCTTTTGGTGATTGCTCGATGGATTGCTCTTGTCGAATTGTTTTTCAACATTCGTCATAATAACCATGATCACCAATATTCCCCTAGCAATCGACAAATTCTTGCCAGATGCTTGACATCTCGCATTGACGGCTTAGACAACACCTTATAAGCCTTTTATAACAAAGAAATCAGCAACCAAACACACCCAATGGCTATGCTTAGACGTGCCCTTAACAGTGTTCAGGCCATCAGCTCTATGAGTTTTTTCTTGTGGCTGGTCTGAGAACTCAGAAAGGTCTGGATCCCATGACTCAACCTTCCACGCATCTGCCACACTTGCATCCTGGTTACCGACTAACCCGACAAGTTTCGAAAATAAATCAGACAGAGACCTCTTCCCGACCATTATTGTTTCCAGGCCCTGAAGAATTTACCCGAGAATTTTATAGCTTTGGATTGCCTTGAAGGTTACTTGGTCATGGCTCGGTCTTCAAATCTTTCCATTCTTTGGTCTTCGGGTGTCATATACATACCTATGCATTGCGTACATACCTACACACATGCACATATGCTCAGTTTCATGCATGTGTTTAGGTGTGCATAAGCTCTTACATGTAAATCTTCAAAATCGTGAATGAAAAGAATGACAACTTTTCATCGGATTTGGTGTACATCATAACCATTTTTTACTTTAGATTACGGCCTACACCTTTTCGGTTGTTTAATTATGGTGACTACTGGGTTTGATTGATGTTTGATGCTTGACCTCTTGCCATTCATTGATTCTTCCAGCCTCTCTCTCACACACATGCAAATTTTCATGCATGCATATATACATGAACAAATTCTTCCATGTGATTTCTGAAAAAATATGGATGATAATCTGATGGTGAATGCATAGGATGTGAAAGGATACGTGTCTGTTGCCTGAGCAGGTCCATGTTACAAGCGTTGATTTTACACTACTGTCGGCATTTTCAACATTCTGGGTATACAACGACATGACTGCACGGAGGTAGCGAATTCATGACACCTGCTTTATTCAAGGATATTTTTTTATAGAAATGACTTAGGACTCTATTTGGAGTTGGATTATTGATCTCATTATAGATTAAAATGTGCATTATGTTGCAGATTTGATAAGGGCACGTGGTTCCTTCCATTCGCAGTGATCCCAGTTGTGGGGCCAGCTTTGTATCTTCTTTTGCGGCCCTCTCTCTCTGCTCTTCCTACTTCAATGATAACAAACAAGGAGGATAAAACACAATGAGGTCATCTTTGAATAAGTGAATGCAGAAATAGATGTGCCAACCTGGATTTTCGCACTTGGGGTTATGCATGTTACACATCCAGGAGGAGTGAGTAGGCTGCTATCATCCACTTAATACATTTTAATTGTATAGGCTCACCTTAGATTGCAAATTTGCCTCTGCAAAAGAAGTCTCTACTGTATTACCACATGATCCTAATAAAAATAAATATTTCTTACTCACAAGTTCTCCATCCATTGTATTACAAACATACAATCCATAGTTATCACACTTTTTATATGCTCTTTATTATATAATGTTTGATTTTAATGTGAATATTTTGAGTATTAAACAAGTTAGGACTGCGTAATATTCGTGGTTAATTCGTACAAGTTTGTCAAATGCTTGTATTTGTATCACGAATATCATTTTGTAATCCATATCATGATCGCATTTTGAATATATCATTCTTTAGTCAATATATTTGTGTGAAATCCGTATTTATATCGATATTCAAATAAAAAATATTAAGAATTAGACAATATCGATATATACATAACTACCCATTTTTATCCTTGGCAGCCAACTCTTTCGTGTATGAAAATTAAAACAGACACGTTGAGGGGACTAATATGGCTCTAAATACAATGTTATTATTTCCTTGATATTTGAGATCATTTGTTAATAAATTTCTATCACGAGGAGCTTTTAGTAAGTGTTGTCAAATCTGAGGTGCGATGTGTATTGCAGAAATATTGCTACAACGTCTAGGGATAAAATACCATAAGTTCTTCCACTAGATAGCGTGTGCGTGTGTGGTGCATGTGCATGTGCGAGCTTGGGGTTTATATGTGCATGCGCCCTTACTCACAAGTTTATACGTGTGTCCATGCACATATTTGTGTAGGTTTAGGGTTTATGCTTGTGGGGTATATGTTCAAGCAACCTTGTGTGCATTTATGTGCATGTGTACGCGCTATCGCTTTCTACCTTATGTCAAGAGGGTGTGTGGACAAGGAGCTGCATCTTTGTTAATCGAGAGGGATCTGCTCGGTCTTGCCGGATTTATCAAGGTTCTTGCGGCCTATGCTTGGGGATGGTCACTTGTTTCGTTTTTGGAGGGACAACTGGACAGACGGTGGTGTTATCTGCGATCGTTACCAGAGATTGTTTGCGTTGGCTTCAAATAAGGATGCGACTGTGGCTGAGGTGTGGGGAGACGGGTCCTGGTCTCCTACCTTTGTGACGGAGTTGTCGGATCAGAGATTGGGCGAGTTTCGTGTCTGTCTGGTCAGCTTTCCGAACGCGCGGGGTCGACGATGGGTTGTGACGCTTGGGGTTGGCGGGACGGTTCCTTCTCAGTTCGGAAGGCGTACAGATCTTTGACTGCCCAGGCCTCCAACGTGGATTCTGTGGTCTCGGGGGATTGTAGTATGCTCTGGGCATGGCGGATCCCTATCAGAATTAATGTCTTTCTCTGGCTTCTGAGGAGGGAGAGGCTATTGACAGCAACGAGGAGAGCAAGGCTCTTCCCCGGAGCTGTGGAAGAATGCTGTAGGTGCAGTAGCGCGGCGGAGGATGTAAACCACCTTTTCTTCGAATGTCCTAGTTCGGTGGATGTTTGGTGGAGAGTGGCAATCACGAGCCTCGATTGGAGCAACAAGGCTTGCTTTTGGGACTCTTGCAGGAGGTGGGGTGGTTTATAGGACGATAGACTGAAGGTGTATGCGATGATATGGTGCATATGGTTGGGCAGAAATAGTGTGATATTTTTGATGGGTCGATCAGTTCAGACAAGTTGATTGATGGTATATACTTTGATCTCATGAATTCCTTTTTGTTATGACTTGTTGGCCCATGTCCAAAGACTACACTTGATCATCAGTTTCAGTGATCAACAGCTCCAGTGATCTGATCGATCATCTTTCGTGTTATGTTGAAGGTTTTAAAGAGTTGATTTGATCGATCATTTGCATTATCTATTCAGGAGTTTACTTTGGGGTTTTCATGTTTGTCTCCTAAATTTTCATGGTCAAAGATGGATTTTAACCACCTTGATCTACCTCCTCGATTGATCACCACATTGACAATAGGCTTTTTTTGGTTAGCTGATTGATTTTCGATCGATCAACCTTTCCCACGATAGATGGCGGATGGATCACATCTAACGATATGGGCGATCATATTACCTGGAAATTCTGGAGCGACTGATCAAATTTTTAGGGATCCATCCTGTCGTAAGCGAGGAAAAATACTGACAACATCAAATTCTTCACGAGAAAAAGGATTGAAGTGCTAACAACAAGAGGCAGTTTTGGCAATATGATTACAAGTCACATACATCCTAAATTGTCGATCTCTGATAAATTGTGACATAAGTGGTTAATCAGAGATGAAAGCTATTAACTTACGCGCAAGCAATACGTGCACATGCCTATGATTCATGGTAACCTGATCTAGTAGATATCCGATCCAACCCACATGGTTTTGACTCCGAGTTATTAGATACTCAAGAGGTAGGTCCGGTCCGCGCCAAAATCGTATCTTCGGTTCTGTCACGTGTCACTTCCCTTTTGTATGCCATAGGCTTTTCGAACTGTATCTGAGCGTACAAGTGCGAAAGCCAAAAAATACCTCGACGTTTGAGCTCTTTCACCTCTCATCTCGCCCTCTTTTTCTGCAGTTCCCACTGAATCTCACTGGAAGAATACACTATAGTAAAATGAGTATATAGTGATGCTTTTATTAAATCTGGCAAGGGACTTAAGCCTGGGATGTTACAAACAAGGTCATCGAAGTTGGATTCATCGAGAGATATCTCGATCCCAACTTACTAAGCAACATCGTCATGGCAAAGGAAACGAATGGAAAAATGTACGTTTCCGATGACTTCACCGGTCTTAATAAGGCATGCCCTAGGGATGAATACCGCCTCATAATAATTCTGTCTTGATCTTTCTGAGCTCTAGACAAACTCATATGCATGGATGTGAACATTTTGGTTTAACGAGGTATCAGTATCAATATTCCCAAATCATACCATTTATAGAACTACTACTCATCCCCACCTATTACTAGAATATATTATTCCTAGCGTGCATCCATGCATGTGGTAGGTACTCATGCACTCAATTATGCATCGAACATGGAATCAAAATATATTAAAATCAAGATATATGGATTCTTAGCTTATGTGTCCATCATATAGTCATCCTAAACAATATGGATCTAGAATATACTCAACGAGTGGATGCATGATTTTTATCGAATACAAATTGTGCAATGTCCACGTAAGGATGTTAAAAACATGAAACACGTTGGAAGTTCCAGAAGGGAAACTCTCAAGTAAAGTTAAGAGGGATTCGTGGTGTTGGATAGATGAGATGTTCTTGGACAAGATAGCGTACAATGTTGTTTCTGGTCCTAGCTAAGTGTTCAGGAGCTCGCTCGGGATTGTGCTAGGATCTGGAGTTGGCAGATCTCTGTTCGCATATAGATTTTCTTATGGTTGCCAATGAGATGGAAAATTATTATTGGTGTTCAGAGAGCTAGATTTTTTCCTAGGGTGAAGAAGACATGTGGAAGGATGCAGTGAAAGCGGCAGAAGATACTCATCACCTCTTTTTAAGTACCCTGGGTCAAGGGAGGCATGGATATATGCCAAATTTCCCGGTATTCCGTGGGGGATGTGGACTCCTTTTGGATATTTTGAGATTTTTATCAGTTATGCCCCTTTGAGATATTGCAACATCATTTATACCTCTTTTTTTTTAATATCAGTTGTGCTCCTACCTTCTTGTAAAATTTACAGCTATCTCCTTTTGTAATATTAGTTATGCCTTTACCTTAACAGAAGAACATAACTGTGAATTTTGCAAGAAGATAGTGGCACAACTGATATTCCAAAAAAGAGGGGTATAGCTGATATTGCAATATCTCAGAGTGGCACAACTTATAAAAACCCATTTTTTGTCGAGATTGGACATGTTCAGTCAATGGAAGAAGGATTTGTGCGCTTATTTGGGCGATCTAGCTAGTTGGAAACAATGTCATTTAAATGGTGGCAGGTTTTATTTTGAAAATATTCTTGAGCATGCCAATGCTCGGATGATATATACTTTTGGATAGGTCTTTAAAGGAGATAGTTTCTTAAAAGAATGTCAGGTTTGATTAATTTGACTAAGATGCAACGCACATGTGCATACACATGCGTATCCACACGTGCATGCACACACATGTATATATGTTTGTATGTATGAATGTATTCGAGTTTAGGGGCGAGTTCGGGATTCGGTAGACATAAGCAACCCCAGATCAATACGCACATGATAGTAATATTTAAATCCAAATACTTAAAAAAATATATGTATCACATACTACATCAATTATATTAGATGCTTTTTGATCTATACTATATGTACAATTGGATATACAAAAGATAGGTAAATCGATATACAAATCCATGCACAATTGATGCTCTTCGAATTTTTATATATCCTAAGAAATGCAACTTTGACGATTAATATTCAGTAAAAATAGTATTCTAAAGAAGAAAATTAATGGTAAATTTGAAAAAAATGGTTCCGGCTCCACCTCTGCGTCGATTCCCAATTAGAAACCTCATTTTTCAAATATAACAAAGAGGTGTCTGATTTATCAAATAAGTTCCGCGACCCTTATATATCGATGTTAAACCATGAAGTTGAAACTTCATGTCCCTTTTTATGACATTTGAAAAATGAGGCTCATAATTGAGAATACACGTATAGTTGAGGCTTTTTTTGTAATTTACTAGAGATGGATCTTGGTATAAATTTAAAGACTTCAGGGGTTTTGGTATAATTAGGCAAGTTTTTGGAAACCATGGTATAAAAATCCCTTAAATGCTTAGATTTAAAAATAAAAATATTATAAAACTATTTTAAAATGTTTAAAACATGCGAGGGTAGAAAGAGAAAGCGAAAGAGAAAGTTAACACAAATAAGAACCAAATAAATCACGTTTTTCCTGATACCCGACAAAACATAAAATCGAATATATAATAGGCTAAATTGCGAAAAAGATCCTTAACTAGACACCTAATTTAAATCTACTATCCACATTCTAAAAAAGTTAACAATGAGTTGCACGATCTTTGATATTTGTTGCAATCTAGCTTTGAGCTATTGTCATTCAAGGCTAGAACGGGAAAACAAGCATATTAATTCCTTCAGTTCAATACCATATTGAAACAAATCTTAAAAATCAGATAATGTATTATTACTTTTTAAAGTTTGGGTACGACATTGAAATCATGTGTAAAGCGTCTTTTTGATAATTTACTCTATATATTATCAATATACAGATGCAAACTAGTGTTTGGAAATTTGAACCGGGGCCAGGACCGGTCCAGTTCTTGCCGATTTGAAAGTTGAAATTTTAATAAACCCTCCAATACAACATATTATTATTAAACTGCATTGATTTTAAATATAATTAAATTATTGTTATTCTATAGAGCATCTAGTTCAAATAAACGATATGTACGATGTTTAATGAATGTGGAATCTGCTTAAACTAGGCGCATATATCGCGACTGACAGGAGCGGGCTTCTCTTCTTATCCATCGGAGAGAGCCTGGATCATTTTCGAGCGAGGAAACAGCTGTCCCTGACTAGGACTAGCGCTTCCTGTTTTTCGATAATCTCGAGTGCAGTTGACTTATATCCGGAGCCCATCGAGAGTGCTGTTTTTGGCGCTTTCGTCGAGTTATTGAGACTTCAGGACTTCAAGAGACCTCTTTCAGGCATGTGCCCCCCCATTCGATGTTGTATATAAAAAATATATTTTATGTATAATGCAAAATATTTACATTGTCTATGTATTTTCTTTATATTTCAAGTATATTTGATTGTATATTTTATATACATTTTATTTTATTTTGATTTGATTAGTCGGTTGAACCATTTTCCCCACTGATTATGTTTAATCCGATTTCAAATAATGATGACGCCAACATCTGGTTGAACCGATTTGGTTACATGAGCCAACCTGATCTGACCATTTTGGTAAAATATCTGTTTCGATGTCCAATTCAGTTTCAAAAACATTGGTGCAGACGAATCCATATGGAGAGAATCTACTTAACGTAAAACTATTTTCATGTTCGCTTGGGCTCGAAAGTTCGTGTTCATTTTATACTAATTTTTACTTTGATTAAGGTTCGTTTGAGAACAAACCTCCAATAATGTCTTCGCTTGTCTATTGAGAAGTAAGATTTATTTCGAGGTCTGTAATCGATTAATAGAATCGAAAAAATATCTAAAATTTAAATTTCTTTCCTATTCTTAACTTAATACAGTGTGGTTGAATTTGGCCCGTATTATGGCCTGTATCGAACAATGGCAAAATTCTCAATTTATAACGAGTTAGTGATTAATTACATTTAGCCCTCAAATTAACAAAAAACATACATGAACTTCTCAGACCAGATGAATATTATCACTACGCTTCATCGCAATTAATCATGAGTTGCAATTTTGCGGCAAAGCCCCCCACATTTTAGTGATTTGGGTACCACTCACTTTTTTCCGACAGTGTGGACCAAGATCACATAAAGTACAGGGACTTGTCTATAATTTACTCGAAAGAAAGAAGAGCACATTAATAAAATAATGGGGCCTATAGCAGAAAAAAACCACGTGTGAGTACTGTGACTGATACATTTTTCCATAAAATAATACCCTCTTAAAATTTAGAATATCGTTAAGGGCGATCGGTTTGGGAACAAGTAAGAATAAAGACATGGAATAAGGAGAATAATAGTCTATTATTTGTTTAGTTAGATAGATAGGAATAAAATGGAATAAGGTGGAATAAGGGTATATAAGATAGAATAAAGATAGGAATAAGTGCGGAATAAGGTAAAATTATGTGATTTAGATGAGAATAGCTGTACTCTTGGTAGGGATGAGCATGGGCCGGGTTGGGCCGGGCCCTGAAGGGCCCAGGCCCAGGCCCATATAAAATTTCGGGCCTTGGGCCGGGCTCACGGCCCGCGTTTTTTTATTTTTGGCAGCCCAAGCCCAAGCCCGGCCCAATTTACATGGGCCGGGCTTGGGCCGGGCCGGCCCATATAAATATGTTGCATGAGTAAGGTTAATGATTTTATTTACTATGCTTTTGTGTAGCACTATGAAATAACAGTTAAGTTTATCCTATAATAAAAAATTACAATGAAGTGAAACCTAGTAAATTCTTGATAATATAGGCGGATAACGAACCTGAGAACAATGGTAGTGAATCATACAATTCACCTAGATTACAGTCCAATACTGCCACAGCTTTATCATCTCTCCAATATTGCCTCCACAGCTTTGTCATCTCTCCAATATTGCCATACATATCAGTGCATATCCACTGCTTTATCATCTCTCCAATAATTCCAATTTGCCATACCTATCAGTGCATATCCACAAGTAATCAACTTGTTCATGAGCAAAAGAACAAGTTCACAGAAACAACACAAGAGCAAGTGATATCTCACATATTAAGTATATATGAATAATGAAATTTCGGAGGAATCTTGACTTGTATATGTCATGATACACAATTGTTAGGCTAAATATGTTTGACGAGTGGCTCTTTAATTAGAGAAGTCCAGAGCTATGTATCCAGTTTTGCAGGTTTTGGCTCTGTTTCCTCCTATCTTTTTTGTCTTTCTGATGAGAGGTATGGGTAGAAATTCCACTCTATTTCTCTAAAAAAGTATCCACTATCCAGTTTTGCATGGTCTACTTGACCTACATGGATTTTCCTTGATCAAACTTATCGTATATATATTTGAAATCATTGATATATTACAAAGTTGCATCATGTCCTGAAGTTTAGAATCATCGTGATATTGGGAAATGTAAACTTCTCATAACAATCAATTGGAATATCAATGGGGAAATGGAATTACTTACATGACTAAGAAGGTTGACTGCATTGTTAGAACCAAGGAGAGCTATGTTCCTTTCACCAGTAATGGAGAAACATCCTCAACAGTTTGTTTTCCAACCACTTCTGATATTCACTGCTTTTACACTAACGTCATCTCGTATTGTGCTCTCCAATAAGAGTAACATCGCGTTGTTGTTGTCGTTGTTGAGGAAGACTCTTATCTAATGCATTCTTTAGTCAACTCATGTATAAAGATCCTGCATGTATAAGACTAATCGCAATACCGACAACTAAAAATAATTTCATGACAAGCGTGATAAATTAAACATGACATGTTTCAACACCACATAAGCTAAATGGATGAATATCAAATCAAAAGAAGTTCAATATTAACCAAGCCAAGTAGTTCAATATCCAAATCATACTAGAACTAAATAACACTTTCAAAAAGTTGAAATGTCTCTAGTGAAGCAAAAGGAAGGTCTTGCATCTAGGCAACCTTCAAGTAGCATGTAAAGTCCTGCAATAGATATTAAAATTATCAAAATATCATCTTAAAATTAATTAATAGAAGTCCTCCAAGATCTTGTATTTTTAGATACTTACCTAAGACAAAAGACATATATCCTTGCAAGTTGCGATTCTAAAATGGAAATCATGCTTGAGAGGCCTTTGGATCTACCAAAAAAATTAAAGTTGAAATAAAGTTAAGGAGATCTAATTTACCAAAGACAGTGACTAAACTAACCTAGTAAGTCTTCATCTACTTGCTCCTCTTCCTCTTGTTCATCCAAATCCGAATCCGCCTCGTCATCTTCATGAATCCAATCTCCTAAACAAACTAGTACTTCTACCGTCTTCGGAACGAGCCTGCTTCGGTAGGGATCTAAAACTCTGCCGCCCGTGCTAAATGCACTTTCCGAAGCTACGGATGAAACTGGAATAGCTAGAATATCCCGAGCCATGAATGACAATATACGGTACTTGCTTGAGTTCACATCCCACCACTTCAAGATATCAAATTTATCATCATCAATTATATCTGCTGAACAATCTTCGAGATACATATCAATCTCTGATTTTCCTACCTCGAGAGAACCAATCTCCCTTTTCTTTTTAAGAAATTTGCTTCTGACATCCTCTTTTTTCTTTGATGTGAAAGCATTCTCTTGCTCAAGTCCACCTGTTGTAGAAGACTCTCCACTAAAAAATGATGCGTACTTAGTGGAGTATTCTGCATAGAGCCTATGAAATATGTCTCTTACTCGTTCAACAAGCTCAATAGCTTCCACCTCAGGATAAAGCTCTAAATATGAGAATCTCAAGAAATCAAATTTGTAGCGTGGATCCAAGACAATTGCAATTGCCAATGGCATCATGGCATTCTTGTCTCGCCAATACTTATCAAATTTAGAATACATCTTTGTGCCCATACTTCTAATGGAAGAGTCGGCATGATTAACAAGAGTTTGCAAGTGTCGTTCTATTTCATATATCAAGGAAAAAAATAAGTTTGCAGTAGAATATTTTTGTCCAGAGAAAACCTTAGTGGCAACATAAAAACTCTCCAAGATCTCGCATACCATCTCAACCTTCTTCCATTCACTTGCAGACGGTGCATCGGCCAATTGGAAATCATGAGATTTTAAATGGTTGAACACTTTCTGATACAAAATAGCTGACTCAAGCATAAGATAGGTGGAATTCCACCTTGTGCTCACATCCAATCTCAATCCCTTTGTTATAGGAATATGCTCTTGTTGAGCGATATCTTTGAAGTCTTGAAATCTTCGTGTGGAATATTTTACATATTTCACAAGACCACGAATTTTGGTGGTGATGTCCTTCACCTCAAGCAATCCATCCTGCACAACAAGATTGATGATATGTGCCCAACACCTTACATGAAAGAAAGTGCCATCTAATAATAAGGAATCTTTCGTAGCAAAATGATCGATAAGATTACGTACAACAACATCATTTGTTGATGCATTATCAACTGTTATTGTACACAAACTTTCAATATTCCATTCACTCAAGCGACTCACAATCATATCTGCAATATTATCTCCTGTATGACGTGCATATAGTACGCAGAAGCAAATGATTTTCTTATGCAGCTTCCATTGATTGTCAATGAAATGGGCAGTAATAGACATGTAACCTAAGTTTTGGATTGATGTCCACATGTCTGTAGTGATGCAAATTCTCCCAGTTGTCTTAAGAAGCTCCCTTAATTTCAATTTTTTAATTTCATAAAATTTCATGCAATCACGTTTTACGGTGAATCTCGAAAGCACCTTGAACTTAGGTTGAAGGTATTCTGTAAAAATACGGAACCTTCGATTTTCTACAACCTTGAAAGGCAACTCACTAGAAATGATCCATTTCATAAGATCATCCCGACTTCGCTCTTGTTCGAACTTCCAAGTTGTGAGTGTGCTACCATGCTCAGGATTTGTGAATTTCAATATATTGTGGCACTTTGATTCTTTTATGTAGTACGGGCACACAAGATTCAAGTGACGGTCAAGGTGACTAGTCCCACCCTTAGTGCCACATGTTAATTGTGCCTTACAATAGTTGCACTTGCAAACCTCTTTTCCATCAACGACACCGATTCTAGTGAGATGCTTCCACACCCAAGACTTGTATTGTCTTTGTCGTTTCGTCTTGGGCTGATTATCATTCCCTTCGTCAATCACAGTTGGGAAATCATTCCCGTCTAAATCGAAATTACTCGGCTGATCTTGTTGTGTATCCGGTGACATCTATAAAAATTAAGAATATGTTACATTCTTGGAATTCAATATATAATACATGTTAGAACATAATCACCATTCAACAAATAGGATGAAATCGAGAACGTATACATCTTTCTCTATTTATATTTATTCATGTATGCGGAGGGTTTATCGTATAACTTGTTATAAATCTTGCAGTGTATATTTCGTGCTAAAACTTGGGGAAAACAACAATGATAACTAAAGAAATGATGGCCATCTCAATAAGATTAGAGAGCTGATTACAGGAAGAGGGCTGGCGTGGGATTAATAAGTGACACATTTTTCTATATTGGTGATTTAAAGGGAGAGGATAACATGAATATTATGCAACCACTCATATTTTGATAATACAAGAGTTCTTGTGAACCCCGGTTTGAGATTTTGCTCTATGATCTATCTCATGTGTAATAAAAAAGTTGGGTTGAAGATTTTTGAACTTTGTTTAAAGAAGAAAATACTGTCACTATTTGTGAATGCCAAAAACCCATAAAAGCATACCGTGCAGCCGTGCAATAAAATGGGAGGACAACGAAGCAGAGAGAGTCAATAAGATGGGGCGATGTGTGCCGGTGACGGTGGTGTGCTGGTGCTTGCTAGTGCTAGATCCGCACTGGTGTCTTGGAACCACGAACTGGGCGGTTCCAATGCTTGTGGCGGTTTGCAATAGAGAGGTAAAGGACGCGGAGCAACGCGAGGAGGAGCCGCACGCTTGTACTACAGCCCGAAGAGTGTGCGGAGCCAAGGAGAGGAGCCGCTACGGCGAGGCCCGTGATGCCGGGTGGTGGCCGGAGCTTGGGAAGGGTTAGGTTCGACACCTTGGCTTTGGCAAGTTTTGTTTCTGGAAATGGGAAACGAAGGGTCACAGATTGGGGTTGTATTGGTATGTGTGGTCTAATTGCAAGAGGAAGAATGTGAGTATGGGAGGGAGGGGACACGTGCCATTATTTTGCAAAACGAAGGGTCTCATAGAAGTATTCACGGGCTTCCCAATTGGGCCATTAATCGGGCTTTTATCGGGCCGGGTTCTCGGGCCTTATATTGGGCCATCAATCGGGCCGGGCTTTCAGGCTAAGCGGGCTGGGCCGACCGAAGCCCGAGCCCGGCCCAAAAATATTTTGGGCCTAGATTTTTGGCCCAAGCCCGACCCAATAGTAACTTGGGCTTGGGCCGGGTCGGGCTTTTTGGGCTGGGCTTCGGGCTGGGCCGGGCCGGCCCGGCCCAATGCTCATCCCTAACTCTTGGTAGCCGGACATGGCAAGAAATTGACCCCTTATTTCAGTGCTTATTCTCAAACGAACATGACCTGAGAATATTGACGGTTCAACATTATTGCCGTAGTAAAATATTGTGATCAAATTATAAGCCATTTTTTTTATATAGTTGAATGTGTATTTGTAATTTCAAAATGGATTTTAAAGATCGAGAACCGCATTATTTTTGTTTAAATTTGATATAACATTGAAATTGGGTGCAAAATTCAGGGACTATTCCATGCTGGACATTGTGGTCTCGTTAATAAAATAACATAAGACAAACAACAAGGACGGACATGCAAAACACCCTGCCGAGATGGCCGTCAGGAATTCAGACCAACAATGGGGATAGACATGCAAGAACTCCCTCTCTGAAATGATCACAATCTCAGACAAATAACAGGGACGGCCATGCAAAACTCCCTTTCATGAAAATAACAATCGACCCCACAACAGAAGGGCAAGCAAATAAATAAGACCCCCTTTTTCCAAAAGGCCCCCCATGATAGAGCAAAGCTAACAAAACAAAGACCCCCTTTTTTACCCCCTAAAAAATCTTACTCAATTGCACACAACCCCTATAATCTTTGCAATCACACTACACACCTTAAATTCTTATTTTATTAACACATATACCCATGGATGGAATCATGAATTTTATCAAGAACCAAGTATAAAACAATCATGAATGTTCAAAATAGGAAAATTATTGTATCTTCAAATGACATTTCTGAATAGAGTTAATTTTTTTTTTAAAATGAGCCTCTTTCAATTTTGATAAATTTAATTTAGTTATATTATTAATGTTAGATTTTTAAAGAAATTAATACTTTTAATGGTGAATTTTAATTTTTGGTAAATCTAATAATTCAAGTCTCTAAATCCATCCCAAAGGAGTAAATTATTAAGTGAAATTTTGAAGCAAGAATTCATGGTTAAAAGGAAACATCAAAATTTGATTTATTTACAAAGAGTGCTAGAAACAATGGGAGGTAAATGACCTCGTACTGATTTTATATCAATATATACTTATAATTTTAATACTTTGAAAGTGATTGGGTAAATATATGTAGGAAATTAATATCGAGGGCAGCTAAGATTCGAGCATTGGTCTCCAAAATAATTACCAAGCTACTCTACCACTTGATCATTAAATGAATTTGCAACCTTTCCCTTACACTATTGTATTATTATACATTTAAGAATGGTTCATATTAAAAATTTAACACAGTGTCTAAGTGAAATTTAATAATCAAGAAGGGGACATGGTCTAAGGGCTGTGATTCGAGACTTCCTAAGATTACAGGGATTGTTCTGTAATTACAAAGGTTATAGGAGTTTTGATGTAATTAGGCCATATTTTAGCCCTTTTTAAAAAGGGAAGGCAAAATATCCTTTTTGCAAACGACCCTTATCCCCGGTTTCCCCTTCGCGGAAATCTAGACGTGGACGGCGTGTCCTGTTCCAGCGTCCATGTGTGCATGCCCCTCCGACCTCTATATATACCCCCACCTCACTCCCACCTGACCACACCACTCGCTATCGCCCTCCTCCCTTCCTCCCCCCTCTCACTTGCCATGGAAGGAGCTCTGCTCGCCTCTCCCCTTAGGGTTAGGGTTCCGCGCCCCGTCCAATGCCCCTGGAGGAGCCTCTTCCCCGCCGATGGAGCGAGCGCCTACGGGAGGATGATTGCCTCTGCACGAGCTAAGAAGGTCCTTGCATCGATTACTGATGGATTTTCGTTCGGTTAACCTATAGTTCTTCGTTTTCTGCTTCGACTTGAGATTTGATTCATTGGATGTGCGAGGTGATACTGTGACGTTTCCGGTGGGGATCGGTGGCTTGTTTTGTGTTTGATGTTTAGATCTGTGGGTTCGGGATTATCTTCGATTCGAAGTGGCTTACTAATGGCTGGCGTGATGAGTTGGCAGCGTGGGCCGACATGTGGGCTTGGAAAGTTGAAAATATTGTTGCCGTCTTTGAGCCCCTTCCTTTTTGGCCAATGACACTCGTGAGTCGTGACCCCTTCTTTGTCAATTACACAGGCACAGAGGGGCACAAGTGTTATTGCAAAAAGTAGAGGGAGGTATGTGTAACTGCGCAAATCCAGAAGGACACAAGTGTAAAAAGCTCTTCTTTTATATGATTTTTTTATTAAATGGAGCCGCCCTTTAGGCGAAGCTAACTTGGCTCTCTCCGTCCTATTTTTTCCTTTTTTTTTAAATTTCTTCCGTAGAATTTCATCATTATATCCTTATAGTATGTCATTCAAATTTCGTGCGAAATAAATACTCCTACAACCTTTATACAGACAGTCATTTTTTAACGGTAACAGAATTACTAAAATCGACTTTGTCTGGATGAAGGCCAAAGGAATCTTTGTTTCGCATGAAATTTGAATGACATATTATAAGGATATATTGATGAAAATCTACGGAAGCAATTTTCAAAAAAAAAATAAAAAATGGGAAAAATGGGGCGGGTTCGCTCCCCTTAAGGAGCAACCCCATTTAACCCTATTTTTTGCAGTTTCTTGGTTGAACGCACTAAATTGCTTGATATATTTTGGTTTACAGATCACATTCGATCATAATCTGAATTTTAATTCAGTTATCATTTGTTTTACTCGGACCAGTGTTCTGATATGACATTTCTGTGAAGAGTTAAATAACAAAAGTTGGTCTCGGGTGCTCTCATGTAGGCCATGTTTGCATTAGTATAATGTAATAAGATTTGACATAATCCTCTCCATGTAGATGTAGTCTAATTGCATCAAAATGTAAATTTTGGACAATGCAATATAACTAGTAGTGATGCATAAAAGGATCTTGACATTTAAGCTTTATCTAAATGACAAATTTGTAAAACAACTTAATAAAAACCTTTTAGATTATAGTATCAAACTAGAGATTACATTTAATGCCATAAATCAGAGTCGAATTCCAGGGTAAAGGATTTCTTCGATCCGCTTTACTTTACAATAATATAAAAATGACCATAGTGTTTTACTAGTTCATAGTCTCGTGTATAGTCTAAGGAGATTGTACTGGGAGTACGCTCTATTTCTCAGAAATGAATACTCTTCTGTACCATCTTGATACGATAATGGTTGATATTATGGCATTGATCAGTTTCATAGTGATTATTTATGTATCTTTTCTTAGGGAAAAATCTGGATAATGTTGGATGGAAGAATTGCAGTTTGATTTTGGATTGAGGTCTTCATAAAACGAATCAGATATAGTCGTAACTGGATATAATTGAATCCCAAGTATGCACATATTTATCTTAGGGTTCGTTACAGCATGCAAAACCATAGTATCATATTCTCCATTATGCTACGTTTTCAATATCCATATACAAGTTGAATTTTGCTTGTATGTCAGTGGATTTGGTGCCCGTCTTCATGGATGAATTGATCATTACATTGGGGGTGATAAATTTTACTTAGCATTAAAGTTTGTATTTGAAAATCTTAGCGAGGATCCAGTTAATCATACCATATAAATATTGTACACACTCCATATTTGCTCCTTAAAAGAGCTAGTCGTTAGAGAAAGGCACCTTCGTATAAGCTTTCTTGGTTTTCACCTCTCATAGTAGAGTGTTTCTATGTAAATCCTCGTGTCATTTCTATATTTTTGTGAATTTTTACATAGTAGCAAAGCCAAATTTTTACATATGTACTTTTGGTTGTATGACCCAAGATCTTCGTCCATATGTCAAGATCTCACATGATCATCATTTTCATGGAAAAACTTGCTTGAAAATTCATTATATGGAGGTTTTTTCCAGAATTGATCACATTGACCTGATAGTTGTACCAATTGATAAATGTTGCAACATTAAACGATCATTGATGATATGCGTCCACTCAAGGATTCAATGATGTATTTGAAAATCTTAGCGAGGATCCAGTTAATCATACCATATAAATATTGTACACACTCCATATTTGCTCCTTAAAAGAGCTAGTCATTAGAGAAAGGCACCTTCGTATAAGCTTTCTTGGTTTTCACCTCTCATAGTAGAGTGTTTCTATGTAAATCCTCGTGTCATTTCTATATTTTTGTGAATTTTTACATAGTAGCAAAGCCAAATTTTTACATATGTACTTTTGGTTGTATGACCCAAGATCTTCGTCCATATGTCAAGATCTCACATGATCATCATTTTCATGGAAAAACTTGCTTGAAAATTCATTATATGGAGGTTTTTTCCAGAATTGATCACATTGACCTGATAGTTGTACCAATTGATAAATGTTGCAACATTAAACGATCATTGATGATATGCGTCTACTCAAGGATTCAATGATGTAATTGTTCACACCAATCCGGGTGGTTGATCATTTATGACCCAGAAGGTGTGGCCGGATATCTACATGAATGGAAGCCGGATGTTGGTTTGTCTTTTACAGGAAACAAATTTAGTGTTTTAATACAGTAGTTTGTATTAGCATGAGTTTCTTCCAGGTTGATAGAGTTTGTCTCATTGAATGTCGTGGGGAGGGCTAAGTTCATTCTGATTGGTTAGAGTAGTGACAGATTTTTGAAGGGGGCATTTCTAATAAACTCTAGGGCAATGAGGATTGTGCCTAAGAGTACCTTAGATAATTTCCATATGGTGGTGACGCCGATTTACGGGCTTACAACTGCATCAAAACATGAATGTCTGTGACTGGTGTTGATGGAGGCTAGGTTGAAGTTTCTTCATTGACCTTGACTGGTTGGTTGGTAATTTTAACTATACTCTGTTTGCGGAAGACAAACTTAGGAACCCTATGGTTAGGATCTAGGGTCAGTTTAGTTTGGTATCATGATTGGTGAACTACGACCGGAAGTTCTGGATGCTAGGAATCAATGGTAAGGGCATGCTCAGAAGTTAGTCGGATCACATGCTATTGAGGTGGAAGTTGAGAGAGGCTGTGCGAACATCCTCGTACTTCAACTTTGAAATATCCTGGCTTTTGGAGTCTTGCTTTAGGGAGGGGTTGGCTAAGCGGTGTAACATCATTGTCAGGACGGGTTCCATTACATGTTGCCTTGCTTTAAGCTTGCACAACTCAGAGGTAATTTTTCGATGGCATTTATTTACAGATGATATTGTGTTTATTTGAGTCTGGAGATGGAGTAAGTGTGAAGCTTGAGGTTTGAGGCATGCTTTGGAGATTAAATGATTTCGTAAAAGTTGGGCTAAGACTGAATATATTAAATGTACTTTTGATGGAAGCAGTGGTGAAGGAATCGAGATGAAAATTGGAGACAATAACATTCAGAAGAAAGATCCTTTAGATACTTGGGATCTGTTTTGCAATATGATGGGGAAATCGATGGAGATGTTACTAATAAAATAAATGCAGGGTGGCTAAAGTGGAGAGGAGTCTCTACTATTTTATGTGATAAAAAATTCCTTTTAAAATCAAAGGAAAGTATTACAAAATAGTTGTGAGATCTGCTATACTTTATGTATCTGAATGTTGGCATGTGAACCATAGACATGTTTAGAGAATAATAGTAGCATAAATGAAAATGCTAAGGTGGATGTATGGTTATATATGAAAAGATCGGATTCGGAATGATGCAATTAGTAGGAAAGTTGATGTTGCTCCAACAGATGATAAGATGAAAGAAACCAAGGTTGCAAAAGTCGGTAGTCGGTACTCGGTCGGTTGGGTCACTGACTAAGGATTAATCGGCAGTCGGGCGACTAATCGGATTTAGTCGGACTTTAATCGACTTTGAATTTTATAATTATTTTAAATATATAACTCATTTTTATACATATATTTACATAGATTTTGTACATTTATATAATACCATAATAAAATAAAAGAAAATATTGAATTTAAATAAAACATTAGGCATATTATACTAAGTTTGCTTATAAAAAAAGTAAAACATTAAAAAAAATACGGTATCTCCGAGCGAAAATTGGTCGATTAGTGTATCTAGTCGGAATTAGTCGGTACTCGGTCGGCCACCCCACTGACTAGACTAGTCGGACCTACTAATCGGGCCAGTCGGGCGACTTTTACAACACTGAAAGAAACCACTTAAGATGGTTTAGCCACTTGCAAAGGAGGTCGGTTCATGCGTCAGTTACAAGATGCACGATTTGAGATGCTGAGCTGGCTAAGAGAGGGCGAGGAAGGCCCAAGAAATGTTGAAATGAGACTATCTGAAGGGCTCTTAGTTATTTAAATATAAGTTTGAAAATGACCCAAGATAAATCTGAATGGAGGCAAAGAATCCATGTAACCGATCTTATTTAATGTGGAAAAAAGGCTTTGTTGTTGTTGTCGTCATTGTATTCCATGGGCAAGTTGGGCAATAATGGCGCAGAGGTGACATGATACACATGTGGAGGTTGATAAATTCGACTAGGTAGAGGATACCATGCCTCTTCATATAAACGATAATGAACTTAAGTGGAAGCAACAAATGATTGTGATGAGGAGAAGAAATGTGAGACTAAATGGGGGCAAGCACCGACCCACGAGCAGCCGTAGTGGCAGCCAATCACCGTTCCCGCCGCCCTTCGTGTGTGGCAGCAGCAGCAGCCGTGCCAGCCGATTGTCGCTGTCGTTGCTGCCACCCCTAGTGGGGAGACCTCCTAGCGGCTCCCTCTCCGCCCAAAGGGAGTGATTTGATCCACTGTTCAAATCTAGTTTTGAAGTTTTTAGGATGATTTTTATCATTTAAATCACCCTAGTTACCCGGAGAAGCCTTTTTCGGATGAAAGAGGTTGTGGTATGAGTCTACACCCACAACCATCATCACGTATGTCTTTATAGATGTGTTCTTTCTTATCTATAGCCCTAGTTTTCGTAGTAGTCGTCATCATGCCAGATAATAGGGTTGATTCTAAGGCGGCATTCCATCCTCGAGTGTCTTTAAAGGTCCACCACCCATTGTCAAGATGGATGGGACTAATTATGAGTTATGGGCTATGCAACTCATGTGCCTAATGCAGTGCAACGATAAGAAGCGCATCCTGACGCAAGTCACGCAAGACAAACCAACCGGCGAGACTGGGGTTAATGCTTCGTGGGAGGTAGATGACGCATATGCGCATGTCTGGTTGTCTGGGAGGGTATCCGTGGAGATAGCCTGTGATGTTCTAATCAGCCCATCGCGAAGGTGATATGGGACATCCTCGGTGCTACTTACTCGCATGCGAAAAATGAGTCGAAGATACTGCAACTTCAGCATGATATCTTCACATCTAAGCAGAACGAACATCCTCTTTATACCCTTTACACTTCTCTCAGGGGTATGTTTGAGAGGCTTCATGGTTTAATTCCCTTGGTTGCTTCGCCAGAACAACTCAAGGCTTACGGATATTCGGTGATGACCAGAGTCTTTCTATCTGCTCTTGATAATGAGTATGATGCAGCTCGATCACAGATCCTTACTGATGCCACTATACTTCCAATGGAGGAGGTATATCATTGATTGAGTATGCTCCCTATAACATATGGTGGTGTCACTCAGCAGTCACTTCTTCGGCTATGACTGCATCTCGTGGTAGAGGGAGTTCTACACAATGCCGAGGGTGTGGTACCCGTGGAAGGGGAGGGGGTTATCGACCCCGTCAGCCGTGCACTTACTGTCACAGGCCAGGTCATTTTGAAGATGCATGTACTCCAAGCATGGCTTTCTCGCTTCAACTCGTGTTGCAGAGCACACTAAGCCAACTGGTGTTCTTCCCCCCGCTTATGATCAGAGGTTCGATGAGCTTGTGGTAAGACTGAGAGAGATTATGCATGCACCTGGATCATCTACTGCTCCTTCATGATCTTCAGAGGTAGCTGTGTCACCATCTGCCACCACATCAGGTACCACATATGCTTTTATTAGTTGTCACAACAGATTTGTCAGAATGGATTATGGACTCAGGAACTTCACACCATCTCTGTGTTGATAGAGGACAGTTTAGTGCACACAGATTAATTCAACCATGCAGATATGTAGTCATAAGAGATGGGACCCACTCCCCTATTACTGGACAGGGGGAGGTGCAGTTGACTTCGACAATGCGTCTACAGAATGTTATTTATGCTCTTGATTTTTTTATGAATTTATTGTCCATTAGTCAAATCACCAAAGACTTACATTGGCGTGCTATATTTGATCCGTCTTCTCTTGTATTTCAGGATATTTCTATAAGCGGGGTGATTGGATCTGGCCGTGAGTAAGGAGGTCTCTATAGACTGGTCAGGTCCATGTATGTTGATGCTTCGACCATTCATACTGGATCAATCTCTCCTTATGTGTGGCACATCTGGTTTGGTCATCTTCCTCTGCAGAAGTTGTGTCACGTCCTACCTCAGATTTCTCCTCGTTCTACCCTCCAGTGTGAGGCTTTTCAGCTTGGGAAGCACCACCGGTCTCCTTTTCAAAGTCGTCATGGTCGTAGTAGTGATAATATCTTTGAGTTGTTCCATCTTGATATTTGGGATGAGTTGTGTCCCAGACTGTTGCGAAAAATAAGAGAGATGTTTATTCCACAAACCCTAGGCTCTCTTATACAGGAGAGTAGCCTATGGATAAATTACATCAAGAGTTCATGAGAATATATAAAATATGAAACAGTGCAAATAACATAAATTATATCTCTACACTCCCCCTCAAGATGGAGCATAGATATCGATCATGCTCAGCTTGGACGGGCACTTCTGGAATGGCCCTCTAAGTAATGCCTTGGTAAAGATGTCTGCAGTTTGGTTCCCTGAGCTAACATGAGATGTAGAAATAAATCCCTTATGAATCATATCTCGTATATAGTGACAATCAACCTCAATGTGCTTGGTTCGTTCATGAAATGCTGGATTATTGGCAATAAATATAGCAACTTGATTGTCACATTCCAGAGCCATCGGAAGTGGGACTTCTACATATAGATCTGTAAGAACAGCTTTCACCCACATCATTTCTGTACTAACCTGGGCCATAGCCCTATATTCAGACTCAGCACTGGATCTGGGTACAACAGTTTGCTTCTTGCTTCTCCATGAGACAAGAGAGTTTCCAACATATACAACAAATTCAGTGGTGGACTTCCTATCCTTGGGACATTCTGCGTAGTCTGCATCTGCGCACGCTGAGATAGCAATCTCCTTGTCTTTCTTGAACAATAGACCTGCACTTGGAGATGATTTAAGATACCTGAGTATCATATGTATAGCATCCATATGTACCTAACGTGGTTGCTCCATGAACTGGCTCACCCGACTAACAATAAAAGAAATATCGGGTCTGGTATTGGTAACATAAAGAAGTTTTCCCACCAGTTCTCTGTATCTTCTCCTATCCACCTCGTCAGTGTCATCATCATATAATTTCATGCTCGGATCCATAGGTGTAGTGGCCGGTCGGCATCCAAGCATTCTTGTTTCACTCAGCAAGTCAATGACATATTTCCTGTGGGTCATCACAAGTCCATGTGGATTTTTGGCGAACTCCGATCCCAGAAAATATCTAAGGACTCCAAGATCCTTGGTGACAAATTCACGACTCAGCATTTCTTCCGCCTTCTGAATTCCTTGTACATCATCACCTGTAATCAGGATATCATCTACATACACCATAATTGCAGTAATACCTCTGAATGTTTTCTGTATAAACAGGGAATGATCTGCATTGGAACGTTTATACCCATGTTTTTCAAACAAGTCTGAGAGCTTCTGGAACCAAGCTCTAGGGCTCTTCTTAAGGCCATAGATGGCCTTAAGAAGTCTATACACCTTGGAATACTCCCCCTCAACAGCAAAACCAGGTGGTTGTTGCATGTAGACTTCCTCCTGCAAATCACCATATAAAAATGTATTCTTAACATCTAACTGAAACAATGGCCAATCACGAATAACCGCAATAGAAAGAAGGATATGTAAGGTCGAATGGCGAGCAACCAGCGAGAATGTATCAAGATAATCCACCCCATATGTCTGTGTAAACCCACGGGCAACCAGGCGTGCCTTGTATCTGTCAATGTTGTCATCTGCATTCTGTTTGACTGTGAAGACCCACTTACACCTCACTGTAGACACACCGATAGGTGCAGGGACAAGGCTCCAGGTACCTCTTGACTGAAGAGCAGCCATCTCTTCTTCCATAGCCAAATGCCATCGACTGTCCTTCAATGCATCTTGGTAATTCCGTGGAATATGCACGGCAGATAGTGCAATAGCAAAACTCCTGAACTCACCAGATATACGATCAAAAGAAACCGTAGATGCTATAAGATATGACACGCAGCTACGCTTCTATTTCCGAAACGTAATAGGTAGATCCAAATCACGTGCATCCTCATCTGTCCTCTGTAACACAAACTGCTCAGGTAAATCATTAGATCCATCATTAAAAATTATATTCTCAGAACATACCTCAGGCGAGCTAGATGATGAGCTGTGACCATCAGCAGAAGCAGGCCGACGGGTATAGTGGAGGGGCAATGGGGGAACAGGAACTATAACAGGAGGTGCAGGTGATGTAGGTAGTGGCGGAGGTGCAGGTGTAGGTGGAGGTGGTGGTGGTTGCAGCATGTATATGGCTTCATCAGTGTCTGAGGATACCAACTGATCACCTGTAGGAGAGAAGTACATAACAAACTCAAAAAAGGTGACATCGGCACTAACAAGGTATTTCCTGCGCAACGGATCATAACACATGTAGCCTTTTTGTGCCCTGGAGTACCCGACGAAAATACACTTGACAGTCCTAGGAGAGAGCTTTTCAATACCTGGAGACAACTGGTGGACAAAGGCAACCGAGCCAAACACACGTGGGGTAAGTGAGAACAAGTCTTTTTCAGGAAAAACCAAGGAGAAAGGAATCTTATCACCCAAGACAGACGACGGCGTGCGATTAATGAGATAACATGCCGTTAGGACAGCATCGCCCCAGAAAGAATGAGGAGCACGACTCTGTATGAGAAGCGTCCGGGTGACATCAAGCAAATGACGATGTTTCATTTCTGCAACTCCATTTTGTTGGGAAGTATAGGCATAGGATGTTTGGTGGATAATTCCTTGTGTTGAAATTAATATGAGAGAGTATGAGTACAAAATTCTAAGGCATTATCACTTCTCACAATTTTCACAGACGTAGAAAAAACATTACGAACTTCATTTATGAAATTTATGATAATATTCCCAACTTCAGGTTTATTCTTTAATAAAAAGACTCAAGATAGACGAGAAAAATCATCCGCAATGACAATATAAAACATGTGTCCCTGATGATCAGGAACATGACTGGGACCCCAAATGTCAACATGAAACAACTCAAACTTGGAGCTACTGCTCCGACTCTGACAACTGGGAAAGGTAGACTGATGATGCTTTCCCAACTGACAAGCCTCACATTGGATGGACGTGTGAGGCGAAACCTGGGGTAAAACACGACACAATTTCTGAAGCGGTAGATGATCAAAGCACAAGTGCCACATGAATGGAGAGACAGGTCCCGCAAGAAGAGAGGAGATTCCGACATATGGAGTCCGACTGAGGCGATATAGTCCACCCTGCTCATAGCCACGCCCAATCACGTTGCCCGTAAGGATGTCCTGAAAAATGAGAGAAGATGGATCAAAAATTGCTCGACAATGTAAATCCTTTGTAAGTTGACTAATGGATAACAAATTTATAGAAAAATCAGGTGCGTGCAACACATTCTTGAGGTGCATAGATGGTGTCAGGCTAATCTCTCCCTGACCAGTAATCGGGGAGTGCGTCCCATTAGCAAATAACCACAGTGTGTCCTGGAGGAACATGTCGATAGGCTGTAAGTAGACCTCGATCACCACGCAAATGATGTGTGGTACCAGAGTCCATAATACACTCTAAAGTATCAGATCCACTACTGCTAGTGAGTGCATAAGTACTACCTGAGGTACTGGTGGATGCAAAAGCCGCAACGTCAGAATGACTCTCAGAGGCAGGCGCTGATGTAACAGGACCGGATGGAGGAATAATACCCTTCAGATGAGCTACAAGATCATCAAATCGCTTATCCAAGGAAGAAGCAGATGGAGGTTCAATATGTTCAGCTACTCGTGCAGAAGCAGCAAATCCATATTCGAAATAGCATGTGTCATCGATATGTCCAGAACGATGGCAGAAAGTGCATGATTGCCGAACACGACTCCCTCTGCCTCGAGGTCCACGACCACGAAACTGATGATGACTCCCACGACCTCGAGATGCTGCTTTAGCTGAGGCGGTCTGATTGGCAGTAGATGAAGGAACAGTAATACGACTCAGTCTGTGAAAGGCTTCCTCCATCGGAGGAATAGTGGAATCTGTCAAGATCTGGGAACGTGCTACCTCGTACTCTGGATCAAGGGCTGCCAGGAATACACCAACCATAGTGGCATTCATGTAGGTCTTCTGCTGCTCAGGAGTGGCTGTGAGAGGCATGAAGCTGTAAAGACGTGTATAATGAGTGTAGAGGCCGTCCATTCTGCTTGATTGTAAAGATGTCATGCTAGAGTTGCAGAATCTTCGTCTCATTCTTTGCCTGTGAATAGGTAGCAGCCAGAATACCCCACATTGCTTTTGCAGTGGGCTGATGGAGAATATCATTTGCAATCTCAATTGCTAACGTTCCTGATAGCCAAACCTTGGCGTAAGCATCATCCGCCTCCCATGAGGCGTTGACCCCAGTCTTCTCAGCAGGCTCTTCCTCAGTAAGAATGTGTTTATTACCGGTCGACTTCATCATACTCATGAACTGCATTACCTACAGTTCATAATTTGACCCGCCCATCTTCACAATAGGCGTAGGACCTCTGAAGGCGCCTGTAGATGGAATATCTGCCTTGCTTTCTGACATGATGATAATAGAAGACTAGGGTTGTAGACTGAAGATATGGTTGTCTACACTGACATTCACGGGTTCGGTTGCATGTGTAGACTCAAGCAACCAAACCATTAACGTGGAGACGCGGGCGAAAGTCTCCTAGATGACGAAGATACCCTAGGGTTGGCCGGGCCCTAGGGCGTGGAGCTGCGCTCGAGACCTAAGAAGGCCGAAGGGAGAGAGATGCACCGTATTAAGCGTAGTTGGCGTGCACAGTGCGTAAGGCACACGGGGCCGAGGGGCGGCACATGGGACCGAGGGGTGGCACACGGAGCGTGTAGGCGGGACGCCTAACACGCTCGACGCACGCGGGGCTTGGAAGTGGGTGTTAGGGTTAGGGTTTGGTTCGAGAACTCCGGTCTAGGACCGTCGCTCTGATACCATGTTGGGAAAATTAAGAGAGATGTTTATTCCACAAACCCTAGGCTCTCTTATATAGGGGAGTAGCCTATGGGTAAATTACATCAAGAGTCCGTAAAAATATAGAAAATATGAAACAATACAAATAACATAAATTATATCTCTACACAGACCATCAGGGATACAGATTTTATCTTGTTGTTGACGATTTTTCCAGATTATCTTGGGTATTTCTATTTAAAAATAAGTCTAATGATGGTCATGTTATTCAGTCTTTTATTATTGAAATAAAGAATATTTTTCGGCAAATGTCAAGCATATTCGTTCTAACAATGCATTAGAATTTTGATAAAGTTTATACAAACAATTTCTTTAGTACTGTCCCGGGACTACATCGGTCCCTAAGTAACGCAAAATGCCTTTCTTTTACTTTGAGTAGTTCAACAATAACGTATGTTTGAAATTTGACATTCAGAAAATGTGACATTCCTTATACATTCTTTATCTTGGACTTAAAAAATTAAAAAAATAAATGTCGTATTTGGAACATGCGGCATCTGTATATTTTTATTTTTTTTACTGGATGTCGCATTTAAGATGCGCTACATCTTTTTTTTAATTTTTCTAATGGATGACGCATGTCTTAAATTTTCTTTTATGTGAGTAGTGCAACAATATCACATGTTTGAAATGTGACACCCATATCATATTTGAAAAATGTGATATCTGCACTATTGCAAAGTTTGGACTTCAAAAAAATAAAAAGTGTATATCGCATGTCTTAAATGCAATAGTGCAGATATCACATTTTCCAAATGCGATATGGGTGTTACATTTCAAACATGTGATATTGTTGCACTACTCATATAAAAGAAAACTATTTTGCACTACTTAAGGAACTATGTAATCATGGGACAATACTAAAGAAGTTGCCTCGTAGTTTACAACTCAATTCTTTAGAACTCTTGGTATTATACATCATACTTCATGTGCATATACATTCCAACAAAATAGGGTAGCTGAACGCAAACATCGTCACCTTTTTGATGTCACCACAACCCTCTTAATTCAGAGTCATGCTTCTCATTCCTATTGGGGAGATGTGGTTCTAACTGCTTGCTATCTAGTGAATCGCATGCTCTCGTCTGTGTTGGGAGAGAAGATTTTGTTTTTTATTGTGTTTCTCGAGAAGGATCTTTTCTCCCTCACTCCTCGTGTCTTTGGGTCAGTTGCATTTATTCATCATGCGTCTTCGGGCCATGACAAGCTCTCTTCTAGAGTTGTCAAGTGTGTATTTGTGGGGTATTCTAGGACTCAAAAGGGATACCGTTGTTTTGACCATGTTCGATGAAAGTATTATGTTAGTATGTTTGTCACTTTCTTTGAGTCTATTATGTTTTTCTCTCCTACATGTGATAGGTTGATTCCTTCAGAGTATGGAAAAGAGGTATACATGCCTCTATCTCCGGCTTCGTGTACCACGCCTGACTCCTACACCTCCACCACCATCCTCACCACCACCTCCTTCACCACCACCTTATCCTCTGCCACCTCCACCAACAGCCTCCATCCTTTTGCCACAGGTTTACATACGTCGACCTCGTGCTCATGAGCCTCCTCCATCATCAAGCACACCCCATGGCTGTTCTGAGTACTTGGTTTCTATTGATGGCATTAATGATTTGCATTTACAACAGGATGAGCAAGTGACTATAGATGTTCCCATCTTGGTCACTGAGGAGGATGAGGACCTTGATGTGCCCATTGCTTTACAGAAGCTGTGGCGTACTTGTGCTACATACTCTCTTGCTTCTCATATTTCCCTTGCACGTCTCTCAGAGGAGTTTCAGATGTTTGTTGTTGGACTATCTGTGTGAATATACCATAACATATCAAGAGGCATTACAGACTAGTTAGTGGGCGTCTTGCTATGGAGGAAGAGATATCTGCATTATAGTCTCGTGGTACATGGAGTATTGTTCCTGATCCACCTGGTGTATCTGTTGTGGGGAGCAAGTGTGTATTTACAGTGAAATACTGTGCAAATGGTGGTAAGGATAGATACAAGCCAGACTTGTTGCTTGTGGGTTCACCCAGACATATGAGGTGGACTATCATGATACGTTTTCTCCTGTCGCTCAGCATTCTACATTGAGGATTCTTTTTTCTGTTGACGCGGTCCGTGATTGGCCTCTCTTTCAGTTAAATGTCAAGGATGCCTTCTTGTATGGTGACTTGCAAGAGGAAGTCTACATGCAGTAGCCACTATGTTTTGCTGCTGATGAGGAGTGTCATATGATTTGTAGACTTCACAAGGCTTATGGCGTTAAGCAACGTCCGAGGGCTTGGTTCCAGAAGCTCTCTGAGTTGATTGAGCAACAAGGATTTGTCAGATCGACCACAGATAACTTTCTTTTCGTTCAGAGGTCCAGAGAGGTATTATTGCTATTTTGATTTATGTGGATGACATCATTGTTGCAGAGGATGATAAGCATGGTATTCATGCAGCTAAGGATTTCATTGGACAACAATTTGTGACCAAGGACCTTGGCTATCTTCGTTATTTTCTTGGCATCGAATTTGTGAGGAACCAACGTTGCATGGTGATGATGCAAAGGAAATATGTCACTGATTTTCTAGCTGAGACGGGCATGACAGGATGTAGGCATGCTACTACTCCAATAGATCATAATGTTAAACTCTATCATGATGACACTGAGGAGGTTGATAAGAGACGATATAGAGAGTTTGTGGGGAAGCTTTTATATATCACCATTACCAGACCTGATATATCCTTTGCAGTGAGTTGATTAGTCTGTTTATGGAGTAGCTCGGGCGGGTACATATGGATGTTATATGCATGATTTTGAGATATTTGAAGACTTCTCCGGTGCAGGACTCTTGTTAAGTAGAGGTACATCCCTTAGGGCCTGTTTGGTTGCAGGGTTGGGCAGGGTTGGGCCAACCCTGGTTACTATTCACAAGGGTACTTCCTCCTCACAGATTACTATTCACCCACCCCAACCCAGCCCAACCCAACCCAGTCCAACCCAGCAACCAAACAGGCCCTTATAGTTACAGCGTGTGTTGATGCAGATTACGCAGGATGTCCCAAAGATAGGAAATCTACCTTAGGCTTTGTTGTCTTTGTAGGGAGTATACTTGTTTCATAGAAGAGTAAGAAACAGACGATTGTTGCTAGATCTAGTGTCGAATCAAAATATAGAGTCATGGCACAAGGTAGCCCAGAGATGATGTGGGTCAGATCTGTCATGACTGACCTGACTATTGAGGTGTCACTTCCCATGCACCTCCAATGTGACAACCAAGCCATTTTGTTCATAGCGAATAATCCAACATTCCATGAAAGAACCAAGCATGTCGAGGTAGGTTGTTACTACACTTGAGATATGATTCAGAAGGGCTTTATCTCCACTTCTCATGTTACTTTAGGAGATCAGACTGCATATATGTTCAACAAAGCACTTGCTAGAGACCTTTTAAATTCATTGTTGTTCGAGACTGAGCATGATAGACATATATGCTCCATCTTGAGGGGGAGTGTTGAAGTAGTTATTTTTGTTTGTCCTTTATTCATATTTCTTTTTCCTCTGTCTTCTTTATGTAATTTCCCATAAGGCTTTTCTAGTATATAAGAGAGCTCTAAGGTTACAATGGAATGTATCTATTTGTTTTTCCATTCACATCTATTATTTTGCTCTTCACGTAAATCACTAATTCTTATGTTGTAGTTATCTTGTTTAAATGATCAGAATATTTGCAAGTGGAGGAATTATACACGATTATCTCAACTTAAAAGATGTCTGAACTATTAATAAAGTTAAGCCCTATCGGTATAATCCATGGAGTCAAAAATCCCCACAAATCGCTGATACATCGACGATATATCAGCGTCAACATTTTTAGGATGACAATATCATTCTAGATATCCTTTTCTCGATATAGATCTGCACATTGACGATATGTCATCTCGTATCGTCAGATATATCAGCGTCAACATTTTTAGGATGACAATATCATTCTAGATATCCTTTTCTCGATATAGATCTGCATATTGACGATATGTCATCTCGTATCGTCAGTATTAGTAAAATTGAAGTCTTTTGTGTAAGCTTTCCACCATTTCTATGTGACATCATTGATATCACATTGATATAGTTGTTTTATCTTCGATATTAACCATGCTGATTGATTGTGTTGTTTCTTTCTCTGAGGAAGAAGATGGCGAGGTATAAATCTGATAGGAAACGAGACCAATAAACAGTGATTAGTAAGTATTAGTAATCTATCGAGAACATGCTTAAGTTGGTGTTGATAGCCTCTAGTTCATAAGGAATTTTAGTTTTTAATATATACATATATTTATTATCATCTTATTTTCTTTCAAATTTGTGATTATTATGATTGTTCTACTCTACTGTATATGTTATTGTACTCCTTTTTTGTTTGAGATTTTCTATATCACTCAGAATTTTGTTTATACATGGTATGTGGTATAACAAGATGTTAATGTGCTAAATACTCCTTCGTGTCTATAAGAGTTTGTTTGTAAGTTACTTATTGTTATATGAATTAATATGATTTTGATTCGTGAGAAAATTGCCTTTTGAACCTTTTTTTATATTTCCACATATATCTACGATATGTCCCGATCGATTTATCCCTCTCCGAACCTAGCTATACAATATCAATATTAATATTAACCTTGGTCTAATCTCATGAGCAACAAGTACTTTGGGGCTCGTTTGGTTACTGGGTTGGGTTGGAGTAACCTCCTGTGAATAGTAGATGTTTGGATGGTTAGGAGGGTTGAAGAGGGTTGGAATGAGAAATGTGATGTGGAATTCCTATCCTGGATTGTAGGGGTGTATGCCAGGTTACCCTTGGGTAACTTAGCAACCAAACGAACCCTTGGGGCTTGTTTGGTAACTGGGCCGGGTCAGGTTGGAGTATCCTCCTGTAGTAGTTGTTTGCAAGCTTGCAAAAATCGTCCGACTAGTCGAGTCGGGAGGGGAGGTGGGTAGCCGACTCTACAAGGCCTAGTCGTCCATTAGTCGGTCAGCCCGACTAGTCGGCCGACTAATCGGCCGACTTTTACATCAAGCTTTTATAATTTTTTTGTTTTTTTGCTTTTTTTAAAATAAACTTATTCTAATATACTTAATGTTATATTTAAAGTCAATTACTTCTTTTGTTTCATTATGAAAGCATAGAAAGTATACAAATCTATGTTAATACATAAGCAAACTTATTCTAATATGCAATAATGTTATATTTAAAGTCAATTACTTCTTATATTTCATTATGAAAGTATAGAAAATGTACAAATCTATGTATAAAAATTATTTATATATTTAAAATAATTAAAATATTCAAAACCGACTAATGGCCGACTAAATCCGATTAGTCGCCCGACTGTTGATTAATCCTTAGTCAGTGACCCCGCCAACCGAGTACCGACTACCGCTTTCTGCAACCTTGGTTGTTTGGATGGTTGGGAGGATTGGAGAGGGTTGTTTTAGAATAATTATGTTATTTACTTCTATCGTCTTATTTCTGTAATTTACCCATAGAGCTTTTCTCCAATATAAGAGAGCTCTAGGGTTTGATGGAATGCATCTCGGTTTATTCTCTACAGATGGTATCAGAGCGACGGTCCTAGACCGGAGCCTGTGCCCTAATCCCTTGTCCCCACCTAAAGCCTCTCCGCCGCCGCCTTGGGGCCCAGACCTAAAGCACCGCCGCCGTCGCCTTGGGGCCCGACCTCTTCCGCGCGTATCGTGTGCATCGCGCGCATCGCGCATCTCCATCCTCTTTCTCGCGCGTAGCATAGCGCACCTGCATCCTCGTGCATCGTGCATCGCGCATCCACGCACGCACCCTAGCGTGGTTCCTGCACTCACGAGCACGCGTAGACGCGCGTACGAAGTTCCTCCAGGCCTGAGATCTGCGCATCCACGCACGCACCCTAGCGTGGTTCTCTGTGTGGTACTCCTGAGATCTGTGTGGTTCTGATCTGATCTCCTGCGGCTTGTACGGATAGCCGAACTCGTCAGAGGAACCCTCAAGGTATGGAGGGCGTTGTGGTATGAGTCTACGCCCACAACTGCCTTCATATATGTTCTCGTAGACATTATCGTCTAATCATGTAACCCCAGTTGCAAGATATTGTTGTCATCATGTCAGACAATAAGGTAGATCTTCCGTCCCTGGGTGCCTTTAAAGGTCCAGCACCCGTTGTGAAAATGGACGGCACAAACTATGAACTGTGGGCCATGCAGTTCATGAGTCTTATGCAGTGCAATGGCAAGAAGCATATCCTCACACAAGAGGAACCTGTTGAGAAGACTGGGGTTAACGCCTCATGGGAGGCTGACGATGCATATGCACGTGTATGGTTATCTGGTACGGTATCCATGGAGATAGCCAATGACATTCTGAGTCAACCCACGGTGAAGGCTATGTGGGATATCCTTGCTGCCACATATTCTCCTGCAAAGAACGAGTCGAAGATCCTACAACTTCAGCATGACATTTTCACCTCGAAACAGAACGGTCGTCCTCTTCATACCCTGTATACCTCTCTGAGGGGTATGTTTGAGAAGTTACATGGGTACATTCCGTTGACAGCCACACCAGAACATCTAAAGGCATATAGGCGACGCAGAGTGCAATACCCATCCCGCATTTGTGCCATCCAGTGCGGCCCTCGGCTATCCGAATGACACAAAAGTCGCGTGACATCAACTGTGTGACCCCGACAATAGACATGATAAAGGGAACATGAAAGGTTTGTACAGGATAGGATTTGAGTGTAAGTTACACGGCACCATTGACTCTATTTATTATTATGGTAAATCAATGTATCGAGATTGCCTTCTGAGATCTTCTTTCGGTTCGATACGCCCACCTATGATCTCAACCTTTGGCTTTTGTCTGACTCAGTGATGACAGGAGTATTTCTAACAGCACTTGATCAGGAGTATGATGCCGCCAGAGCACAGATTCTTACAGATGCTACCATACCTCCTATGGAGGAGGCCTACCGCAAGTTGAGTAGACTCTCCATATCTCATGGTGGATCTCAGCTATCTCAGACGTCCTCAGCCATGGCAGCATCTCGTGGCAGGGGAGGATCTCCACAGTTTCGAGGTAGAGGTGGTCGTAACAGAGGAGGAGGTAACAGACCTCCTTGACAGCTGTGTACTTACTGTCGCAGGACAGGTCACACTGAGGAAACATGCTATTCTAAGCATGGGTTTCCTACTACTACAACACGTGTGGCAGAGCAGACTCAACAGGAAGGGGGTCCTTCACATGTCCCGGATCAGAGGTTCGAGGAGTTAGTGGCGCGACTTAGAGAGATCATGCCTAGTTAGGGGCCAACAAGTACTTCAGGATCTTCGGAGATAGCCGCATCAGCGTCAGCATCCACGTCAGGTACGACATATGCTCTTATTAGTTGTTACAGAGCAGATCTACCAGAATGGATCATGGATTCTGGAGCATCTCACCATTTATGCGGTGATAAAAGGCAGTTGGATGGTTTTAGTGCAACTCAGACAGGACAATCTGTGGTGATAGCTGACGGGACATACTCTCCCATTACTGGTCAGGGGGAGGTGCAGTTGACCCCTGCAATACGGCTTCAGAATGTTCTTTATGCTCCTGATTTTTCAATGAATTTACTGTCGATTAGTCAAATCACTAGAGATTTACATTGTCGTGCCATATTTAACCCATCTGCTCTTGTGTTTCTGGACATCCTAACGGGCAGAGTGATTGGAACTGGCCGTGAGTAAGGGGGTCTCTATAGATTGGTGCAGTCTCCTTATGTTGGTGTCTCTTCTGTTCGTGCTGGATCTGTTTCTCCATACACATGGCATCTCCGGTTTGGTCATCTTTCGTTGCAAAAGATGGTTCATATACTTCCACAGATTTCTCCCCGTTCTACTTTTCAATGCGAGGCCTGCCAGCTTGGGAAACATCATCGGTCTTCCTTTCAGAGTCGTCTGGGTCCAAGTAGTCATGGTCTGTTTGAGTTGCTCCATTTTGATATTTGGGGTCCCAGTCGTGTCCCTAATCTTCAAGGACACATGTTTTATCTTGTCGTTGTCGATGAATTTTCTAGGTTATCATGGGTCTTTCTTCTTAAAAATAAGTCTGATGCTGGTCATGTTATTCAGTCTTTTATTAATGAAATAAAGAATATTTTCTCTGCTAGAGCGAAGTACATATGGTCTGATAATGCTCTAGAATTGTGCAGTACTCAACTCTTTCAATTCCTTAGGTCCCATGGGATTGTGCATCAGACGTCTTATGCATATACCTCCCAACAGAATAGGGTGGCTGAAAGAAAACATCGTCATTTGTTGGATATTACCAGAACCCTTTTGATTCAGAGCCGTGCCCCTCATTCCTATTGGGGAGATGCGGTTCTAACTGCCTGTTATCTGGTTAATCGTATGCCTTTGTCAGTATTAGGGGAGAAGATCTCGTTCTTGACTGCGTTTCCCGAGACAGATCTTTTCTCCCTTACATCGCACGTATTGGTTCTGTTGCATTTGTTCATTGCTTCTCTCCTGGTCTTGACAAGCTCTCTCCCAGATCTGTTAAATGCGTGTTTGTGGGTATTCTAAAACCCAAAAAGGATATCGGTGTTTTGATCCTGTTCGACAACGGTACTATTGTAGAGAGAGTTAATCGTCTTTTATGTTATTTATTATTTCAGTTTCTTTATGTACCTCTCATGTAATTTACCCAAGGGCTCTCTCCCTATATAAGAGACCCGAGGGCTCTATGGAATGATTATCTCAGTACTCTTTTACCCTAACATGGTATCAGAGCCATAACCCTAATCTAGGGTTTCTCTCCACCGCCGCCCACCCCCCCCCCCACCCACCGCCGCCGCCCCCAGGGCGTCGTCCAGGGCTCCGCCGTCGCCCCCAGGTTTCCGCCCAGCCCCCAGGGCGTCGCCGACCAGTCCCGGGACCCTCTCCTCGTCCCGCACACGCGCCGCCGGAGCCCCCCACCTTCCGCCCCGGCTCCCTCCAGCCGCCGTCGGGGGCTGTCTACACCGTCCAGCCCTCGCCCAGCCCCCGACCAGTCCCCGCCCAGCCACCATCTTCCTTGGTAGAGGCTTCCGGAGCCTCTACTTGTCGTCGGGTGCCGCTCCTTCACTCGGTCTCGGATAGATGATGGATTCAAGTGCATAACGTCTACATATGCACTTGAATCCTTAAAGTCTTGGTAGACAACCTGTTCTTGGTCTATCAATAGTCGTTCTTCTCCGGCATTATGTCCGAACAAAAGCTCGATATGCCCGCCATAGGTGCGTTCAAAGGTTCAGCACCGATCGTCAAAATGGACGGGACAAACTACGAACTGTGGGCGATGCAGTTCCTCAGTCTCATGAAGTCGTGTGGTAAGAAGCATATTCTTACCGAGGATGAACCGCCGGAGAAGACAGGAGTCTATGCCTCATGGGAGGCTGATGATGCGTACGCCAAGGTTTGGCTCTCAGGTACGCTCACAACAGAGATAGCGAATGATGTTCTTCACCAGCCCACCGCCAAGGCGATGTGGGATATTTTGGCCATGACGTACTCTCAGGTCCGCAACGAGACGAAGATGCTCCAGCTGCAGCATGATATATTTACCACGAAGCAGAATGGGAGGCCTCTTCATTCGCTATACACGTCGCTTCGTGGTATGTTCGAGAAGCTCTGTAGCACCATTCCGCTCACAGCCACGCCGGAACAACAGAAGACGTTCCGCAATGCCACTATGGTTGGCGTTTTACTCGCTGCCCTAGACCCGGAGTACGAGGCCGCACGCTCTCAGATCCTAGCAGATGCCACTATCCCGCCGATGGAAGAGGTATACAGGAGGCTCAGTCGTGTACCGGTTCCATCTACTACAGCGACTGCACCTCCGTCTGCAATGGCAGTTTCCAGGGGACGTGGTGGTTCGTCCTCGTTTCGTGGCAGAGGAAGTGGTGGACGTGGACGCGGTGGTCGCATACGTTCAACGTGTTCATTCTGCCGCCGTACTGGTCATTCGGAGGATTCTTGCTATTCCAAGCACGGCTTCCCTCCTTCTGCACGTGTCGCGGATCATGTTCAGGGTCCTTCAGCTCCTGCTACAGATCACAGGTTCGAAGAGTTGGTGGCACGACTTCGTGATATCATGCCACAATCGTCGCCAGAGGGTGCTGAAGTTTCTGATGTTGCAGCCTCGGCGTCCGCTAGTACATCCGCCTCTGCCAGTGCCTCAGGTAGTCCTTCAGTCTCACCTCATTGTTATGATCTCACAGGATGGATTGTCGACTCTGGAGCTACCCATCATCTATGCCGTGAGAAAGATATTCTGCAGTCCTACAGAGCTGTACAGCCTGGTCGCTCTGTACTCATAGCTGATGGCACTCATTCTCCTATCATCGGTCAGGGGGAGACGGCTTTGCTTCCCTCTATGCACTTACAGAATGTCCTACATGCTCCAGAATTCTCTATGAACCTCTTATCCATTAGTCAGATTACACGTGATTTGCACTGTCGTGCTATTTTTGATCCATCGTCTGTTATTTTTCAGGACATACTGACGGGCAGGGTGATTGGCTGTGGTTCTGAGCACAATGGCCTCTATCGTCTAGTCCGTAACTCCTACGCTGGTGTCTCACTGCATTCCCATGGCGTCGTATCTCCGTACACCTGGCATCTTCGGTTCGGTCATCTGCCCCTGCAGAAGATGCGTCACCTACTGCCTCAGATCTCTCCGAGTTCCTCCTTTCGTTGTGAAGCATGTCAGTTAGGGAAGCACCATCGATCTAGCTTCCCAGGTCGTCAGAGTCGGAGCAGTCGCTCCTCGTTTGAATTACTTCATGTAGACATTTGGGGTCCAAGTCGTGTCCCAGATCATCAGGGGCACAGGTTCTATTTAGTAGTGGTTGATGATTTCTCTAGAGTGTCCTGGACGTTTCTTCTTAAAAATAAATCTGAAGCAGGAAGTGTTATCCAAAATCTTATTAATGAAATCCAGAATGTTTTCTCTTCTACTGTTAAGTATGTGCGAACTGATAATGCATTGGAGTTCTGCACTCGCTCTCTTGCTACCTTTCTTTCTTCAAAAGGCATTGTTCATCAAACCACATGTGCTTACACCTCGCAACAAAATGGGGTTGCGGAACGAAAGCATCGACATTTTCTTGATATTGCTCGCACATTACTCATTCAAAGTTGTGCTCCATTGTCTTTTTGGGGAGATGCTATACTTACAGCATGTTATCTAGTCAACCGAATGCCTACAACTGTTCTTGGGGAAAAGTCCCCAATCTCTGTTCTTTTTCCAGACAGAGATTTGTTTGCCCTTACACCTCGGGTCTTCGGCACTGTTGCGTTTGTCCACCGCTTATCTCCAGGACTTGATAAGCTTTCTCCTAGGGCTATCAAGTGTGTTTTTGTGGGTTACTCCAGGACACAGAAAGGATACCGTTGCTATGATCCTGTCCATGACAAGTACTATGTGAGTGCAAATGTTACTTTTTTCGAACCTGTCATGTATTTCTCACCTGCGGGTGACAGATTGGCCTCCTCCACTTCTCCAGATTCCAATGTCTTTGTTCCACCACCGCCAAGCCTGAGTCAATCATCTACTCGACCAACACCACCACCACCACCACCTCCTCCAGTTGTCCCTTTCACTAAGTTCTATACGAGGCGGACATGCCCTGCTCAAACTACAAGTCAACCATCCAACACGCCTCAGGTTTGTTCTGAAATTAACACTAACGATGGCTTAAATAATGCACCTGTGCAGGAACCTTTACTACAGGAGGAGGAGCAACCGGTCAGCACAGTCTTGGATGATTTGGACCGGCCCATTGCTCATAGGAAGCAGCGCAGACAGTGTGCCACATATCCCCTTGCCTCTCAAGTCTCCTTTCATCGACTCACTGGGGATTTCCAGAAGTTTGCAGCTGCTGTCTCGTCAGTTGAGATTCCGCGGACATATCAGGATGCCTTGAAGATTGACTGCTGGCGTCTTGCAATGGAAGAGGAAATGCGTGCTTTGCAATCTAGGGGAACTTGGTCTCTTGTCCCCATTTCTTCAGGTGCCTCAGTAGTAAGTTGCAAGTGGGTTTTTACAGTGAAATATCATGCGGATGGCCGTCTAGACAGATACAAGGCCAGGCTCGTTGCACGGGGATTTACTCAGACATATGGTGTAGATTATTTGGATACCTTCTCACCGGTGGCGAGACACTCTACCCTTCGCATCCTTCTTTCGGTTGCAGTGGTACGTGACTGGACCATATTCCAGCTTGATGTTAAGAATGCTTTCTTGTATGGTGATCTACAGGAGGAAGTCTACATGCAGCAGCCACCCGGGTTTGCTGCTGAGGGGGAGACTCAGAAGGTGTGCAGACTTCATAAGGCTATCTATGGCCTTAAACAGAGTCCTCGAGCATGGTTCCAGAAGCTCTCCCAGCTTATTGAACGACAGGGGTTCAGAAGATCAAATGCGGACCACTCACTGTTCGTCCGGAAGACCCCTAGAGGTACCATTGTTGTTATGGTATATGTTGATGATATATTGGTTACTGGAGATGATGCACAGGGGGTTGAGATAACCAAGTCTATGTTGGGCAGCCAGTTCATTACAAAGGATCTAGGCACAATACGATATTTTATGGGGATAGAATTTGCAAGAAATGCACAAGGAATGGTGATGACTCAAAGAAAATATGTCACAGATTTGCTAGTTGAAACAGGAATGACTGGATGCAGACCTTCAAGTACACCTATGGACCCGAGTATGAAGCTGTACGATGATGATACCGAGGAGGTGGACAAGATAAGGTACAGAGAAATGGTGGGTAAGCTCTTATACATCACTATAACTCGACCGGATATTGCCCTTGCAGTAAACCGGGTGAGTCAATTCATGGAGCAGCCGAGGCAAGTACATATGGATGCCTTGTACATGATATTGAGATATCTGAAATCTTCCCCAGGCACAGGGTTGCTATTCAAGAAAGGTACAGATCTGTCTATTTCAGCCTGTGCAGATGCAGATTATGCAGGATGTCCAAGGGATCGTAAGTCTACTTCTGGATTTGCTATCTTCATAGGAAGCTCTTTAGTCTCTTGGAAAAGCAAGAAGCAGACTGTTGTGGCGAGATCCAATGCCGAATCCGAGTACAGAGCCATGGCACAGGCAAGCACAGAAATGATGTGGGTTAAAGCAGTCTTAGAAGATCTGAATGTTGATGTTCCCTTGCCTATGAACCTTCAATGTGATAATCAGGCAGCATTATTTATTGCCAACAATCCAGCCTTCCATGAGAGAACCAAACACATAGAGGTGGATTGTCATTACACTAGGGACATGATCCAGAAGGGCTTCATCTCCACGTCTCACGTCAGTTCAGAGGACCAGACAGCGGACATATTCACTAAGCCATTGCTCAGAGGACCTTTCCAGAGATGTTCTTCCAAGCTGAGCATGATAGATATCTATGCTCCATCTTGAGGGGGAGTGTAGAGAGAGTTGATCGTCTTTTATGTTATTTATTATTTCAGTTTCTTTATGTACCTCTCATGTAATTTACCCAAGGGCTCTCTCCCTATATAAGAGACCCGAGGGCTCTATGGAATGATTATCTCAGTACTCTTTTACCCTAACAACTATGTTAGTGCGGATGTCACCTTCTTTGAGTCCATTATGTATTTTTCTCCTACAGGTGACAGACTTACTCACTCAGAGGATGGAGAAGATATCTATATGCCTCCTCCTCCTCCATCCGTTCCATGCTCTACTCCGACACCACCACCACCACCATAACAACACCACCATTGCCAACTCCATCACCACTACCACCACTACCACTGTCTACTACGTTCTATCCTCAGGACTATCAGTGTCGGCCCTCTGCTCATGTGCCTCCTCCATCATCCAGCACGCCCGAGGTATGTACTGAACATTTGAGTTCTTCTGATGGCACGGGTGATTTGCATGCGCAGATGGATGTACAGGGTGCTGATGGTATTTCCACTCCTCCAGTTGATGATCTAGATATCCCTATTGTACATCGGCGGCAGAAGCGTGCACGGACGATGAATCCTAAATATGGGATGGAGTTTGGTTCTCAGGTTTCCTTGGAGCGTTTATCTACGGACTTTCGGCAATTTTTTGTTGGGTTATCGGCTGTAGAGATCCCACGATCATATCAAGAGGCACTACAGAGCAGTCAGTGGCATCTAGCTATGGAGGAAGAGATGGCGGCGTTGCAGTTGCGAGGTACGTGGAGTATTGTGCATCCTCCACCAGGTGCGTCGATAGTGGGCAGCAAATGGGTATTTACGGTTAAGCATCGGGCTGATGGTACAGTTGATAGATACAAAGCCAGATTGGTTGCTCGTGGGTTCACCCAAACATATGGGGTGGACTATCAGGACACGTTTTCCCCAGTGGCACGTCACTCTACCTTACGGATCCTTATTGCAGTCGTTGTTGTACGTGATTGGCCCCTCTTTCAGTTGGATGTCAAGAATGCTTTCTTGTATGGTGACTTGCAGGAGGAAGTTTATATGTAGCAGCCACCAGGGTTTGCTGCTGAGGGGGAGTCTAGTATGGTGTGCCGTCTTCATAAGGCCATATATGGCCTGAAGCAGAGTCCACGGGCTTGGTTTCAGAAGCTCTCGGAATTGATTGAACAAAAGTGCTTTGTCAGATCTACAACAGATCATACTCTCTTTGTAAAGAGAGACCAGCGAGGTATTGTGATCATCTTAGTGTATGTTGATGATATTGTTATCACTGGCAGTGATGAGCAGGGCATTCAAGCAGCCAAGGATTTTCTTGGCAAGCAGTTCATTACCAAGGACCTGGGTACACTTCGTTATTTTCTGGGATTGGAGTTTGCACGAAATCAGCAAGGCATGGTAATGACACAAAGGAAGTATGTTACTGACCTGTTATCTGAGATAGGTATGGCAGGATGTAGACTAGCTACTACTCCTATGGATCCTAATGTTAAACTTTATGATGATGACTCTGAGGAGGTGGACAAGAGACGATACAGAGAGCTAGTGGGGAAATTATTGTATGTTACTATTACCTGACCTGATATATCCTTTGTTGTGAGTAGGGTAAATCAGTTCATGGAGCAACCCAGGCAGTCTCACATGAATGTTGTTTTTATGATCCTGAGATATCTGAAGTCATCTCCAGGTGCTGGTCTTCTGTTTAGAAGAGATACATTTATATCTGTCACAGGATGTGCTGATGCAGACTATGTTTGGTGTCCTAATGATAGAAAGTCTACTTCAAGCTTTATTGTATTTGTTGGCAGCTCACCAGTAGCTTGGAAAAATAAGAAACAAACTGTCGTTGCTCGATCCATTGCAGAGTCAGAATATAGGGCAATGGCCCAAGGAGTACTTAGATGATGTGGGTTAAATCTGTTTTGACTGATTTAACTATTGAAGTACCTCTTCCTATGCATCTTAAATGTGATAATCAGGCAGCCTTGTTTATAGCTAATAATCCAGCCTTCCATGAAAGGACAAAGCACATTGAAGTGGATTGTCACTATACACGGGACTTGATTCAAAAAGGGCTTATTTCGACATCTTATGTATCATCAGGAGATCAGATTGCAGACATGTTCACCAAGGCTCTTGCTAGGGGTCCATTTCATCACTGTTGTTCCAAGTTGAGCATGATAGATATATATGCTCCAGCTTGAGGGGGAGTGTTAGAATAATTATGTTATTTACTTTTATCGTCTTGTTTCTGTAATTTACCCATAGAGCTTTTCTCCTATATAAGAGCTCTAGGGTTTGATGGAATGCATCTCGGTTTATTCTCTCCACAGGTTGGATGATAAATATGATGTGATGTGATATTGATTATGTGTTTTAATGATTATAACATGGTTTTTATGTTAACTTTTTTTATTTAAACATGGTTTTAAAAAAATTATACCAAAGAAAGTATAGGATCCATCCAAGTAATCTCAACCCAGGAATGCAGGGATGGAGCAGGGGGTATCCCAGGATACCCCGGGATACGTTGGCAACCAAACAGGCCCTTGGTGTGTCCTTCTGCGAAAACATTTATTGAGGGTATTTGTAGATTGGAAGCATGCCTTTTTAGGTAAATAGGTTCTCGACCTTTGCTTTTTTCTTCGAAATGATATTCTTAGAAATTGGTTGGCTTGGTATTGTATCCTGTAAAAAGGATTTTCCAAGGTACTGTAGTCTGATTAGTTTGTAATATTGGGCGATAAATTCTTGTTGTTTTAATTGAACAGATGGCTACAAAACCTATAGTAACCATCCTTTGGATTTGAAAAATGAAGTTTTTAGGTTATTTGATATATTTCTTTATTCTTGGTTTCTAATGACCAGTATGTATGAATGACTATGATTTATTGTTTCGTCAAACATAACTTATCTCATTAGCAATTCTTAGCAATGACATACATTATCATCTCCTCTGAGTATAAAAGGGCATCCATTTTGGTTTTTGTGGAATGTGGAGTTCTAGCAGAACATGATTTAGTAGATAAATCGTTTATGTGCATCTCATATTGGGGCTTTGTCGAGTCTGTAGATCGGAGGGATGAAAGATGCTATGGTTCCTGTTATAAAATCGAAAGCGGAAGCGTAACATGGAAAAAGATAAAGAACAAAATAAGAACGGGATTTTTTTACGTGGAACCCTACTCCGTGAGGAGCGGGATGAAACCACGGGAGAAGCCCTCAAAGGGGCGGATACTTCATTCCTTTTTCTCAATGAGTACAGGAGGTCTGGGGCTCCTTATATAGCCTCTCCAGAGCCTCCAAGTCCCACCACTGGACGATGTGGGACTAAACAACTGGGTGGGGTAAATGGATCTCCTCCAGGATCCATTTACCCTGCTACAACACAATAGGCGCTTACAACTTATGCTCCAACACTCCCCCTCAAGCTGGAGCATGCAATGCTCAGCTTGGACAAACAGACAGAAACTCAACTCAACGCTACAAGACACTACGGACAATATCAACCCAACGCGCACATTGCTGCAGTCGAGGACGTTGCTTCTCATGCCGTGCAGGTGAGGAGGACGAACGGGCTGGAGTGTGAGTCAACTGAAGACTCGTAACCTGACCATCGAGTCTGAACTGCGCCTGAATTCTCCTCGTCGGAGAACTGGGTCTCTCCCATCTGGCTTAGAGAATGGTGCACTGCTCTGGTGTACCTATGATACCACATGAAAACCCTTGCCCTCCAATTGCATAGGGAATGGTCCTCTGCTCTGGAGTCCCTATGGCTCACATGAAAAGTCTGGCCTGACAACTAGAAGAATGATGGGGACCTCTGACAAATGATGGCAACATATGCTCATCTGACAATGACCGCACACTCGTGCGTGTCTGAAAATGGAGACTCGGAATCATGATCGTCGAGTCTGAAACCGAACTGTAGAGTCTGGACAACTGATTGGCCTGGAATATCTGCATCTAAATCTGGAATACAATACCTGTGACTCTACATATATACTCCCCCTTTCTCCCATACTTGTCAGAAATTGACATCGACAAAGTTGGGAGAAGACAAGATGAATAGGGGTAAAACATGAAACACTTGCGGCTTTTCTTAATTTTTTTTAAGCCGTCCTCATTTCTTTAAAACATTTTTTTAAGCCATTTCATTTTTTTACGGCTTTCACAAACCAATTTTTTTTACTTGCGTACGGCTCTTCATCTTGTACGCGCCTTTTTTTTTAAAACACTCCTTTTAAAAGGAACAAACGTGGCCCACATAGGCACAAAAACATGCAATCTCTCTTCCCCTCTTTTCTTCTTCTTCTCCCTCTTTTTTTTAACACAGATCTCGGCCTACTTGGCCCTTCAACCCCCCTTTTTTTTTAATAAGACATACAGCCCAATTGGGCTTTTATCACCCCTCCCCCCTTTTCTTCTCTCTCGTTTTTTTTTTCCTAAACACGGCTCACGCTCCCCCCCCCTGGGTTTCTAAATAAAATTTCCATTTTTTTTAAGAAGCAGCCCCCCGTTAGGGTTCAGTGGAATGCATTCTGGAATCACAGCCCGATGGGGCACTTCTGTGCGCCGCCCCTCATGGGAGGTGCATCTTCTTCGCCGCAAGCCGCGCACATAGCGCTGCTGGAGCATCATGGGATCCTGGAGGAGCGCGCTTGCGCTTGGGGCTGCGCCGCCAAGGACTTTGCGGCCAAGGATGCTGCTCGAAGGTGGACTTTGTGGCCAAGGATGCTCCGATGGGATCTTTGTAACGACGGCATCAGGGTTTGGAAGAGGAGGGCTCGTCGTGGCGCTTGTCGAGGAGCAGAGGCGGTATCGCGACCTGGAGCGGGAGCTCCGCCTGGGCTTCGCGGAGAGTTCGCCTGGAGGTGGACTTGGAGAGGATGGCAATGGCGAGAACTGCGCTCGGGCTTCCCTAGGGCTTTGCTGCATGGAGCTCGAGCTCCTCCTGGGTTAGTCACCGCCTAGGGCCGGATTCAGGACCCCCCTCCGTGCGATACTGCAGAGCCGACCTATCGCTGATGAAGCTCCACCGCTGATAAGGACTTTAGGGGACTTCGAAGGAAGCTACGCCGCAGCGTGTCATGCGTCGTAGAAGGCGCCTGGGAGAAGGACTGCGCAACACGATCGGGCTCATTCTGTCTAAAAATTTGGCTGCTGGAAGGAGCATCGTGCTGCCCGTTGCGGTTAGAGCTGCTAAAGGAGATGATCTCCTTGAGCAACCGATGGAGAAGCGCCATCTGAAAGAGTTCGCGTGCCTCCCTGGAGTCAGGAGGATCGGGAAGGAAGGCGGCTCTGCCATGGGGCTCCGCGTGAGGTTGTCCTTCGATAGGAAAGGGCTGCTGCCGCCCTTCGAAAGGGATGATTTGGGTTTCCAACGAAACCCTAGAACTCAAAATCGCCTGGAGGACAGCAGCCTGGAGATCTTCGGATCTTCAAAAAAAACTGACGATCTTTGAAACATGCAGAGATTAAGGTTGCAATAGAAACCTTAAAACTTGGACAGAACTTGAATACTAACAATCATCTTCAAGAACATAGAACTTCAAACACGAATCTCGAATAAAAGTAAACATAATGAAAAACTCCGAGAATCGACCCGCTCTGATACCATGTTATAAAATCGGAAGCGGAAGCGTAACATGGAAAAAGATAAAGAACAAAATAAGAACGGGATTTTTTTACGTGGAACCCTACTCCGTGAGGAGCGGGATGAAACCACGAGAGAAGCCCTCAAAGGGGCGGATACTTCATTCCTTTTTCTCAATGAGTACAGGAGGTCTGGGGCTCCTTATATAGCCTCTCCAGAGCCTCCAAGTCCCACCACTGGACGATGTGGGACTAAACAACTGGGTGGGGTAAATGGATCTCCTCCAGGATCCATTTACCCTGCTACAACACAATAGGCGCTTACAACTTATGCTCCAACAGTTCCTATTATGTTCTTAGATGTAAGAGAAAAGCCAGCTATATTTCTTGAAAATGTAGATTAGATTGAGAATAATAAGAAATTCCCAACCCTCATCTGAATTGGAAAGCCAACTACGGCCTATGAAGTGATTATGAATTATATTATTCTTGGATGATAGCATCTACATTGGCTAATTGTACATGTTTACCAGCATGCTTGATTCATGAAATGATTCCATTTTGATGAATGGATCACATAGATCAACAATTTTATTTCCTTCGTTTAATTGTTAACAATAGCATAAGTCGATTTGGGAAATCTTGTTTTTCAAATGGAAGCTTTGATATTGATTGTTATAATGTGATCTATTACAATGAATAAATAATTTATAAGTACAATTATATTGATAGCTAAACATCATTTGGATTGTTTTAGATGTAATCTATTACAATGAATAAATAATTTATAAGTACAATTATATTGATAGCTAAACATTTATAGCAATGGGAACATTTCTTTGCAGCTTTCCATGAGGATACTTTAGTTAAAGGGAAAATTAGGCTTAAAAGGGTAAATTGTAGATCACCTCAAGTTGGTACCCTTCCCTTCCCGCAATGCGATACTCATGATTTGCAGTCTCCCCCTTTTTTCTTTTAATATATTGGGGTGAACACCATTGAGTGTATCCCCCTTTTTCTTGGCTTCAAAAAAAAATGATTTGCAGTCTCACATGCATTGAGATGGGTGTGGCTAGTAAATTTATAAATAGTATTCCATTTTCTGCAACAATCAGATGATGGGGTTGTGGTGCGATCTTTCCACTTTTAAGAGGAATTTCATTGATTGGATTTGAGATTGTGAGCTTGCTTTGCATGCTTGGTGTCTGTAATCATGCCTAGGAGTCATCGAGAATAGGAACTGACATATTTTCCTTTCAATTGAAGACATCGTTTATGTGTCGTGAAGTTGAGGAACATCAGTTCTCCTTCCAGCCGCAACTTGCGAGGATGATTTTGGATATGACTGGACTGTTTGATCAAATGTGAGTGTGACCTCTTTGCTTAGGCCTTTGACGTTTCTCTTTTGAGGTAGAGTCATATTTGTGACCCAGTTCTCTGTAGATTATGCTGGACGTCTCTGCACGAACATTATGTACTTGTGGTGGGAAACAACGCCATGAGCCTACATGATAGGATTTTTTAAGAAAGAAAGGTGAAATTTGACATCTTCGATATGGATTGAGGTGGATTTTGACAATTCAAGCATTTCTTAGTTGAGTAGTCAGTGACTTGCATGGTAATGATGTATTCTTGAGGAAATAATAGCATTTCATCTGTTATTTTAGACTAATCCTATTAAGCAGGTGACGTCCATGCACTTTCTAAAACCAAATTCCTACTTATTCCAAGTATATGCATCTGTATTTCTTAATCAATGGGCACAGCAGACCTACGAGAATGTTCCATGCCCTTCTCACAAAAGATACATCACATCAGCCAGTCCTCGTGCCCCTCGAGCTCAAGTGAGATGATTTTGTCCCCACATTTTGGCATAAATATAGAAAATGGCCAGTATATTTTCCACGTGGGAATGCTTTACTAGAGACTTGTTTATGGTGGTTTCCTTATGTTGGGAGATGGCGCAATAGTGTTGTAACTTAACGGAATTTGAGTTCGATGGTGAGCCTTCCAAGAGGCTATGGACAAAAGGTAATTTAAGGAACACGTGTTTGCAGTCTAATTGCATGAGTGACAGAATTTAGGTAGATCGCCATGTCGGTTGAGAATTCATAAAGTGCCTGGGTTGTGTTTTTTGGATTTTAAGCGAACTGTAAGGTGCTATAGCAAGTGGGAAGTAATACTACTTAACGATGTTTGCATGGTTGAACTTAGTTATGGAACCTGGATATGCAACCTAGGGCACAAGTTTGTCAGTATAATGCAGATGACTCGTTTTAGGAATTGCTCTACCTGAACGGAGAGACAAGTAGACTAGCATCGTATCGACGAGCGGGTGAGTCAACAGCACAACGCCGAGTCTGAATGCTTGTAGGCTCTGAATTTGCACAGACTAATGGAGGGAAGTTCACAAATTATATATTACGGACCAGATACGTCATCTTCCATGTCTTTGTGCCACTTGGGATCAAGAAAAGAGCCTGTTGGTGCATCTGATTAACTAGTTGTTGGTCAGATAAGGCAGCTCCCCAGGACAGGACAGAGGCAGGGCCCCATCCCCCTTCATCATCCGGTTCTCTGAAATTTTGTCAAAAAACATATCGTATTTTTCGACAGAAAGCCTACTTCCTTTTTTTAGAAAAGCATAAACCTATGCTTAGCATGGAATATAGTTTGTGTTTTTTTGCATCAGAAGAAATCTCATGCTTAGTGGATATTATTGTAATTGTGTTCCTTGATAGTAACTTTGCATGTCATTTGTCTGAATTGTGAGTAAAAGATCCGTATCTGCGATCTTATTCTGCGTTTATTGTTGAGAATGATTATTTGGTTGAATATTTGATCGCCTTCTATTTTTTGTCAATAATGATTATCCGGTTATATGGTTCATTGTTTTGAAATTTCTGCAAAATGTTTGATTTTCATAATTAATACTTAAAAAATGCGCTTGATGAGTGATTTTGAGTTTTATAGGATAACACCCATGCTGACAGAGAGGTTGATTCATATACTTAGCAAATATTTGGGCATGTTGAAAATTGGAAGTGCAAAGTGGGTTAATGAGTTATAGAGGTAGAACCTTTACCATTTGTTGTAATTATATTTCATAACGGAGGCAAACGAAAACTTTGCCTCATGGTTATGGCTGCCAATTGAGGCACTCTTTTATAATAAGGAATAATAAATTCAAGAGTTTCATAAGTGTTTTTTATATGGATTAATGTTCTTTTGCACTGGACCTTGTATGTTGGGGACTATTGCCATGCTTACCCTTTGCTGTATTCCCTCTTCCAACTTGCCTTTAGAAGTTTTTTCCCTTTTCTGAAAAAATACTTAATTCTTTTTTGGAATAATAATCCAGATGGAATATCATCAGTTCACATACAGCCATTTCTACTCTATCAAGTTATTAAATATTTATTTAGGGTAAATTACAATTTGGGTCCCCATCTATGGGTCCGATCCTATAATGGGTCCTGATCTTTAAATTGTAACGATTCGGGTCCCATGGCCATTAATGTAAGGAACTTTTGGGGGCTAATGACGAGTATGTCCTTGTTTAAAAGTTGGAACCCAACCCCCATTCCCTTCCCAATAAGGGCATATTTGTCATCAACCTCAAATTTTCCATTTCCTAAATGGTTCTGGGACCCGGATCGTTACAATTTAAAGTTCAGGACCCATTCTGGGATCGGACCCATGGATGAGGACCCAAATTGTAATTTACCCATTTATTTATTTATTTATTTATGGGTTGACGATAGGAGTTTCCAATTATGGTCTAAATCTGTGGTCTTATTTGTGGTGTCTAATAATGATTTCATGAGAAGTTTCATATCTACTTGATCGCATATTTTACAGTCTTTGATTCGGAAAGCACCTTCTTTGATAGTCTATCCCAGTGATTCCATTGCTGATGCTACGGAGGTACTGGACTGGGAATCAGGGATGTCAATGGATGATATTGCAGCAGGTCAAGGCATCCGAATTCGAAGACGTCCTCCTGGAGGATATCTTCAACAGCACACTGAATCATCTACTTCTAATCCTGAGAGAGAAGGAAATGCTCCCCGCAACATCCTTGAGGAAATAGTATGGTACAAGGACATTGAAGTTGCTCAAGTATGCCTATATTGAAAATTCTGTTTCAGTTAAAATTTATCTGTCATGCGGTTTGTAAAGTGTTTCCTGTTATATATTTCAGTTCCAAAAAGAAATTCCTATTGACTTGCTCAAAAGGACTGTTGATAATGCTCCACCTGCAAGGGATTTTATTGGGGCTTTGAAGAACTCCTATGCAAGAACTGGTGCACCTGCATTGATAGCTGAAGTAAAGAAGGCATCACCTAGCAGAGGAATCCTAAGGGATGACTTTGATCCGGTAAGATGCTACGTTCTATCTTTTCTACTGCAATCTTGGAACTGCAATTTGTGAGCTCATTCAGAAATACCAAATATTTCAAAAGATATCCAACCCAACGATTTGCTAAAATAAAATATTAGAGCAAAGGAAAGCAGCTATGAAAGGAAGAGAGGACAAAATTCATGAATACACACTGCATAATGTAATCAAATAACAGTTACGCAAGAAATGAAAGTTAGAACACTTGTAAAATATTAAAAATGAAATATGTTTAGATTTGAGAAGTTATATATACTAAGTGTATGTTCAACAATGATCACCATTAGTGAGAAGTGCATAGGCGTGGTTCTATCTTATTCAGTGCCATCAATTCTAATGGTTCACAGGATCATTTATGGAAGATATTCTAGACTGTGCCTAGTTGGTAATAATATTTTTTAGAAGCCAGTTGGTGCTGATGGATGTGATGGGAAAAAGACTGATCCCTCTCTCTTTCTTCATTTCAATAATATAGACTGTCTTTTTCTAAAAAAAAACTGAAGTAATAAAAATATTTTTAGAGAAGTAAGGATCACAACGCATGATTATAGAGGGGATCATGAGTCAGCATCACAAGACAAAGTATATCATAGTGCGTGTGTAGGTCAGATGTACTGATCAATGGCATGATTAGATTGGCAATGGTAGGTCAGTTACTAACCTACGGACTCTGTGGTCTCAAAATAATTGCTAGAATCAACTTTTATTTCTCTTATATTTTGCTTAACCTGATATTTCTTGACCTGAAGTAAAGTCCCTTATCAGGAATAGACTCATAACTTTGGGGTAGCTTGTCTGTCATTCTATTATTGAATAATGCATTCTATAATTCCACTGTGCCACCGTCCACAAAGTACTGGAGGCCGAAAAGGTTGAATATTATGGTTACCTTTTTGTTGTTCAACTTATTCCTCTTGAAGAGCGGAGGGTTCCATCTGAGGAAGGAGTGTGGTAGGATGGCCCTATTTTATTCAAACGGGCTATTGACCCATTTTCTTAAGGCATAATTCTTCTTTTGGGACATTGAAAATCAACTGAGAACCTAGTTCCTTCCCCTCATAATTATTGGCCAGAAAACCTTGTGCCCTATTATCTTGTCCCTAATAGTGCTTTGGAATTTCTGAAGCTGCTCATGTTCCATGGATAATGAAGTGTACTTTTCACTAGCTTGGCTTCAAGGCGTAAGGCACCAGATTGTATAATTACTGTATGTTCCAAAAAAAGAGGACGCGGCATTTCAGGAAATTAATAAATACAAGACAATGTAGTAACTTGGGAGGCCACCCTTGTTATTTCTCAAAAAGAAACATTGTGGTAACTGAAATAACAATGATGGCAGGATTTGCTTTAAATGGCAGGAAACCACTTTCTGTGGCCCTAAGATAATATCACTTTCTGTGAAGACATTTGGTTTTAATGATTGCTTTTAGATGGCAGGAAACCACTTTCTGTGATTTTCAATTTAATATATTTTTGTGGTAGTCATCTATTATGACCATTCTAGCAGTCATCCTTTTTTACTTCGATAAAGAGAATCAACATATTTTAAAATTACTTCTTTGCGATCCCATACAATTTTCAAATCTTTAGGCATCTCAAGTTTCTATAAGGATCTCTTATCATTGATGTGGAGATGAAAGAATGAATTGCTTCGTTGATGAGGCCCTAGGGTTTTCTTATATAGGAAAGAAACATGTTGGGAAAATTACATGAAGAAGACAAAGAAAATAGAAATTACATAAATACTATAAAAGATAACTAACATCTCAACACTCTCCCTCAAGCTAGAGCGTAGATATCAATCAGGCTCAGCTTGGAGCAGCATCTCTGGTAAGGCCCTCTGGCTAGACCTTAGTAGGTACATTTGTTATCTGGTCTCCAGAGCTGATGTGAGTAGTGGCGATGAGACACTTCTGTATCATGTCATGAGTATAGTGACAATCTACCTCTATGTGCTTGGTCCTCTCATGGAAGGCAGGGTTGTTCGCAATGAAAAGAGCAGTCTGGTTGTCGCATTGGAGGTGCATGGTAAGAGGTACCTCGATAACAGGTCAGTAAGAACAGATCTGACCTACATCATCTATGTGCTAGCATGTGCCACAGCCCTGTATTCTGACTCAGCACTAGATCTGACAACCATGGTCTGCTTCTTGCTCTTCCAAGACACTAGGGAATGCCCTATGAACACTGAGAAGCCTGAAGTAGACTTCCTGTCCTTGGGACACCTAGCATAATATGCATCTACACATGCTGTAACTGAAATGGATGTACCTTTGTTGAATAAAAGTTCGGCCGAGTGAAGACTTCAGATACCTCAAAATCATATAGATTGCATCCATATGTTCCTATCTGAGTTGCTCCATAAACTGACTCACTTTGCTCACGGCAAAGGATATATCTGGCCTGGTAATGGTTGTATACAGGAGATTGCCAACAAGCTCCTTGTACATCCTCTTGTCGACCTCCTTAGTGTCATCATCGTAAGGGTCCATAGGAGTAGTGGAAGGTCTGCAATCTACCATGCTTATCTCAGAAAGAAGATCTTTAACGTACTTCCTCTGGATCATCACAAGACCTCGATGGTCCTTGGCAAACTCCAGTCCAAGGAAGTGGCGTAAACTACCAAGGTCTTTGTCACAAACTGCTGACCTAAGAAATCCTTGGCAACGTGAATGCCATGTTCGTCATCCCATGTAACAATGATACCATCAACATAGATAAGAATGAAAATCATACCTCTCTGAGTCCTATGCACAAACAGAGAGTGATCGACAGTCGATCACACAAACACTTATTGCTCTATGAAGTCTGAGAGCTTTTGGAACCATGCTCTTGGACTCTGCTTAAGGCCATAAGTAGCCTCGTGTAGCCTGCAAACCTTCTGATATTCCCCCTCAACAGCGAATCCAGGTGGTTGTTTTATGTAGATCTCCTCCTATAGATCATCATATAGAAAAGCATTCTTGACATCAAGCTGATAGAGGGGCCAATCTCGTGTCACAGCAACGGACAGAAGGATACGTATAGTAGAATGTCCGGCAACTGGAGAAAAGAGTATCTTGATAGTCCACCACATATGTCTGGGTGAACCCATGTGCCATAAGTCTCGCCTTGTAATCCACACGGCCATCTACATGGTGCTTCACTGTGAACACCCACTTACACCCAACAACAGATGCACCAACTAGAGCTTAAACAAGACTCCAAGTGCCACATGACTGTAGTGCGATCATCTCCTCCTCCATGGCTAGATGCCACTGATTGTCCGGGGTAGCCTCCTGATATGTCTGTGGTATTTCCATGGCTAATAATGCCAAGGTAAATCTTCTAAAATCCTCTGGAAGCCTGCTCAAGGAAACATGGGTTGCAAGAGGATATGTAGCACACGTACATCTATGCTTTTGCAAAGCATTCAACCCACCAAAATCATCTGCCATGTCCCGAACCTGTAAGTTTCCCTCTTGAGAGAGTATCTGCTCATCCTGTAGTAGCTCTTGCTACACAGACAACTCAGTAGTGTGCCATCATTAGAAATAATGTGCTCATTACATACTTGAAACATGTTGGATGATGGGGAAGACATGTGAGCAGGGAGAACAGAGCGAGACCTATGAGTAAACACACGTGGCAAAAATTGAGTCAATGTAGGCAGTGGTCAAGGGGAAACCACGTGAGCAGGTGGAGCAGGAGCAGGTACAAGAGATGGTGGCGGTGGTGAACTGGGCGATGGCTGAGCAGGAGTAGGTATAGGTGGTGATAGGACTGTAGGAGGTGGAGGCATGTAGATCTCGTCATCAGAGTCTGATGAGGCCAGACTGTCAAATGTAGGAGAGAAATACATGACAAACTCAAAATATGTAACATCAGCATTGACAAAGTATTTCCGCAGAAGCGAATCAAAGCAACGGTACTTGTTTTGGGTATGAGAATAGCCAACAAAAACACACTTAACAACTCTGGAGGAGAGCTTGTCACGACGAGGAGAAAAATCATGAACAAAGGCTACAGATCCAAACACATGAGGTATGATGGAGAATAGATCCTTCTCGGGAAACACAATCGAGAAAGGGATCTTTTCTCCCAAAACAGAGGAAGGCATGTGGTTCACTAAGTAGTAAGCAGTGAGAATCGCATCACTCAATAAGTGTGAAGAGCATGATTTTGATTCAACAGGGTTTTGGTCACATCGAGTAAGTGACGGTGTTTGCACTTGGTAACACCGTTCTGCTGAGATGTACGTGCTCACGAACTGTGGTGTACAATGCCAAGAGACATGAGAAACTCAGAAAATTGTATGGTGCAAAACTCTAAGGCATTATCAGAACAAAGCTATTTGACATTGGCAGAAAAAATATTATTTATCTCATTAATGAATGACTTGATAACAGACCCAACCTCGGAGTTATTCTTCAAAAGGAAAATTCAAGAAAGTCTAGAAAAACATCTACAACGACCAAATAAAAATGATGTCCTTGGTGATCAGGAACATGACTCGGACCCAAATATCTAAATGAAGGAGCTCAAACAACTGAGAACTACTCTGACTCTGACGAGATGGAAAGGAGGAACGGGAGTGCTTCCCAAGTTGGCAAGCCTCGCACTGAAAAGAAGATCGCGTTGAGATCTGTGGGAGGACATGACACATCTTCTGCAGAGGAAGGTGGCCAAAATGAAGGTGCCACAGGTATGACGAGACTGGTCCAGTTGGAATAGTGGAGGCACCAGCATGAGGAGGTTGGACCAATCTATCGAACCCCCGCTGCTCATGGCCACATCTTATCACCATGCCCGTGAATGTCCTGGAATACGACAAAGGGTCAAAATGGCACGACAATGCAGCTCCTTAGTAATCTGACTAATAGAATTAAGTTCATCTGAAAATCAGGGGCATATAAAATATTCTGAAGGTGCATGGATGACATCAAATACACATGCTCCTATCCTATATGGGTAAGCGGACCCCATTAGCAATAACAACCCATCTGTCAGGAGGTATAGTCATGTAGGACCTGAACTGGGCTCTGTCTCCACACAAATGGTGGGATGCGTCAGAGTCCATGATTCACCCTGTCATATCTGCACTGCTACTACCATCTGCTACTACCAGTAAAAGTGTAAGCTATGCCTGAGGAGCTCGAAGAGGCTCTGATTGCGGCTGCAGTATCTGTAGATCATGTAATTGTGGTGCCGCTCACTGGAGTCATGGTCTCTCGTATACGAGAGACAATGTCATCCAAGCGTGGATGTGACTGGGAAGCCGGTGTCTTTGAAGGCTCGATCTGTTCTGCCACACGAACAGATGCGCAGTATCCATGCTTCAGATAGGATGTGTCCTCTAAGTGTCCTGGACGGCGACAGTAGGTACAAGGACCACGCTAAAGTCCACCTCCTTTGCCACGAGGACTACGCCCTCAGAACTGGGTAAACCCTCCTCTGCCGCGAGAAGCAGGCATCACTGAAGAGGGCTATGGAGTGACAATAAGAGGAATAAGAAGCCTGTTGAGACAATTGTAGGCCTACTTCATGGGAGGTTTCGACGCCCCAGTAAGGAGATGTGTTCGTACTGCATCATACTCCAGGTCGAGCGCAGCCAAAAAGACTCCAACCATCGTAGAGTTCTTGTATGTCATATGTTGCTCAGTGGATGTTGTAATATGCATGAAGCTTCTCGAACATGCCACGGAGCGAGGAGTAGAATGTGTGCAGTGGATGACCATTCTGTATAACCCTGTAAATGTCAAACTGAAGCTGAAGAATCTTGGCTTCATTCTTCGCTTGGGCATAAGTAGATGCTAGAATATCCCACGTTGCCTTGGCGGTAGGTTGATTCACAATATCATTGGTTATCTCCATGGTGAGGATTCCAGAGAGATAAATACGCGCATGTGTCATCTTGCTTTTACGAAGTATTGTCCCCGATCTTGTCTGTTGGTTCTAATTTTGTTAGAACGTGCTCATTATTGCATTGCATGAGGGTCAAAAACTGCATGGACCGCAACTCATAGTTGGTCTCATCCATCTTCACGATGGGAGCCAGGCCTTTGAAGGCACCGGGCGAAGAAAAAAGACCCTCCTTGGTCTCTGACATGATGAAAGAAGGCTGAAAAAAGTGGAACTCGAATGGGAAATAGACTGATTGTAGCAAATCTACACGATCATATTGAGGATTGGTTGTATGTGTAGACTCATACATCCATCCTCGTCAATCCTTGGTGCGCGTTAGGGCTAGAAAGCGTGATTTATAGGTCTGAGATCATGTTTTCCGGTCAAGATCAGGTCATTTTCAGATCGAATCGGACTTCTGGCAGCGGACAGGAGCGCTAGGTGGCATAACAACGTGATATCGGACGCCTCGACAAGTTTGCCGCAGTATGGATGACCTGACGACCTCCTGGCGGCGACAAAGGGGATGCATGGAGGCCTGGAAGGTGTCGCGGTGGCCTGGTGGCGGTCTTGCGGCCCTCATGGTTGTCGCAGGTGTCTATCGGAGCTCTCGCGATCCCTTTGGCTACGCCAAAGTGCCCTCAAGGAGGGCCTGTAGCCGGTCTGGGGGCTGGCGGCGATAGGAGGCGCCGCCCAAAGAAGTCGGCAAGAGGCGGCGACGCGAGGAAGGATCCGGCGAGATGCGATGACACGTGGGGAACGAGATGGGACTGGTGGTGATGGAGGAGATTAGGTCAGAACTCCGGTGTAGGACTGTCGCTCTGATACCATGTGGAGATGAAAGAATAAATTACATTGTTGATGAGGCCCTTGTGTTCTCTTATATAGGAGAGAAACATATTGGGCAAATTACATGAAGAAAAAGACAGAGAAAATAGAAATTACGTAAATACTATAAAAAAACTAATATCTCAACAATTGATATTCCCACATAATTGATAGCATTGAAGCTGTAAATCACAACTTTTCATGTGTATTTGGAACTCACAGCAGCACTCCCTTGCAGGTTGAGATAGCCCGTACCTATGAGAAAGGTGGAGCTGCATGCCTCAGTGTCCTGACAGATGGAAAGTTCTTTCAGGTATTATTTCACCCTCAATAGTAAATTTATATTGAGCTATGGTAAGTGAGGGCTACATATATTTTCGATTGCAGTGAAATGTTGATCAACTTACTATTTTATGATCAGGGAAGCTTTAACAATCTGGAGGCAATTCGCAGTAATGGTGTGAACGTATGTGTTATGTTGGTTTTGACATGACCTTTCCGATTTGTAATTCTAGCTTAATACCATTCTAACATTTCTAACACTGAGAAAATGCAGTGCCCTCTTCTTTGCAAAGAGTTTATTGTTGATCCCTGGCAAATATACTATGCCCGAAGTAAAGGAGCAGATGCTGTTCTATTGATTGCTGCGGTGTTGCTTGATGTTGATATCAAGTACTTCTCTAAGATATGCAGAACGCTTGGAATGACAGCATTGATTGAGGTTTGTGGATTTTGTCAAATATAAGCCTGGTTATGGTAGACGACTTAATAATACCATTTGTATCTTTAGGTGCTCTTGAAACAATTTCAGCTTAAGGTCCTGCAGGCTCTTCGCTGAATCATTGTAGATAATAATTATTATTTGATTTTTTAAGGGAAAATATCCAGTAGTTGGTGGGTGGAAACATTATATATTATAGTGGCATTAATCAATCCAAAACTGTTGGGATGGTCATATAACTGAATCAGCATTACGCATGCTGGCACTCTCGAGCTATCACGTTTACTGTCATCTCTCTCTCTCTCTCTCTCTCTCTTCGGGCTTGGATGACATTAATTAGCTCCTATTCTAACATGTTTAGGATGGTCAACCATACCCTCATATTTCTAAGTGTAATCATATACCCTCTTTTATCCTGGTAGGTACACGATGAAAGGGAAATGGATCGAGTTCTGGACATAGATGGGATCCAACTTATTGGAATTAACAACAGGAACCTCGGTATGACATTAACATTCGTACCTGAATTTAAGTTATTTTTGTATTGTCTGAACCGTATTGCAAAAAATCAAACAGCATCGTCAGCAGGTGCATGTGACTCCACACTGTTTATTTAATGTCTATGGAATGCAGAAAATGAGTTTACTTCACAATATCATGTTCCCTAAATATATCAAAAACGGTGATTTTGGCTTAGGTATGCCAGATGGGACTAAATTCGTTTAACAGTGCTCTATGCTTTTAATCAAGCCATATTTTATTTCTTAGTACATAGTTGACCAGAAAGTTCTATATGTTTTTCATTTATCATATCTGATTTCATCTCTGTCAAGTCTATGATTTGTGCCATGTGGTTAAATTATTGATCCTCAATTAACCTGAAACTCGGCAACCATGCAAAGAGCGCTCTGTTCCTATGGGAAATTAGAACTCATGTAATATAAGCGACGCATCAAAATAAGATAGTGAAAGGCTCATATTAAGGGTGTGTAATATTATACCTCTTGTTGAGTTATTGTGCTTGCATGGTTAAGCGGATCTTAGGATGAGGGACCTTTTACCTGCCCTCTATATATTGTACTTGTCCCCCTCATTGGAAAATAGTTTTAGTGAAGAGAGCCCTAATCTCTAGTAAGGGAGATTAGGGATTATGTGCCTCCGTGGTTTTTCCCTCTCCGTAGGGTTTTCCACGTAAATCCTTACCTCCATTTTTGTGTGTATTTTGATAGTTTGATTCTAACATGATATCGGAGCTACGGGTGAAGATCACCAAGAGGAGTTTGCCAACGGAACCCTAGCATTGTGTGTGGTTTGTAGCAGAGGTCTCTCTCCTCGTCAAGATTCAACGAGTATCCACAGATCTAAAGGCCTTGGTGCTTCTGTGTGGAGGCATTTTTTGGTACACGGAAGAGCCTATCTGCTGGAAAAAAAAACATTTTGTGCTGCTGCACGGAGGAGAGCTGCTATTGTTGTTGGGATGCTACTGTTACTGCAAATTTTCTTGTTGTTGATCGGCTGCTGGGTTGCACGCTGAAGCCATGGCTGAGGGTTTCAGGGATTGCTGTTATTGCATGTTTGGTGGTATCACCTCCTTGCTAGTTGCTTTCTTGTTTTTGTTTGCTGGGCTGCTAGTACCTCTCTTGTTTCTGTTGTGTTCTTGCTGAAACTGTTCTGTTGCTGCTACGTGTGGGCTGGAAGCCTCACCTCTCATGCTTGGTCATCGTTGTTGTTTCTTCTCTTGATAGCCAGAGACCCGTAGGTTTTGTTTGACCGTGTTTTTCGACCCGTTGAGATTCAAGTAGAGAGATGGGGATATATTAGGTGTGTGTAGTCTAGCACACCATGTGTTTGATGATAAGCAAGAGTGTTCTGCTATTGGTATTGAAGTCAAGGTATCTGAAGGAATGTCTGTGAGAGATAGTCAAAGTATAAAGGGCACAAATTGTCAAGGTATTTGAAGGAATGTCTGTCAGAGATAGTCAAAGTATAAAGGGCACAAATTTATTGGTGAATGACATTATGATGCTTGGAGCATCCAGGGAACCTGATTTCAAAAAAGAACAATTGTTGTTGTTGATCGTTTCCTCCTCACTGATGTACTTCACGTCTCCGATTTTCCAATAAATCTTTTATCAGTCGGTAAGATTACTAAAGAGTTGCAATGCAGGTTGATTTTTTATCACAAGTCATGTTCTAGAAGATTTGCAGACGAGCATGAAGATTGGAATTGGATTAGTTGTGGATGGCTTATATCATCTTCCAGCTCGAATTGGCCAAGCCCTTACCTCTGTGATGAAAGACTGACTTGAAAAGAACAATTCCACTTTAGTACAAAAGTGGCATGAACGTCTTGGTCATATCATTTTTTCTTCTTTACAGATGTTGATATCTGAGATTTTCTCTAGATTGTCAGAGGATAATTTGAAATGTGAGGTTTGCCAATTTGCAAAACAGACACGTGCTACATTTCCTACATCTACAAGCAAATTTACTTATGCGTTTGAGTTAGTGCATTCTGATGTTTGGGGTCCGGCAAGTGTGAAGAGCATGGATGGACACATGTATTATATCACTTTCATTGATGATTTTTCACGGAGTACTTATGTGTGCCTTTTAAAACATAGAAGTGAAGTTCTTGTTGTTGTAAAGAACTTTTTAAATATGATTAGCACCCAGTATGCACCGAGAGTAAGAGCAATCAGGACAGATAATGCCAAGGAGTAACTGGAAAAATCCCTACGTGCTTTTCTTGATGAGAATGGTATCATTCATGAAACCTCTTGTAGTTACACACCACAACAGAACATGATTGCTGAAAGGAAGAATTGTCACTTATTGAATGTCACCAGAGCACTCCTACTGCAACGGAATGTGCCAAAGAATTTTTGGTAGGAAGCTATTTTGAGTGTTGTTTATCTTATCAATAGGACATCTTCTGTCGTGATTGGTAAGAGAACTCCTTTCTCTATCATCCCATCCAAATGCACCTCCTTTTAATTTGGACCCCACATATTTTTGGATGTGTTTGTTTTCTTTATAACTCTGGAACAGGTTGGCGAAAGCTGTGGATCCAAGGGCCACAAAGTGTACCTTTCTTGGCTATTCTGGAACACAAAAAGGATACAAATGTTATGACCCGGTGGCACGTCGTCTTCATGTGAGCAAGGATGTCACTTTCTTTGAGAGTGAGTCCTATTTCCCTATAAGTTCTCTTCAGGGGGAGTTTGTGAGTACAAATGTTGAAAAACATGAGAATGTGATTTACTTTCTTGGTGACATACAGGGGACTATCTATGTAGGGGAGGGCAGTGAGCAAGATAGAGAAAAAGATAGTGGGGATGGAGGCAGATTTGGACAGATTTATAGCAGACAGAAAGAATCGGATAATGCGGTGGAGACTAGAGAAGAGATGATACCAAACCATAATGTCAACCTTTCATCAGACCATGATGTCATCCTTTCATCAGGTGATCTAGTCAGTGAAAACTTTGCAACTACTCTTCCTTCTAATATTCATACTGATAATGACAATAATTTATCAGATGATTTTCCCATTACGATGAGAAAGGCTACTAGAAATGTTCGCGCCTCTACTCCATACCCATTGGAAGACTTTTATGCTTGCGCCAAATTGAGTTCCAGATATAAATGTTCTATTACCTCTCTCGATGCTCGTCATGTTCCCAAAGATATTGATAAAGCCAAAAATGATCTAAAATGTGTCAATGCTGTGAAGGAAGAAATGGATGCCTTGGTCAAAAATATACTTGGGATATTGTTGATACTCCTAAATACGCTCACCTAGTTGGCTCTAAATGGATTGTTAGTAATGTATTCTTCCAGTTCCTATTTATTCATTGTAACCTAGTTGGCTCTAAATGGATTGTTAGTAATGTATTCTTTCAGTTCCTATTTATTCAATGCTATGTATTCTTTCACCTGGGGGGAAGCTGATTCTTCTGAAGCATGTGCTCTCGACCATCCCTACCTTCTTCTTCTCCACCTGATTGATGCCGGTGGGGGTTAGGAAGAAGATATTCTTTGATGAGGAGGTTCTTCTGGTCCAACGGTAAGCAGCAGAGGTCCGGTTTTCATCTGTGAGTTGGAACAAGGTGATGAAGGGGTGTGGTGAGGGCAGTCTAGGGATTCGTGATGTGGAATGCATGAACAAGATGTTGATTGCTAAGTGGGTGATTCCAGATTTGGGGCTCTTCGACCTCACTGGCGGCCAGGCTGGTGAGGACTATCTATGGTGTCAAGGGAGGGCTGGTGGTTGGGAGAATAAGGTTTGAATCACCTTTATGGGCTGGGATCCGTGAGGTTCTCCCTTCGGTGGCATTGAGACTTCAGCCAAAGGTAGGAGATGGTCACTTATTCAGATTCTGGCTGGATAACTGGACGGGGGAGGGTTCTTTTGATGGAAGATTCCTGAGGCTTTTTGCTCTGGCAGCATCAAAGGAGGTCCTTCTCTCGCAGGTGGCTGACTCGGGTATGTGGTCACCGGTATTCGTGTCGAACCTCTCGGAGCAGTGCTTGGAGGAGTATATTAGGTTGCAGGCAAAGATCCCTTCGTCGGGGGACCTCTCGCATGAGCCCGATCATTTTGAATGGTAGGGTGGTAAGTTCTCAGTTAAAAAAGCGTATGAGGAGATGAGATCGACGTAGGTGCTGAATGTTGAACTTACTCATGATATGAAGGTGGTTTGGGCGGCCAAAATTCCATGCAGGGTTAAGATCTTCCTATGGTGTCTTAGACGGGATCGGTTATGCGATAAAGCTAGGAGGGGGAGGTTGTTTGGACTGGCGGATGCGGGTTGCGATAGGTGCGAGGGGATGGCAGAAGATTCGAATCACCTCTTTTTTGAGTGCCCGACCTCGGTGAGGGTCTGGAGGGAGGTTGGGATCCCATGGGTGGAGGCCGGCGGGGCAACGGAGTTCTGGAGATCGATTCGGGCAGTGGGAGGCAACTTTATGGATGATTATTCCAAACCGTTTTCCGTTTCTTGGGCCATCTAGAATGGGCGAAATGACTTAATCTTCAATGATCAGACTTTTTACTTGGAGAATGTTGTGTCTCGTTGTAATGCGCTTTTTAATTTTTGGGCATCCAGGCAATATACCATAAACCTTTTCTAATGAAATAAATGTTGCGGTGACTCCCACCTTGGGAGCTCACCCTTGTTTAAATAAAAAAAAACCCGTTAGGGTCACTTATATATTTTTTCCCATATTGAGCTCTCTAGGGTTTTGTCCTATATAAGGACCTCTAGACCTCCTGAATGAGATATGTTATTCTATTCTTTCATTGGTTTCCATATGGTATCAGAGCAACGGTCCTAGACCGGAGTTCTTACCTAAAAGCTAAAATCCTCCGCCACCTCAAGCCCTAATCTCGTGCGCCACCGCCAAGGAGGAAACCTCAGCCCCCAGCCCGCACCGCCCGAGGACCTCAGCTCCTGTGCTACCGACTGCAACGTTGCTAGGGCCCTGCGCCACCGCTATCGGTGCCGCTAGGGCACCATGTGCTTGCAGTAGCGCCTCCTTGGCTCCGGTGCGCCTCTGGACCTCTCCTTTAGGCCTCTGATAGGCCCTGCCTATGCAGTTGCACCGCCACGTGTGGATTGCGAGGGATGCCACCTCAGTCAGGGCCATCAGGAACGCCGCCTGGACACCCCAGGGTCGTCGCCTAAACACCAGGGCCACCATGGCTGTCAGGGTTGCTGCCTAGACACCTCCAGCAATCTTGCACCGCCGCCCTAGCCTCCATGCGAGTTCTGTTACCTTACCCAACAAGACCCAATGGCACTTCCATACTGTTGTGTCTTGTCTAAAGCCTTTGCTACCGCTTCAGATTATCAACATCTCTTGATCATGGCATGTTAGGTCACTTGGATGCGTAACCAAAAACAAAGATTTACTGGTTAGGTTACTTCTTTCTTCGACGATCCCCATGGCATTTGCAGAGCCCAAGCCCTTGTACCTGACTTCTTCTATGATGGTATAAGGCACTGCTATCAAACTAAAGGGCTCCGAGAATTATGTACTCTGGTCTCATTCGTTCAAGGTGTTTATTGGTGGTCAACGCAAAGAACTAGGTCTTGACTACATATCCGCCCAAGGAGATGTACAAGGACTATGATGCATGGTATGTGGAAAACTGCCAGATCATTACATGGATGACAGACAGTGTGGATTCGAATATTGTGGTGAATCTACTCTACAGACGGCAAAGGTTATGTGGGAAAATCTTGAACACATGTACTCCCAGAAGACTACCAAGTCCAGGCTAACTGACATATACACACGGATTTGGTCTGCTAATCAGGGGGATACTAACCTAGTCGAGTACGATAGGCTTCTCAAAAGCCTATTCGAGGAGCTACTCATCTTTCAGCCTTTCTATTGTGATAAACAGATAGGTAACGTGCAGAATGGCAGGTGTATCGCTTTCTGTCTGGATTACATCCGCGATACAAGCCTGTGAAGGATCAGTTCCTGACTGTTGATACTTTGCCCACAATTGAGACCATCTTTGATTGTATGTAGGAACTTGACTCTCCATCCGAGCATCCTATTACTACTTCATCTACACAGACTACTGCCCATTATGCTTGGGGACGACCTACCTACCTGGGAGGACGCGAACATGATTTTGGTCATGGTCGGGGTCGTGAGTCTGGACATGGACGTGATTTTGGTCGCGGGCGCGGACGTGATCATACTACTGCTCGCTATCTTGCTTGCACCTATTGCGGACGTTGGAATCATCTATTTGAGCGTTGCTGGCAAAAATTTGGCGTACCTCCTAACGCCAACAATGCCTTTAATACCGCTTCGTGTGAGACTCCATATGATGCCACCGAAGTTACACATGATCAGTCTTCTCAGGATGATCAGACACCCTTTACGGCATCCGAATATGCTCGTCTGCGACAGCTTCTGCGGAACTCCACAGCCAGTGACACCAGTACTTCTGCTCCTAATACTAATCTGGCAACTACTTCAGGTACAATCGCAAACTCAGCTTTTGCATCTATTACTATATGGTTTATTGATTCTGGCGCATCAACTCATCTGACGGGAGAAGGTAGTCTTCTGACCTTTTCACAGTTGTCTTCCTCTGTGAAGACTGTTCTGTAGCTAATGGAGTACATTCACATGTTACTGTTGTAGGCACCGTGAACTTTTCCTATAAACATTGGTTACTAGAGTTCACCGTGCTCCTGCATTTCCTCTTAGTCTTTTATCTGTTCAAAAGCTGTGCATGGAGCTTAATTGTCGAGTTATATTTGATGAGTTCTGTTGTTATTTTCAGAGACATCCGGACGAGAGATTTTTGGTAGAGGACATGAGAAGGACGGTCTATATTATCTTGATATCTCCTCTGACTCTAGTTTTGTTGGTGTTGTGTCAATCTCTGAAGATCCTCTTCTCTGGCACCTTCGCCTCGGTCATCCGTCTGCCAAAGTCATCTCTTTAATGTTCCCCTAACTCTCTACGCTAAAACCCTTTGAGTGCAAGGCGTGTCAATTCGAGAAACATCATCGAATGTCTTTCCCTGCTCGAACTGAGCCACGTCGCGAGGCTCCTTTCTCTTTAGTCCATTGTGATATTTGGGACATTGCCCGGTCTGTACTCTGATTGAGCACAAGTATTTTGTCATTTTTGTTGATGATTACAGTAGGTCATCCTGGGTCTGTCTATTAAAAGAACGTTGGGAGATTAATAATATTGTCAAGAATTTCTTTCATTATGTCAAGAATATTTTCTCAATAGGCATTCAAATTTTTCGATTCTGATAATGCCCTGGAATTTACCCAACATGATTTAACAAACTTCTTTGCATCCTAGAGCACCATTCATCAAACCTCTTGTTCCTATACTTCCCAGCAAAATGGGATAGCAGAGAGAAAACTCAGATATCTGCTTGCCCGTTCCCTCCTCATCCAAATGAAAGTTCCTAAAACCTATTGGGGATGCTATTCTTACCTCCGTCCATCTTATCAACAGAGTTCCATCTCCAACCCTTAATGGTTCCACTCTCTTCTCCCCGCTATATCCAACTGAGACTCTGTTTCCTCTTCCCTTACGGATTTTTGGATGTGTGGCCTTTGTTCATAATTTTCATATTGCAGACAAACTTTCTCCTCGTGTCATTAAATGTGTCTTCCTTGGCTATTCTCATACTTTAAAAGGTTATAGGTGTTATGATCCTACTGGACATCGCTATTATATCGCTGCAGATATAACCTTCTTTAAGCAGACCAGCTTCTACACACAATATGTTACAAATATTCCTTTGGTTCTCTCGCCTCCATCCATTGTATATAAGCGCAAGCAAATAGCTCCGCAACCATATTTCCCTTTACATGTTTCTCTGTTGCAGGATGATATGTCTTCTTCAAGTGTCCCCTCCACTGTTGTCCCGGATGATCCTCAAGAGCTTCTCATTGCTCACCGCAAAACTAAAAGGCAATGTACTTTACATCCCATGTCTCAGTTCACTTCTACTGCTAGTTTATATGCACTGACAGAAGATGTGCAGATACTCCCATGATTATTTCTATTCCAAGAGACCACCACAAGCTTTGCAGGATTCAGGATGGCTATATGCCATGAATGAAGAGATGGATGCTCTTATTTCTATGGAGAAATGAGATCTGGTACAATGTCCCAAGGGGACTAGACCTGTGGCATGCAGATGGATCTTCACGAGGAACCAGTCGCCAGACGGGTCCATTGACAGATTGAAAGTTCGTCTTGTGGCCAAAGGTTTTACACAGACATATGGAGTGGATTACTTTGAGACATTCTCACCGGTGGCACGAATGGGATCTATAAGGACTATCCTTTCTGTTGCAGCTAACAAGTCCTGGCCTATCTTTGAGCTACATGTGAAATGTGCATTCCTATATGGAGATCTTGACGAGGAGATGTACATGATGCAACCTTCGGGTTATGAAGTCGAGGTGGAGTGTGTATGTCGACTTTAAGGCAATATATGGTCTAAAGCAGGGCCCAAAGGCATGGTTCGACAGACTTACTGCAGAAATCAGCACTATTGGTTTTCAAAGAAGAACCTTTGACTATTCTGTGTTTGTCAGAAGACGAGCAACCGGTACTGTTATACTCGTTGTCTATGTAGATGATATGGTTGTCACAGGTGATGATGATAAAGGGGTACTAGAGACCAAGGCTTTCTCCAAAAGGTGTTCGTTACTAAGGACCTTGGTCCGCTACACTATTTCTTGGGTATAGAAGTATTATGCACTACAGAGGGCTTTCATCTCTCACAAAGGAAATATTGTCTGGACATCCTTACTGAAGTCGGATTACATGGATGCAAACCCTTTGGTATTCCTGCAGTTCCAAGGAAACACTTCACATCCTCTGATTATGCCTTCGAAGATGTTACTCGATGCAGAAGCATGGTTAGTAAACTTCTTTACCTCATTGTTACCGGACCAGATATTTCTTATGCAGTGAGCAGAGGTAGCCAACACATGGAACAACCTTGCTACAGTCATGGCAGGATGTTCTCCAGATTCTACGATACTTGAAGGAATCACCAGGCGTGGCCTCTTTTACGGGGCAAATAGGTACATTAATGTTATCTCATATGCTGATGTTGATTATGCAAGCTCACCAGAGGATCGTCGCTCCACCATAGGATATGCTATGATAGTTGGCGGAAATCTTGTTACGTGGAGAAGCAAGAAACAAGCAGTTGTATCCGGATCCAGTGCAGAAGCATAATACAGGGCGATGACTCAGGCTACCTCTGAGATTACGTGGCTAATGACATTTCTACAAGAACTTGGCATTGTTGTCACCACTCCTATTCTAGTATACTGCGACAACTAATCAGCTACGTACATTACCACGAATCATGTGTTCTATGAGAGAACCAAGCATATAGAGATTGACTGCCATTTTGTTCGTGATGTCGTCGGAAGTGGAACGATTACTACTCCTTACGTCACCACAGATCTTCAGCTTGTAGATGTATTCATGAAGTCCTTACCCAAGAAGCGCCTCTCATGGATTGTTTCCAAGTTGGGCATGACTGATAAATATGCTCCAACTTGAGGGGGAGTGTTAGTAATGTATTATTTCGGTTCTCATTTATTCATTGTAACCCTGTTAGGGGCACTTATGTATTTTTCCCATATTGAGCTCTATAGGGTTTTGTCCTATATAAGGACCCCTAGAGCTCCTAAATAAGACATGTTATTCTATTCTTTCATTGTTTGTCACATGGATTTACACGATTAAATATGGTGCGGATGGGACTGTTGACATATTGCCTTGTGGCTAAAGGATACAGTCAGAAATATGGTATTGACTACATGGAGACCTTTGCTCCCGTTGCAAAGATAAATACGGTCGAGTTGTTATTTGCCTGGCAACTCATTTTTCCTGAAAAATGTATTAAAAATGCTTTCTTGAATGGTGATCTTAAAGAAGTGTATATGAAAATGCCATCTGGGTTCGAGAAGGGTGACAAGTGTTGTAATCTAAAAAGATCTTTGTATTGAATAAGCAATCACCAAAAACTTGGTTGAACGTCTTCGTGTGGTCATGATTAGGAATGGATATACCCAAGTGAATGGAGACCACACTCTATTTATAAGGAGGAATGACGAAAAAAGATCTATTCTTTTAGCGTATGTGGATGACATGATCCTTACAGGGGATGACGAAGGGGAACTTTCCAGGGTAAAGAAAACATTCGCAATCAAAACTGAAGGATTTTGGAAGGTAAAGTACTTCCTAGGTATTGAGATGGCTCGATCTCCATGATGTATATATCTATGTGAACGGAAATATGCTCTGGACTTATTGAAGGATTATGGAATGTTAGGATGCAAGCCTACTACTAAACCCGTTGAGGCAACCATAAACTGAATAAAGAAAACGGCGAGCTTGTTGATGATGCAGCAAAGAGAAGGTATCAAAGATTGGTGGAAAATTTGATCAATCTTACCCTTACTAGACCGGATATAACATATGTTGTAAATGTGGTGAGCCAATTCATGCATGCCCCCACCACCTCTCATGGTAATGCAGTAAATAGAATTATGTGCTACATAAGAAGATTACCAGGAAAAGGTCTTATGTTCAAGAAAAGTCTTGAGGTCACAATTGAAGGATACATTGATGTTAATTGGGTTGGCTCCATTGATCCGTTTACCCATATAATTACAATAACTCAACACCTCTTAAAACAAAAGGAGTATAAATTCTTTGTTTTTTAATGCTTGCTTGAAGACGAGGGTTATGGAAAACAACAGGCCAGAAACGAACTTCCTACGAGTATTCATACACATTGTTGTTATCAATGGCTTTTCACATAGTCATACAATTGCTTGTCTGATAATTTATTATCCCATGTTCATACTAATATCTTCTGTCCTATTAGACTAGTGCATCTTATAAAGTGGGCCTTCATCAATTTGGACTTAAAAGTGTTATGTAGAATTCATTTTCTTTGCAAGTTTCGGCGGTTTCTAAGAGTTACATTAAATTCATCCCCTGTAGAATCCTCTTTTGGAATTAAAGAAATTGTATTTGCCTTCAAGATTTAGCTTTTTTGACATTCTACAACAATTATTATTTAAAGTTGCATTTTTTGTTATATAGTCAACTAATTCATTACTGTCGATATCAGTGATATAATTATGGGAAATTATTATGGCATTTGATTTTCTTAACTACTGAGCCAGACCACAAATACAGCTCCCGGACTTGCATTTCAGGCACAATATGAATGTCGATATAGAATACATATATACACATGTATAAACATATAAATACAATTCAGATTAAAATTTTAGTAATTTATTAATTTAAAATTTATAGGACTGATTGTTTCTGGCTGGTAGTCATATACCCAGCAGTCGTCTTTATGCTTCATTGCATTATTTATTCTGTGACCTTTTTTTTCTGCAGAAACATTTGAAGTCGATATTTCCAACACAAAGAAGCTACTCGAGGGGGAGAACGGTGAAATCATTCGCGAAAAGGGTATTATGGTGAGTTCAAGCTTAGCTTTGCCTTAAGTAGATGCATGTATCTTCTAGGTAGTTGAAGGTAAAGAAGCTAAAAATTTTCTAGTATATGGCTTAAGTAATAACTTATAAAAATAAATATCAAATGTATGTCAGATACGGCTTTTAAAGATTAGTATTATTGTGTTTCTCGTGTCTATTTTAAGCATTGATGTTATTAATAGCATGTCAATGACTCCTATTCTGATAAAATTCAAGGAACTTGAGTTAGTCTTGATGTTAGAGTGTTATATTCTCCACTTTATTATCTTGTGATTTTGTAAAGATTAACAACCTCCAAGTCTTGTTGAAAAACTGCGTTCCTTCCGTGCGTATGTGGAACTTTTATATTCGGTTGAATCTAGAATTCACGATAGACCGATTTGCATCGATTGTATGATTTTACCTTTTCCTTGCGTATGCGGAGCGGAATTGTACAAAATTATGAGACAAGAATGTGATTTGAACAAACATTGGTATTGTTTTTTTTTTCCTTTGTCAAAATAGTTCTAATATTTTCTCAGCCAAAGGAAAACAACTGCACTGGAGTCTCATGGTACATTCTTCTTGATGCTTCAGGTGGTTGGAGAATCCGGATTGTTTATTCCTGAGGATGTGGCCTATGTTCAAGAAGCTGGAGTTCAAGCTGTAAGTGCTCATTCTTTGACCTTGTCATGCCCTACGCTTCTTCTTTGCCATCTTTGAACTTTGACAGTATCCCTGTAAATTGGGACATTTTGGAGTCTTTTGTCTCAAGAGACTTCTGCAACCAAATAAAACTCAAATATGATCTGTCCCAATAATCTGACAAAACATCTGAAGGTAGAAGATCACTCTATGGTTCGCATTCTTTAAGCTGCGAAAGAGAGACCGATATATTTTTAGGAGGTTTAGTTAATGCTCGATTATGTTGTCTAGCTAGAATACAAAATTGGCGTGCCCGATTTGATGGCGTATGTTTGATCCAGTCATGTAGAGACGAGCATACTGCCTGAGATTCAGTTTTTTAAGGTGTGATTATGAACGTTTAAGTATGATTGCGCTGTTTTGCTTGGCAGGTTCTGGTCGGAGAATCGCTCGTCAAGCAGAAGGATCCTGGGCAAGGAATCGCAGGTCTCTTTGGGAAGGATATCTCTCCGTGAGCATCACAGAAGGATACCCATCAAGGGAAACAGAATCATAAGCAGACAGTTAGATAAATTATATGTAAACTCTTATATATCAATAAAAATAAAGCTTCTTGACTTCGTGCATAACTTTTCCTGTTGCCATGGATACCAAGGGGTTGGGAAGAAATTTTCATAACTGCAAAGAAATATCTCTTATTTAGGGAATTAAAAAAATAATTCCTTAAATATGTTAACAAAGCCGTTAATTCGAAAGATGCTTTATTTTAGGGGGTTTGTTCCTGTTCGGTGGTGGGATAAGGGGGGATTAAGCGTATCCCTCGTTTCTGTCATTTCTGTTTGTTTGCAAAGATATGCTTTTGTGGTATAAGAAGGGATAAGTGATAGTTATTTTTTATTCTTGTTGACTCCAAAGTACGTGTCAGAATGAACATAGATCATCCCACTCAACCCTCTTCTCCGTCATATATGTATATACTAGCAAATCCATGCTATAAACAAATAACAAGTTCAAATCCTTGCTATAAATATATAACATATTTAAACACGTGCTATAAACATATAATATGTTCCAAATCCATGGCATAAATATAACATGTTCAAACCATTTACGTAAACACGTGCTATAAACATATAATATGTTCCAAATCCATGGCATAAATATAACATGTTCAAACCATTTACGTAGCAAGTTCAAACCCATGTTATAATTATATTACAAGTTCATACTAAGTCTGCAATAAAGATGTAACAGTTCAAAGCCAAAGAATCAAGTATACTAGGGTGCATACACGCGCTTCGCGGCGTGAGAACTTTTTTTGGGTATTCTATGAAATTAAAAGGTAATAATATAAAAATATATTAGAAACATTATATGAAAAATATGTGAGAACTTTTTTTGGGTATTCTATGAAATTAAAAGGTAATAATATAAAAATATATTAGAAACATTATATGAAAATATGTTAGAATATATTGTGAAGAAATTTTGATGGTCCGGTAGGTACATTTTTTTAAATAGTATGCATCATTTTCATAACTGAAAAGATAATGGTATCTTCAACAAATAGTAGATATAGAATTAAAATAAGAGTAAAATAAGGAATAAAAGTTCAAATACATAAATGAAGTAAAGGGAAATTTAGTTGTAAAAAGCATACTTATTTTTTATCCCTTAGTCCTACCATAGTTGTTATTTATTAAATTTAGGGATATCTATTTTTAAAAAAAACAAAATTCATTATATTTTGTAATAATTTATCTTATATATAACTTATGTACAATAAATATATTTTATTATATACATATTAAAAATTTTTTATTTTCATTTTATTATTATGTATTTAAGTTTATAATATATCTTTATATATATATAATATTAAGAAAGCGTGTTATATATATTAAGATAATGGTTTCAATGGATCCCACGGTTCATATTTATTTCTTTGCAGATTCTATCATCTCATTTTCATGGAATAGACATTTTATAACATATTGATTTTAAAAAAATTAATATATTAATTAAATACTACTTCATTCTTTATATAGATTATTTGTAGTTTTGTATTTTTAAATTTAAAGATAGAATTATTTCCATTTTTTAAAAAAGATACGGGTATAAACAAAATTATAAACAAAGTATATTTTTATACCTTAATGATCTTAATATCTGTAAAAATATTAAAATATGTTCTCATCATATTTTGATGTTAAAAAAGGTATTGAGAATAAATATATTAATGCTTCAAATTGAATTTCGAAGAAACATTTTTCCGTACATACTTAAATGGTGAAATGATGTCTTTTACTATAATACAATAAACTACAAATGGTTTATTCACGTGCGTTAAATAAAATTAAGGATAGTAAAAATTAAGAAAGATGTCAACGTTCGCCTCTAATATTAAATTTAATAATGTAATAGTTTATAAATGGACATTAGATTTATTTCATTAGATTCATATAATGACTATCCTATATTATTTTTTATAATATAGAGAATTTACGTAGTTCTTAAAAAATACATTAATCTACATTATAGACAAAGGGTGGAAAGAGTTGTTTTTGAATATTTACACTTTATGCTTCCAAAGATAGTACTTGTAGAAAGAAAAATCTAATATACATTTTCAAATATTGCTATGTCGATACAAAATCACTAAACAAACTTTAAAAAATTCTAAATAATTAATTAATGAGTAAAACATGAAATATCAAATGAATAATATAAAATTGATATTTTAAAAAAACCTTAACAATATTTTTTCGTAAATAATAAATCACCAAAAGATTAAATTAATAAATTAATATTTTAAATAAAAATGAAAAGTGAATAAAATATCTTTGTAATAAATTAATCAAAATCTAAAAGTAGCAACTTTACATAAAATAACTATTAATTGACGATTCTATCATTAAGCAATTTACAGATACCGTAATATGTAACCACCAAGAAATTTAGAAGACAATATATGTATATATATATAAGATTACTAAATAAATATATGTTATTTATATATTTTTTTATGGATTTATTTGAATTTTTATGGATTTTAAATGTTAATATGTAATTTTCCTTTTTATTTGCTGAAAAAGAAAATGAGCTTAAATTTTATAACTATTTCAATATAGTATAAGGTGAGTAATGTATATTTATAGTTATTTTTAAAAAATTTTATTAACATCAACATAAAATTTAAACAAAATAGAGCAAATGTGTTACGCAAATTTCATCAAAACACGTAGATGCCAATGTAGACAAAAAATTAATTCAAATCAAGATCAAAGCATGGGGAGCTAGATAACATTAAATTCAGAAACAATGTGAAAACAGTAAATCCAAAAACATTGAATACTTTAAAAAACAATAAAGTAATTAAGAGCATGTTAGTAGAGGCTTACCATCTACCCAAATTTACAACATAGATTTTGAAAATCAATATTTGTACATTATTGTTTTTTCAAATTAACGCAACCTATCAGAAGGGAACATTATAAAAAAAGGAAATTTAAAAAAATGGATGAATAATGGAAGCCTAGCTGCAGATAAATTTGTAGAAAACACATCGCTTGCCAACATACAAACGAGTATCAAATAAACAGAATGGACACACAAGTAAACTTTATTTAAGTGATTAAAACAAATTATATTGTTTAACCATAATAACATAAGTAACTTGAAATAAGACTCATTCGAACCTCAAAAACTCCAAATTCAATTCATCTAGATCAAGATGAAAGAGACAACAATTCTATTGCCTTTTCAAATTAACGTCACCTAATGCAAGAGAACATTGCTAAAAAAGATAATAAAAAATAAAATGGATGAATAATAGAAGCTTAGATGAAGACAAAGTTGCAGAAAACACACCACCTGCTACCATGTAAACAAATAGCAAATAAATATAATGGATATGCGAAAAAACTTTATTAGATGGACTAAAACCAAGTATAATGCCAAACCATAATAACAAAAGTAACTTGTAAAACAAATCATTCGAGTGTCAAAATTATAGACGTCCGATTTAAATATGTTGAAGCAAGACTATTTATTTTTTTTACTAATATTAATTTAAAATAAAAAACACTAACCCATAACACAAAAGCAACTGCTAAATAACCCAAACAGGAAAAAGTAGATTTTGAAACAATGTACAGGAAACATATAGAACAAATATCAACAAAGCACTTTTGATATCGAGCAATGTACAGGGGAAGAAAGACTATTTAATTTTTTTACTATATTAATTTAAATAAAAACGCTAACCCATAACACAAAACCAACTGCTAAGTAACCCAAATAACAGGAAAAAGTAGATTTTGAAACAATATACAGGAAACATATAAAACAAATACCAACAAATCACTTTTGATGTCAAGCAATATACATGAAACATACAGAACAAATATCAACAAAGAACTTTGTTGGCAAGACAACTACAATGATTTAAGAAATCCATCAATCCAGATAGACCTAGATGACAGAAACAATGACTGAAGAAACAGTATACATGCGACAGATTAAGGTAAATAGGACTATGTTTACATAGACGTTTCTTAAAAACAATAAAAATACATGCATTTTGATAGTCCACGGAATTATAAAACTTGACGCATCATATTGGAAAAGGATATTATTAGTGAAAACAGAAAAACATGGGGGAAAAAGTAGAATGTAATTTGCTAGTCAACAAAACCACAGTAAGGATTTTTTTTAAATCTAGCAAAGCATAATGCAAGATAACAATGCTGGGAGGAAAGCAGGAAAAATAGAATTAGATTAATGGAATAAAAAACAGACATACATGAAAATACGACAGATATGATTGTTAGACGTGATGAATGACAAAAGAACAAAAGTGATGCTTTCAGAATACTAATACCAGAAAATAATTTTCAGCAGTTTTGTTTAAATTTGACTCATCGCAAAACAAAAGAACATTGTCAGTGAAAACGGGGAAACTTAGGGAAAAAATTAATGTATTATGGAAATAAAAAACAAATAGTTGTACAATCTCAAACAATATAAAGGAAAAAACAGCGCATGTTGCATAAATATAGATAACTTAATTTTACAATCGCATATATATATGCACCTAAAGATAAGACGAAATAAGTTGGGGAAACATTCTAAAATATGTCGATGCAAAATATGTAAGGAAATAAATTTGGAAGACATTCCAAAATATGTTGATTCAGAACAAAAAGAAATGAAGCAACTCTTATACTCTCGAAATAAGGTCATAAAAAAATTCAAAATATGTTGATTTGAAAGATGAAATGGAAAAAATTGGAAAGACATTACAAAAATATGTCAATCCAGGAAAAAATCATGTAAACCTTATACTCTCATAAGAAGATACTGGTCTTCGTACCTTCGGATGGAGGGGAGTACCCGTTCAAAGAATAGAGCAGAATGACAACGGGAAAGACGAGAGTGTCATTCACAGGTACCTGCAACCAAAAGATGAAACGAAAGTGGCTATGACAAATCTGAACAAAGAGTGAAGCAACCCCTATCTGCATCCAAAAAGAAAGGGATTATACTCGTACCTGCAACGAACGGCAAGATGGCAGCCCGGAAAGAAAGCACAATGGGGAAGAAAGATCATCCGAGAGTAGAGGGGGGAAGGGAGACAGATCGGATGAAAAAAGAAGAAGATGATGGAGCCTGATCGTCAGAGGAAACATCATATATGGAATAACCGACAGAGAAAAGAGAGGAGGAATCGATGTGAATAAAAAAGGTAAAAGCTAAAGATAGTAAATGGACACCGGGCATACACGTGGAGAATGGAAAAGGAAGATGCGTCGCGATTGCGTGAAGAGCGGCGAGATTGCATGAAGAGCGGGAGTTAAAACCGCAGGGAGAGAGAGGAAAATGGAAGACACGTGGCAAGAGGCTGAGATGAAACCCAGTAATAGTAAGTATATAGATATGCAACATATTTATTTGAGGAAAGAGAGCCTACTTCATGAAATAGGTAATCTTACCTACATCATGTTCATTTTTTATCAAATTTTATTGGCCTACTTCATGAAGTAGATAATCTTACCTACATCATGTTTTTTTATCAATTTTTTTATTTTTTGGAAAATAGCACTATGAATTTTCATCATTATATCCCCTAATATGTCATTACAGTTTCGTCGAAACAAAGACTCTTCTGCCATCCATCTAAACATGTAATTTTAACGGTCTCAGAATTACCGTAGTCGACTTGTTCTCAATGGAGGATCTAGAAGTCTCTGTTTATGACGAAATTGGTATGACATATTAGATGGATATAGTTATGAAAATCTGCGGTGGTATTATTCAAAAAAATAAAAAAAGAGTATGAAGTAGGTAAGACTTCCTGCTATAAAAGAAATGACAATGATAGTAATGATTATGAGTGGAAAAAAAAGAAATACATCACAAATCATGCCAACCAACATTTTCCAAGAAAATACAAGGTTATAATTCTAGTTAGATGGCCACATAATACATATAAGATTTTGGGTATATTTCTGGAGTTAAGAACCATTACCCTTTTGGCAAGGGGACTTCGTTACACTACTCAGGGAACATTTTTTATGCACTATTAATTTTTGTTAACTTACGAAGGATTTTTCACATATGGAGATAGAAACATGAAGAAGATGGAGCCAACTTTTTAGTTTCCACCTCACTTTTATGAGATAATAAAGAGCAAGATACCGGAAAACTGTAAATTAACAAATTGCTGCAATATGGAGATTCCAGAATGACACATTTTTTTCATTTCCCCAGAGCTGTAAATTGCAAAGTTTATGGGAAAAAGGGTGGCCAAAGAAGATTTGAATCAGAAGCTATTGGACCCTTTTTCCAGAAGTGCTTTGAAGCATCAGATCATACCCCCTCCTGATTGCCAGTACCACCAATGCATCAGAGCAACACAAATCATTCTATAACCCGATTGACAACCATCCAAAGGTGCCGTCAAGCGACACTTTTAATAGTTCGCGAGCTCTTTTACATGAACAGAACCAAGGGCCTTATCCTACAAACCAACCATAATCACTTCTAACAATAAGCAGTACAGTGATAATACAGTGACATGTATAGAGATACCCGCACCATGCTTACAAATACAACATAATTTATAACCACGTGACCAACCAAACAATATTTGTTTCTTCTTCATTTTGCCATCTCTCTGCATACAAGGTTTAAGAACAATTATAACACACTGAGGATACAATGCAAAATTGACTAGTTCCCCTTTTCTGCAATGGCAGCGATTAGCACGGCGAGCTTGCAGACATAGCCTCCCTCTGGAGGTCAAAGCTGTGTTGGACTACTTCCAAAGCAACAGCATCCTTTCTTCTGCAGATCATATGCAAATCTATTAACATAGAGAAAACAATTTCCTATTATGAGACGCGGTTTTCATGCAAAAAGATTTATGTATTAGGGGCTCTGAATAAGACAGGAGCATTGGAATTTGGATTTATTTAATTTTAGGAAAGGACCATAAAAAGAGAACAGGAAGCAGGTAATATAACAAGACTTAAGAGGCATGGATAAAAACTTAGAAATTAATTTCCCTGACAAAATGGTTTTGAATTGTAAATACTTCTGTTCTCTGGACAAGCGTCAAATAATTGTTTTTATTCAAGTCTCAAAGCCAGTTTGTTTACAGATAGAACATACTCGCTTTCTTTATCCTATATATTCGGGAGAATGAAATGAACTTCGTTTGACGACTAATGAGGTAAGTTAGGTAGAATTCCATACATAATTGCATATGTTGCAACCATGATTTTGATAATATATATATATATATATGTATGTATGCATATATTTAGTGGAAATGGGTCTGTGGCCAATAAGCAACAAATGCAATAATTATATTAATAATAATAATAACTACAATGACCAAGACGGAAAAAGAGCCTTGACATGCTCAACTCCATCATCCACATTGAAGCACACCATTTGTTGACAACCAAACTGCTCACAAAAGCATAATATGCTGTAATCACACCCCCCCCCACCCCCCCCCCCAAAAAAAACTCCAAAATCTTGGCCCGAGGGACCTTTGTCATTAGGTGCTCCCTTTGCAATAGCCAAAGGAAAATCTTCGCACATAACTAGCAGATGCTTAAATCTCCAGCTTAGTCTGCAATCACAAGGGTAAGATCACCAAGACCAAATACCATTGGTGTAGAAAGAGCCAAATAACCCTTGATCACCAAGAAAAGTTCATCGGTCCAAGCCTAAATGCCCCAGCCAGCCATTAGAATGACGTTCCACCCAACTCAAAAACTATTGATTGACTTCAAAAAAAACTCAAAAACTATTGCGTTGAGTGGCCTCCAGCGCACTTTGGAACCCATCACAGACTGTCGTGTTGGTCTGGAGTTCATCAAGATTGGTCTGGAACCATCACAGACCATCGATATTGCATGTGATCATGCCCTTATCATGCATGAAAGGTCAATCAGGACTTTGATACTACACGCACCTTTTGTAAATTTAAAAAACATTGTTGTCATATCTCAAGGGCCAATCTTCGAACCGCTACCAACCTTAAGCCCTCTCCGGGCATTGGACATCACACATATGCACAACTGCTACAGATCATCTTTGTCTTTGATCTCTACATCTAACTGGATGGCATCTATCAAGACAAAACCCATGTATACTATGTCTCATATAATGGTATAAGGGACTGATATCAATATCAAGGGCGTTGAAAACTCTGTCCTTTGGTATCGGACCTTCAAGTTATTCGTCAGCGATCAAAAGAAAATCTCTATTCTCACAAAGAATCTACTGAAGGAAACTGACAAGGACTACGAGTCATGCCTTACGGATAAGTATCGGGTCATGACATGGATAACCAAACCAACAATATGGAATCTGATATTACGGTGAATCTCTTATACGAGGATACCGCAAAAGATACATAGGATGAACTGGTACAGATGTATTCTCAACAAACTATCAAGTCTTGTATTGCCAACATCCATATGTAGATCTGGTCCGCATCTCAAGAAGAGTCCACTCGTGTGGAATACTGGCGTCATCTCACCAGTCTCTACAAGGAGCTCGCCATCTTTCAGCTGGCATGTTATACTAAATAGGTGAGCAGAATGATCAGAGTGGCAGGTTTACATATTTCTACCAGTCTACATCTTTATTATTAGATTGTGAAGGTCCCATTCCTCACATCCGATACTTTATCGTTCATCAAGGTCATCCTTGGATATCTTCAAGAGCTTAAGACTTCTAATGAGTGTATTTCCCCTTTGCACCATGTAGAGAACCCTGCCTTCCTGGCCTTCTTGAAGAGAGGTGGTCGACCCAGTTGCTAACTAAGGTGCATTGGAACAAGTTGCTACATACATGTGGCATATTGTGTCGCAGATGCAGGCTTAAGCAGGAGGGTATGGATCACCTCTTTTCAGGTGCAGTACCTCATTTTTTGTTTGGGAGGGAGCTGTTATTTCTTTGTTAAGGATTGCATATAGCACTACTTTTAGGAGCTCCATAAGATCGGCATGTGGTAATTCCGAGGAGGATGCATCTGCGCTTTCACCCTCCTGTGGTCAATCCGTATGCTAGAAACGGGTTTATTTTCCAAGGATGGGTTTTCTATTTCGAAAATGTACTGGGTCATTACAGAGCCCTCATTGCTCACTAGAACTCTATATAACAGGTTTTGAATTAATATAATTTTGTAGTTGGTCCCATCTCGGGATTCCACCTTCTTTCTTCTCAAAAAAAGATCATGAATAATAAAATAAATGAAAATTTGTCAAGGTTGCATCAGAAGATTGGTTGAGGTGACATGCGGCAGCATAAGCTCGGTTCAATAAAACCTCCAACCATGTGTATCCACAACTTCGGGGTCCATGATTAGCGAGGTGATATCACATGGACTAATCCCTAACGTAAAATATAATGGATATGAATTAATGAAATAATGGATGTAAAGAAGAGATGGAATTTTTCTAGCATGATCTTATAAATTGTCATACTTGTTTGCTTTTCTTTTCTTCGCACTCGCAGTTGGGTGCTCATCCCTATCCTATTATTTTTGGAAACCAGACAGGCAGCAGTAAGACATTATAAGGACAATAGCCAGCCACCAGTTGTTTGCTTCCAATCTCAAGTAGTTACTAGTTCTTTTCAGTTATTTTAGCATGATGTATATGTAAATGGATGCAATGGAACAATTTCTTATGTAAACCTTATCTTGTCAATGGAAAAGTATTTAATGTTTTCTTTATGGTATTTTTTATTGCAGCCTATTACTGAGTATTGGCTATTATTATTGAATAAAATTACCGCTAAGTAACCAAAACTAGTAAAAAAATGAGGATCCAACTACTCGAAACAGGGGTCGTGATACACCCTATGGTCCCTATCATATCAATGTCTACATTATATCTTCTATCTGAGAAAACATTGACATTTTCCTCCAGAAGTAAACTTCGGGATAATTTATTTTCTTCCAAGAAGTTAAAGAACTACTGAGTGAGACTAGAAGCCTTCCAAACTCCACTTCATGTACTTCTCACATTAAAAGAACGGATCAATTAAACATGATTTTGGAACAACTTTATCCAGAGAACATTTAGATTTGTTTAATAATCAGCAAGGGAGAAAAATTAAATGTAGGCAGTTGGGATTTATTCTTAGGGAAAGGTGGTACTGCTTCTTAAATTTCATTCACGTCATTTATTGTTCGGGGAAGGGCTTACTGCTTCTTAAGTTTCACATAGGTTGTCGATTGTTTCTTACTTGCAGACCAGGCACTCCAGTCATGATAAGTCACCTCTTTTACCTTAAGCATGAAGTTTATAGAGATTTACATCTATGTGACACAATGACTTACAGACTGTTACAGTTGGTACTTGTTTTTGTCGATATTCTTGTCTAAATCAAAAGATTATATTTCGAGCTATTTTGTTTTAGATCGTCTCTTGTGCAATTAGTACAACAAAATGCCAATTCAAACTTTAGAACCTACTTGTGACTTCTAGATGTTTGTAAAGTCTAGGGTAAGCAAGACACTTACACTTTCAGGTTTGACTGGCTGTGTATCATGTTTGTGAGTTGCCCCTTCCCTTCCTGGAGATTCACCTCCCTGGGTATTGTCACCGGCCGCCCTCGCCTTCCTAGCATTGTTAAAGATCACAGTGTATCCTTCAGCTGAAGAAGGGTTATTAACATCCCATTCGCCGAACTTTGGTAAAGGGCGGTCCTTTTCCATCTGCATATTGATGTGGTTATCATAAAAGTCAAATTCTTAGATTGAACATACAACTATGATGAAAAGATTTCAGTAGATATCTCAATGCCCCTTGGGAAATAAGGCTAGCAATATCTAAATTCTTAGATATCGAAGTACACATCATTGCAGTTTTATGGCTTGAAATGTGTGAGAACTGATAAAACTATCAAAAGCATAATCATGGAGACCCTATACCCCCAAATGGTGTATAATGATAAATGCTCTATAGTGGTAAAAAGTAACTGCAGTTTGAATTTTCATTGTCTCGAAATGTGAACGCAAGTAGACAGGTGATGATGCAGCATTTGCATTTTTCCTGTTTGAACAATCTGTATTGCTGAAGTGTCTTTTGTAGGTGATTCTAAATCACCAACTTCTTGAGACCAACAGTTTCTAGCATAAAAGGACAATTCTGTTTATTCAACTCTTTAAGCCTCATTATTCATATACCAGGTATCTCATAAAGAAGGCATGCATTAAAACTTGATTCTAATAGAAATTAGATGTATGGAATGCAGAAACTGTCATCCAAAATTCAATTACTTTGTTTATATATACGAGTTCATGAAACAGCCTCTTGGCAGAGCCTTCTCCCACTTTAAGTAGGGTGCTTACATGGATTCTGGCTCAAATCTATGTTGAAAGATCCAACTATTTTTTACACTGGTTTTCGGTTACCTAATGCAACCCCTACAAGAGGAGATTTGAACCATGATCTTTGGGTGGTAGGCACACTGCACTACCACTAGAATATTGAAGTGGAAACAGACTCTTGGATAGAAAAAATGTAAAGCTGCACACAAAAGAACCAAATTAATCCAACCATTTCTAGCTGTGGGCTGACCCTTTTTATTCGTGATGCATGTCCTATTAGATCCAAGGTTCTTGATTTTGGATTTGGGGACTGTTCTAAATAAACAGGTTGACAACTCATGTTTGAATATGCTTTTGACCATGAGAGAAATATACATACTCCACATAAGCTTATTTCTAAGTTGTGCTCATCGAAAGCCAACCCCATGACTACTAAATTATATTCTTGATATTGTCTCCCCAATCATTTAAGGACGTCATATTTAGGTAGAGAATAGGTCTGTTTATATAGTCCATAGAATCATCATGGAGATCTGAACATGTAAGCCTGCTCATTTGTTGTTAGGCATGTTACCATCTTAAAAACTAATCTGAATGTATCTATTATGGTATGGACTTCCTCGGGGATTTATTTCATCAAGATGGGGTTGTCGCATAGAAGGATGGGATGAGGGACTGGTTAATGTTGTAAGAGTTAAAATTTAGGTTTCAGGTGGAAACCGCATCATTTCTTAGACTTTCATTGCAAAATGGATTCAAACGGAACGGTGGGGGCTTCTTTAATCCTAATTCACCCCTGCTTTAAAGTCAGTTGCATTGCCAACCTAATTCTGCATTAGGTAGCGATGCAGAGAGGATGCCCCTTATCTTAGAGTCACACTTATGGAAGGAGTCTATTTCATAAGGATGCAACCTATTCGGGTCATAACTTTGGAAGGAGAACATGTATCTTCTGTTAGTTCAGGCTCAATCTACTGAGGATCAAATGTTAATCCAAAATCTTGCTTAATTGCCTTCGAGAAAAATTAGTTGATATTGTGGAATGAGCATAAGACCACGCTTTTAGAAGAGCGTAGTCAGTGTCCCTTCTTTTTCTGTAAGCTAAATATATGATGGAGACAGGTTATTTGCATGCAGCAGCTCTGATGCTGATGTATAGAAATCCATGTTAAGTCAAGGCCTGCAGTGTATAAACAGCTTTCAGGATTCTTGGAGGCTGCTGAGACTATTGGTCCAATGACATTAATTTAATCATTAATTAGTAAGCCACACATTTTAATCTAATCAGTAATTAGTAAGCCATCTCTGTGGCACTCCCCGGACTGCACCAAAGGATTTCATTGACGAATTTAAATCTTTCAAGGCAATATGCACAAGTAGACAAATAGATTGTGTTAAGCAATCAACCAAACTTTTAGTATGACCGCATGAGGCAAGCAACAGAAAAACACTTCTTCTTCTGAAAAATCAAAGGATGACAATTAGAGATATCAATGTTCATCCAAAATTCTGACTACAAGACATTAGATAAGATACTTTCGATGGCTAAGATACTTTCAATGGCTACACCTCATTTTATGTAATCTATATGTTAATTCCTTAGGTTAGGTGGATAATTTGACTTGTACATGATCCATTTGCTGCCAGTCTTTTGCTTAATACCATATTGAGTAGGTGTGGGACTTCTGTGAGTTGGTGGGTTTATACATGGACCCCATTATATCCTTTGTACTTAAAGAAGAAAAATACAAAAATCACTGACCCAATGATTATATCTCCAGTGGATTACTCGAACCACATAACTTTATTCTTTTAATATTATTTTACTTTACTTTTTAATTTTTATAATTGTTTTTTCAACCTATTGTGGTCAATGTGGTTTCAAAAGTAAATATCACCTGATCACTAATTATCATTGCCATCTCTTCACCATGTTCCTCCTGTGGCAGTGGCTTATGACTCGTTTACCTAGTGCAATGGGTCATTCTAGATGATATATGGGATCATATACGAATATTATGTGCCATAAGTATGCTCTAAAGCTAGTGACTCCTTCATCATCAAATGACAAGTTTTGCATAAGGGTTTCTATTGTCTGGGCTGTGTGTGCATGTACGGGTGGTAGGAATACACATGGCATTAAAGACATGACACATTGTGAAGGGGATGTGTTTATAGAGACGAATTTTAAGCAAAAACATGACACATTGTGAAAAGAATGTGTCGATAGTGATTAATTTAAAGCACAAAACCTTTGAAATAAACACTTACAGAGATTAATTGAGAGCATATAAAACCTTGGAATATAACTTCAGCATAAAACTCTGCTGATGGTGGCAAACAAAATGTGCATTACACGGAAACAAAATGGCATGGTAAGAATATACAACAAAATAGAAGCCCCGACTAAAAACCACCACGGATTGGTGCATCAACATAAGTTATTCCACAACACAAAATTTAATATGAAGCATCAATTAGTTGAAACACTGGAAAAAAAGAAATATACACCAACATCAGTACCAACATGAAAGGGGAGTTAAAATAGAACAAGCTTGGAATTAGCCATAATCCGTAATTCTAACTTTAGAGAAGGGGGGAGGGAAGGGAAGGGAAGAGATGGAAAGACAAATTAACAAAATTTTCTTTATTTAATTAATGGACGGCTAAAGGAGGCAAGTGAAATATTTTATCGAGAGACCCCTTTTCTTCCCTTCCCAATCCGCCACCAAGGTTTCATCTTCATTTTTAATTAATAAGATATGGTGTTTTTTTATGCGATGTGCATTTGGGTGGAAGTTATGGCTCGTGCTTTGGCTTCAATTCTCTCTCTTACAACTCGTAGTGTTGAAAATATCTCTTCTTTTTTTAGTAAACGTTGTGAAGTTATTATTTCCAAGTTTATGGGTAATCCGAGATTTTTGCTTTTGTCAGCAACTTTGTTAATTTTTTCCCCCGATTTCGAAGGAGATACCGTTTGGTAAGTGGCAATCTTTTTGAAAAGAAAAATGATGTTAGTTTTTTAATAAATGCCTTGTAATTACTGATACCCACGCATCTGAAATCAAAACGCACTTACCAAACATCTTTAAAACCCCAAAAATTGACGCCTATAAACATGGCAATTTCAACGTCCACAAATGGATTACAAACGGCATATCGTTCGAAATCGGAAAAAAAACTCAAATTTATTTGCCCAGAAAAAGAAAGAATCTCGGAGGAGCCACAAACTGGCTAACAACATTCTATAAAACGAAAGATATTTACAACACCGTGAGATCTAAGAGGGATAAGCGAGCAAAAACCGCCGAATCCGGAGGTCAAATTAAGACAAAAATCAAGCTTTAACCTCCATCCGATTGATGAAGTCAAAGGAATGCTGGATCTTATTGACTAAAAACGAAGATGAACTCTAGTCATGGTGACCGAGCGGAAGTGTGATTGGGGCGATAGGAGGGGATCGATCACAAGGGGATCTGTGCTTACCTTGCGAAGATTGAGAGGTGAGGCTTTGGAGGCTTTGCGGAGACGTAAGGGGAGGGGCGGAGGAGAGTTGGGGGATTGTGAGAAGGGAGAGCGAGAGAGGTATTTGGAATTGGGGGTTGTGATCGATGCTTTGTTTTTAATTTTTTTTTATTCGGTTCCCATTTTTAGTGGGGCCGGATACTTGTCCTATCTTTTTCTCTCCCTTTATTATCTTGACTTTTCTAATTACAGATAATAATAGGGATTTTTACCCGGCAGGCCTTAGAAACTTTACAAATTACCTCTACGACCTTTGAAATATCCTAATTCCTCCCTCAACCCTGTAAACTTGCTCTGTCTTACCCAACAAACCATGCCGTCAATTTTAACTATATTTGAGTCAGTTACTTGGGTTAATCTTGAGTTAACCTAACCACTTTACAATCCAACGGCTAGGATTAGCTAAAATAAAAAAAAAGAATAGGAAAGAAAATCTTGTCGGGGCCGAAGCAGCGGCTGCAGGTGGGAGGGCCTCCATCGTCGTCTCCATCGTCGGCAGGGGACGCGGGGCTCTCCATCGCGCGGGGGGTGGGGGGGGCTCCATCCCGCGGGGGGGCGAAGCAGCAGCGGTGGTCGGGGCGGCGAAGCGGCGGCGACAGGGGCAGGGGGTAGCAGCAGTAGGGGGCGGGGGTCCTCCATGGTCGGCGGGTGGGGGAAGGGGGGGCTCCATCGCGCGTGCGGTGAGGGGGGGCCTCCAATCGTCGGCGGGGTGGGGGGAGGGGGGCTCCATCACGCGCGCGGGAGGGGGAGGGGGGGTTCGGCTGCTCGAAGCAGGAGGGGGTTGTGGGAGGGTGTTGCGCCGGGTGCAGGGGGGTCGAGCGGGAGGTTGGGGGGAGGCTTCGCAGGCGGAGACGCGGAGGGCTTCAAGCGGGGAGGTCCGCAGGTGGAGGCGGAGAAGCAGGGGAGGAGGGGGTGGTTCGTAAGGTGGAGGCAGGGGCGCAGGGGAGGTCGAGGGGTGGTTCGCAGGTGGAGGCGGGGGCGCAGGGGAGGTCGGGGGGAGGGGGCATAGGTGGAAGGCGAGGGAGCAGGGGAGGTCGCGGGGAGCGGGGGCGAAGCAGGGGCTCCATCGTCGGTCGGGTGGGTGGGCGAAGCAGGGGCTCCACCATCGGCCGGGGCAGCAAGCGGCAGAGGAGGGGCCTCCATCGTTGGCCGGGGGGGTCTCAGATAGTGGCACTCCTTGTAAATTTAATAAGTAAATTGGGTATAATATAAATGAATATAACAGAATCTGGTTAATTTTAACGGGTCAATTAACGGGGCTTAACCGCAGAGTTTGTAGGGTAAGGGTTAGCAAGTTTACGGGGTCGTGGGAGGAATTAGGATGTTTCAAAGGTCGTAGAGGTAATTTTGAAAGATTTTAAGGTCTGCCGGGTAAAAATCCCATAATAATATAAACTTTTTTATTATGGTACTTTTTTATAATTTGCTCATGTTAACTTTGAGAATAACTCATGCACTTTACTTATTTTGTAATTACATGGAGACTCGACAAAACATATCTATTTATAGAAATATATCTATTTGTATGTGTGTCCATGTTGTCAATCTTTACGTAGGGGTGTCAAGAGAGCTTGGGCTCGATAAGACTGATTTGGACTCAACTCGATAAGAGCTCATGAGCCATGCTCAAAAAGCTATTGAGTTCGAGTAGGAGAAATGACTTGTCAAGGTTATCATGTCAAGTTTGAGTTGAAGCATGCTCAACTTGCTAATTCACCTCGATAACTCGTTTTGCTTTGAACTTATTAGTAATATGTTTACAATTAATAATGTTCAAAGATAGAAGAGTTGTAGCACCATGAGTGTGGAAAGGGATATTTATGGGACGTATGTTTTTTATCGTTATTATTTATCTGCATGGCATTGAAAACTAGAGAGAAGTTAGTAATTAAAAGAGAAATGGATAAATATCAAACAACACCCTATAATTTGTTAGTGTTGTACCATTTTTACACATATTATACATCGTCTATAAAACATATGGGAATGTATATAAACCTACTAAAAGCAAAATGAGTTATAAAGCTGAATTCGAGTTGAGGTGTGCTCAACCCGCTATCCATGACATTTTTTAATCCCTAGTCACTAACGAGGAGGGAAAACATGTTACTACAAGGGTGCCTACATCATGGTGTGTCTGTGTCGATTGCAGACGTCTGAATGACATGACGAAGAAGTATCACTTCCCCTTTTCATTCATTTATCATGTTTGGAGAGGTTGGTAAGAAAGGAGTACTTTTGCATCTTGGATGGGTACTTTAGCTACAATCAAGTATCCATATCTCTTGGGGATCATGAAAAGACCACATTCACATGTTCATTCCAAACATATGCATTCAAGCATATGTCTTTCTGGTTTTGTAATGCTCATGGTGTGTTTCAGTGATGCATAATTGTTGTAATTGTTAAGATGGTGGATGATTTCCTGTAGGTTTTTATGGATAAATTCTCAGTTCATGGTGATTCACGCATGTCTTGAACATTTGGATCGTGTCCTTCAAAGTTGTAGAGAGGTCAATCCTGGTGTACTCTTAGGAAAAGAGTCGTTTTATGGTTCATGACGGTATCCTTGTTGGAACACAATATCTCTCAAAAAGGGAATGGAGGTTGACCCTCTCAAGGTAGATGTGATCAAGAAGCTTGATCCACCAACCAACGTGAAGTTAGTGCGTTCTTTCTTAAGGCATGTTAGATTTTATAAGAGAATTATTAAAGACTTTTCAAAGATTGATTGACCATTGACTGAGCTCCTAGGGAAAGACACAGAGTTCTTTATAGATCACAGTTGTCTTGATGCCTTTGAGCTCTTGAAAATGAAGATTATTGATTCTTCTGTCTTGAAAGCACCTGACTGATTTCTTTTCTTTGAGATCACGACTAATGTGTCGAATTTTGTTATACAGATTGTTTTAGGACAGAGTCGATATGGGATTTTATTTGCACTTCACTACGTAGGTAAAGTATTAGATCCATCACAGAAGAATTATACAATAACTGAAAAGAAAATGTCCATGGTATTCTTGGCCTTAGAGAGGTCCAGATCTTACATTTTACGGGCCAGGGTGACTATTTACACTGATCACACATCATTCCGATACTTAATGGAAAATAAGGACGTGAAGGCATGTCTTCTTAGGTGGATTCTATTACTCCGAGAATTTGATTTGGATATCAAGAATGAACTTAGAGTTATGAACGTTGTAGTTGATCATCTACCTCGTATTGAGTTGAAGTATTCCCATGATTTAGAACTTATAAGAGAGACTTTCTCGGACGAGTCAATTTGTGTTATTGACTCGTTTCTTGGTATGCTAACATGGTGGGGTGCTGCTCTAGTTACTGGAGACAGGCTTCTCTGCCCTCTTTTTGTACTCTGTAGTCTTGTCTCCGAGAAAGTCACCAAGGTTGGACTAGGAACAATATTGATTGCCTGAAGTCGGAATCGAGAAAGTACCATTGAAAGGATCTGTTCATTTTCTTTGAAGGCCCGGATTGTATCCAGATAAGGTGCATTCCTTATGAAGAATACCAAAGTATCCTCACACATTGGCATACTTTAAAAGTAGGTTGACACCATTCGGGAAAGAGAACCGCGCAAAAGATGCTCCAATGTGGGTTTTACTGGCTGGCCTTATTTCATGATATGTATGATTTTGTCAGGTCGCTACCCGATTTGTCAAAGGATGGGAGGCATAGTTAGATCAATAAATGAGATGCCCATGCAATCGACAGTTTTTGTGATGTTTTTTTATGCATGGAATATTGATTTTATGGGTCTTTTTTCCCAACAGTAATGGGCATGAGCACATGATGTTTGCGATTGATTGCTTATTTAGATGGCTGAAGGCTATCCCAACCCTAGGTCCCAAACCGTAAATAGTAAGAATGTTTTTACGTTTGTGAAAGATCACATTATTTAGAGGTTCGGAGTTTCAAAGGTACCCATTTCATATGGAGGTAACCACTTTATTAATCAAGAGATGAAATGTTTGACTACGAACTATGTGATTAATCACATGGTTAATAGTCCTTACCATTGTATGCCTTTTTGGTTTTGTAATGCTCATGGTACGTTTCAGTGATGCATAATTGTTGTAATTGTTAAGATGGTGGGTGATTTCCTGTAGGGTTTTATGGATAAATTCTCAGTTCATGGTGATTCATACATGTCTTGAACATTTCGATCGGGTCCTTCAAAGTTGTAGAGAGGTCAATCCTGGTGTACTCTTAGGAAAAGAGTCATTTTATGGTTCATGATGATATCCTGTGGGACACAATATCTCTCAAAAAGGGAATGGAGGTTGACCCTGTCAATGTGGATGTGATCAAGAAGCTTAATCCGCCAACCAACGTGAAGTTAGTATGTTCTTTCTTAGGGCATGTTAGATTTTATAAGAGATTTATTTAAGACTTTTCAAAGATTGATTGTCCATTGACTGAGCTCCTAGGGAAAGAGACGGAGTTCTTTGTAGATCACAGCTGTCTTGATGCCTTTGAGCTCTTGAAAATGAAGATTATTGATTCTCCTGTCTTGAAAGCTCTTGGCTGATTTCTTTTCTTTGAGATCACGATTAATGTGTCGAATTTTGTTATACAAACTGTTTTAGGACATATTCGATATGGGATTTCATTTGCACTTCACTGCGTAGGTAAAATATTAGATCCATCACAGAAGAATTATACAATAACTGAAAAGAAAATACCCATGGTATTCTTGGCCTTAGAGAGGTCTAGATCTTACATTTTATGGGCCTTTTACGGACCAAGGTGACTATTTACGTTAATCATACATCAATCTGATACTTAATGGAAATTAATGGTGTAAAGGTGTGTCTTCTTATGTGGATTTTATTACTCCAGGAATTTGATTTTTATATTAAGAATGAACTTAGAGTTATGAATGTTGTAGTTGATCATCTATCTTGTATTGAGTTGAAGTATTCCCCTGATTTACAACCTATAAGAGAGACTTTCTCGGATGAGTCAATTTGTGTTATTGACTCATTTCTTGGTATGATAACATGGTGAACTACCTTGTCTCCAAGAAAGTCACCAAGGTTGGACTAGGAACAATATTGATTGTCTGAAGTCGGAATCAAGAAAGTACCATTGAAAGGATCTGTTCATTTTCTTTGAAGGGTCGGATTGTATACAGATAAGGTGCATTCCTTATGAAGAATACCAAAGTATCCTCACACATTGGCATACTTTAAAAGTAGGTTGACACCATTTGGAAAAGAGAACCACGCACAAGATGCTCCAAAGCAGGTTTTACTGGCTGCCTTTTTTCAGGATATGTATGATTTTATCAGGTCGCGTACCCAATTAATCAAAGGATGGGAGGCATAGTTGGATCTATACATGAGATGCCCATTTAATCGATGATTTTTGTGATGTTTTTTATGCATGGGATATTGATTTTATGGGTCTCTTTTCCCAACAGTAATGGACATGAGCACATGATGTTTGCGATTGATTGCTTATTTAGATGGCTGAAGGCTATCCCAACCCTAGGTCCCAAATCGTAAACAGTTAGAATGTTTTTAAGTTTGTGAGTTTGTTAATCATGAGATGAAATTTAAAAGTATACTTCAAGATTTGGTATGTCCTGATAGGAAATTTCGGGCGTAGTTGTTAAACCAATGCATGTGGGCCTACATGACAGCTTGCAAGATACCACCTGGTATTTTCCCATTTTGAATAATTTATGGCAAGCCATGCCATTTACCCTCTGAGTTAATTCACAAGTTTGAATGGGTATTCGAAAAGATAAATTAGAACTTTCACTTAGGGATGTTGTATAGAGACTTAAACCAAAACGAGCTCATATAGATGGACAAAAGCGTATGACAACAATGTGGTTTACTAGGACAAGGTTAAGAAATGGTATAATCAGCACGTCAAGTGCAAGAATTTTATCATGGGACAAAATGTGTGGTTGCTTAATGATATGTTAAAGATCTTTCATGACATACTTAAATCTAAATGGGCATGTCATTTTATGTAGTGACATAAATGCACAATAATGGAAGTGTGGGGATATTGATAAACACGAAAATCGATGGTCTTAAGTTCAACACAAAGCGTGAACTCAGTCGAAGTGTCGACCAATCAAAATCCGTATTTAATCAACAATTAACCCACACTAAGATCAATGAATTAGAACTAATGCGGAGTTAAAATTTATTTTTAACTCTACATAAAAGATGTATAGGTGCAAGTATGTAGAGAGTTCGAACACAGGGAACAAGCAGGGTAGTTCAAGCAAAAATGCTAAAGTGTGTGTGTGATGTGTGGAGTGTCTACACTAAGCAAACAAGCAAATGAATTTTTTGTGGGTTTTTAATTTTTAATTTTTTTTATTTAATTTTTAATTTTGTATTTTGATTTTTGATTTTCTGATTTTTATATTTTATATTTTATATTTTTTTTATTTTTTTTCAATATTGGAGAATAAAGACAATATAATAAAAAGCAAGCTAAAATATTTATAAAAATGCACAAAAATAACCAAAAATTCAGAACTAAGATGTTTTTGGTATTTTTATAATTTTTTACTGTTTTTGTGATTTTTGGGGATTTTTCAAGATATTTTTGATATTTTTAAATACTGAATTAGGGCAAAACAGTGGAAATTGGGTTGGCTGTGATAAATATGGGAATTAAAAATACCAACCAGTAGCTAAAAATTCTCACACTATTTTTCGAATAAAAAGGACAAAATAAGGAACAAACATAACCTCAATTTGCTATTTTTGGATTTTTCTACTATTTTATATATTTTTTTGAAGTTTTTGAGTGTTTTTAAATTTTTAGTGTTTTTCTTTTGAGATTTTTAATGATTTTTGGACTGACACTAAAATAGGATAAAATAGACACTAGGTGATTTTTTTGGAATTTTTGGAGGTGTTTTAATATTTTTTTGGTATTTTCTAAGCTAGACAGTGCACAAATAGCAAGTTTTTTATTTTTAATAAATATGAAAATAAAGTAAAATCAAAAACTAACATGGTGGCTTCAAAGTACACATGTCCAGATGCTTAAGTCTATTTTTGTGGAATTTTTGGACTTAAAATGAGAGGTTAAATAATTAGAGCAAACATCCAAACATTAAACAGTCCTGGCAGGGGTATATGTGCAATATCTAAAACATCCAGGGGCATACATGCAATTTTCCACAAAAATATACACTGAATATTCAATTTAACGCACTAAATATTAATTACAAGAACCGCCTGGGCACGCAAGCAATTTACCCACCAGGGCGCGTGACTTGCACGCGCATGGCGAGGACTGGAATGTAATATCACAAAACCCTAGGGGTCTACTTGCAAAATAACCAAAAAAATTACACTTAATACGAAAGTTTTTGTACTGAAACGAAATACACAAATGACCGAGGGTGTCCTTGCAAAATGCCCACCCCCTCACGTGTACAGGTCACGTGAGGTGACGTGGCGAAGGACCTACGTGCAAATAAACAAAGTCTGGGGGTCTTTGTGCAAATATTACAAAACTTTTACACTACGGACAAAAGTTTAAATACTAAATATTAAATACAAAAAGTGCGAGGGTTGGGATGCAAAATACCCTCACTGGGACGATCCGACGGTGACGCGTGGCGCGAATCCAACGGCTGGCGGCGAGGCGCGATCCAGCGGCGGGGAACAAGCCACTTATCCACGTGGCAGCACGGGGTCGTCCGATGACGGTTCGCGTCAACGTCTGAGATTAGATCTCAAAAAGAGATCCGACGGTGGATGAGCGTGGAAGATCGGACGGTCGCTGCGCGGTCTGGAGCTCCACCCTTGATCCAACGGTGGCGAAGCCCGGAGCAAGAACAACGACGAACTCCGGCGAGCCGAGGTTCGCCGAGGTCAAGCTCCGTCTCCGGCGAGCGGTTTGGCTTCAAAAGCGGGCTGGAGCTTCCTGGGGTCGTCCTCTATCTCCTGGGGGCACCAAAAGTGCACGGCGTTGGCCGTGCCGCTCGCAGGTGGTCGGCGGAGCTGGAGAGCTCGACTGAGCTCCGGCGAGCTTCAAAAACGCGCCCAGGCGCGAGTCAACGTGCTTTGACCCTGCAAAAAGCGTTAGAAGATCCAGGGCAAAGTGCTTGGACCTTGGGTTGACCTAATCGATGCGCGAGGGAAGGTGACGATCAGTGGCCGGAGTTGCGCTCCGGCGATGATGCTTGGATTGGCGAAATGTGTAATGGAACTTAGAATTTTTTTGGGGTTTTTGAAGATACAGCTAACAGGAATAAAATGGTGCGAAGAAACGAGCGGGGGAAGGCCCTCGATGGCTGGAGCCAGAGGAAGAAAGATACCTCGACGCCGGCTGTTGGCGGAGGTGGTGGAGGCTCCCTCGACTTCGAACGCCTTGGCTGAGGAGCTGGCGATGGAGCTGTCACCTCCAAGGAGCTCAGGAGCACGAAGGCGGCGCTGAAGGGTGGACCAAGGGGACTCGAAATCAAAAGGGAAGAAGGGGTTTCATTTTATGTGGTTTGACCCTGAGCTGCAGGGGTCCAAAGATCAAGGCATATCTTGCAAATCTTGGGTCCGACGACCAAGGTTAAGCATGGGCGAGCTAGAGGGAGGATCGAGGAATAATGTTGCAGAAGGTTGCAACACAAAAAGATGAAAGTTTTGGCCTCAAAAAATCCATGAAATTGGGTCAAAACCGAGGTTGTCAGGAGCTACAGGGGGTAGGTCAGACTGTTGACCTAGGTCAACAGTCCTGGCCTCCTGGTTGGTCCACGTGGACCAACCAGGAAAAACCCTGGAAAAATATTTTAATAATTCTATTTAAAATACTAAATGGCCGAATTAGATAAAAGTTATAAAATAAAAAATGTTTAGAATTTTATGTAGTATTTTATTTTGATTTTTAATTATTTTTAGGAGTTATATTTTTACAAGTTACCTTTTTAACCCTATATAGGTATAATACCTATGTATTTTAGTATTCTATTTTTATTTTGAGTAATTTAATTTTATTATTTTCATTTAATATTTTATAAAATTATAGAATACTTTTATATACATAAATATATTTTTATTTTATTTTTCTGATATGTTTTGTATATTTAATAATATACAAGTGTATTTTGTATAGGTATATATGTAGGTAATGTACCTATGTATTGAATATATACAAGTATTTTTATTTGTATTTTAAGTATGTTTTTATTCTGATTTTAATACACATAATTATTATAAGTAATATTTACAACATTATAAAAATATAAAATTATAAAAATAATAAATGAATAATAAATTGAATATTTTAATATGTACAAGGTACAATGAGGGTCCAAAACTCAACTTTTAAACCGTAGCTCCGCCAAATGCGAAACCACCGCCATTAAATAGCTTATTATCTTCTATATACAATTAAAGGTGAGTATGCTGCATTTGGAGTTTTTATTTGTGAGATACGGGTCTGGGAAGTTGGCATTCTGGATTTTTATTCAGACCATAACTCTTTATCTGTGTATTATTTTTGAGTGAAATAAATTTTGTATTTTTCTTTATTAATTTATCTACAACTTTCATGTACAGAGTTTATTTATTTGATGAATAAAAAGTGGAACCAAAAATAGGTCCCAAAATGAATAAAGAATGAATAGAGTGTATAGGTATTTACACTGTATTTTAGCCCTTATCTCCCCCTACTTTATTCCTTGTCGACCTATTCATCAAGATGCCTAGGTCTCGGGGTTTCGGGTCATAAGATATTTACAATATTTTATTCTTTTTCTTTTCTTTTCTTTATTCTATAATTTTTGGCTTTAAAAACCGCATTTTATACAATATTTACACACATATGCATGAATGCTAAAATGCCTATATTAAGCCTATTTTCACGCATTTACTAGGGTTTTTAAGGCCAAAATGATAGAATAAAGATGATGAAACGTGGATTCATCATCCCCCTATACTTGCCTTTGCTAGTCCCTAGCAAACACTTATGCAATAAGCGCAGAAAAGAAAAACAAAGAAAAGAAAAAGAAGAAAGATGGATTAAGTTCAGCTATCAACTTGTCTTCGCAAAATCAAAGTTTGGAGCTTAAGTCGGACCTTTGGAATTTTAGTGCGGGCAGAACCTTAATGAGAACCGAATTTGAAATCCAACAGTCCCTGAGAATCCCAAAACTCTGCTCAAGTCTCCTCAATAGCCAGGTCAGAAATATCTCAACTCATACGCAAACTCTTACGACTATGAATCTGACTTGTACAGTGTAAGTGATGGTGGCTCTCCCCAACTAAAATGACAAAGAAACTGACTTCTCCAGTACGACAACCCAGTGATTCCCCAGTCCAGCATCTCCATCCTCGAGGAGCGGGGTATTCCCTTCTAAGTTCAAGTGGCAACCAGCTCAAGAGGAGGGGGTGAAGAGAAGAATGGACGGTAGCTAGTGTAGCTACCTATCCTTGGATGCAAGACCAGTGTAGTCAAGTCATCCTGCTGCAGGCTCACATGATATGACTTTGGAACTCAAGCTTGCTTATTGACTTTACAACATATGTACATACTTTGCAGGCTTTTTATTTTTGTACATGCCTGAACTTTTTTTTTGAATACTATATACAGCAGCATTTACATAAGGAGTTTTTCCTCTTGAACTAGTAGACTATCCCTCTTTTGAAGCTTTGTCGCAACCCACAGCCTCCTGTCTTTAGACTTCCTAATCACTGGACGGGTTGGGGTGCACTTCCCTCCCTAGAGGAGGACAAATGTTTCCACTTGTGTGCGTCTCATACCGGCAAATCCAATCCCCTCACCACTCCAACTGAGTTGAGCCATGTGAAAGGTGCAAGTGTCCAAGTTAGGTCATTATCAACAAGAGTCGTGCGTGTGCTCCGAAATACTCTACTTAGGCAGTCAAGAATCCATTGAACCAAGTCTCGTGATCCTCAAAGAATTAAGTCAACTAGACCTGAAGTACCTCAAACCCAGTTCCTATAAGGTTCCTGTTATTAGGTAGATTTTAAGGTCCAATCAAGCTCCAATCTCCGGATTTTACTTAGACTTGTTCAACTATCAAACTCAATCCGAAAAATGCGAATGCTATGGAATGCAATGCAGAAAATATTTTTGTGATGCAATTTTCAAGAATTTTGAACTTTTTATAGATTTTGAAAAGATGATGCATGCATTTTTTTGTATTTTTCAAAAAGATTTTTCAAATGTTTTTGGATTTTAATTTTTGCAAATGTTTTTGGGAATTTTTGAAAACAAAAGATTTTGGCTAAAACTAGGTGAAAATATGTACACGGGAGTGCTTCTTCATATGCACAAGAAATGGATTTTAAGAATTTACAAGGGTAAGTGATCAATTTTATAGATATATACATATAGTGGATTTTGGTGTGATGTGTATATTCCTCAAACTTATTTGAAAACAATTTTTCACACAATTTTTGAAAACTATAGTCCAAAATAATTTTTACAAACATTTTACACACATTTGAAAATCATTTTGCAAAGGTTTTCAAAACAGTATATATAGGTTTTTCAAATCATTTTTGCAACCATTTTTCAAACCATTTGCAAATCATTTTTCAAACATTTTATTTCACACAAGGAAAAGAAATTTTACAAACCACACATTTTGACACAGGTTGAAAACACGAAACCAAATATTTTCAAAATAGTTTTCAATAAATGTTCACAAAGTTTTCAAACTATTTTTCAAACATTTTGCAAAAAACATTTTCACCTGATTTATTAATAGGTAAATACAAAAAGAATTTGAGGAATAAACACATCTTTTTATTAAGGAATTTTAATGAATTTTAAAGAATTATTAGCCATATTTATTAGGAAAATACGAAAGTACGAGTTATGACTAAAGTATATACGTAGTATATACGACCCCCCTATACTTAGCTTGAGCTATGTCCTCATAGATCGGAGAGAAAAGAGAAGACATAACTCGTACTAAGTATAGACAAGTCTAAAGAATAAATGAATGAATCAATGACTGAGAAGTTGACCGTCCCCCCTATACTTAGGATCAAATAATCCTAAGTATAGCAGACTGTACACAACGCAGGGAGGGTCAAGGGTGGGAATGAACAGATCGTACTCAGGTTGTCTCCCCCTATACTTAGGGTAAGATATCCCTAAGTATAGACAAGAAGAGGAGACAATGGAGAGGATCGAAAAGAATAGAAGAACTCGGGGTGCCAACCCCCCTATACTTAGGACAAAGTACGTCCTAAGTATGGAAAACTGTCTACACGGGCGACACCTTTTTTGATAGATAAAGAAGATAGAAGAGGAAAAGAAGAAAAGAAGAAAAGAGATGAAGATGGAAGAAGAGATCATGAGGATGTACACACCACTCCCCCTATACTTAGGGTAAAAGAAGCCCTAAGTATAGGCAACAACAGGAGTGATGACACGGACAAAGAAAGAACACTCAACTCGTCTACCCCTCCTATACATAGGACAAAGTGCGTCCTAGGCAAGGCAAACACGAGAAATGGGTAGACGAGCAAAAACGGGAGATGGAACGAGTCACGAGAGAGAATCTACAACATAAAAGGGTGATCATCAGAAGGTGGAAAGCAAACCTTCTTGCGGGACCGCTGAGGGATAGATCGAATATGGTGTATGTCGACATCGGGGTCCACAGTGGACGGAGGCCGATCAGGGTCGACACGGTGAAGGCCCTCAGTGGAATCAAAACGGAAAGGGACGAACTGATCGATGGAAGCAGTGTTGCTAGGTTCTCCCTTGGTGGTCCTATGGTGTGAAGGCACAGACGGGTGAGTGGAAGAAGTACGACTAGGTCCGGCCTTGGAAGTCTCGCAGATGTCAAAGTGAAATGGGACAAACTCATCATCCTTGGAAGAAGTGTAATCGGAGTCGTCCTGCGAGTCCTCGTCCAGGTCAAAATCAAAAGGAACGAAATCATCAGTGGAAGTATATGAACTCAGATCGTCCTCAAGACTCTCACCTGAATCCTTGTCTTCAACAAGAGGTCTGAATTTATCAAAATAAATAGCAGCATCATAACCGACCTCAATCATCTTGACCTGTGAAGGGCCAAGAACGAATTTATCAGTGGAAGTAGTCAAACTAGGTCCGTCCTGTCTAGTCTTACCTGGGTCATTTGTTGCCTTATGAGGTCTCTCAAAGTAATGGGCAACATCATAAGCATCCTCAATTATCTTGGTATCTGCCCCCTGATCAAATGGTTCAATAACATAAATACTCTGGATCTCATCAACACATCGCCACACACCAGAAGGAGGATCAGTGAGGTCCATGCTTTCCGACTTCCTCCCCTTTCGGGGGATCCGTCGGGGCTCATCAGGGATCGCTAAGGAAGTATCTCTAGTATCATCAGATCTGTCATGGGCCCCAGAGTCAGCTATAATCAGTGGAGGTGCATCAGGTGCAGGTCTCTGGTCAACTGTGGGTGCGGTGATCGACACTTCGTTCCCGTCAACAGGACGGAAACGAACCTCTCCTGATCCATAATCAATAACGACCCTCGCAGAGGCGAGGAATGGTCGTCCCAGGATGATTGGAGATGGCTCCCCTGTGGAGTTCTCCATGGGCAACACGACAAAATCAACATGGTGGCTCGTGCCCTGAATAGAAATGACGGCGTTTTCAAGGATACCCTTCGGCCTCTTGATTGATCCATCAGCAAACTGAACGATCATCCTGGTCTTTTTGAGAGGCCCTAAGTGAAGAGACTGTACCAGCGAGAAGGGTAATATGCTAATCGAAGCACCGCCGTCCAAGAGAGTGCGATCACAAGTGTAGTCAGAGATGGTGCAAGTGATGAAAGGTGTAGTTGTGTTCTTCTTCTTGGGAATGGGACGGTGTGTGATGGCGAGGGCAGTGGCCATGGTCAGAATGTGACGCTCAGATCTGCTCCTCCGCTTTCTCTTCTTAGGAAGAGGAGCAGATAATTGGGTCATGGCCTGCTGAAGTGGGGCACGGATAATCTCATGAATGGCAGCCACCACTTCGGGTTCAGATAACATCTTTTTGAATTTTTGGACTTCCTCCATACAAGGGAGGAAGTCAGAATCAGCATATACACGAGGCATGCCAAGAGCAGTCTGTACAGCGGCATCCTCGGGGTCAAAGGTGGGACTGGATGTGAATGGGTGTATGGTCCAGGGTTCTGGCAAGTGGACCCTCTCCTCAAAATCTTGATCAACCAAGTGTTTCCCGAAATCTTTTTGGATTTTTAATTTTTTCTCATTTTTTTGTATTTTGGGCGATTGCAAGCTCCCATGATCATCTACAAGTGAAGCCGTATTCCCGACGAAAGGAGCATTAATCTGATTCTTCCTCAAGAAAGCAATATCATCATTCATCAAATCAATGCGCTTTGTCATCCGATTCAAGATATCACTCATAGAGATCGAGGGAGGTGACTCCATCAGGTCAAACTCGGGTGGATGTGAAGGTGGAGGTGGATAATACACAGGTGGAGGTGGAGGTGGGTAAAAATCCGAGTCGTGATACTGTGGCTGATGCGGGTATGTACAAAAATCAGAAGAAATAGGAGGAGGATCCTCCTGATAAAAGGGAGGTGGACCAGCTGGAGCGAGCGAGGGGTCTGCAAAGTCCGGATAAAATGCACTCCAGGGGTCCATCTCGAAAACAAAAGGAAGTGATTCGGGGGAGCACGACGGTCAAGTCAAGAGAGTGAAGAAAAAGGCGCAAATGCGCAGAGATGATCTAGGACACACACAAAACAATCACAAACAAAAAATGAAAACAAGTCAACCCTCAATTCACCTACTCAACTCGGTGAAGACCGTAAAATGCGATCTTTTAATCTTGTCTGTTTTAGAGTTAGGTGAGACGTCCAAAAATTGCACAAACACTTAGGGGCTGAAGATGGGATTTGGGCACTAATCCTTAGCGTGTGCGCGAGCAAGTAAAACGAAGACAATGAGGGGATTACTCGCCCCAAAACAAGATCTTCTTTTTGGTGAATTTTAGGGTCAAGTAATGTTAGCAGTCCCAATTTTATTGGTTGCCACTTTTTTTGGATTTTTAGTAAAAATGCACGATCCTATCGGGGATGCAATTCCTTTGAGCACCTAAGTTGGCAAAAACAGAGGTAGAGTCGGAAAAGCAATGCAAGCGATCAAAACGATGATGGATGCTAAAGCGTAAATGCTCACCTTGCCTCCAGCACTCTACATGCAAGGATGCTCAGCAGAATTGAAACCTAGCTATATGCAAATGCAAAAGCCGATGAAATCGCCCTAGGTTCAGAAATTGCTATTAGCGGGAAGCACCACAAGTTAACCATCAGTCCTCAACCCTAGAGTCCGGTCTAGGCTCACCCCTCCTCTGCTCAACAAATTGAGGGTAGGAGAAAGCGCTTTGCGGGGAGAGCTCACGGCGCGACGGGTTGAAGGTGATGATTAGCTGTTTAAATTTGACTAAGTCCAAACGATACTATAGGAACATGCAATGTTGATTAAGGTGTTTGGACCTAATGCTACGCAAGCAATCCTAAAAGCTAAGGGCTCAATCACACAAAATAAATAAAATCGAAAAACAAAAAAAAATGCGAAGAAAACCGTAAAAATCGCGGTGAGCCCCCAGGTGAACAGACACCTGGAAGTTAGGCTCAAGAGTCCAAGTCCGGAGGTACCTGTATTATTACAAATAATAGTCTCTCTCTCACTACAAATTACAGAAATAAATGCAAGGAAATAAATGAAACAACTAAGGTGGAGCTAAGTCTACAAAAATCTCTCCTCGTCTCCTTGGTGCTAAGCTGGTAGAAGCCGGCTTCACGTGGGTGCGTAGGCGCCTAGGGTGGAGCGCCTCCCTCGATCCGCGGTACCTCGCACAAAGTCAACAAGAGAGGGGGTTAGACCGATCAAGAGATATATCAAAAATAAAGATAGAAATAAAAGCCGCGAAGTGCAGACAAATAATCACAACACAAAACAAAAACTCGAACTACGCGTTGTTGCTCCCCGGCAACGGCGCCATTTGATAAACACGAAAATCGATGGTCTTAAGTTCAACACAAAGCGTGAACTCAGTCGAAGTGTCGACCAATCAAAATCCGTATTTAATCAACAATTAACCCACACTAAGATCAATGAATTAGAACTAATGCGGAGTTAAAATTTATTTTTAACTCTACATAAAAGATATATAGGTGCAAGTATGTAGAGAGTTCGAACACAGGGAACATGCAGGGTAGTTCAAGCAAAAATGCTAAAGTGTGTATGTGATGTGTGGAGTGTCTACACTAAGCAAACAAGCAAATGAATTTTTTGTGGGTTTTTAATATTTAATTTTTTTATTTAATTTTTAATTTTGTATTTTGATTTTTGATTTTCTGATTTTTATATTTTATATTTTATATTTTTTTATTTTTTTTCAATATTGGAGAATAAAGACAATATAATAAAAAGCAAGCTAAAATATTTATAAAAATGCACAAAAATAACCAGAAATTCAGAACTAAGATGTTTTTGGTATTTTTATAATTTTTTACTGTTTTTGTGATTTTTGGGGATTTTTCAAGGTATTTTTGATATTTTTAAATACTGAATTAGGGCAAAACAGTGAAAATTGGGATGGCTGTGATAAATATGGGAATTAAAAATACCAACCAGTAGCTAAAAATTCTCACACTATTTTTCGAATAAAAAGGACAAAATAAGGAACAAACATAACCTCAATTTGCTATTTTTGGATTTTTCTACTATTTTATATATTTTTTTGAAGTTTTTGAGTGTTTTTAAATTTTTAGTGTTTTTCTTTTGAGATTTTTAATGATTTTTGGACTGACACTAAAATAGGATAAAATAGACAGTAGGTGATTTTTTTGGAATTTTTGGAGGTGTTTTAATATTTTTTTGGTATTTTCTAAGCTAGACAGTGCACAAATAGCAAGTTTTTGATTTTTAATAAATATGAAAATAAAGTAAAATCAAAAACTAACATGGTGGCGTCAAAGTACACATGTCCAGATGCTTAAGTCTATTTTTGTGGAATTTTTGGACTTAAAATGAGAGGTTAAATAATTAGAGCAAACATCCAAACATTAAACAGTCCTAGCATGGGTATATGTGCAATATCTAAAACATCCAGGGGCATACATGCAATTTTCCACAAAAATATACACTGAATATTCAATTTAACGCACTAAATATTAATTACAAGAACCGCCTGGGCACGCAAGCAATTTACCCACCAGGGCGCGTGACTTGCACGCGCCTGGCGAGGACTGGAATGTAATATCACAAAACCCTAGGGGTCTACTTGCAAAATAACCAAAAAAATTACACTTGATACGAAAGTTTTTGTACTGAAACGAAATACACAAATGATCGAGGGTGTCCTTGCAAAATGCCCACCCCCTCACGTGTACAGGTCACGTGAGGTGACGTGGCGAAGGACCTAGGTGCAAATAAACAAAGTCTGGGGGTCTTTGTGCAAATATTACAAAACTTTTACACTATGGACAAAAGTTTAAATACTAAATATTAAATACAAAAAGTGCGAGGGTTGGGATGCAAAATACCCTCACTGGGACGATCCGACGGTGACGCGTGGCACGAATCCAACGGCTGGCGGCGAGGCGCGATCCAGCGGCGGGGAACAAGCCACTTATCCACGTGGCAGCACGGGGTCGTCCGATGACGGTTCGCGTCGACGTCTGAGATTAGATCTCAAAAAGAGATCCGACGGTGGATGAGCGTGGAAGATCGGACGGTCGCTGCGCGGTCTGGAGCTCCACCCTTGATCCAACGGTGGCGAAGCCCGGAGCAAGAACAACGACGAACTTCGGCGAGCCGAGGTTCGCCGAGGTCAAGCTCCGTCTCCGGCAAGCGGTTTGGCTTCAAAAGCGGGCTGGAGCTTCCTGGGGTCGTCCTCTATCTCCTGGGGGCACCAAAAGTGCACGGCGTTGGCCGTGCCGCTCGCAGGTGGTCGGCGGAGCTGGAGAGCTCGACTGAGCTCCGACGAGCTTCAAAAACGCGCCCAGGCGCGAGTCAACGTGCTTTGACCCTGCAAAAAGCGTTAGAAGGTCCAGGGCAAAGTGCCTGGACCTTGGGTTGACCTAATCGATGCGCGAGGGAAGGTGACGATCAGTGGCCGGAGTTGCGCTCCGGCGATGATGCTTGGATTGGCGAAATGCGTAATGGAACTTAGAATTTTTTTGGGGTTTTTGAAGATACAGCTAACAGGAATAAAATGGTGCGAAGAAACGAGCGGGGGAAGGCCCTCGATGGCCGGAGCCAGAGGAAGAAAGATACCTCGACGCCGGCTGTTGGCGGAGGTGGTGGAGGCTCCCTCGACTTCGAACGCCTTGGCTGAGGAGCTGGCGATGGAGCTGTCACCTCCAAGGAGCTCAGGAGCACGAAGGTGGCGCTGAAGGGTGGACCAAGGGGACTCGAAATCAAAAGGGAAGAAGGGGTTTCATTTTATGTGGTTTGACCCTGAGCTGCAGGGGTCCAAAGATCAAGGCATATCTTGCAAATCTTGGGTCCGACGACCAAGGTTAAGCATGGGCGAGCTAGAGGGAGGATCGAGGAATAATGTTGCAGAAGGTTGCAACACAAAAAGATGAAAGTTTTGGCCTCGAAAAATCCATGGAATTGGGTCAAAACCGAGGTTGTCAGGAGCTACAGGGGGTAGGTCAGACTGTTGACCTAGGTCAACAGTCCTGGCCTCCTGGTTGGTCCACGTGGACCAACCAGGAAAAACCCTGGAAAAATATTTTAATAATTCTATTTAAAATACTAAATGGTCGAATTAGATAAAAGTTATAAAATAAAAAATGTTTAGAATTTATGTAGTATTTTATTTTGATTTTTAATTATTTTTAGGAGTTATATTTTTACAAGTTACCTTTTTAACCCTATATAGGTATAATACCTATGTATTTTAGTATTCTATTTTTATTTTGAGTAATTTAATTTTATTATTTTCATTTAATATTTTATAAAATTATAGAATACTTTTATATACATAAATATATTTTTATTTTATTTTTCTGATATGTTTTGTATATTTAATAAAATACAAGTGTATTTTGTATAGGTATATATGTAGGTAATGTACCTATGTATTGAATATATACAAGTATTTTTATTTGTATTTTAAGTATGTTTTTATTCTGATTTTAATACACATAATTATTATAAGTAATATTTACAACATTATAAAAATATAAAATTATAAAAATAATAAATGAATAATAAATTGAATATTTTAATATGTACAAGGTACAATGAGGGTCCAAAACTCAACTTTTAAACCGTAGCTCCGCCAAATGCGAAACCACCGCCATTAAATAGCTTATTATCTTCTATATACAATTAAAGGTGAGTATGCTGCATTTGGAGTTTTTATTTGTGAGATACGGGTATGGGAAGTTGGCATTCTGGATTTTTATTCAGACCATAACTCTTTATCTGTGTATTATTTTTGAGTGAAATAAATTTTGTATTTTTCTTTATTAATTTATCTACAACTTTCATGTATAGAGTTTCTTTATTTGATGAATAAAAAGTGGAACCAAAAATAGGTCCCAAAATGAATAAAGAATGAATAGAGTGTATAGGTATTTACACTGTATTTTAGCCCTTATCTCCCCATACTTTATTCCTTGTCGACCTATTCATCAAGATGCCTAGGTCTCGGGGTTTCGGGTCATAAAATATTTACAATATTTTATTCTTTTTCTTTTCTTTTCTTTATTCTATAATTTTTGGCTTTAAAAACCGCATTTTATACAATATTTACACACATATGCATGAATGCTAAAATGCCTATATTAAGCCTATTTTCACGCATTTACTAGGGTTTTTAAGGCCAAAATGATAGAATAAAGATGATGAAACGTGGATTCATCAGATATATAATCTCGTAGATGGTGTACATTTCTTTCATAATGTAGGGAGAATTGTTGAAGCAATTCGTCGAATCAAATAAATAATTAGTCCAGCTTGAGAAGATTTACTTCATACGAAGTGATGATTTTGATGTCACTCATGCCAACTCTGCATGATAATTGCAGCAAAAGATTCAGTTCCAAATAGATTCAACAGCTCTAAAGATTCATCCCTTCTTTTCTAGCCTAACATTAACTCATTTCCACGATTTTTTCTATTCTTTTCGAGTTTCTCGGTTCCCTCTTATTTAGGTTCTTACTCTCTACTTAGGCTCTAAGTATGTGAAGGAGGCACGATTCTGTTCATTCCCTCGATCTACCTCTTGACCCCTTATTCTCTGCTTTCTTCCTTAGTACTTAGGTTATTTAACGCCTAAGTGTGGGGGGATGAACCGTTGTTTGTATACTTTTAGTTTTTTTGTTCTTTTTGGTACCCTATTCTTCTATATTTTCTTATTACATTTAGATTATTTAAAGCCTGAGTATAGAGGGAGAGTATGTTTCAGTTATCGTACGATTTTCTTCTCTATACTTAGTACAAGCTATGTTCATCATTTCACTTTATGCCATGAGGACATATCACAAGCTAAGCATAGAAGGGGTTGTGTATTGCATATATACTTATTTATGGCTCATACTTTAAAATATGTTGATATTATATTATGGGATAAGGATATGGAAATTTGAAGCTGGTTTTGAAATGATCTGTAAAAACATTTTGAAAATTCATATACATATGTGGCATGATCTTGTAAAAATGTTGTGTATGTTGTTTGACAAAGGGTACAAATGATTTTGACACAATGTTTTGTGTATACTTACAAATTGTTTGAAAACTTTTTAAAATAAAAAATTAATTAGTAATTAATGAGTGGTTTTATCCCCAATACCTTCACATCACACAAGACTTGTGTTGTTCAAGATACTTGGTTTAGGGTAACACTTAATTCAAGGTTTGACCATTCTTATTCTTTAGGATTTTAGAACTTTAAAAACCCAAATTCTCTAGTCTGAAAGATATACATGCTATATTGCATGTAGAATCTCTACTCTTAAAAGAACATGACTAACACTACACACGCATGATTACATAACCATAAAAAATCTTGTAAGATCGAGAGGTTTGAGTTAGGACCTCACCATCACTACACATACTATCTCGATAAAAACCTAAGTGGAAGCCAATGTAAAACCATATAAATATTTATCAATATGCGTCAACTTGGTAAATGCAGCGGAGCTAGCAAAAAAAGAAGAAGAAATGATTCAAAAGAAAAGCTCAAACATTCATTTCAAATACAAAGAGCTACATGAATGGTGAATGCTCTCAACTTTTTAAAAGTGTCCACTTGGACCGAAGCTACTAGGCTTTATGAGTTGGGAAAGCACGATAAAGGGCTCTACATCGTAAGCGATACAAGTATGGATGTAGAAGGCACAATAGATACTCAAAAGACTTGCGTCCTGGTGTATCCTAGGAAAACAAGTGCATATGACTAATAATTCTTGATGGACATAATGATCAACGCAAAAAAGTGCAAGTGTGTGTTAAGAAGGCACTCGAGTGACCTATGTTCCTATGAGAGAGAAAAGAAATGACACAAACTTAAGTCCTCCATACTTGGTAAGTGCTTATATGTCAGGGTACAAAAAAGAATGCAGAGCAATGCAAAGTCGAAGAAAATATCAAAGAAGAAGCCTACATTTAAATTTTACAAAAATTGAGCTTCCAGAAAAAGCATGCTTCTTAGTGAAGACTCGATTACACTAATCAAGCTTCACAAGGGAAAAACTTAAGGCTTGTTGTATCACACTTCTAAACCTTAGTGTAGTTTCGAACACACAAATAATCCATAGGTTTTAACTAAACTCCAAACTTTGACTTCATGAGACAAATTTAAAAGTCAAAAATCATTCCAAGGTCTTTCCTTTTCTCTTCTTTATTTTCTACACTTATAGACATAAGTGATTGGTAGGGACAATCAAAGGCAAGTACAGAAGGACGACGAATCCTGATTCCATCACCTTTATTCTTTCATCTTGGCTTTAAATCCCCAACTAGATGCATGTATATATCTTTAATTCATGAAAATAAATTCTCAGTAAATTGTATAAAATACTGTATAAAATACTATATAATTATTGTATTTAATTCAAAATAAAAGAATAAAGAAAATAATAGAAAAAGAATGAAGCATCAAAGACAATGAATGACCCTAGACCCCAAGACCCAATCATCACGATGACTTGATCGATAAGGAATAAAGTAAGGGAGATAGAGCAGAGAAGCTGTATAGAAAACCACGTAAAAACCCTAACTTATTTTGCCCAATTATTGCATTTTAGGACCCATTTTATTTTATTTTTTTATACCTCAAATAATAAAACCTCAACATAAAGTGTACATAAAAATACATAGAAAAATACAAAATTAGATTTCACTGAAAAATAGTGCATGGTGAGCCCGTGACACAAAATAAAAAGCCGTAAAGAAAACTCCGCAGATATGTATCTTCGCCATGCAGATTCAAAATTGACCAAACTAATTTGTATTGTTCATAAAGTTCAGTAAGCTATTTAATGGAGGTGATTTCCTTCAACTTAAAAGTAAGATGCAAAAATTACGTTTTGGGTACCTACTATGTAATATACTTGTATATTATATTCAATGTATTTATTCTTTATATTTTCACTTTCTTTTATTTTTTTGTAAATTTGTAATTATTATTTCAAACACATTTCATAATTAAAACAAAATAAAATCATTAAAAAGAAAAGAAAAACAATAATGTGTTCCAATACATAGATGAATTCTGCATATATATACCTATATAATTAATTAAGTATGTAAATAAAAATCATAAAAATAAAATAAAAATATCCAAATATGTAATTAAATAAAGTAAAAATACATAAAATACTTGTATATAATAATATACAAAACTACAAATTTCAAAACAAAATATACATAATACATGTATATTTACTGATATATACATGTAAAAATTAACACGTGATAGATGACTTGGTAAAAATAATAAAAATAGGCATAAAATACTACATTAAATTACAAACATTTTTCGTGTTTTAACAAAAATACCAATTACTTTATTTACTATTTTTATCTTTTTTTATAAATAATTTTTTGTTCCATTTTTCTGGTTGGTCTGCGCAGACCAACGAGAGCCCTCCAATTGTTGACCTCGGTTAACTATACAATATTCTTGGGTTGGCCCTGACAAAGCTCATGAGGGGCCTTTTTCTCCCAATTTCCTGCCCAACACCATGTGCTCCTCTCCCTCGAGCTCACCACCCTCCTACAACCTGCACGTCTACCACCTTCGCTGACCATGCCCTTCCACCTACCCATGCTCCACAACACACAACCCTGCCTCAAAACCCACCATCTTCTTCATTTATTCATCTCGCCTCTCCATCATTTTTGGAGTTTGATCACTCATGTGTTGCTCTTAGCCCCTCAGAATAGCCCTTAAAGACTCCTGATGGTGACAACAACCCACAACCGATGTTTTGCAGCGAGGAGGAGCCTCGCCAGAGCCAGATCCAATCAACGTTGGCCTTCCGTCGGTAGTTCTGCCTCTTCGACCTTTGGCAGAATCAATGCCATTTTCCAATCATTTCTAGGTAACTTTAGGTCTTAGCTTTTATTTCTGCAATTTGATTTTGCATTTAGTTGTCAGGTTACTTTCAGTAAAGAACCCCTTTTGACTTGCATCTGCTCTCATTTCATACCCCTAAGTATTCTCCGCAAGATCCATGTTGTTTCCAACCTAGATCCCTCGTGGATCTGGCGAATCGAAGGTTGATCCTCCACCCATCGCCAGACCTTCGTGGATATTTTCGAGTTTTAAAATACCCAAAAATTAGAAAAAAATATCGAAAAAATTCCCCAAAATGGAAGAAAATATAAAAAATATAAAAGTATTTTATTGTATATTTTTTTACTATATATATAGTTATGTTTATAAATAGAATACCCTGTAGTGTAATTATATACATATAAATATATATAGTTATATATACTTGTTATTATTCATTATTATAAATACCTAAATATATTCTAACCCTTTAAAAAATAAAAAGAATTGTTTTTATTTGTATTTTTTGTTTTTTATATATTTATTATATATTACCTATATTATACATATTATTAGATATTACATAAATATATATTATATGTTTAAAAAAAGGAAATTAAAAATCATAAAATTATAAAAAGAATATATATAATTAAAAATATACAAATTAAAAAAAAATATAAAATAAAAAATATTAGCATCCCGCAAAATACTAAATATCGTGCAGCTAGATAAAGATAGGTATATATTATTTAATAAATAATATTGCATGCTACACCCAATTGTTCCTTGTATTCGACACCATGCACATGCTTGCATACTATATACATTTATTGGTAGGGTTTATAATAAAATTTAGCTCACTCGATTGTTTGCTTTATTTATAGTGTGGGTTGATTGTTGAGTTTGCTCATCGGCTTCCGTGAGCGATCAATGCAATGACTGAGGTCTGCCTTGTGAGACCTCACGATCACCTCGCGGTAGCTCCTTTGGCTCCTTCATGACTTCAACTTTTTTTATTATAGACTAATGAAGTTACTCAAGTTTAATTTGATCGAGTGCTCTTCGAATATTATTTTCTTTACATGTGATATATATTACCAATGCCATAAAGTACATACATGAGAGGGTAAACACCTGAGATGAAACACAATAATATAACAATTTTGAACCAATATGATCCAATCAGTACACCGACGGATTTATTTGGAAACTGATAGTTGATGGATTAGGATGGATTGGAAAAAGTTAAAATCCATTAATATTGAATTGGAGATGGATTAAGCTAAAATCCGATCCAATATGATCCATATGCACCCCTAATGCTACTCTGTCGAATCCATAATCCTCATTCCTAACACCTTTTCCAAATGAGAATATTATGGTCATCTCTTAACTTCCTTGGCATGCCGATATTGTCAATTTCCTTGTCACTTTCAAACTACCTTACAATTGGTCGAGACATAAGAAAGACAAAACCAAGGCTCAAGCCCGACACTATCACCGGGATGCCCCTCCACTTCTCAATTTGACTGGGTATGCCTTATATACCGCTTTTGGGCAACCCACAGCTAAGAGTTTTCAAAGAAAGTGATGATTTGATATGGAGATGATGCATACCTAACTCTAAAACTCTCAGTGTCCTAACTCACTGTCACATTGGTGGATGTGGATGACATTGTTCAAGTAGAGGAACTGCAACCAAGGTTCTGCAATGTGTATTTTATTGACCTACATTGCACAAGTATGCTGGTATATTTGTTCGAGCTTGTCCTGAATACCAAATGGTTGAAACCATAACCCGTAGAGACATGATGTCTCTGTTCACCCATTCATATTGTGGAAATCTATGACACAAGGGGCATTGACTGATTTACCATAGAATTTCAGGTTTCAAGAAAATTATTTGAGAAGAAGTGAAAATGACATCATTGTGACGTCGCTACAACTCGAAAATTCCCAAATCAACAAAAATTAATTTCTTGTACAAAACAAGAGAACAAGATTCTACTTATTTAACTCAGTATAACTGTAGGATCTAATGTAGGGAGTCTACAAAAATCGAGGAGAATTGATCATTACTAATTATTGAAGAATTTTATTTTTTCTTTTTGGGCTTTTGTGTTATTTAATGAATTTCATTTTTTATAGATTTTTAAAGTTCTATAATTTATATTTTCTGATTTTTTAATATTAATAGATTTTATTTTTAAATTTTTTAATACTTTTAAATTTTCAAAAATCAATTCATGAGTGTTTATATACACAAAAGAGAAATTTTTTTATTTTTAAAATATACCATCAAAAGTGCTGAAAATACAAAAATAAAATATTAGTTATTTTTGCAGTATTTTTATTTTTTATATGAATCAAAACTAAAAAAGTGAATAAAACATACACAAGCTATTGTTTTGATACTTTTAAAATATAAAGTGAAATCAGATAACTTGGAAATAAATTTTATACAAACTTATTTTTATTTGTCTTTAGGACAAGATCACTTAGGTATTTTATGATTTTCTGTGAATTTTTATGATTTTTACAAGTTTTTTTCTGTATTTTTCAATTTTTAGTATTTTCTGAAGGTATTTTTGTATGATTTTTTATGAATGATAAAATATAATAAAAGAAACCTATTGTAATTTTTTATAGTAGAAAGGGCTACTTAAGAGGTGGAGCCACCCCTATCATAGAGTTAGGAGGAAAAGGCTATCCAAGAGGTAAATTCGCTAGTGTTACTAGAAATAGGTCGTCATTGCGCAACAAGGACATTGCAATATAAGTGGGGGTGATAGCACCCCAAACATAGTATCACATCGAGCAATCACAAAGTGTGTTAGTGACTTATAAATAGTGGAGGCTACTACTAGCCAACCCGGGCTTAAGCATTTTGGGATGTGATCACGGGTTCCAGTTGGACCCAAGCCCAACAGATTGTCTAGGCCAGTAATCTCCAATAACGGATCATGTCTAGGCCTCGGGACGTTACAATCGTAGTAACATTCTTCGTGTAAGTTAAGCGTCGTGCACTTTTTCCCCATCCGTTAGAGTTGTGTCCCGGTGTGAAGGTAGGGTTGTATCTTGTCGAGGTAAATCCATAGTTATGTGTATGCGTGTACATCTTGCAAAGCACTTGTATACTACATTTCTTTTTACACTAGTGGTTAGTGTAGCAGCATTACCGAGCAATTACGCGTAATGTTACCCTTTCCGTGCGGCCCAACATGTGTTCATGAGTTGCCATAGAAGTGGTGATCATTTTATGGTTGGTATACTTGGAGCTTCTAAGTTGTTCAACATCAGGCAAGGTGAGTTGTTTTTTGGTATCTATTATACAGCTTGCTTTTATTTGTTATACTCATGAGAAATAGTTTAAGATACATGTATTTTTTTTCATACAATGATGATATCATATGGTTATATGTATCATTTGGACATGATTATTTTGTACATGTATGTGGAATGTTAACGAAAAAAGAAAGCAACATTTCCTTCTTTACATTCATATGCTTTGCTTACTCTCATGTTGATTTTATATTCTGAATGTGGTACTGTCGTAAAGAGAAGGGTTGATGAGTATCAGAATCCTACCTAGGTTTCGGTTTGGGCGCCTCTACAAAAAGGGGCGGGGTAACACAAAGACGAATTACTATGAAGTTGAATTCATTAGATTCATCTCATAAATTCAAATCTCACAGTTACATGCAATGAAATGTTTGAATAAACTGAATTTGTGGCTTTACAATTATACAATCTTAAAAGGATATCTCATCTTCAATAATTAAAGAAAGGACATATAATCATAAAGACCTTTGGAGTCATAGAAATATAAAAGAGAATGAAATTCATTCTTTCATTCACACAATTACAAAATGCATGGCATGCATTGGGGATATGGACTGTATACAAATGCACAATGAACCATTGCCAACGAGAAACACGCGAGGAATAAGACAACCAAAATGATGGTGATCAGTCACCTCTTGCAACCATCACATAAGTAAACAATTAAAAGAAGCATGAATGCAACTCTCTCCGTTCCCTTGCCCTTTTTTGTATTGGCCTAAGATCTCAATCAATTTGATTTGTATTCTATATAAATTAATCAAGATCCCATCAACCTCTATCAATCAGGATCCTAATGGAATTTTAATAACATTTAATCGAATATTCTTCAAGGATTGCACGAGGACTTCAACCCCACCATATGAGGATTCTAATTTCACTAATCCGAAAAACCTCACCCTTGTGTTGATTTCATTGTGATATTCATGCTTCCTTGATTCTACATCAGACCATTCTCAATATTTACAAGCTTTTCTTGCAAGTTGTCACCACATCTAAGTGTTGTGCTCGTCGTTGGTGCCCTTGACATGCATCCTCTTGGAAATGCTCATATAATTCAGCGTTGTTCATTCTAACGTGGTACCGCACATCTTTCGTAATTAGAGATCGTATCATCACCTTCTCTCTTCTCGTACTATCATCAATTTCTTCGCGTGCATCTACTCGTACTAGAAGAACTTTTGGTGACTATCGTCAATTTTCCCAAGCAACAATTATTTTACAACTTTTGAGGAATGCACAACTAATATGTCGCATCCTCTTCGACGACGATGGACCTTGCTCTGATCTATTGTGTTGTATCCTCTCGATGATTCCGAACATAGATCTAATCGATTATATCATGTCCTTCTGATGACGATGAATTGGATTCTGATAACATTTGTTATCTTACGAACCGGTAACACCTCAGTTTTGATCATATTTTTAAGGACATGCAACCCATATGCGAGTGCGCAATTAACTACCACCAATGAGAAGTATGTGATGAATAAGAAAGCATGTATGACGATGGTTGGTCACCTACCACGGTCATTTTGCGAAGAAAGTCACTGAAAGGACCTATACAACGCTCTTCATTTCATTGTTCTATCCCCTATCTCCTCTCTCTATCTCTCTTGATTACATTGTTGCCTCTCTTGTGATTATGATGTTATAACACCATCTACCCTAATTTGTGTAGACTAATATACAATCTTATTGATTGCAACAATCGATCTCAATCAATCAAGATCCAATCAATCTCCAATAATCAAGATCTTTTTGAGATTTGATTACATCTAGTCAAATCTTCTTCAAGGATTAAACGAAGAATCAACCCTAACGTATTAGGATTCTAGGTTTTCCAGTCTTAATATATTATGCATGAATGGCATCATTTTAACATGTTGAGGCACTCTAAGTCTTGGTGGCCATACCACTGTATCTCGATCAAAACATGTTAACATCTATGTTTCAATACGAAAGGTGATGTTTGCCACTCATTCGCCTCATTCAACACACACTGCGTGATTTCTCTCTAAGATCTAGCAAAGTATGCCAAACACTTATGGTAACCGTCAAACAACATTTCAATTCAATGAATGCACACAATAATCCATAACTAGTGTAATACGGTGGTCTACAATAGCCAACTTTATCTCATGTTAGTTACTCACTGTAAGTAAGGAAGAAATGTGCAACGAACCACTCATAGCAGAGCGGATCCTCTGCTATGCTGCAGAGATCTGTTGTATCGTCGGAGCCGCTCGATCATGATCGAGTGATTCACACGTAAAGGGTCATCAAAACTCGAAATTCGTGTAAACCGCTCAATTTTGATCGAGTGACTCTATCATTACAATTGACTCTATTGTACAACAGAGGAGACGGTTTCTACTTATGAGAAGTTGCCTAAGTAATGGCATAAGACAAGCGAGTGGTTGCATTCCCCCACCTTCTCCAAGCCTGATCATCCACTGAGCAATCTACGGAGCGAACCTACAGTCTACAAGTATATAAATGATCATCAACATTCTTCCTATGTTATTTACCCATTTCTTAGAGTTTGCAAGTGTGCGAAGCATGTGGAATGTGTGAAATTCGTGATGGATGTATGATCTTAGATGCACACCTCTGATTCCTTTATATGCACATTTCAAAACTATAACTTTTTTTGATGTTTTAGTTTGGATGCGCCCATTTACCAAATGCACGAGGCTAAACTTCCCTAAACATTTTAAGATTCACATCACCATATTTGGAAAAAAATCATCTAGTAAAGATTTGAGATTTTTATATTTTTGTCCCTCCAAGATTCCCATTCGCACTCATATCCCTACCTTTTTTTTGCATTAACACTTGTCCCTGAAGATGTCAATTTGGGTATACCCATTGGATATCCGATTCGAACCCGTCACTTTTACTTTGGATGTGTCTGAGGGGTGTGGATTTCTGATTGCTCTATAGGTACTCGAAGCCGAACCCGTCTCAAATCCGAATAAAAATAAAACTAGATATATATATATATATGCTGTGTTTTAGTCAAATTCATCAAACCTATTTCTTATCTAATAGGTATAAACCAACTTATATAAAATTCCAACTCAATTTTCTCCCATCCATCCATTTATTCGTATTTAACTGCCTTTTTGTATCTTCAATAAATAAAAATTATCAATCCAAAAGAGTTAAACACCTTAGATATACACACTTTTAACGTTCCCTACACATTGCACATCTTTGGGTACTACTATATCACATGATCTCCCTCTATTTAATTTACGTGTGAAAATCTTATTACATTTACGAATAGCTTAAGATTTTATTATGTCGAGTACGTGGGTACTCATTATATGCACAGGTACCTGCCGGCTAGACATGTATCTGCTAGAAATTATCTGTTTAATAAGTGGACAGCTATAAGTAGTGATTTTCTAAACGAGTATGGATTTGAGAATATCGATACCCATCACAAACTCGACCCACTGACATCGCTACTTGTGCCCCTCGTACTTTCTTGCACCATTAAAGCTGATGCCCATTTGTTACTTTTCCAGCTTATGACGTAAAGCTAACAAAACAAAGGTATGGTCGAGGCTTGACCACATGCGTCTCCTTTTGCATCCAAAACCTTCCCCATCGATGATGGCATCCTCCTCATCCGAGCACATGTCATCAACAATAGCTTCTACATGCATACTCTCGCCTCTTACATCTCAAGAGTCATACGGAACCCTATCCTCATCAACGACTATTATTCATTGGTCGTGAAGGTCGTATACAATATGATTGCAGTCGTTCAATGGCAAGTCAACATTCAAGAATAACTTCATCCGTTTGGTTACCGAGTTATTCCAGGATAACTCAATTTATCCCTTCCTTCCGTGGGTTGGAATTTAATCGTAAATCAATATAACATCACATCACATTCTTTATTCATGCTCTCTCCAATCCTCGTAACCATTCAAACAATTACTAGTTACAACAAGTTATCCCACCCCATCCCATCACATCCTATTAACCAAACATACCCTAAAGATTATTGTACATAATGGTGCAAAATGGAGGAAGTGAAAGGACGTGGAAAGGGGTATGACAGATGGAGGGGAAGGGTGGGCCTGATGTGAAGGGGAAGGGCAGAGAGGCAAAGGAGGGGGTTCAGAGGGGGAGGAGTTCGAGGCAACAACATAATTGCCATGCTTGCAGGGGAAGAGCAAGGTAGAGAAAAGGAAAAGGGCGACGCTGTAAGGCAAAGGGAGAGGAGTTGATCAGGGGGTGTTGTTAAGATTGGAGGGGAAGATGTATGTGCATGGGGGTGGGTGGGTGTTCTATTATGACCATCCTTTTAATGTCCGTCTAAAAAGGGAATACATGTCAATTAATCATGTAGGCATAACTGTTATTCATTAGTCTTGTTAGAGGCAAAGTATTGTTCCAAAAAGGGTAGAGGTATAAGTTTAATTGCAAAAGCTCAGAAGTTACAAGTAAAACCTCCTAAAGATTTGATGATCATCGAATATAACCTGGTTTGAATATTATACTACTTTTTGTTTTGAAAATTCTGTAAAATCTAGATTTTTCATCGCTTGAGCCCTTTTAACCTCTGCAATACTATGCTCCTTCCTTTTTTTATATCAGTTGTGCCCCTAAATTATTGCACTTTTATCGCTTGCACCTTTTAAGTTAGTCGTTGTTCATCCACTTTTTAAACTTAGTGCAGAAGTATAACCTTTATCACTTGCACCTTTTAAGTTAGTCGTTGTTCATCCACCTTTTAAACTTAGTGCAGAAGTATAACTTTTTACTGATCTACTGCTTCACATTCTTCCACCTCTTTTATATACCCACCACCACCTCTGCCCCCTCCTCCACTGCCCCCAACAACCCCTCCACCTTGAGATCTTCACCCCCACCTCCTCTACCACCACTCATCAGTCTACCCCCTCCTTCTCCCCTTAACCTCCCGCGTACTCCTTCACGTCGATCCCCAGCTCTCAATCAGAGCCATTTGATTTCCTCTCTGAGGGTGTACCTCTCCCTCTATAATCTGGTGGTTGTGTTGTCGAGATCCAACATAATCTAACTATTGTTCTTGCGACACCCCTTGAAGGTGTTGTCCACGAAGGAGACTGGGATTGGGGCTTCAAGCACGTGCAATGTGCGATGGCTTCAACGCAAAGGACAAGTGGGTGAGTAGGATGACCGTCAACGGGAAGGGGCTTTAAATAGGAAAACATGCCAACAAACTTTAACAACAGGGCTCCTAGGGTGGGGGTGGATCCAATAAGTGGAAACCTGAATTAGATTCACGAGGAGAAGTAGCCATGGCTTTTGAATCACGGTTATAAATGCATATGGAAAACAAAAATGTAAGTTTCGATCTTTGCTCTGTTGATGGAGAGGAACAATTGTATGCTGCGATCTGAGCAATTTGTTTGCGATTGTGTGTAGAATCATATTTATAACTGATACGAACCATAAGTCTCTAGTTTTACGTAAAATCTACGTTTGGGGGACTTGAGCTTCTTGCAATTTTGTGTGCTTCTGTGCTCCTAGCCCTTGCAGATGACAAAGAAGTGGTCGTCGACAAGATATTCGTGCTTGACATCTGCGGCGACCCAACCGACATCGACATGGACCCGAAATCGGAGAAGACGACGATGAAGCGGAGGATGATGTAGAGTGTGCATGAGAATGCGGTAGCAAACTCAAAGATCTAGAGGGGAAGGATGGTGGAGGGGAAGAGGGCAAATGGGAGGGCGAAGAGGGACATCTTAAGGACGTTGACGCGGACAACAAGGGAGGAGTAACTAGTGGTTTGGCAACAATGACAAAATGAGAGGTGCCTAGAATTAATGAAGGAGAATGGGAAGGAGCAACAAACGGCAGAAGGGATGGGAGGGGAGGAACGTGGGTGGTGGAGCTGGATGAAGGAGGTGGGGGTGTGTGGGGGGGGGGGGGAGTGTTTCCACTCTTGCTTCTCTTACCCACATATTGGTTTGAATAAATCATGGTTTAAAACTTATTAATGATAAAGTAACGGAAAGGTACACGTGACATGGAGCAAGAAGGCGGAGGGCACAACTGATATTTTTTTAAAAGAAAGAGGTATAAATGATATTGCAGAAGTTAAGAGGGGAAGAAGTGATAATAAACTGAATTCTAAAAGGCAATCATAAACCCATGACTGTAACAATTGAGGCGCCAAAACCCCATTCGAGAGAGAAAGAGGGGGCCGTCGAGTTCACCCAGGAAGCCCTCCCTCACACCTTGCTGCCCATCTGGTTCTTTCATTTCCCATTAGGGTTTTGCTCCGACGACTTCCGTGCTGCTCGATCTTTTCCCCATGGCGCTCAATCTCGGCGTTCTGGATTCGCTGGGAGACAACGCGATTCACGAGATTGCAGAGTGTTGGTGTCGTTTCTGCGCGTGCGTCGACGGCCTTCTCCTCGCAGGGAGCAACGGCGTGGCGTTCGGAGAACATCCGGAGCTGGATTCGCTCGTGGGAACTTTGTGCCGCCGCGGATTGCTCTCCCTCGTGCGAGATCACTTCCTCCAAGCCCTCGAAGTATTCTCCCCACCTTTTTTTGACATTTTGGTTGGACTGGAGAATTTCGTTGTTTACCGGAAAGTCAGGTTACACAATGTTCACGACGACGGCGTTTTGGTTAAATAGCGTCAATATTTTTTAAAAGTTAAATTTTTATCCGTTTCTTACGTTCCACCCTTCAGGGCTGTTAAGTAGCGGGATACGGGATACGGAGTGATTAAATTGTTGTATCCTTCATTTCTATTCGTTTGCATGGATAGGATTCCATAGGGTAAGAAGGATAAATGATAGTTATTTGTTATTATTAGTTTGATTGGATAGAAAGGGATAAGAGATAGAAGTTAATTATGTTAGATAAAGTTGTGAACAAGTGATAGTGCACTTTTCTCTGTCACTCATATTTACTCCGTGGCCCAAACATTGACAATCTCTAGAGGGATCAAAAATTGGGGGATAAGGGCCTCCTATCCTTAGTAGGAATTAAACCATTTCTTGCTAGAAAGTTTAATGTGCAGGGATCAGGGAACAAAACTTAGTTTTTTTAAACAAAACAATCTGTCGAGACCCTTGATTAAGGTGGTCGCACATCAAGGAGTATTTTCAGAAGAATACATTTCACAAATGTTATTTTTGAGCACGCCAATTCGATTGGCAAGATACACAACTCAAACAGTGTTATGTTACATGGATTCATGTGTTATGGCAAAGAACCACACTTCATTACACTCACTGATTAGGTGGAATAATGTTATGGAAGCGTGCATGGAGATGATTGAGTATCAAGAAAATGCGATGGCCTGCAGTAACCTGAATTGCACTTGCAGATTAGTTTTAGATTCCAGCAGTTAAAAATGTTAGAGCACTGTTGGTTCATTCTCCTATGCACGTTAGCTCCCTCAAGAGGGTTTGCTGGTTCCTTGAGAATATAAAGGAAAATAACTTTATAAATACTAAGCATCTTAGTCCACAAATTTATGAAAGCAGGAGTTTAAAATTTATCACTAATATCCCTCACGAGTTTCCACCTCCTAAATTAGATAGCCAGACACTACCTTCTGTAGAGTCTCAATTTCCTCATTGGTAAGATTGATAATCCTTAAATCCTTAAATCAAATAAAGTGTAAACCATTCTGTTATGTCATTGATTTCTGAGGTAAATGCTTTCTCGATGGTATAGCTTCACAGTTTTTCATTGCTGTGCAGGATTCGTTCAAGAAGAACACAGTTCCTCAGTTTTGGTTGCACTTCAATGATTACAATGACGATGATGTGTTGGAGTCACATAAATCACATGTACGCAGTTTGCATGGTTCTTTAATGTAGTCTGTATGTCTTTATTACCCTTTTTGATGTTTTCAACTCACTGCTGATCTCAGTTAATTTGGGGAAAACTTGGTCTCGGTTCTGGTTCTAATTGAGCTTGTAATGTAGTAATCACCTGACATGTTATTTGCTTTGTTTTTTAGGATTCACGAGATAATCTACAAGAGGATGCGTTTCTAAGGTTCAATGATCATGTGATCAATTAGTCACTGAGATTAAGAGTGCTGCGTTTGCTTGGATTGGCAAATGTGAATGGCATTATTTATGCTAGTTTATGATTCAAAATTATGAGTAAAATTAGAGCTTCCGTTTTACTGAATTTCAGGGTCAATAGTTTTTTGAAAGGCTATATGTTCATTGGGGAAAAGAACAAGTTAGGAGAGTTTCTTCTCAATGAATGCAAGTGAAAAACTAGACACCGGCATATTGATGAAACAAAATAAAAGAAAACGAGCTACCTTATTAGTGGAAAAAACAAATACTACGAAGGTAACATTTAACAGATATGAAACACCCTTATAAGAGGTGCTTTTAAGACAAAAATTATAAGGATTCAATCCAAAGTAATACTTGATAATGTTTTCCCAGGCCATAGGTTCCATGCATGGAGATCCACACTCAAGGAGAGTTGTTCGAAGTATCCACGAATATAAGATGATTATGAGAGTGGACAAATTCGATATCCTCCCATAAACTATTCAATCAAGTATGAATTCCAGGATGTTTACTCCTTTTGGAAAGGGGTACTCATAGATTTTATTTCATTATACAAGCACCTTTTGAGGCTAGCAAGCAGAAGTTCATAAAGGTAGAAAATATTGTGAATGCAACACTTACAAACTTAGAAAACATGTTCATATATGACCTAACAAGTACCTGTGGTGATTTTGAGCCATATACTTATAAGGCTATAACATCTAATGTCACAAACTTGAGTCCTTGTAAAGGAAATCTTGTATGGATAGCTTCTTAAATTTGAACCCAATTGGACCAATTAACAATCACCTCGAATACTCAAGTCCAAGTTTTCAGCAAGGTTTAAGTGCTGATATCGAAGTTGTTTTGCTAATATCGAGAAAGGGCATGTCGATGGCATGTTGCTGGCATGTCGACGAAATCCCACAATCATGTTAAAACTTATTAAATCAATTAATTTCAAAATAATACAATATCTAATAGTTTTTAAATGTATAAATAACGTACGAAATCCCACAATCATGTTAAAACTTATTAAAATCAATTAATTTCAAAATAATACAATATCGACTAGTTTTTAAATGTATAAATAATGTAATTCTACTGTCATCTTATATTTGGGGTTTTAAGGAAGTTGATATATGATAAAGTCATGTACCTTTATTATATTAGAAGTCATTGTATAAACACATTACATAAATTTCATATTAAAATACATACATAAATTTCATATTAAAATACATCCTTTTAAATTATTACATTATTTAACAAGGAATGAATAATAATAGAAGTAAAATGTTACATCTTGGAAGTTTGTAAACAATCTATTCCTCATATTAATATTGGAAATAAAAGTAAAATGGACATGGTAGAAACAATAACGATGATAAAAAATCCCTATTTGTAAGGTTTCATGAGTTCTTGACAACTTTAAGTTGTAAGCATGTTGATAATATTGGCATGTCTCCTGTGTCAACTTTGTCGGTCATTATTATTAGAGTTTCTCAGAAGATGCCCCCCTAGTTTCACCTGTATCAACGAAGTAATCACCATGTCGCTAGATATGTCGTCAACATCTGGGAGGGGGGGGGGGCTCTGTCCGTATTGATGCTGAAAAATTTGGGGAAATGGCACGTGCCGTTGGCAGGTTGCCAACTTGCCATGACATCTGAATTCATGCATTCAAGTAAGTAGATCTCCACTCTTATAGCCACACTTGACAATTTTTGAGCACCCCATTTGGTACTGTTTTTGGGTGTTATAACCTCCCCTACTTGTATCAACAACATCCTTAGTGTAATATACTTCAATGTCATTCTTCCAACATTAGTTGTGGCTGTACACTATTTGGTCCTTCCCTCCTAGCTCTTCATAGTTGTGGCTCCTCCTTTGTTATAGATCTTTCCATTATTAGATGGATTTTTGGTTCTTATACCATTTTTAACTTCTCGAGTCTTAATATGAGTTATCAAGGAAAACTACCCCTAACTACTTGTTGGGCCTGAACCACTTCGATTGAATGTCAATAACACAAAATGCTTAAACTCATGCTGTAAGTTCTAGACCTTCGCTCTTATCACATACTTTCACATTTTCGAGTATACCATGTTGGGCTATGTTTAGAGAGTATCATTACATCTCCTATTTTTTTCACAATGAGATATATCTTATCACTTATTCAACTTGTGATTATGATTTTACACTCTTTGGTAGCCATCTCCTCATAGTTTTTAGACGAGCTGCTTCATCCCTCGGAGTCTCGGAAATCCCTTTTCGTTATACTATATGCAATATTTTGGGTACAAACATGAGGTGTAATTAAGCAAATTGGTCTTGTTAAGTTGTTGGATTTTTACCCAATTGATCTATTACAATCACCCTTAAGATACATAAGCTCAAGTTGTTAAGTAGTAGTCCTCCACTCATTTAATATATTCTCGTTTCTTTCGAATTTCCTTTTGAGACTATGTTTGGGATGTTATATTCACCACTTCCTCGTGATATGGTTTAGTTATTTACCCAATTGCAATGATTGATGTGGTTTAGTTATTTACCCAATTGCAATTATGTCTGCATGCTTTTGATAGCCTTTTGATGCATACATTATTTGGAGACGGGAGGAGATACAACATGACTAGTTTCATATGGATGAGGGAGGAATGTGGACGAAGGGGTGATTTTATGAAAAGAAACAACGAACTAAAAATCAAATTCAAATTAAATATGATTGATTTACTTCTAATATATCTCAAATTTAATGAAACTAACTAGATCTTTATTAACATTATAGATCGCTCGCTAATCTTAGTTTATTTTAAAAAAATAAATAATAACCAAGGTTGTAGAAGTCGGTAGTCGGTACTCGGTGGTCAGGTCACTGACTAAGGATTAATCGGCAGTCGGACGACAAATCGGATTTAGTCGGACTTTAATCGGCTTTGAAATTTATGATTATTTTAAATATATAACTCATTTTTTTCATATATTTACATTATTTTGTACATTTTATACTATCATAATAAAAATCAAAAAGTAATTGAATTTAAATAAAACACTAAGCATATTGTAATAAGTTTGAATAAAAAAAGTAAAAAACATATAAAAATATGGTATCTTCAAACAAAAATTGGTCGACTAGTGTGCCTAGTCGGAATTAGTCGGTACTCGATCGGCCATCCTACTGACTAGACTAGTCGGACCTACTAGTCGGGCCAGACGGGGGACTTTTACAACACTGATAATAATGACGAGCTTCAAATAATTATAACAAAACTAACAACGAAACCTAATATCAAATCTCTAATTTGTGCTGCACTTTTGTTTATAAAATCTTATCTATTGATGACTTGCTTGAAAGTTGGACCTGATATCATCAATAGTCTAGTTTGGTACCTTGACCTCCATGCATCTTGATCGTTTTTATATGTTCTTTTTCTTCTTTTATTTTTTTAATGTCTTCTAATTCGTTTTTGGCAAGAGGGATGTTGCTATAGATATCCGCCTTTTCAACCTACTATTTCATTCTATTAGGAGTCTCCAAAATTTTAACTCTAATAAAAATTTTTTTAAGAGGGGACCTATCTATATAAACCTAAAGACAACATTCTTTTCATGTTGGTCACATTTCATGCAAGTCGAGAATTTGGTGGCTCCCTAGGGATAAATGATGGTGTCGAGGCTTTGAAGAAACACAACGAAGGTTAGTCGGGACTGATCATACGCGACTATTTTCAAATGTTGCATGAGGGGCTCGATTGTTGGTTCATGAATAGATGCTCCAATCCAAGCGATAATGTCGATTATGTGAGGATCTAATTTTGTGAGGGGAGATTGATGTGATAACGGTGGTTAAGCCTAGGCATTGGGTTGGGTACTTATGTAAATGGGTTTGGCTTGGGTAGGATTTTATGTCTTTAACACATTTTGAATTGGGTTAAGCCCAACCCACTAATAAATGGGCTTGGATCTTGGTATCAATTTTTTATTCTCGATCTTGAATCGACATGATCGGGCCAAATATAGATTTATAATTTAATACATAGTAGATCGAACATTGATCTTGGAACGATCTATAATGATTCAGAAATATGCAAGTATAATAACCTTTTATTATGTACAATCATATTTGATTGATTATCAATTATTTTTCCATCTTCCTTATAAAACAAAAAGGCTCTGATTGTAAACAATAGAAAAGGCTCTGATTTTATGAAAAGAAACAACGAACAAAAAGGCTCTGATTTTATGAAAAGAAACAACGAACAAAAAGGCTCTGATTTTAACGCGGGATCGTTGCGCTAGACTATTTGGTGGCTTGGCTTCGGTAGATTGTGCTCTCTGTGGCAATGACGTGGAATCCTTAAATCACCTCTTCTTCGCTTGAGGCTCTGATTTTATGAAAAGAAACAATGAACAAAAAGGCTCTGATTTTAACGCGGGATCGTTGCGCTAGACTATTTGGTGGCTTGGCTTCGGTGGATTGTGCTCTTTGTGGCAATGACGTGGAATCCTTAAATCACCTCTTCTTCGCTTGCCCTATCACTGCAGGGGTTTGGGAGGAGGCGAGGATGTCTTGGATCAATACTTCTGACCTGGTCGATTTCTGGGAGTATATTCGGTCGAACAAGGACAAGGAGCGCAGGGATTTCTTGGGTCTTTTTGCTTGCATTTGGACAATTTGGCTGGGGCGTAACGCAACAATTTTTAGGGGCCAAAGATTTTACAAAGAAAACGTGTTGGCTCACGCGGCCCGTCTAACGTGCGACTGGTCAGTGTTGTAATTCGCGCTTTCTTGTCTAGGTGGGATCGTATGGATACGGTCTCTTTTCCTTCTGTTTCTCCACTTGTACTTATCTTTTGCTTTCTCTTCTTATCTTAATAAAGTTGTTGGGGCGAGCACCACGCCGTGTCTCCCCCGAATCGTTAGACTTCAAAAAAAAACAATAGAAAAACTTATTCTAACCAAGGTTTGACATAACGAAAGGCGGAACGAGGCATTTTACCTGGAGGCGAGGCGAGGCGAGGCGTAGCCTCGAGGCGATCAAGGCATAAGCTTCAATTTGTATATGGAAATAAGTGCAAAAAATATAATAAATATATTTATTGATGAATTAATCTAATCTGATAGACGTATGAAATATAAAATTGCAATATAGTATGAAATTATGAAGGTAATAACATGAAAAAAAGTTATGTCAATTTCATAAAGCTTTCTACTAAATTTCTACCCAATAAAAAGGAAATTATTGGCTATAACTATCACTACTTTTATCAAAGAGGGACTCATTGGTTATAGTTGTCATTAAATATATTATATATCCGAGATGTTGATATGAATCATATTATTTAAATCCTAACTGTATGTTCTGTTGAACCCAATTGTAGAATGGTTCGATGTCCCCCTGTGCTAACATACCCTACCAGTACGGGGTTTTTGTTGTCCCATCAACGATCCTGGGGGGCTAGGGGAGGCCTAGGTTGCCCCCCCCTGCGAGGGTTGCAGGGGGAAACTCCTCGTTCTAAAATTTTTCTTATTTGTGTATTTGAATTCGCATGCATATGAGATTTGCGAATGCATATGTTTAAGTGTGTAATATTAATATTTCATTAAATATTTGGACACGTTAATGACTAATGCGAATAAGAAAGCGGTCAAATTTAAGCATTCATCTTGTATAAATATATCCTCAACAAATAGGCCTTTATAAACATTTGAAGCTACCAATAAAATCAAATATTTTATTTAAAAATGCTTTATAAATCCAGAATGCCTCGGTGATCGCCTCGCACCGCCTCGCTGCCTCGCCTCGCCTTGACTGCCTCGGTCATCTGAGGCGCTCGCCTTAGACAGGGGATCCGAGGCGGTCGCCTCGAGGCTGTTTTCCTCCACCTTGTTTCGCCTCGAGCGCCTTTGCGCCTCGAGGCACGTTTTTTGAACCGTGATTCTATCATTATTACTTTCAGAATTAATACTACTCCACATATCATTTCAGATTTACTTGCTATATTATCTTGTCATGGAATATTTGGTCTGGTCAACCAGAGAAGAGACGACCTGTTGCTTCACTTCTTGCTGAGTGCAGATCGGATATTTCTTGTTTAAAGAGACTAAAGTTAGCATGACAATAAGTGGGCCATGCTCGCCTTGATAGTGAATGGGTTTGGTTGGGCTTGGAATATATCACGTAGGCTTTTATATATAGCTAAATGGGATAGTCCGAAATGATTGATGCCCATGCCTAATGGTGGTGCTGGTCATTTATATTGTGATGTTAGTGGTAGCATACGTGCATTGTGCTCGATCGTGTTGGCTGCAACGAGAATGTGGGTCTGACTTTAGTAGTTGTGGCTCCATATATGCACGAGGAATCAGTGTTGCTGAAGTCAGTACTTGCCTACTCAGTATTCAATCAGATGTGTCACTGAATATAGAATAATCAGTATTGAGGAGAGTATTAGCAATTTAGAATTTATTCGATTATGCATTTTTAATTATTTTAAATAAAAATTATGTCTAATATATATTCTTATATATTTATGCATATATGGTAATCAAAGATCAAGAATCCAAGATAAAAGTACCAATTAACAAGTTACATTTATGAAGCTCTAATAACCGTGGTGATATCGGGATAAATGAGATCTTTTTAAAAATAAAAATACAACAATCTATGAATAGTCAACTGAATATTCGGTCTAATACTTGAATATTTGGGCCGAATATTTGGTTTGGGCGAATATTGACCAAATATCTATATTGTACTCAGTCACCCCAACTATATATTCTACCCTTTTCACCAAATATTGCAATAGTGTGAGGAATTGTGGCCAATAATGCTAGGGAGCTACGAGTGTTAGGGCCTTAAGAGGTAATCTTGAAGGGTGGAGCACATTCTAATTGTTGCAATGATTGATGGTGTGATGTTGACGAGAAGGCTAACTATGGAAAGTCTACATGTAAATATCACAAAAAATGGGCACAGATGGGCCCTGTTGTTGGTGCATGAGGTATACCTCCATACCCGCAACAATGACGAGCGTGTGAGGCTTCAACTCTGTGGTGGTGCATGTCGCTAACAGTACCAACTCGGTGGTAGAACAATGGCAATGTGCTCTGTTGGATCTCCTACAAGTTACAACAAGGGTGGGGGTTTCGCAGTAACGTCTATGGCATCATACAAACACATGGCCAGTATTGCAATGGGGTAGTGAGGATTAGGATCCTTAGAGGCAATGTTGATGGCTGGAGTACCTCCTATCTGCCACAATGATTGGCAATGCGATACCAATAGAAAAATTGACCAAGGAAAGCCCTTACAGGATTGAGATGAGCAGGTTGTCTGGAGAGGGAAAATGAATGGGATGTCTGAGATGGTGGCATAGGTTGCTACACGATCGTGACAATGGGAACAATAGTTGTCAAGGGTGAAGACTTCAACGTGATATGGATAATGTCGTAATGACATCTAGCAGGGTTAGTCACAAACTTCAGGATTACGAATGGTGTTATGAAGATAGTTTCTATGTTTTTTTGTTTTTTCCTATCATTGAGTTTGCATGGTTTACGACACCTGAGTTCTTCACCGTTTTTTAGTATATGTAATTGATTATTTCGCTTCTTAATGCGTATGCATCTTTCAAGAAGATGCTTATCTTGTGCTTATATGATGGTGATCTGCTTTCACGTATTGTCATTTGAATCATGGGTTTTTATCATTTGTGCCCCTCTGAGATATCTCAATTTCAGTTATGCCCCTATCTTTTTGGTAATATCAATTGTGCCCCTCACTTCTTTCCGTTTTATCAGCTGTGCCCTTCCGTCAGATTGACCGTCAACAAATTAAAATAACCATGGTATATTCAAACCATGGTATGGTTAAGAAGGGTATTATGGTCAGAATAAAATCAGAGTAGATCTGAGGAGGAGGGTTAGGGAGGAGGTGCGAGGCTGGGAGGAGGTGCGGGCTGGGGCAGGGGCAGCGGGGTTCGGGGGAGGTGCGTGGCTTCGGGAGGAGGTGCGGGCTGGGGTGGGGGCGGCATGAGCCAAGGGAGGTGCGCGGCTGCGGGAGGAGGTGCGGGCTTGGGTTGGGGCGACGAGGGCTGGGGGAGGTGCGCGACTGTGGGAGGAGGTGCGGGCTGGGGTGGGGACAACATGGGTCGAGGGGTACGCGACTGCGGGAGGAGGTGTGGGGCTAAAAGGTCGGCGGTCGCAGGAGGAGGTGTCGCACCACGTAGAGGCGCGCGCGGCGGAGTCGGAGGTGTAGGAGGGGACCCGGAGGAGCACGGGTGGTGCCTTTACTGGATCACTGAGAACTAGAGATCAACATCAAAGATCCTCTAACAGATCTGAACGCCCGCATAAGCTGAATGCCCAAGCTCCGAGCGGATCTCAGAGACATGATCCCAACAACTCGCTGAATTTGAATGTTGTTCCGAGCAGAGCTCTAAGAGATCGACATCTGATCATTGGATCACAACCTTATAGCTAACGAAATTAGCTCCAACTTGTCAATTCTCGAACATCTGATAGCATCAAGAAAAGTCGCGATAAGGGGGAAATATCTCACCTGCACAACAGGAAACCGTGGAACCCACCTCTTCCCATAGACGTAGCAGACCCCGTACACCAACCCAATCCCGACTCCTCTCAACCCAGAACCCACGACCCTCCAATCCAACCCTTCCGCCCCACCGCTGCACAGAGAGGGCAAGCCCAAGAAGCCGGAGGTGGTTGCCATGGAGGAGCCGAGGCAGAGGTGTGAGGGCCGGGGAGGAGCTCAGGGCGAAGGGATGGGCTGAGGGTGGTCGGAGGAGCCGCTGAAGGAGCAGTTGGCTGGGAGAAGAAATACAAGGGGGAGGAAGAGGATGGGGGAGGAAGAAGAAGAGTTGGACATTTCGGTTCCTTTTTTTAAAATTAATTCCCCTTATGTGCTTGAAGTTAACGTCCGTTTGCACTGTGGATGGATGGCAACTAACTCGAGGGGCACAACTGATAAAACGGGAAGAAGTGAGGGCACAACTGATATTACCAAAAAGATAGGGGCATAACTGATATTGCGATATCTCGGAGGGGCACAAGTGATAAAAACCCTTGAATCATTTGCTTTAATAAACAGCAGGATTGCCAAGTAATGAGAAAGGTACAATAGTCATGCTCTGATACCAATTGTTGTATATAGGATTTGGGGATGAGAGGACAAGGAGAGATAACATGACTTGCTTACTGGGTGAGGGAAGAACTGGAATGTGGTGGTTGGATTCCATTAGGAAAAGGGAGGAGAAAGTGTGTTTTGTGAGTTCAAATTCAGTTTTCATCAACTTATTAGTTGATGTTTTTCCAAAAGCATATTACCTCCTTACGTAAGTGATGGATTTACAAAAGAAAATAACAAACCAACATTAACTCCCAATGAAATCTGTTGGGAGAAAACATTGTGATGTTTATTCCGTGAACCCTAGGCTCTCTTATACAGGGGAGTAGCCTATAGGTAAATTACAGAAGTCGTGCATAAGAAGAGAGAAATACAAAACGGTACATAAAACATAAATATATCTCTACACTCCCCCTTAAGGTGGAGCATAGATGTCGATCATGCTCAGCTTGGGCGAGCATTATTGGAAAGGCCCTCTGAGTAAGGCCTTGGTAAATATATCAACAGTCTGGTCCCCTGAGCTGACATGAGATGTAGAAATAAAGCCCTCCTGAATCATATATCGTATATACTGGCAATCAACCTCAAGTGCTTGGTGTGTTCATGAAATGCTAGATTATTTGTAATGAATATAGCAGCCTGATTGTCACATTCCAGTGCCATAGGAAGAGGAACCTCTATATGTAAATCTGCAAGCAAAGCTCGATTCCACATCATTTCTGTAATAACCTGGGCTATTGCCCTATATTCAGACTCAACACTGGATCTAGCTACAACAATTTACTTCTTGCTTCTTCATGAGACAAGAGAATCTCCAATGTATACATCAAATCCAGTTGTAGACTTCTTATCCTTTGGGCTCCCTGCATAATCTGCATCCATACATGATGAGATGGTGACCTCCTTGCCTTTGCGAAACAATAGACCTGCACCAGGAGATGATTTAAGATACCCGAGTATCATTTGTATAACATCCATATGGACCTGACGTGGTTGTTGACGTGGTTGCTCCATGAACGGGCTCACCCGACTAACAACGAATGAGATGTCGGGTCTGGTTATGGTAACATAAAGGAGCTTTCTTACCAACTCTCTATATCTCCTCCTGTCAACCTCATCAGTGTCATCATCATATAGTTTCATGCTTGGATCCACGGGTGTAGTGCCCGGTCGACATCCAAGCATTCCGGCGTCTCTTAGTAGATCAATAACATATTTCCTCCGGGTCATCATAAGCCCCTGTTGATTTCTGGCAAACTCCAGTCTCAGAAAATATCTAAGGGTTCCAAGATCCTTGGTGACAAATTCATGACTCAGAAGGTCTTTTGCCCTCTTGATTTCCTGCACGTCGTCTCCTGTAATGAGAATATCATCAACATACCCCATGATAACAATCATACCTCTGGATGTTCTCTGTACAAAGAGAGAATGATCTACATTCGAACGTTTGTACCCATGTTTCTTAAATAAGTACGAAAGCTTCTAGAACCAAGCTCTAGGACTCTGTTTAAGGCCATGGATCGCCTTATGAAGTCTACAAACCTGTGAACACTCCCCCTCAACAGCAAATCCAGATGGCTGTTGCATGTATACTTCTTCTTTAAGATCACCATAAAGGAATGCATTCTTGACGTCTAATTGAAACAACCAATCTCGAATCACAGCGACAGAGAGAAGAACCCGTAAGGTGGAATGCCGAGTTACAGGAGAAAATGTATCAAGATAATCCACTCCGTAAGTTTAAGTAAATCCGTGTGCAACCAAGCGTGCCTTGTATTGGTCAATGCTACCATCTGCATTATGCTTAACTGTGAACACCCATTTATAGCTAACAGTGGAGGCACCAATATGAGCTGATACAAGACTCCAAGTGCCTCTGGACTGAAGAGCAGCCATCTCTTCTTCCATAACCAAACACCATCGACTATGCCTCAAAGCCTTCTGGTAATTCCGTGGAATACCCACGGCTGATAATGCAACTGCAAAAGATCGAAAGTCACCAGTCAAGCGATCAAAGGATACCACTGATGCTATCGGATACGACGCACAACTACGCTTCTGCTTCCGAGGAGCAATAGGTAAGTCTAAATCGGCATCCTCCAAATTTGTCCCATCTATAGAGTCCTGCTCAGGTAAATCGTTAGAGCCATCATTAGGAGATTTGCTATCAGAACATACCTCATGCGTGCTTGATGATGAGCGTGGACCATAAGCAGAAGCAGGTCAACAGATATAGTAGTGTGGCAATGGGGGAACTGGGACCGGTATAGGTGGCGGAGGTAGCATAGATAGTGGTGAGGACAATGGTGAGGGAATTGGAGGTGGTGATGTATTGGCAGGTGCTGGTGGTGGTGGTGACATGTATATGTTATCATCAGTATCTGAAGGTGCCAACCGATCTCCTGTAAGTGAAAAGAACATTACAGACTCAAAAAAGGTGACATCGGCACTGACATAATACTTTCTGCGTAAGGGATCATAACACATGTAACCTTTTTGTGTCCTGAAGTACCCAACAAATACACATTTGACAGCTCTAAGAGAGAGCTTGTCAACGCTTGGAGACAACTGGTGGACAAAGGCGACGAAGCTGAACACACGTGGAGTGAGCGAGAACAATTCCTTGTCAGGAAATGCAAGAGGGAAATGAATTTTCTCACCCAGGACTGATGAGGGCATGCGATTTATAAGATAACATGTCGTAAGTACAACATCGCCTCAAAAAGAATGAGGAGCACGACTCTGAATGAGGAGTGTCCTCGTGATATCAAGCAAAACGATGTTTCCTTTCTGCAATGCCATTTTGTTGGGAAGTATATGCACATGAAGTTTGGTGAATGATACCCTGGGTTGAAAAATATGTGGATAGGGTATGTGTACACAATTCCAAGGCATTATCAGTTATCACAATTTTCACAGAAGCAGAAAAAACATCTTGAACTTCAATCAAAAAGGTTTTGATAACATCTCCAGCTTCAGATTTATTCTTTATCAAAAAGACCCATGATAGACGAGAAAAATCATCAACAACAACTAGATAAAACCTGTGCCCCTGGTGATCGGGAACACGACTGGGATCCCAAATATCTATATGAAACAACTCAAAAATGGAGCTACTGCTCCGACTCTGACGACTGGGAAAGGGAGAACGATGGTGCTTTCCCAACTGACATGCCTCACATTGAAAGGATGTGTGAGGCGAGACCATACTCAATGATGGTGCTTTCCCAGCTGACATGCTCATACTCAGGTTCAAGGGCTGCCAAGAAGACACCGACCATGGTGGCATTCCGATAGGTCTTCTGCTGCTCAGGGGTCGAATTGAGAGGCATGAAGCTATAGAGCTTCTCGAACATCCCACGCAATGATGTATATAACGAGTGAAGGGGGCGTCCATTCTGCTTAATAGTGAAAATATCATGTTGGAGCTGTAGAATCTTCGTTTCGTTCTTAGCCCGTGAATAGGTAGCAACAAGAATGTCCCACATGGCCTTGGTTGTGGGTTGATGAAGTATGTCATTGGCAATCTCCAGTGCCAATGTACCTGACAACCAAACTTTAGCATAAGCATCATCTGCCTCCCACGAGGCATTGACTCACTTCTCGGCTGGTTCTTCCTCGGTAAGAACGTGTTTCTTTCCTGTAGACTTCATCATACTCATGAACTGCATTGCCCACAGTTCATAGTTTGTTCCGCCCATTTTGACAATAGGCGCTGGACCTGTGAATGCGCCAGTGCAGGGAACATCGACTTTACTTTCTGACATGAGTCCGACGGAGAAAGACTACAGAGTGGAGACTTGCAAAGATAATTGTCTACACGAACATGTAGGGTTTGGTCGTACGTGTAGACTCAAACTGCAACCAACCCCATTAATGAAGCGAAGTGCGCGCGCGAGGGAAGATGCAGGACCACGTAGGGGCGAATGGGGTTACACCCTAGGTCACGCAACCATGCACCTTGAGTCGTGCAAGAGCACGCAGGTGCAGTGCGTGCTTGGCACATGCAGAGTTCACACAACCACGTGGTTCACGTCAGTGCACGCTAGGCACAACCGAAGTTCACGGGGCCCGAGGTAGGCGGCGTGCGTGATCCACAGTGTAGGTGGTGAGTGTTGGAGACCTGCACCGTGAGAGATTCGGCGCAGGCGGCGCAAGTGGCGCGCGAGGAGGGATCGACGGCGTGCAAGGGCCGCGTGGGGCTGGGTGTGGGGCTAGGTTTAGGGTTAGGGCACGAGAGCTTCGGTCTAGGACCGCTACTCTGATACTATGTTGGGAGAAAACATTGAGATGTTTATTCCATGAACCCTAGGCTCTCTTATATAGGGGAGTGGCCTATGGGTAAATTACAGAAGTCATACATAAGAAGGGAGAAATACAAAACGATACATAAAACATAAATTTATCTTTACAAAATCTAAGTGTTGTCCCCAATGAAATCTAATCGTAGTCCCTAATCTCTAAATTAATTAAGTTTTTTTTATCAAAAAGAGTGATCAATGACTGATCTCAATTGTTTTAAAATTCTACTTAAATGGTTTGTAGCTGGCTCTACTTATAGTGGGAAAAGGTTTTGCCATTTTAAAAAAATATTTTTTTGAGAAAGGACGGGATGAACCTCCAATGGAGGCCCATCATTTTTTTAAATATTAACGGACTCTAAATAACTATAAAAAATAATTAAATCGTAATTTGATGGAATGTTAAATTTTGTTCTCATGAAATGCATACGAGATTCGGGGGAGAGAGAGGAGAATCATGATTGATCTCACAGGCCGAGAGAAGATTGATGATGCTTGGTTGATATGTAGAAAACTAAAAAGTGAGGAATTAAGTATATATATTAAAACATCTATGTTTTGATGATAATAAAAGTAACTGATATAATTAGTTGTGATACCAACATTAGATGCAGAAGTACACGTGAGTGCTATATGACCGAACGAACTGCATGATCATATGACATACATGGAGTCAGAATGCTATTCAGAGTGTACAACTTGCTACTTCGAGTTCGAGTTGCCTACACACGGACAAGAAGATCCAATACTTATGTAGAGTCAGTTTGACATATGTAATATATGCTCTAATGTACAAAGCCTTTTAAACATGAACTCCACACTTTGAATGTTTTAATTGGTCCAAATGCACTGTTGCGCCGGTATATGACCACCTTGTATTGGTGCATTTGGCTTCCATTGCAGTAGTAGACACGCCCTTGCACCGGCACACTTTTGCCAGTTTTGAGCCCTAGCTTTGAACTAATGTTGCATCGAGACACTTAACCTTGCACCAATACATTCTTGAGTTTAATGCTGAAAATATAGTTGTATTGTAATGTCCAAATTTAGCAAAACATAAGTGCACCTATATAAACCCATGCACTAGTACACCTGTTGCCATTGGCTAAGAAAATTTAATTGACGAGGCTTACTTATTGTTGGTACATGCTATGTTTTGCATTCCTCTACCGTATATAAAGACCCCTTATACACTCTTATTAGGAACACCAACTAACTCATTTTCAAGCTATTTTAAAGTGAGTTCTATTAGCCAAAGAGTGTTTTAGTGAATCAGTCTCTGAGTTCTACATTAGGATGCTGTTCTAAGCTTCGCTCTCAAGCCTTCCACTTTGATATGTTCATTTTGCATTTCATACCTGTTTATGTTTTGAGAAGGCCTTACTAAAAAAAATGTTTTGAGAAGGCTTTATTAAGTATTTTTTGAGAAGGCTTTATTTAGATATCGTATTTATCTTTATTCTTGGTCAGAAGATTTCTATGTGATGCCTATCTTCTCTAATAGAAGATAAATTCTTTTTGTGAGGGTGCGTACCTTAGGCATTTTGTGCTAATCATCCTAAACATGCTTTCCATTTCATCTTCTATTTGTGTTGCACCAATTTTTCTCTCTGAAAGCTACATGGATTAGAGCAGTCGTCCTTTGGTCGCACATCCACATTTGCATCTTTCTTTTTATCTTTGACATCTTTTTTAATGAATAGATGCTACAATTTGTTATGAGAGATATGAGTAAGTTATCCGCGTATAGCCGCTAGACGTCTTGGGACTGGTAATGGATAGGGAAATATTATTACTGATTGTGCTGTAATGGGGCAATTCCTTGTAATTTTTAAGGTTCTCTTAACCGTGTTGAACTTGGATCAGTCGATACCAAGTTGATTTAAGAAATTGTTCGTGCACGACCTGCGTGTTACTTGCGGGAATGGTTGCTGGTAAGTTTTGAATCGTTATCTTTTGGGTTGGGCTGGGGTGGGGTGGGTGAATAGTAATCTGTGAGGAGGAAGTACCCTTGTGAATAGTAACCAGGGTTGGGCCAACCCTGCCCAACCCTGTAACCAAACATGCCCTTAGCATTTTAGGTTGGTAACCCACATGCTCAACCTGTGTGTTTCTTTCAATTAGACGCAACATGCCCTTGGTAAACAGGCTAACAAGCTGTATCTTCATAGTTTTACGCAGCGCAAAATACAATATACTTGTTTCTATCTTCTTAAAATGTTATCTGGAGCAAGAATCTGACAGTTTTTTAAGTGATAAGAAATAAGGTGTAAAAAGGGATAAGTGAGGTTTTATCCATTGTTTTGTCCCCTTGAATTAAGGGATAAGGAGCCCGGCCCGCAAGGGAATGGGCCGGGCCTGGGTCGGGCCAGCCCATTACCAGTTGCTATCATTCCATGGACAGCAAAGATGAAACAACAGCGAGAGAGAGATTAAGGGGCATGGACACGATTCTGACTTATGAATATTTTTACTTAAAATCCCACTTAAAAACATCAACAGAAGGTTAATTATATTTTGTATTAATAGTCATTATTAGGCATTTAACTGTATGAAAGATTTGGCATGGAATAGTAAATTATTTGTTATTTGATTTTTCTAGCTGTACAGTCAGTAAACCCTATAACAATGTTTAGCTTTTGAATTTTTTTAATCGTCACTAAATTAGTATCAATTACAACGATTTTTAATGAAATTGTTAATGGATAATAATCTTTGTATAAACTTTTAGTATAGAATATGGCATTCGTCATAGATTACATAAACAAAACATAATCTTACACCAAATAATATTCTTGTTAGGCATTTAACATTGATGATATGAGAATAAATATTTAAATAATATGCTGACGTGTGCCATTTTTATGGTATAGTTTATAGTGAGTTCATGAAATATTTAAAAATTATAGGGTTATTTGACATATATAAAAGTTCATGGAAATATAATTCAAACAGGCAGTACAATGCTCAAAATTTGAGTACTTCTTGAATACTGGTATCATTATTATCATATTATAATTTGTTATTCATCCTTCAATTGGGATGTGAAATCGGGTTGGACTCCTGATTGAGAAATCAGACCCATTATTCGGGTCGGGCCTATTGCGGGCTTCAATTCGGGCCGCCCATCGGGCTTCGGGTTCGGGCCCATCTTAGCCCGAGCCCGGCCCGAATTTCAAAATGGGCCAAATTTAAGGCCCAAGCCCGCCCGTCAAATGCTCGGGCTCGGGCCTGGGCTGGGCTTAAGCGGGTCGGGCACCGGGCCGGCCCTACCCAATGCTCATCCCTAATAAGGAATGGACAAGTGTTGTAGATGGGGACATTATGGATAATGTAATCATGGTGTGGCCACTTATCCCGTGCTGTGTATGGGGATCAAGTCCCTTTGTCCAAGGATAAATAGACGCTACCCTGCATCGAAACATTCCAAACAAGGCCTATCGATAGGAGGTCTATTATGCTGTATTTGTACAAACAAACTTCACTGACTTATCTTTCTCATCCGGAATACTCAGTTGACCATTTGGAAAACTACCCATTTTGAGAAGTCATTCTTTGCATTTTTTCAAAGAACAAAAACCAGTTGGCAATTCTTCCTGATACAATGTCATTGCTGATTATGATGATATCGTTAATTTGTGTCTTTGCATCACGTGTTTTCTTTTTTATTTATATACAACATCTGTAACTTTATCCTCCTTTATCTGCTTTTTATTTTCTATAACAAGGAAGACTGGCCAAGCAAAATTCTAGGCGAAGCAGTTGAGAAAATATGCTCAAGTAAAATCTATCAAGAGAAGTGCCTGATGGTTTTGATTGGTTCTCTACAATTGTATCTAAAAAGCAACTCTGGCACAGTCCATCCATCCATGATACAAGCAGCAGACCTTTTTCCCACCTATCAGTTGATGGTATCATCGATTCTTTCTATGACTCTTCCATCATGTTTTCCTGGTAAGATGAGTCAATTTGTTTAGATCTCTAGAATTTTTTACACAATTCTGATATATCGTGTGATGGCATGGAATCCAAGTGGTCTTGGGAATTGCAGGGAATAAAAATGATAATTTCGTGTTACAAACAACGACTCAAACTAGTTTTTGGTCATTTTTTTTTGTGTACAGCATTCAAGGTGTTCACCCTTTTCTAATTTCAAAAAGTTGTAGTTGGTCTTATTTCTGAAAAAAGGAAACTGGTCCCTGGCTATCACCTTGCAAACTCGGTCAACTCTTGGGTCTGATTAAGTTAGTTTGACAGGGTCATACTGTAGTGGTTGCCTAGGGTTGATTGGTCAAACTGCAGATTGTGCTTGAGTTTCTTAATTTTCAAGGGAATGACCGGTAACAGGTAATTGACACTGTTATCTGGTATCCATCTTTAAGGAGAAATCACATGCGAGTTGGAGGTGAAAGGCTTGAGTTGACAGCTTCTTGCCAAAATGCAAGGTAAGAGTCACATCGTATTATAGATCTGAAAGTGGTCTGGCCCCGTTTTTACTCTGCATACACTCCTCGTAAATTAATTTAGAGACTTTGTTACCTTCTAAAAATGGAATGCAAAAAAGAGGAATACAAACGTTAATGACACGAACAATTTTGGAAAACATCTTTACTTAGTCAACGATATAATACAAACAATTTTATTTGTTACTATTAGTCAAAGTTGATTTTACAAGCCTGGACTTTGAAGGCCAATGACACACCATATGTAACTATTAAGTTTTATATTCACATATTGACGTCATTTTGAGAGCTCATTTTAATTGCAATCACAACAATAACAACAAAACCTTTTTCCACAATTAAGTAGGTTTGATTACATGGATTTTTTTGCCTCAATTCAGATCTATTTTGGGTCATACTCGGTCTTAAATTTAAATAACTAAGATCCATTCGGATAATCTCATTCCAACACTTCTTGGGCATTCCTCGCTCTCTCTTAGCCGGTTCAACATACCAAATCTCGCATCTTCTATCTGGTGCATCAACCAATCTCCTTTGCAAATGGCCAAACCATCTTTAGCAGTTTTCTCTCATCTTATCCTCTATCTGAGCTACACTAAATTTCCTTCTAATCGCATCATTCCATATCTGATCTTATTGTGTAGGACCACACATCCACCTTTGCATTTTCATTTCTGCTACACTCATTCTTTACACATGTCTATGGTTCATAGGCCAACATTCAGCTCCTTTTATTTGCAACGGTTTAAGAATTTTTTGATTAATAGAATTTTCCTCCGTATAAACCCATTTCAATGATCTGGTGGTTGAACAATGTGCCCACCACCCAAAAGATAATGGTTCAAATCCCTCCTTGAGGAGGTTTGGGTTAGGTAGCCAACAACCAACGTAAATAACAATCGGATCTTTCAGCCTGGAAGCCTGGATTTGACTGGAATCCATGTAGCCAGCTCTACTTAAAGTGGGAGAATGCTTTGACATTATTTAGAATTTTCCTCTATATGATAATCTAAGTCTGAATGAGTTTTATAGCTGTAAAATGACAACATTAGAGGATTCTTTGTCTTTGTATTTGCAAGACGTTAACCTGTGTATCTAAAGTTTTTGGATGGGTGTCTTCTCGGTGCACCGCCTTTATTACTTTCAGAAAAATATAAATAAAGTGATGAAATCTCATGGGTGCACTATGAACCATTTAATGGTATATTCAATAGTTTGTCATGTTCATGTGTATTGTATCAAAATCTAAAAGTAAAATTAGGTTACACTGACAAACAAGCCGCTATGTACTAATTAAGATATCGCTTGTTACATTATATCTTCTTTCTGCTGGCTCTTAAGATTCATGTCTTCCAAAATTATTTGATGTTTTTTTTATGTAGTCCTATTCCTGTTAAGAAATAGAAAGTGGAAGCGGAATTGGAAATAAAGATAAATAAAGATGGAAGAACAAAGATTTAACGTGGAACCCTACTCCGTGAGGAGCGGGAAGAAACCACGGGAGAAGCCCTCAACGGGGGTATGCTTCATTGCTTTTCTCAATGGATACAGGAGGTCTGGAGCTCCTTATATAGCCTCCACAAAGCCTCCAAGTCCCAACACTAGATGATGTGGGACTAAACACCTGGATGTGGTAAATGGATCTTCTCCAGGATCCATTTACCCTCTACAACACAATAAGCGCACATAACACATACTCCAACACTCCCCTCAAGCGAGAGCATGCAATGCTCAGCTTGGACAAACAAAATGAACTCAACCCACGCTACATGACACTACGGACAATATCAACCCAATGCGCACAACTACTGCTGTCGAGGACGCTGCTTTTCATGCCGTGCAGGTGAGGAGGACGAACGAGCTGGAGTGTGAGTCTGCTGAATCTCCTCGTCGGAAAGCATGCGCTCTGAACTGCGCCTGTCAGAGTCACTGCAACTGGAAAATGAGTCTCCTCGTAGGAGTACTCTGGACTGCCACAATAATCTGGACAACTGCTCCATCTTTGAAAAGGGCCGAACTGAAAAGGAGCCATGGCTGTGCAATCCTCGTCGGAGTCCACAGTCGCTGGAGAATGTAGTCTGAAATAAGTCTCCTCGTCGGAGAACCGAGTCTCTCCCATCTTGCTCAGAGAATGGTGCACTGCTCTGGTGTACCTATGATACCACATGAAAAACCCTTGCCAACATGGCATAGGGAATGGTCCTCTACTCTGGAGTTCCTATGGCTCACATGAAAACTCTGGCCTACAAAACAAGAAAGGATGAGGACCTCTGGACTGATGGCATACATGTGCTCATCTGAAAAGACCGTATACTCGTGCGTGTCTGAAACTGGAGACTCTCTCTGGAGAACTCGAAAATGGACATCTCATCATGGAGTGCCTCGATCTTAGACTCTGACCAATCTATCGAGTCTGAACAACTGCGCATGGAAATTCTTCATCCGAAAACTGTAGAGTCTGAAAATCTGGATGGTCTGACGAATCTCTGAATCTGACTTCTTAATCTGGAAGAAGACCTGTGACTTTACCTATACTCCCCCTTTCTCCCATACTGGTCGGAATGAGGACATCGACCAAGTTGGGAGAAGACAAGAAATTGGGGACAAAACAAAACCACTTAGCCGATCACTCATTTGTCGGCTTTTCAAAACATTCATCTTTTTTTAAATAAGTCGTTGAATTTTTTTTGTTTATACGGCTTTCGCAAACTGCGTACGACGTTTTCTTTTCTCCTTTTTTTGTACGCGCCTTTTTTTTTAATTTCCAGCGGCCCACTTGGGCCCAACATCAATAAACCCCTCATTCCTTTTTTTAATGGGCTCCCCTACTCTCTTTTTTTATTGTGTTCGGCCCACTTGAGCTTAACAAATAGCAACGCCTTCCCTTTTTTTTAAAATAATGGGAAATCAGGCCCGCAAAAAACGCTGAAGCCATTTTTTGGGCTATTTTAGGGCTTCCCGATGGGAACCCCTTCTTTGGAAAAAGGAACACCGCCCCAAAAAAGGCACTCTGATCTGCGATGATTGCATCCCCCTTCGATGGGGTGTTCTGCCGTTGCCACCAAGACACAACCTGGATGAGCGAGGGGAGGATGGAGGGGAGGCGCGACATGCAGTTCCACGCCGTCGAAGACTACCGCTTGGTTGATGGAGGTGCCACATGGATCGCGCTTCCTGCGAGCATGAACCGCCCTGGAGCTAGGGTTGTGTCGCCGTTGATCTCGCGATGGGGAGAATGGCTGACAACGCGGCCGCGGCTTGGAGTTGAGGAAGGCTCCGCCTGGGACGAGGGCTTCGTGGCGCAACGATGGGAACCCTAGAAGGGGGGGTTCCGCAGGTCTGGAGTCGCTCGAGGACTGGGATTTTGGTGCCTCCTTCGAGCAAGTGTGTTTTCGCCTGGACCCCCTCAGTTGGGGGTCTTCGCTCCTGCCCCTGTATCAGCAGCGCCGCCTGGAGTGCTTTAGGGCAGCGTGAGCGTCGCGCGCCTTCTTCTTGGGAGATCGAAGAGTAGCCGCTGAAACGCAAAGTTCATGCGGGGATTTCCTGCATGGCTGAAACATAAATCTGGAGCCCCTAAACCGGGGTTTTGCGCAGAAAGGGCTGGAAGGTCGAGGAAGAGCTGCTACCACTCTGGAGTAGGGTTTCTGGAAAAGAAACCAGATCATCTTGGATCTCTGGATGTTGATCAGAGGGTGGTTGGGCATGGTGATGCTGCCTGCAGCTATGGTATATGCGCCACCTTTACGTGATCGGATCGTGCAAGAGTTAGGGTTTCAAAAAACCCTACACTGCACCGTGAACTTGAACATGAACGGATCTTTGGAATAAAAACAAATAATCGAATCTCGAAAAGATTACAAATCAAAATAAATCTTCATGAATGAAACTGCGAGAATCGAACCCGCTCTGATACCATGTTAAGAAATAGAAAGCGAAAGCGTAATTGGAAATAAAGATAAATAAACATGGAAGAACAACAATTTAACGTGGAACCCTACTCCGTGGGGAGCGGGATGAAACCACGAGAGAAGCACTCAACGTGGCGTATGCTTCATTGCTTTTCTCAATGGATACATGAGGTCTGGGGCTCCTTATATAGCCTCCACATAGCCTCCACGTCTCACCACTAGACGATGTGGGACTAAACACATGGATGGGGTAAATGGATCTTCTCTAGGATCCATTTACCCTCTACAACACAATAGGCACACATAGCAAATACTCCAACAATTCCTATAAGGGGAGTTGCTACTATAATAATTACTTTTATGTGGCTTGACACAACCACGTCATGAAACTAGTTTCCTGCGAAAGCAAGAAAAAGCAAGGTTAGGCTTTGTTCGATAGAACTGGTCAGACCCTTTGTGTTCTCTCACACAACTGAAGCTCTGTACATTGGATGTCCCTTCTTTTATACAGATATAACAAAAATCTTATACTATGATCGACTGTATGCCCAATTTGTCCGGTATCAAAGTTGGTTATTGTTGGGAGAAAAACTGAGATTGATAATTCAAAGAAACCCTAGGCTCTCTTATATAGGGAGAGACCTTAATAAGGGTAAAGTACAAAATAGTCCAGAGAAAACAAAGAAATAACAAACATGTACATAACATAATAATATCTATCTCTACACTCCCCCTCAAGGTGGAGCATAGATGTCTGTCATGCTCAGCTTGGATGAACATCTCTGAAAAGGTCCTCTAAGCAACGACTTGGTGAATACATCTGCAGTCTGATCCCCTGAGCTCACGTGAGTTGTAGATATCAATCCTCTCTGGATCAAGTCTCTAGTGTAATGACAATCAACTTCTATATGCTTGGTTCTTTCATGAAAAGCTGGATTGTTGGCAATGAACAAGGCTGCCTGATTGTCACACTGAAGCTGCATGGGTAGAGGTACGACTACATGTAGATCCTCTAGTACAGATCGAACCCACATCATCTCCGTGCTTGCTTGCGCCATAGCCCTATATTCGGATTCAATACTGGACCTTGCCACTACAGTTTGTTTCTTGCTTTTCCAAGAAACCAGAGAGCTTCCAACAAACACTGCGAATCCTGAGGTTAATTTTCGATCCTTAGGCCATCCTGCATAATCGGCATCTGCACATGCTGAGATAGACAAATCTGTGCCCTTCCGAAATAACCCTGAACCTGGAGAAGACTTCAGATACCTCAGTATCATGTGTATAGCATCCGTATGAACTTGTCTTGGCTGCTCCATAAATTGACTTACCCTGCTTACTGCAAAGGCAATATCAGGTCGAGTTATGGTAATATAAAGGAGCTTACCCACCATTTCTCTATATCTTCTTTTATCCACTTCAGCAGTATCACCATCATACAACTTCATGCTTGGATCCATGGGAATACTTGATGGTTTGCATCCAGCCATGCCTGTTTCAATCAAGAAGTCTGTAATGTACTTCCGTTGGGTCATCACCAAACCCTGTGCATTCCTGGCAAATTCCAACCCCAGAAAATATCTTAGGGTTCCAAGATCCTTCGTAACGAACTGATGGCCTAGGAACGTCTTCGCCCTTTCTATGCCCTGAATATCATCTCCTGTTACCGGAATATCATCAACATAGACCATGATAACAATCGTACCTGCCGATGACTTCTGAACAAACAACGAGTGGTCTGCATTTGACCTCTTGAATCCATGTTGCTTAATCAGATTGGAAAGCTTCTGGAACCACGCTCTTGGACTCTGTTTGAGGCCATAAATTGCTTTGTGAAGTCTACACACCATATGCTTCTCCCCCTCAGCAGTAAACCCTGGTGGCTGCTGCATGTAGACTTCCTCCTGCAGATCCCCATACAAGAAGGCATTCTTGACATCTAGCTGAGATATACTCCAGTCACGGACCACGACCACTGATAAGAGAATGCGAAGGGTAGATTATCGAGCCACTGGAGAGAAAGTGTCCATATAGTCCACGCCATAGGTTTGTGTAAAACCACGCGCGACCAAACGTGCTTTGTACCGATCCAGACTGCCATTTGCATGATTTTTAACAGTGAAGACCCACTTACAGCTCACAATAGATGCATCAGGAGGAGCAAGAACCAAGGACCATGTGCTACGAGACTGCAATGCACGCATCTCATCTTCCATAGCCAATCTCCAGCAATCAATCTTCATAGCCTTCTGGTAGGTCCGTGGTATACCCACGGAAGACAAGGCTGCAACAAACCTCTGAAAGTCGCCAGTGAGACGGTGAAACGACACCTGTGAAGCAAAGGGATAAGAGGCACACATCCGCTTCTGCTTCCGGATAGCGATAGGAATATCAAGATCATCTTCTGTTGTACTGGATGGTCTAGTGTCCTGCAATGAAGAATCCTGCACATGTACCATATCTGACCCATCAGTAGTATTGCTATGCCATCTGAACATACCTGAGGCGTGATGGGTGGCTGACGTGTAGCCTGGGCAGGACCTGATCGACATATATAGAATTTTGGTAGAGGTGGAATGGGAGGTCGTGGAAGCGGTGGAGGTGGACGTGGTGGTGGTGAAATTGATGTAGGGACTGGAACAGGAGGAGACTCAGGTGAACTCCAAGTAGGTGGTGGAGGAACATAGACATCATCATTGGTAGTGGATGGTACCAGTCTGTCACCTGCAGGAGAAAAATACATAACAGACTCAAAAAATGTGACATCGGCACTAACAAAGTATTTCTTATTTATAGGATCATAACACCGATAGCCCTTCTGAGTTCGAGAATAACCAACAAAGACACACTTGACTGCTCTAGGAGAGAGTTTGTCAAGTCTAGGAGACAGAAGATGAACAAATGCCACAATACCAAAGACGCGTGGAGTCAGTGAGAATAATTCCTTGTCAGGAAAAATGATAGAGAGAGGTATTTTCTCACCAAGTACTGAGGATGGCATACGATTGACCAGATAACACGCGGTAAGAACAACATCCCCCCAGAAAGAAATATGAGCACAACTCTGAATCAATAGGGTTTGAGTAATGTCAAGGAGATGGCGATGCTTTCTTTCCGCCACTCCATTCTGCTGAGATGTGTACGCACAAGTGGTTTGGTGAATAATGCCCTTTGATGAAAGAAATTGAGAAAGGGACCGTGCGTTAAATTCTAGGGCATTATCTGTATGAACATATTTGACAGTACAAGAGAAAATATTTTGCACTTCATTAATTAAATTCTTGATCACATCTCCTGCTTCAGATTTATTCTTTAAAAGAAAGACCCAAGATACACGGGAGAAATCATCCACTACCACTAGATAAAATCTGTGCCCCTGATGATCGGGTACACGACTTGGACCCCATATATCTATATGAAACAACTCGAATGGGAAGCTACTGCTCCGACTCTGATGACTAGGAAAGCTCGACCGATGATGCTTTCCCAACTGACATGCTTCACAGCGAAAGGACGAACTGGGAGAGATCTGAGGTAGAAGATGGCGCATTTTCTGGAGCGGGAGGTGACCAAAATGTAGATGCCAGATGTACGGAGAAACTGGTCCGGCACAATGAGAGGAGACGCCAGCATAGGAATTCCGAAACAGTCGATATAGACCATTTTGCTCAGAGCCACAACCAATCACCCTGCCCGTTAGTATGTCCTGAAAAATAAGAGAAGACGGGTCAATATAACACGACAATGCAAATACTTCGTAATCTGACTAATAGATAGCAGATTCATCGAGAACTCAGGAGCATATAGGACATTCTGTAGATGCATAGTAGAGGATAGGAAGACCTCCCCCTATCCAACAAGGGGGGAATGAGTACCATCTGCGATCTGCACTGAGCGGCCGTGAGGAATGTCCCTGTAGGACTCAAGTCTATCTCGATCTCGGCAGAGATGATGTGTGGCACCCGAATCAATAATCCAATCAGAGATATCATGAGACGGTGTAAATGCAGTAGATCTACCTGAGGTACTAGCAGCAGCAGATGAACTGGCGGAGGCTGTAGCATCAACATCTGAAGGTCCACCAGACGAATCACCAGATTATTGTGGCATAATGTCGCGGAGACGTGCCATAAGTTGCTCAAAACGGTTATCTGCAGTAGATGCCAACTGGGTCTGAGAGTGCTCTGCAACACGTGCCGATGCTGGGAACCCATGCTTAGAATAGCATGTCTCCTCCGAGTGTCCTGTGTGGTGACAATAGGAACATGGCTGACTACAGCGACCACCCCTTCCCTGGGGTCCACGTCCACGTCCACGTCCTCGTCGACGACCTGAAGACGGTCCACCTCTCCCACGTGAAACTGCCATCGCCGATGGGGGTGGAGTAGAAGAACTGGAAGAAACTATGATGCGACTGAGTCTCCTGTAAACCTCCTCCACTGGAGGAATAACTGCATCGGCTAAGATCTGAGAACGGGCGGCGTCATATTCAGGATCAAGGGCTGCAAGTAGAACGCCTACCATGGTGGCATTCCGAAATGTCTTCTGCTGTTCAGGAGTCGCTGTGAGTGGGATAGTACTGTATAACTTCTCAAACATCCCCCTCAGGGATGTGTATAAGGAGTGAAGAGGTCTGCCGCTCTGCTTCATCATGAATATGTCATGCTGAAGCTGTAACATCTTGGTCTCATTTCGCACATGCGAATATGTAGTAGCTAGGATATCCCACATCGCCTCGGCAGTGGGCTGATGGAGGACATCGTTGGCAATCTCCATCGTCAATGTACCTGACAACCAAACCTTTGCATAGGTGTCATCAGCCTCCCATGAGGCATAGATCCCTGTCTTCTCTGCTGGCTCATCCTCGGTAAGAATATGCTTCTTACCATTCGACTTCATGAGGCTCATGAACTGCATAGCCCAGAGCTCGTAATTCGACCCGTCCATCTTGACTATTGGCGCAGGACCTTTGAACGCGCCTATGGAGGGCATATCAACCTTCGACTCTGACATATTGCCGTTGGAGAAGAACTAGGGTTTGTAGACAAAGTGATAGATGTCTACACAGACTGCATAGGATTTGAGTGCGTTTGTAGACGTTACGCACTCAAATCCATCTATCCGGAGGAAGAGACGAGTACGGGCTCGCCGGGGATCGCCGAGGATCGGCTAGGGTACGTCGGAAGCTCGGCTACGGCCGCCGGGTGGTGATGGCGGCGGAACTAGGGAGCCGCATGGGGGCTGGCGGCTGGAGTAGAGGGCCGCCTGGGGGTGGCGGCGGGACAAGGGGGCCGCCGGAGGGCTGACGACGAGAGTAGGGGGCCGCCAGGGGTTTTGGCGGCGGGGCCGGGTTTCACCGGTGGTTGGCGGCGGGTGTAGGAGCTGTCGGGGAGGGGCTGGGAGCCGACGGCGGCGGCGGGATGAGAAGGAGGAGAGCCGGCGGCGGCAACGGGATGAGAAGGAGGAGAGAGGGCGGCGGGTGGGGAGAGGGAGAGAGCCCTAGGGCTTGGGCTCTGATACCATGTTGGTAGAAAAAGTGAGATTGATAATTCAAAGAAACGCTAGGCTCTCTTATATAGGGAGAGACCTTAAAGGTAAAGTACAAAGTAGTCCAGAGAAAAAAAAGCAATAACAAACAGGTACATAACATAATAATATCTATCTCTACAGTTTTCGTTGCGTCTAATAGAGCTCTATCTCTTCTTAGTGGCTCTTCGCCTTTATGCTATCATGTTTGCTAATATTTACAAGTCTCATACTGAATTTCCTTTATGCTGGTGTTATATTTTTTATTTAAATTAGTTGGACTTCATTGTCTACAAGCCATTTTCCTTTGACTGGAATATCATTTCTTCTAACACCTTAAATAAATGCTCTTTGTTTCTTGCTTATTCAGAGATACTTCTTTGTTACTTTCTGAAAAATCTGGAAGAATTGAATAAGCTCATGGCTGGGGAAAGTGACGGAGGAAGTGATTCCCAAATTTGTGTCGGCAAACTTGATAATGCTAGGCAAGTACATTTGGGTGCCAGCAAAATGGACATAGATGCTTATCATCAAAGGGTGGTTCTCTCAAAAAATCATATTCTTGTAACAAACGTTGGGAAGATTGTTCGTGATCTTAGAAGCCTTGGATTTGCATCAGTGACCGAAGATGCTTATGCTGCTGCTATATTCTCCCTTTTAAAGGTGAAATATTTATTATGTATAAATAAAGTACGATTATGTTGTCTTTTTCAATGTCGGAACTGCAATGTTATCTTGTTTAGTTGGGCTTAAATTTCTTACCCTTGCTGAGGTGCCCAGTTGTACGATCTTCCAAATCCTTAATTCTGGAAATGAATAATTCTGAATGACAAAGTTTTGTTTTATAGCTTAATGCGATGAACCTAATTCTTTATCAGCGAAGTTTTCTGAATAATTCAATTTGGGAATGCAGATAACAAATTAGCAGTTCTTTTTTTAATAACAATTTCTAGAATTTGCAAGATTCTGTGCATATTTGAGTTTTTTGTTATAGTAACAGGCAAAGGTTCATTGTTTGGCTGGAGATGACTACAGGAGTCCTGTTCTGGAGTCAATTAAAGAATGGATTCTTGTAAGACGCACTATTTATTTGTCTTTCTTACATGGGTCCATTAACTTGATTTCTTTTTTTAAATCATCAAACTGACATTAATTTTTGGACCAGACTGTACCACTTCAATTCTTGCATGCTCTTTTGTCTTATCTGGGTGATTCTGGTGACACTGATAACACATCAGAACACAAGTCTCCTTTGGCATCACGGCCATCATGTTTGCCGGGAATTATCCCACCATCCGAAGGACTAGTAAGATGGCAGTTACGCCTTGAGTATTTTGCGTATGAAACTTTACAAGACATGAGAATTGGAAAGTTATTCGAAATAATTGTCGACTATCCTGACAGGTAGCTTTCTCTCGTTAAACCAACTATTATTTTATTGTAGTTTGGTCTGATTGTTTATTGACTAAATGTTGTTGGACTATTTGGTTGTGCACCACATGAGTTGTAGATGGATAAATGGATCACTCCAGGATCCATTTACCCCATCTCAGTGTTTAGTCCCACATCTACTAGTGGTGGGACTTGGAAACTCTGTGGAGGTTATATAAGGAGCCCCAGACCTCCCGTATCCATTGAGAAAGTTGAATGCAATATATGGCCCTTTGAGGCCTTCTCCGGCGGTTTCTTCCCGCTCCTTAGGGAGTTGGGTTCCACGTAAAAATCTTTGTGTTCCATGTTTCATATTTCTTTATTCATGCTCTGTTTATCATTCCACTTCCGCATTTCTATTTTCTAACATGGTATCAGAGTGGGTCGATTCTTGAGGTTTTCATGTTCCTTTTTTTCGAGATTCTATTATCAAGAGCGGGTTCATTTTATATGGTGTCATTATTCAAGATTTGTTCTTCGATTCATATTCGAGATTGTTAAGAGCGTTATCAATTTTTTTAAAGATTCGAACTCATCCATATTTCTAGGGTTCCTTAAACCCTAGATCATTCAACACATCATTCTGGCCACATCTCCCTGGATCTGACCGTGCCTACTCCAACAAATCACTTAGTTTCGATCTTGGATCATTCAGGCAGATCTTTCGTGTCGAAGATGTCATTCTCCTCACAGGCGCATCTCCCCAGTTCATCGGGGAACCCTAGTGGATCGTGATCGTCCTTCCAGTTCGGCGGCTGCTCCAGCCACGTCGCGCTGCAAGCTCAACGTGCCGCTCCAGCGACGGGAGACTTTCGCTCTGCACGATCTTCTTATGGCACCTTCCTCGCCAGGCTCGTCCAGGCGATGGAGCATGCACGAGAACAAGATGTGGTAGCCATGTAAGAATGTCCCAACTCCCCATGTGCGCATGCGGCGCACCTTCTCGCGCAACCACTTCACAGTACTTGTGCGGGTGGCGCACTCACGCGATGGTGGACTCCTCGGTCGGTAAGCCCATGACCTGTGCAGGCGGCGCATGCTTGCATCTCCGCCCTTCCTCCCTTTCGGTCACAGTTCTCCTTGTGAGATCTCCTTTTGATGCTTCCGGGAGGAGCATCTCTTTCCAGGCGGTGGCCCCCCAGCTCCTCTACACGATCCAGGCGGCGGCAAGAAGGAGAACATCTTTTGTTGGCGGCTCCTGTATCTCTGCATGGAAAGGCGTTCCCCGTTGGGAACCCTAGCAGTTGTGTGTATGTGTGTGTGGGGGGGTAGGCCAACTGGGCCTCGTGGTTAATTTTTTTTTAAAAATAAGTGGGGGTTGTGTTTTAACTTTTAGGCCGTCGTATGTCTTTTAAAAATAATTTATTTTTTGCTCGCTGGGCAAAGTGACCAAGTGGGCAGTCAACAAAAAAGGTGGGGCTGTTAAAAAAAGGAGTGACAGACCGAGTAAAAAAGGGGGCCACAAGTTTAAAAATACGTGAATAAAAAACATGTACAATTAAAAAGCCGTTCGCAACTGATAATAACAAAATAATATTTTGTAAAAAGGGGAGATAACCGTAAAAGGAAAAAAGTGGAAAACTTATTATGATTGCTATTAAAAAATGTGAATGAAATAGTCGAGAAAAAATTGTGAAACATTTTGATTGAAAAAAACAATAAAAATGAATGATGGCTTATTTGGTTTTATTTTCCCCCATGTTATTGTCTTCTCCCAACTTGATCGATGTCTTTATTCTGACCAGTATGGGGGAAACGGAGAATATAGTGTAGAGTTCTTTGTCATCTTACGACATCACTAGTTTCAGTTCAAATCTAGACGACTATCCAGACTTTAGAAATTTCAGTCTTCAGATGCCGGTGCATATTCTAGTCCAGATGCCTTCAGTTGTTCAGACTCTACAAATTACAGTTGTTTAGACTCGACGATCAGTTTTCGAGTCTTCAGTTTCAGACACGCACATATATTCGGTTTCTCTAGATGTGCACGTGTTTGCCATCTTTCGCGTGATCCCCATCTTTTATCTTTCGGCCAGGGTTTTCATGTGATCCATAGGGCTCCAGAGTAGATGACTATTCCCTATGCCATGTGGGCAACGATTTTCATGTGGTATCACATGGACTCCAGAGTAGGGTATCGTTCTCTGTGTCAGATGAGAGAGACCTTGTTCTCCGACGAGGAGACGTTTCAGACTCCATTCTCCAGCGACCGTAGACTCCGACGAGGATTGCGTTCCATGACCTTTTCAGTTTGACCCTTTTCATAGATGGAGTAGTTGTCCACATGTTGTGGTGGACCAGAGTACTCCGACGAGGAAACTCATTCCAATTGCAGTGACTCTGACAGGCGCAATACATAACACATGCTCTCCGACGAGGAGATTCAGTTGACTTACACTCCAACCCATTCGTCCTCCTCATCTGTACGGTATGAGAAGCAGCATCCTCGATAACAACCGATAGTTGTGCGCGTTGAGTTGATCTTGTCTGTAGTGTCATGTATTGAGTTTCTTTCTGTTTGTCTAAGTTGAGTATTGCATGCTCCTGCTTGAGGGGGAGTGTTGGAGTATTTGGTTGTGCACCACATGAGTTGTAGATGGGTAAATGGATCACTGCAGAATCCATTTACCCCATCCCAGTGTTTGTCCCATATCTACCAGTGGTGGGACTTGGAGGCTTTGTGGAGGCTATATAAGTAGCCCCAGGCCCCCAGACCTCACATTTTCAAAAAAAAGTCGAATGCACATATGACCCTTTGGGATCTTCTCCCGTGGTTTCATGTCGCTCTTTAGGGAGTAGGGTTCCACGTAAAAATCTTTGTGTTCATGTTTCATATTTCTTTATTCATGCTCTGTTTTTCATTCCGCTTCTGCATTCTTATTTTCTAACAACTATGAAATGACGAAGTATATTTGTTTTGTATCCATTACAACAACAATAAAGCCTTTTCCCACAATTAAGTAGGGTCGGCTACATGGATTCTTCGCTTCCATTCAGATCTATCTTGGGTCAATCTCGGGCTTATATCCTGAAAACTAAGATCCCTTCGTACAGTCTCTTTCCAACACTTATTGGGCCGTCTTCGTCCTTTCTTAGCCGGCTCAACTTCCTAACTTCACATCTCCTAACCGGTGCATCAACTGATCTTCTTTGCAAATGACCAAACCATCTTAAGCTGTTTTCTAGCATCTTATCCTCAATTGGAGCTTTACAAACTTTCTTTCTGATTGCATCATTCCGAATCCGATCTTTACATGTGTCCACACATCCACCTTAGCATTTTTATTTCTACTACAACCATTCTCTGCACATGTCTATGGTTCACAGGCCAACATTCAGATCCATAGAGCATAGCAGGTCTCATGACTGCTTTGTAAAACTTTCCTTTAATTTTTAAAGGAATTTTCTTCTCACAGAGAACAACAGAGGATTCTCTCCACTTTAGCCAGTCGTATTTATTCTATTAGTAACATGTCCATCAATTTCCCCATCATGTTGCAAAATAGATCCCAGATATCTGAAAGAATCTCTTCCAAATATTATCGTCACCTATCTTCACTACGATACCTTCACCATTGCTTCCATTAAAGGTGCACTCCATATATTCTGGCTTAACCCTACATATATGAGGAGGAGGGGGAGGTCCAGGTGGAGGCGCAGGAAAATATTCAGGGAAGACGCCAAATGATCTTTCATCTTGTGAGGTTTCATATCCGCCCATGGGTCTGAGTATTCCTCTACGGTATAGGCTGTCAATGTTCATGTAACTCAACGAACCTATAGATGATATCAAATCGTCCATGTAGCTATCCGTAGGATGATGGTCATGTCGTCCATATGCATCGTAATCCATAGATTTCGGACTCGGACTTAGGACAAACTGCCCTTGTATATTTCCACGTCGTTCCATGTATTCTCACCTTGACTCGAATCTTCTATCATTATGTGGTCCACGACCACCCCTACAGACCCTGACCCCCCTGAATATGTCTCCCCATCACCTGATCCACCTCGACCACCACCAACATCATCATCATCATCATCATCATCATCACTCCCACTGTCATCTTTTGATTTCGATCCAGTGGAGAGAATGTCGTCGACAATCGCATCAAGCTCCACCCCTATAAGAGGGTCCGTGATTCGCCAGATCTGGCCATGTAGTTACCAACATCTGCACCCATTTGTTGGCTTATATTCTGATTCGGCCTGCCACCTGGTTGATCGAGCAATCGAGCACCGTTGGAATCCAACTTCTGCAGAACATCTTCACCTGCATCGTCATCGTGCATCTTGAAAATATATGCAAGATCGATGGGGTCTGTGTAGTCCTCTTTGTCACGCCCCTCTCTTGTATGTTTCATCTTCAACCTCAAGTTGTAGTGCACAAAAACAAGATCGTGGAGCCGTTGTTCTCCCAACTTGTTCCGTCTCTTCGAATGGATCAAGTTAAATGTGTTCCCATTTCTCTCACAAGTCACAACTACCGACAGATGCTGTTTGAGACAATACTTTCATTGTCACTTTCCGTATGTTGGGAGCTTCCATCTCATACAGTAACTGTTAACATATATATTAGTGGTCTTAACATATATATTAGTGGTCTTTGTGTCTCTCTGTTATTTTTTATTTTCAGTTGTATGCTTTATGTAGTTTACCCATAGGCTACTCTCCTATATAAGAGAGCCTAGAGTTTATGGAATAAACATCTCTTTCATTTTTCCCAACATGGTATCAGAGCGATGGTCTTAGACCGGAGTTCTCGAAACCCTAACCCTACCCTACCCCACCCGCGTGCCCCTTCCTCATCATCGGCGGCGCCTCCGCCAGTGCTCTTTCATTGGCAGCGCCTCCGCCAGCACCTGCGCACCCACCTGTGCGCACCCCGCTTCCTGCGCTAGCGCCTAGCGCTTCCTGCGTGCGCATCTGCGCCTGCCTGTGCGCCTGCCTGCGTGCGCACCTGCGCCTGCTTGTGCGCGACCGAGCGCCTGCATGTGCGCCTGCCTGTGCGCATCCTGTGCCGCATCTGCGCCTGTGCGTCTAGCGCGCCCCCTCACGCGTGATTGCGCGCTCATCACGCTGCGCGACTGAGCACTTGACTTGCGTCCCTGCGTGGTTTAGAGGGCGCCGTAGAGCCCTAAGCGTGTGCTAAGCCCTAAAGCGCACACCGTCAACATGGGTTTAGTTGCTTGAGGTCTACACGTGCAACTAAACCCGTCTATGCCACTGTAGACAAATCATATCTTTAGTTAATCGCTCCAGTCTTCAGTTTCCCGTATGTCCGAAAGTAAGGCGGATATCCCATCCATTGGCGCCTTTCGTGGTCCAGCGCCTATTGTAAAGATGGACGGTACAAACTATGAACTGTGGGCGATGCGGTTCATGAGCATGATGAAGTCAACGGGTAAGAAGCATATTCTTACCGAACCAGAGCCTGCTGAGAAGACTGGAGCCAATGCCTCTTGGGAGGCCGATGACGCATACGCCAAAGTTTGGCTATCTGGAACGTTGGCGATCGAGATTGCCAATGACATTCTACATCAGCCCACGGCCAAAGACATGTGGGACATTCTGGCGGCCACATACTCTCAGGCGAAGAACGAGACAAAGATTATGCAACTCCAGCATGATATATTCACTATAAAGCAGAATGGTCGCCCTCTACATTCACTCTACACATCCCTGAGAGGGATGTTCGAGAAGCTCTACAGCTTCATGCCTTTGACAGTCACGCCAGAACAACAGAAGACGTATCGGAATGCGACTATGGTGGGCGTGTTCCTTGCTGCGCTTGATCCAGAGTATGAGGCGACACGATCCCAGATCTTGGCCGATTCTACTATTCCTCCCATGGAGGAAGCCTTCCATAGACTGAGCCGCATCACCGTTCCTTCCACGGCCATGAATCAGAATGCTTCAGCCATGGCTACCAACAGGGGTCGCGGATTTCATCATCAGACCCGTGGACGTGGACCTCAGGGTAGAGGAGGCCGCACTCGGCCAACATGTACCTACTGTCATCGCGTTGGACACGATGAAGATACATGCTACTCGAAGCATGGATTTCCTGCATCTGCACGAGTCGCTGAGCAGATAGAGCTTCCATCTGCTGCTACCTTGGATCAGCGGTTCGGTGATCTAGTTGCCCGTCTAAGGGGCATTATTCTCCCATCTGGCCCATCACCTACTACTGAGAGTCAATCTGATGCTGCTGCATCTGCCTCTGCGTCTACCAGTGCCTCAGGTAGCATACTTGCATTTACCAGTAGTAGATCAGATACATTACCTTGGATTATGGACTCGGGCGCTACACATCATCTATGTGGCGATCAGAGTTTACTTACAAGATATTCTCAGATTCCTTCAGGCTGAACAGTGGTCATTGCCAATGGTACACATTCTCCCATCACTGGTCAGGGGGAGATTAGATTGACATCTTCTATGCAGCTCAAGAATGTGTTACATGCACCTGATTTTTCAATGAATTTGTTATCAATCGGTCAGATTACGAAGGATTTACAATGTCGGGCAATTTTTGATCCATCTTCTCTTATTTTTCAGGACATCCGTACGGGCAACGTGATTGGTCGTGGCTATGAGCAAGGAGGCCTCTATCGCCTAAATCAAACTCCATTTGCTGGAACCTCATCCCTTCCTACTGGACCAGTATCTCCTCTGCTGTGGCATCTGCGCTTTGGGCATCTACCGCTTCAGAAGTTGCGTCGTGTGTTACCCCAGGGTCTTCCTCACACATCTATCCAATGTGAGGCTTGTCAGTTGGGAAAGCATCACCGGTCTACCTTTTCCAGTCGTCCAGGTCGGAGTAGCACCTCCAAGTTTGAGTTATTTCATATTGATATCTGGGGTCCGAGTCGTGTACCTGATCATCGGGGACAGTTTTTATATAGTTATTGTGGATGACTTCTCTCGTGTGTCATGGGTATTTTTGATGAAAAATAAATCTGAAGCAGACAATATTATTATCCATTTTCTGAATGAAATTCAAAATGTTTTCTCCACATCTGTGAAATTTGTGAGAAGTGATAATGCCCTAGAACTGTGCACTCATGTCCTAGCCAACTACTACTCCTCAAAAGGGATTATCCATCAAACATCCTGTGCTTATACCTCTCAACAAAATGGGATCGCTGAAAGGAAACATCGCCACCTACTAGATGTCACAAGATCACTTCTTATACAGAGTCATGTTCCTTATTCTTACTGGGGTGACGCGGTTCTCACAGCATGTTACCTAATTAATCGTATGCCGTCCTCTGTCTTGGATGAACAGATTCCTTTTTCCCTTATCTACCCTGGTAGGGATCTGTTTTCCCTTACTCGTGTGTTTGGTTCAGTTGCATTTGTCCACCAGTTGTCTCCTGGTACTGACAAGCTCTCTCTAGGGCTGTCAAGTGTGTTTTTGTTGGGTACTCCAGAACTCAAAAGGGGTACAAGTGTTTTGATCCTTTGCGTAGGCGGTATATGGTCAGTGCAGATGTTACATTTTTTGAATCCGTAATGTATTTTTCATCCTTAGGTGATCAACAACTACCTCCTCTGAGTACCGATGCCATATATATGACACCACCACCACCAGCACCATCACCACCACCACCATCACCACCACCACCAGCTCCACGTACTATCCCCATTTCACCACTACCATTCCATTATACCCACAGGCCTCCTCCAGCTCGTGGTCATGACTCATCTCGTAGCTCGCCTATGTTATGTACTGAAGATACTTCTCTTGATGGATCTAATGATATTTCTGAGCAGGATATGTTGCAGGGGCCAGATGAGGATGGAACTGATTTAGATGTTCCTATTGCTATGCGCAAATCGAGGAGGAGCTGTGCTACATATCCATTATCAGCGTCTGTGTCATTTGAGCGACTATCTGGGGACTTCAGGAACTTTGTGGTGGCCTTGTCAGCTGTAGATATTCCACGGAATTATCAAGCTCTGTGTCTGTGTCTCTGATTCGAATGTGCTCTAGGCAGGGCACAAGCCACCTCCAACCGGAAAGTTACCACCACCTCGGTGGAAGTAACCACCTCCTCGGTGGAGAGCAAGAACCTGTTAAGCGGAGATCTCTATCTTAAATTTCTCCGCATGCGCATGCAGCCCGGACATCCATGATTTGAAGCCCGAAATCAGCGACCATGCCTAATTGCTCACCTGACCCTTGTAGCCTCCCGGGCGGTCCTCCAGATGGAGGATGGCATTGAAATCACCGACAATAATCTACTGCTCTGAAGAGAACCTCACCCGTGCCAAAGTAAGCTTGTCAGCCAGGAACCAAATGTTGACGCCATTACTCTGTCTATACACATTTGTAACAACAATAGCCCCATACACCTTCGCCGTAGCAAGGTAGAGATCGAGTGCCTGCCCAATAGTTCTTTCTCCAAAGCAAATTTCTCGCTATCCTACCTAGTTATCAGACCTTTGGAGGCCCCATCCGATCTAATTGCCGGGAAATCCAACAACTTGCTCCTCCAAACATCCTTCCAAACCGCGTCGAAGTTTCCAGAAATTTTTGTCTCCTGCAACAGGACCACATCAACCCTTCGTCCCATCACCAAGTCTTATGTTCTTGGAATACATTGACCAAGTCTTTTCTTGTTCTTGGCATACATTGTTTGTGCCAATGGAATTTTAGTTAATCCCAATAAAACTACCGTAATCTAATCTTAACCGTCGTCTATGGTTATTATTGGGATCAGTGTTCACGAAATCGGTTGAAGCGGCCGCATATGCGGCCGCATATGCGCGTGCGGACCCCTAACCGCGCCGCATTCGTGAAGCCCCCCTGTATGCGGCTAGTGCGCATATGCGGCCCGCATATGCGGGCTGTGCGGCCGCATATGCGGACCGTGCGCCCGCTTCATTATCGATCATCCTTGATCATTACCGGTAATGATCGGTAGAGGCCCACCGATCATCCCGATCATTCTCGATCATTACCGGTAATGATCGGTAGAGTCCCACCGATCATTACCGGTAATGATCGGCGGCAATGGCACAGCACGATCATTCTCGATCATTACCGGTAATGATCGGTAGAGTCCCACCGATCATTACCGGTAATGATCGGCGGCAATGGCACAGCACGATCATTCTCGATCATTACCGGTAATGATCGGTAGAGTCCCACCGATCATTACCGGTAATGATCGGCGGCAATGGCACAGCACCTTTTACATAAACTCCTTATATGCATATTAAAGTTTTTGTTTATATTTTTATGCTGAATGAGAAACTCTTTATATGATCAAACTCTTTTTATGTTGTACTTCATGTCGATCATTTTCTTAGAACTTCTGTTGGACCACAATTATACATAATTTTTGTTCAGTTGTAGTCACTTTTGCATATATTTATTTATTTTTAAATAAAAAATTAGAAAACCGCGTAGAACCGCATATACCCCGCATATGCCCCCGCATACCGCTTAATCGCTATTCAGTGACCTGACCGAACGCATACGCATACCGCTTTCCTGAACCTTGATTGGGATCATGGGATTTCATGGCTTGATTTCTTTCTATACACTTTGTCCACAGTTTCAGCTCCATTATCACGCTTATTACATATTGCTTGCATGGGAATAGTTTCTCTTGGACTTATGTTGCCAAAAAACTTTCCAGCGCAGTAACGATCATTACTTCAACCCTTATTCTTTATTATCTTGTTCAATGCAAGTATATTTTCTATGTTGATCATGAAGCTCTCAACTATCTTAATTTGCTAAGGTATTTGAGCAAATGTGTGAAATGAGTTAGCTTTTTACAAGAGTACACCTTCCATCCCAAGCATAAGATCGGAATACTAAATAGAGTTGTTGACACACTTAATTGATGCACACACATGTTGAACATTGTCTTTGTGCATGCACTTGGATTTGAATCACTTTGAGATTTGTACGTGACTGATCATGTTTTTAAGGTTATGTTGGGAGAATGTTTATATGACTCTTCCACAGTCTTCTGATGTCTCTTCTACGATGGGTATCTCTTTCGTGTCTCCACCTTTTGCATTCTTTCTTGAGAATTTTATCTGTAAACTTCATGGAGGAGGATTTGGTGCCCTTTTTATGGTTAGTGAATTTTTTTTGCCTAAAATGATCAGTGATATCACGACAACAACTCATCAATATTGAATATGCCAATGTCTTAAAGGACAATCTAAAAACTCTGATTTATGTACTCGGTATATTCCCATGCGTTCTTAGGAAGATATCTCTATGGATTTTGTTTCGGAAGATCCTGTTACTGCTCGTTGAATGGATTTTGTTATTGTTGTTGTCGACTAATCCTAATAAAGTCATGCATTACATTACATGTTTATTGCCACACATGTTGCAAACTTGTATTTTGACCTTTTTGTATGCTTACATGGTATTCTCATATTTTTATGTCTGATCATGATACACGATTTTGAGTCATTTTTGGCATACTTTAAGGCATAAATTATTATTTTGCATGCATATCATTCCCTAATTGATGGCCAAATGGAGGTTGTAAATAGATTTTTAGGCAACTTTTTAAGTTGTCTTGCATGTGGCAATCTTAAACAATGGGATTTGGTTATTTCGGATTCAGAGTATGCCTACAACTCCCCTTGCCGTTCCACTAGTATGTCCCCTTTTGATTATTTGTATACTTATATAGTACACTAATCCGTAGTTTGTGTTTCCTTATTCCAACTCTGCAGATCAAGTACTCGTTGTAGTAGCTAGCATATCACATCCACCAAATCCGCCAACAAGTCCGCACCCACCTCCATGCCATAAGCAACAAGTATTTAACCCTTGCCAATACCCATAAAAGAGAATCTAACTTTTAAGAGGGATATCTTGTGATGGTGTAGTATTTCCTGGCGTTCAACCTGTGTATTGGAGTATATGCGTCATTTGTGTATATGGGTAAATGGATCCCTCCACGATCCATTTGCACATCCAGTGTTTAGTCCCACATCTACCAGTGGTGGGACTTGTAGGGTCTTTGGAGGCTATATAAGAAGCCCCAGATCTCCTGTATCAGATGAGAAAGTTCAATGAAGGAATCGGTCCGTTGAGGCGTTCTCCCGTGGTTTCATCCCACTCCTCACGGAGTAGGGTTCCACGTAAAATCTTGAGTGTCCATGTTTCATTTTTCTTTATTTTATTGCTTTGTTTATCCATTCGTTTCCGCATTCCTCATTTTCTAGCTTGGCAACATGGCAAGTCTTACTTGAGATTTTTTACCGGGTTCGATTTTCTGTAATTTGTTTGAAATTTGTTCAAGAGTTCTACGGTTCCACGTAGCCCTAATCAAGTCGGTTTTGAGAGTTGTAATTTTGTTCTTAGGTCCTTTTTTTTGATTTTTTGGGGATCTCGTCATCATAAATTCTAGGTTCTATGAACCCTAATACTGGTGACCGTGACACAACAACGGTTGAAGATCATCCCCAACAACGGCACCACGCTCTTGCTCCAGATAATCCATGCGACTCTTCCTCTATTATGCGCCTTCAATCAGTGCTGCACCCATCGAAATCCTAGAGGCATCCCCAGTCCCCAAGCGGTGGATCCAGGTCACAAAGAAGAGGGCATCATACCTCCTACGAAGATTGAAGTTCTCGCTTCTATCCAGGCACATCGACCTATCGAAGCGCTGCTTCATTCGTCCACTCTCTCAACTCCGAGTCTCAACTCCTCGCAGTAGTGGTGGCGGGATCTTGCAACTCCACTCACGCTACAACCTTCCGGGTATGCCCCAACCTTCATAGATGCACACGTTGGTGGTCGATGACTCCTCGCTGAACCCCACACGACGACATTTGACGGGCGACGATGAGGTTCTTCCTCGCGCGTCATCTATGGTGGCACCCAAGACTTCGAGGCGACATCGCTCTTGGTGGCGCACTTCCTTGCGACAAGATGGTTCCTTATCTTGTGGGGGACCCTAATCGTAATTTGGGGTGGAAGAGGACCCGATTCCTTTATGGGTCTAGGAATCTTTCATTTTTTCCTCTTTCCTTGTTTGGGCCCAAATGTTAAGTGGACTATTGTGCAAAAAAGGGGAGGGATCTGCTGCAATAAAAAGAAAGGGACTTCTAAGATTGGGCCTGATGACTTGATTAAAAAATGATTGCAAAAGAAGGAACATCAAGAAAAAAAGGTCCGAGAGGTATTTCAAAAAAGGGACCAGTTGCTACAACTTTGGAAAAAAGATCGTACAAAGAGAATCCCTATGAGTAAAAAAAGTGTTTTCAAAAAAGGTGAGAAGCCAGAGAAAATGTTGAACCGATTAAAAAAGGGGAAAAACGGCTACGTCGTACGTTTAGAAAAAGTTCATTTGTGCAAAAAAGCACAAAAAATGTATGTTTTTTGTTCCCCCATCTTTCATGTCTTCTTCCAACTTTGTCGGTGTCATTGTGTTCCGACAAGTATGGGAGAAAAGGGGAGTATTGTAAAGAGTCACATGTTTGTTTTTGATTCAGATTCTCCAGGCCATATTTTCCAGTTTCTACCAATGTTCAAATTTTCAAACTCGACGATCGGATTCCGGGTCTTTAATTTGATGTGCACATGTTTTCCTTCTTTTGTGTCGTCTCCATCTTTTGTTTTTGGTCTCAGAGTTTTCATGTGTTCCATATGGTCTTCAGAGTATTGAGATCCCATTCTCTATTCCATGTGGGCTAGGGTTTTCATGTCGTTTAATGAGGATCCCATTTTTCTGAGAAAATATGGGAGAGACCCCGTTCTTCGACGAGGAGGTTTTTTAGACTCCATTCTCCATCGACGGTGGACTTCGACGAGGATGTCTCCACGACTTTTTCAGTTCGACCCTTCAGAGATGGAACAATTGTCCACGTGATTGTGGCATACCAGAGTATTCCGACGAGGAGACTCATTCGGTTTTGGTGACTGTGACATGCGTAACTTAGAGTACACGTTCTCTGATGAGGTAACCCAGTTTGACTCACACTCTAGCCCGTTTGTTCCTCCTCACCTGCACGACATGAGAAGCAACGTCCTTGACTGCAACGACTGATGTGGTTGCGTTGAGTTGATATCATATGTCGTGTCTTGTATTGTGAGTTTGAGATTTCTTTCTGTTTGTCCAAGCTGAGCATTGCATGCTCCAACTTGAGTGGGAGTGTTGGAGTATATGTGTCATTTGTGTATATGCGGGATCCATTTACCACATCCAGTGTTTAGTCCGACACCTACTAGTGGTGGGACTTGGTATGTGGAGATTATATAAGAAGTCCCGAACCTCCTGTATTAGATGAGAAAGTTCAATGAACGAATCAATTCTTTTGAGGCGTTCTCCTGTTGTTTCATCCCGCTCCTCATGGAGTAGGGTTCCACGTAAAATCTTGAGTGTCCATGTTTCATATTTCTTTATTTATTTTCTTTGTTTATCAATGATCTACATTCCTCATTTTCTAACATTGTGGTCGACACTTACTGGTAGATTCTGCATCGTTAAGTTGGCTGATCCCAATGCGTATATGTACTTAATCTATTGTTCGAGATTTCAACATCGTCAATTTTCAACGTCTCCGAGCTCTTCCTTTGCCATGCCGATTCCAAGTATGTCACTAATTTTGGTGGTTGAGATGTGGAAGATCTACTCTTCCAGGCTCCTTCAATAACTTCTAAATTTCTAATGATACTATTGTTGACGTTTTCATTGTTTTGTGATGTTTGAGGCAATTCTTAGTTGGTTGATCCGATCCTGCCATCCGTGTAGTTCTTGGCTCAACAAGCCGAACTCCGCACTCTTTGCCCGAATCTGCTTCACAATTATCTTGACGCCATCTGTTTTGAGAAATATGATTTTCTAGATGAGTGGAATTTATGCAACCTACATGTTTAGCAGAGCTTTTTTTTTAATTTATTTTTCATTTTGGGTTCAATTGTAAAATGCAGTAGCAGTACCATCCATTCTGAAAGGATGCATTCTATTTTGTTTTTTATTTTATATAAACCCACTTAAATGGTCTGGTCGTAGTGCAATGTGTCTACCACCCGAAAGAACGGGGTTAAAATACCAAGGTAAAAAAATAGTCGAATCTTTCACCATGGATTTGTACGAGTATCTATGTTGTCGACCCTACTTATAGTGGGAGAAGGCTTTGCTATAATAAATTTTATAATATTTAAGTAGATGTGTGTAATTTCCCCTATAATTAAGGGGGGGCAATGTATTTGGAAGACAATGACATATCGAATGAAACTCTCCTTTTTCCTCATCTTTCTCTTCTCCCGAATTTTTCTTCCAAATGAATTTTGATTGTCCATTTTTCACCTTGCGTGTTCTCCCCCCCCCCCCCCCCCCAATTCCAGCAATCCCTATATACACTCTGCTTCTGTTTCCCTTCTCTACATACCCCTGCTGTCCCGCTCTCTCCTTTTTCCCTTTCTCTTCATTTCATTTTGTGTTTCTCTCGTTGCCTTCTTTCTCCATATCCCTTCTCCCCCTTTTCCATCCTATACATATCTCCCCCTCCCCACTACTTAGTTGTTAAAGTCACTCATTCCCATCATCCTCCACAACCCTAGTGACCCTCCACCTATGCTGCTAAGACCCCTTTATTCCGTTGTGTTTGATTGTTCGACCGCTCCTCTCCATCGTCGACGACTCCTATTACCGAGACCAGTCCTCCGATAACTGTGTTTGTCCTACCCGCTTCCCACTCCAGTGACGAGTCGATCACTATCATTGCCCATTCTATGCATCGTTACCTGTTGTTGGCATGCAAGGTTATTCCAAACTCGTGTAAGACATTTGCGTTTCTTTCTTCTCTTTATCGTGCCATCCAGAATCTCATTATTCTAATAAGTTGCCCTAAGAACTATTCAATTGGGTCATTGGTGGATTTATTTAAAACATATTTTTGCATCAAATATTTTTTTGGGAACTCATAACCTTTGTTTGGACGTTGCGACCTATAGAAATGAAATGGCAAAACCTTATCCCACTTTACGTAGGGTCGACTACATGGATTCTTATCAAATCCATATTGAAAGATCCTACTTTTTTTACACTTATGCAGCGTGGACCCAACGGATAGGGCCGATTTTTTAGTTAATTTTAAATGGTCAATGTTATTTACGTTTATTTAAATTATCGTATCTATAATTAAATAATCGAGATCGCTTGTGATCTCCAACATTTATTCGTAGATTTGATTTTAAATTTGGTCGGTTAATTAGTTAGAGTCCAATTAGGATAATTAGTTGTCAATTTAAATTAGTTTACTATTTTTGTAAACTCATCCCTCCTATATAAAGGGATGAGGGTCCATTGTTCTAGTCAGTCAAGTATTAAGAAAATTTGAGATTTTTATCTCTCTCCTTTCTTCTCTCCCTCTCTCTCCACGCGATCTCCGCGTTCTTCTCCCTCAACCTCTCGTGTTCCCGACGAGTTCTTCTTCTCAACCCCTCTCTTTTCTTCTACCAAAAATCCACCACAAAATATTTTATTATTATTATCGCCGCGCGATTTCAATTTGCATCAATTGGTATCAGAGCATGGCAACCGAATCGTCCCTACGATTCGACGATCCCGTCGAGTATTGGAAGATGCAATTTGATATGAGTTGCTTATCTCATGATTCGCGTCAACGCGCACGTCGACACAAGTTCAAGCGACGTCTTGAGTCAAGCCTCAAAGTCAAAGAATGGTTGGACACGCAAGTCGACGAAGATCTCGCCGTCCACGACGAGAAGCTCGCTGTCAACGAAGAATCCGCCGCTGTTCCAGCCGTTTTAGAAGAAAATTTCGAAGAAACAGTGGCTGTCCAGCACCTTCCAGATCCGATTTCGCCACCGGAATCGGTCCCGTTGGTCCCTTCGACCGTCCCGACACGACCCCAACCACCCCAGGTAACTCCCCTACCCTCCCCAGTTCTCGCGACCATAATCCCCACCCTAACATCCCCTCCGCCATCCCCATATCCTCCCACGACACATCCCCTGGCCACAGCCCCGCCACCTTCTCCGCAACCCTCCCCTGCAGTACCTCATTCGAACCCCGCCATACATCCCCAACCCTCCTTCTCGCCCAACCCGCGCCTATTCCTCGTACGCCAGCCCTCCCAGGCATCCCGCTCGAGCCTCCTTCTCGCCCCCTTCCCCTACCGCTCGTCCACGCCAGCACCCTCCCCCTCGCGCCTGCGCCTCCTCCTCCCGGCACCAACCCACCCCTTCCCGCGATTGCCCTCCTCACCCTGCGACCCGGCCAGATCGACGCCGCGCCCGCCTCGCCGCGCTCGAACGACGCCGCCCGCCACCTCCCTAAGCCGCTCTACGCCGCGCGCCTCGACCGCGCGCCTCAGCACGCCCCGCCTAGCCGAGTCACGAGTGCTGCACTCATCCATCTCTAGGCCGCCGCCCACACGGTGCCAGCGCCGACTCGCCCCCGCTGTCAGCTACTGGAGATTCCATGCCGCCCACCCCGCACCTAAAAAGACGCCCCGAACCCTAAGGGCGAGATGGAAGGGAACCGAATCCCTGGAAGTGAGGGATTGGAGAATTAGTGGGAAATTTTGCAAAATCAAATTTCCTAAAACCCCTATTTGCAGAAAGGTCCACAACAATAGGGAAGTGAGGAAGAATGAGGGGATGTGAAATTTGCGCCCACTCCCCTGGCGGCAGAAATATTTAAAAAAAGGGGCTACAAAGCAGAAATCTGGAGACCCTCCTTATCCAAATAGGACTAGGGCCTTGGTCTTCCCCTATATAAGGACCCCATGGCTTCATTCCTTGGACACATCTCCTCCCCTCCTCTCCTTGTGTCATTATTTCGCTATGGATGCTCCGAAGACCATGTTCTTCATGCCCCATCAATTCTTCGATCATCACAAGGGGACGACAACAATCAAGGAGACGCCGCCGTTCGCGCCACACATGTTCTTCAACCACGAAGGCCGCGTCATCCACGCTCGCGTATGGACTCCGCCGTTCGCTCCACACCAATTCTTCCAGAAGATAAATGAGCACGCCGATTCGTCCTCCAAGCCTGCAGATCAAGCAATTCGTCGGGAGACGAATTTTTAAAGCGGAGGAGAGTTGATGCAGCGTGGACCCAACGTATAGGGCCGAATTTTTAGTTAATTTTAAATGGTCAATTTTATTTACGTTTATTTAAATTATCGTATCTCTAATTAAATAATCGAGATCGCCTGTGATCTCCAACATTTATTCGTAGATTTGATTTTAAATTTGATCGGTTAATTAGTTAGAGTCCAATTAGGATAATTAGTTGTCAATTTAAATTAGTTTACTATTTTTGTAAACTCATCCCTCCTATATAAAGGGATGGGGGTCCATTGTTCTAGTCAGTCAAGTATTAAGAAAATTTGAGATTTTTATCTCTCTCCTTTCTCCTCTCCCTCTTTCTCCACGCGATCTCCGCGTTCTTCTCCCTCAACCTCTCGTGTTCCCGACGAGTTCTTCTTCTCAACCCCTCTCTTTTCTTCTACCAAAAATCCACCACAAAATATTTTATTATTATTATCGCCGCGCGATTTCAATTTGCATCAGCCAAAACCTTATCCCACTTTACGTAGGGTCGACTACATGGATTCTTATCAAATCCATATTGAAAGATCCTACATTTTTTACACTGGCTATTGGCACCTCACACTACCCTCCTCATGGGAGGATTTAAACCATGGTCTTTTTCGTTGCAACCTATTGTTGCGATAAGTTTTGTAGTCAATGTCTGTTGCATATATCTATAGTAGTCATTGGTTTAATAAATTCCTACCATCAACGTTGACAACGTTGAAGATGACATGGAGGTGTTACCATCATATGAGGGCTGCTTAAGAAAGTAAACCATCATTCTCATGGCCACGACTACTTAAAGCATAGGAAAGAATATCTCAACAACTGAGTTGCTTACTAATTTGGTTTCACGTTTCAACTAAGTGGAAAATCCAGTGCCTGTGAAACATCCTTCAGTCTCATAGAGGAAATAAGATGGACTTCTAGCTAGCGAACTGTGAATGATAGTTCTGTTTGTTCTAGTAGTGTGAGTGGATAAGAAATTAATGTTGAAACCAACTGTTTCCTCTGAAGTGAAGGTTGTTATACTTTAAATATTGGGTAATAAAACATAGTGGTTGCTCTTAGCTCTCGATCGTGTTGGTATATGTAGAATAACAATATTTGCACTAACATGTCTCGTCAGTGTGACCTAGCTTGTTGTAGTAGGAGTGTTGCGTTTGGCTAACGTGACCAACACCTAGAGGTGTACATGGATCGATTGGATTTTAGCTTACTTCATATCCAATCCAACCTTAAGAGAATTTACTTTTCCAATCCAATCAATCACATCTAAATTCAAACCAATCTGATCCATCGGATTACGGATTGGATCGAATTGGTTCGGTTTTTTTATACTTATGTGTTCCATCTCAATTGTTTACCCTCTCATGTTTGTACTTTATCGCACACTAGCTCTCAACATTTAAATTATGGCTTAAGATTTGGTAATATATATTACATGTAAAAAAAGAATATTCGAAGACCATTCAACCAAATTAAACTTAAAGAACTTCATTAATCCATAATACAAAAGTTGAAGATCCCGTAATTAAAGCAAAGTATTATATAGAATTTGGAATTTGAGATTCTTTTTATAAATGCTACATTATTATGTTTTTTGCAAATGATTTCCAACATATGATTTAAATAAGATTAATCCAACTAATGATCCATAGATAAGTTAGACAAATAAAAAAATGTGATCTCTGTCGTCAGATATTGATGAAGTCCATGTCTTATTTAAACTATTAACTACTTATAATAACCAGTGTTTCAAATTTCACAAAATTTCGGTTTCGAAATCCTACCGAAACCGAAATCTCGATATATACACTTCGTTCGAAATCTAGGCTGATTTTTGTTGAAATTGGCGAAATTTTTATATTGTTTCGTTTTTTACATCTCGAAATTGAAATCGAGATTTAACCTTGCCAATAAGACCCTTCATTATGTTATAATATATTATTAACAAACAAGGATCATAAAACAATTATGCTTGATTGAGTATCCAAGAAAATCCAACTTAAATATAGCTCACCAATTGGCATGGCCTTAAATTTCGCCGAAATTCGGCCGAATTTCGGTCGAATTTCGGTTTCGGTAGGTGACCGAAATTCGGACGAAATGGCTATATCGGTTGAAATTTGGGGGGGTCTAGTTCAAAAAACCACCGAAATGACCGAAATTTCGGTCGAATTTCGACCGAAATTCGGCCGAAATTTCGTTTCGGTCCCTCACCGAAACTAAACCGAAATCCGACTTTTAAGGCCTTGCCAATTGGGTAGCAGCTGGGATTAAAACGATCGGATACAGATACGAATATAGGTGTTACCATATAGTTATCCTTTTTAAGATATGGATTCGAATACGAATATCACATGAATGTGTAAAATGTAAAATCATATCCTCAAAATACGAAATGATCTGGCGTTGGTGGTGATTACAGCGATCATGGAGGGAGGACTAGGGGTGTTGCGGATTAGAGAAATTAATAAGGTGTTGCTTGCAAAGTGGATTATGAGGATATGGTTTGGTGGGAGGGATTTGTTCTCTAGAATAGTGGGATCTATTTACGGTGTGTCGTCCATCCTTTGCGCTTAATCCAATGTTGTTCCTTCGCCAACCACTTGCTGGAGAGGCATCTGTTATGTCTTGCCAAGGTTGACAGTGTCTTTGCAACCTTTGTTGGGAGGTGGACGTGGTTTTTGGTTCTTGATAGATGATTGGTCGGAGTAGGGCACACTCAGTGATTTGTTCTCAAGGCCTTTTGCACTAGCATCGAACAAAGAGGCGTATGTTGCGGACTACTGGACTAATGGGTCTTGGACCTCGGAGTTGTGGCTTAGTTGTCGGATCAGAGAGTTGAGGAGTACCTTTGTCTATCTGGCAAGCTGGCGAGGCTTGATGTGCCCACACAAGGAAGGGATTCTTGGTGTTGGAGAGATGAGATATTCACGGTCAAGAAGGCGTACAAGATGTTGTTTGCGATGCCTTATTCGATGGATACATAGACTACTTGGGATTGAGCTAGGATCTAGAGGTGGAATGTACCCTCAAGGTTTAAGATTTTCTTGTGGTTGCTGAGAAGAGCGAATACTGACAGCTGCTCGGCGGACCGGACTTTTTCAGGGGTGGAGGGATGCTGTAGGTATGCTGGAGCGACGGAAGACGTTGAGCACAATGTCCTGGCTCAGTTGACACATGGAGGAATACAAATATTACGAGCATCCAATGGAGTGATAAAGATTCCTTTTGGGCTTTGCTTGGTAGAGATTGATCGGGCTCAGAGGAAGGGTGGATGAAGGTATGCACACTTGTTCAGGTGATATGGCTTGCTAGAAATTCTGTGGTCTTTTTAGGTGGGAGGTTTTATTTTTAATGTTTTTTTTAATAGGCCTCTAAAGGGAGTCCATTCCATCTCTTCTCAAAAGAAAGAAAGAAAAGACTACAATTGTCAATCTCCGGATTCCTATTATGTAATATATACTATATATTACTCACTTATTTCCATTCATACCATACAATTTTCTCTGTTGTCCATAAAGAACTTATAGCAAAATTAATCCATAAAGAACCTATAATAATATTGAGTATTTAAGGGTCTATGGCTCACCATTATGTGGGCGTGCGCTCTGGTCTAGGTTCTTTTATGGCCAGTCAAGCCTCGTATCATGTAATATAGGCATAATCTAAACAGGAGTTATTAGACGGTTAATTATGTTTTGTCTTTTTTATGGAGTATATTTAAAGTGGTGCTTCTGCATGCATGTAATGGTGTAATCAAATGATATGAAATTTTGAGTAGGCCTTTGGCTTTATATTTTGTTTCCTTAATTATTCTCCCTTCATACTCTTCTCTCTCCCCCTCAACTCCATGTCTTCATCGGTCTTATGCGACGCTTGTTTCCTCTCTCACCATCTGCATCTTTGCATTCTTCTCCAATCTAGTGCGACGGGTGTATTTCAAGTTTGGTCAATGTCGTCTCTTGATAGTTGCTACTACTCTCACGTCCTGTGTGTGTGCTTGCTTTACATTAGCTTGAACTTCTTGATTTGAGGGGAAAAAGGAATTTTAATAATTTTTTTTCATTTAATTTAGTTTTCCAGCAATTGACGACTTAAGACAGTGCCTGGAGTACACTGGCCAACATTCTAAGCTCGTTGACTCATTTATATCGTCATTACGGTACCGCTTGCTAACTGCTGGTGCTTCAACGAATGATATACTGCACCAGTATGTTTCAACTATCAAAGCTCTTCGAACAATAGATCCTACTGGTGTATTCCTTGAAGCTGTAGGAGAACCGATCAAAGACTATTTGAGGAGGCGAAAAGACACCATAAAGTGCATCGTAACTATGCTAACAGATGGAACAGGTGGAAACCCTGGTGAGACAGGAAACTGTGCAGACAGCTTACTTGAAGAACTAAACAAGGAGAGTGAGAACCAAGATCAGATCGACAACGATGATGATTTTATTGTTGATGACAAGCAAGCATGGTTAAATTACGAACGGTATCCACCATATTTATTTTTGTTGGTACATATAAATTCAGTGCCTAGCCGACCCTACTTAATTGTGGGAAAAGGCTTTGTTGTTGTATATAGATTCAGTGCCCCTCTTTTGTTGTTAATTTGTTCAATGTCAGCTGGGAACCTGATCCTGTGGAAGCTGCCAATCCATCAAAAGGTAGCAGAAGTCGAAGAAAAGTAGACATTCTTGGGATGATGGTTGGAGTAATTGGCTCGAAGGATCAACTTGTTAATGAATACCGTGTTATGTTGGCTGAGAAACTCTTGAACAAGTCCGATTATGATATTGACTCTGAGATACGGACCTTAGAACTTCTCAAGGTCAGTATCTGCATTTTTATTCTCATGGAAATTCCTGCTATGTTGGACTAAGGGGCATCAAATCGGTTTTCGGGTTAAACACAAGGTTCATTCATACCCCTTTTTCAAGAGAATTTACTTCCAGATATTTCTATTTTCAGATACACTTTGGAGAGTGTAGCATGCAAAAATGTGAAATCATGCTTAATGATCTCATTGATTCTAAGAGGACAAACACCAACATTAAAGCATCAATAGCGCAACACTCTCAATTTGGTAATTCGCCTGTACCTTAAGCTTTTATTACCGTCGAGTCATTACCGACTTTTGTTTTGAATATACTTTCTTTCAATTTTTTTGAATATACCTCTGGTAACATTTGAAAATCACATTATTTGAATTTGAAGGTGTTCAGCAAGGAGGCAGTTATACATTGGATATTATTGATGCTACGATAATATCTTCTAATTTTTGGCCATCAATCCAGGTAGGTATCTGTATCCAATGCTTACTTTTTGTCTGTAACCACCATTAGAAGTCCATAAAGTGATGGGTTTTTTGACATGACAGTCTGAGTCTATCAATTTACCAGCTGAGATGGATCATCTGATTTCGGATTATGCAAAGAGATATCATAAAATCAAAGCCCCTCGCAAGCTAATGTGGTCGAAAAACTTGGGTACCATCAAGGTCAAACCAGATTTTTAAAAAGTGCCTATAGTTATTATTGCACGCTATCTCTGTACACCCTTGCAGTCAATGATTTTGTTGTTATGAATGTCAATGAACCATGCAATTTTTACTTTGAGCTTCTTTTCATTGTGCTTTTCCAGTTAGAACTGCAGTTTGAAAATAAGACTCTCCAGTTTTCAGTAGCTCCTGTGCAGGCTGCAATAATAATGAAATTTCAAGAGCAGACAAGGTATTAAATTATCTTGTTTTATTGTGTAACCTCTTCTAAGCATGCCTCATGGGATTCTTCTGTTGCTGGTTTTAAGTTGGACCTTGAAAGATCTAGCTGCCACGATGGGATTACCTGCTGATACATTGTCGAGAAAAATATGTTTCTGGACAAATAAGGTAGAAAATAGATTTTTTACAAGTTCTTTATTGAGATTTGATAATATTTTATAGCTCTTGAAATTAAATGATGCATGCAATGTGATAGCATTGGAAATCTAATTAATGGGTCATTGTCATATGTTAATACTACATAGGATTCTATGATGATTGAAGGTTATATACTTTTTTCCAAGGGCAAGTTAGATAATTTGCATGCATTCTGTTCTGGAAGTGTGCATCTAACTCAATACCGAGTTTGCTAGAGGTCTGCCCATTAATTAGCTGCTTTATGAATTCTTCACCCATGGGATTATTTCAGGAGGGCTTCTGATGCAAGCATGCATTAGGAATTAGCAATCATAATTTTGCTTTCATTAGATAAGTTGAGATCATTAGAAACTGTTTGGGTTTTTTGATCAGTGTAATTAAATTAACGTTATTTTTGGAGTCAACCAGGGGTTTTTAGGTAGATAACATTTATATTCTTTATTTTGTATCCCATCTCTTCCTATATAAAGGGGTTAGCAGTTCATTGATCGAAGACAAGTCATGACATTATGAAATGAGTATTTGTTTTGGAGTGCTCCTCGGCCTTTATCCCCATCTCCCCTTTATTTTGTAGGATTCCATCTCTCATGCTTGTTACTCCCTCATCCCGCGAGCCTCTTCTTGCCAATTCTCTCTTCTCTCTCCTCATCCTTTGTTTTTCCAACTTTTTTAAGTGGGATTAGAGCATGACCATTAAGTAATTCTCACTATTTGATGTTCCTATCGAGTACATAAATAAAAGATTCATGAACACAAGTCATCACTCTCAAGCGCAAGGTGGAAGAAAGTCTCAATCAATGCATACAGGAAAAGAAACAACATTGGGAACATCATTACAATACGGAGAATACATTTTCCAACACCTAGAATATATTGTAATCTATACAAGAAGAACTTGCATCATTCTGAGACAAAAAGCAAACAAATTAATGCTGACTAAACCAGTAAGGAATCTCTCTCCACGAAATCTATTTTCACCGATTTCAAATATGCATCAGACGATGGCCTTTAGTAAAGTCTGGATCATGCTACTGTCATCTCAAAACCATGAACCACCACAAAAGGTTAATGTGTCGTAGTTGAGACCGTGCGCTCTTGCTATCTAATGATATCCTCAACAACGCTTCCCTTCCTTATAGACAGCTTCCGCTGCCTCCTAGGAGGGACCCTCCGATGCCATATCTGCAACGTTCTCTCCTCGTATCCCACCACCGAGACTTTAAGGCACCAACACTTGGAGGTGTCGCTTTCGTACACCATATCCTCGTCCAATGTGGAACAATGGTTGCTGCTATTGTGTGAGAGCCATGGCTCAAAGACCCACCTTCTCATGCTAACATCGCAACCTTTGTCAATAGCAATGTTGCAAGCTCCTCTGGTGTCACCCTATCCACGAATGACATTAGCATCATTGAGGGTGCCATAGGTTGGTCGAGTTTTGACCGTGAACTCGTTGCGTCCGCCTTCCCCAATCCTCGCAACAAACCTCACCCCGCGGGCGACGGCCACCACCACTATTGGTTCCGCCATCACCCTACCATTGGAGAGTAGAGTTCTAACGTTGGAACCACCGCTATCTCTTTCTCCCACTCTTTGTTGTTGTATCCTAGGTCGAAGCCATCGAAGTTGCATGGTTCTTCATATCTCTCTTCATTACAATCTTTGGTGGGGGCAATGTTCGGAAATGTAGTATGTGGTATTCATTTGGTCATGTGGTCTAAGGTGATTAAGTTGTTGTGCGAAGGGGAATATGTGGTTTATAGGGTTTGCAATATTTTAATTAAAATTATTAAAAATATAATAATAAAAAATGATGTTAGAGAATTATTTTATAGTTGATTCAACATTGTCTAAATTGAAAATTTCAAATCATATGCGCCATAATATCAAAGTAAAATATTTACAGTTATGTACTTTTACTCATGCATTCATAAAATTATTATGGAGATAAACTACATATATCATATTAAACATATATTTTCCGATAAATAATGTTCAAATATAAACCAAATTTTAAGCCAAGTCATATGTTTAATGGTTTCCAAAATCTGAATTTTTTTGCATAGGTTGTCTTGGTTTTCGTATTTTATAATATTACTGATAATTACATCTATATTTTGGCATTGATCCAAGATTCCAAGTCCCAAAATATTTGGTTTTCTAGTACGGAATTCTCGTCAATTTCTAATACTATGACTACAGCATAGAGGAATCAAATATAAATTCTTTGCGAATCAAATACAAAATTTTTTAGTAGTGAAGCTAATCATTTTGGGATAATCGAGCTAAGATATATTAGATTATAAGGTATGAAAAATATTATTATATTGCTTGGGAAGAGTTTTAGGAATGCAATACTAATAAAAATCAAATGAAAGAAGAGATGGTGAAGAAGGATTGGGTTTCTGTCACAGTAAAAGGAGTTTGTTGGTCTATTTTCAAATTCCAAGGAAGCTCAAGAGTTGCCAAAAAAGGTTTCTAGACACATTAGTGTGCAATACTCTAATCGGATGAAAGGAAATGGGCTGAACCTACTTTAAACATGTAATGCAACCTTGCCTTATTAGAGCCTTATTCGAAAAAAACTTCAGTAACCAAATGACATGTGAAAAAAACACCCGACTTCTATACTTGACTTCAACAAAAGAAGAGGGTGAGGAGAAAAGGTAGGGCGAGATCATTAGCGATACCTATATCCCCAACATTTTATGTCCGCAGCTCATCTATCCTCCTCCTGACCGGTCTTCCCTGTCATCCTTACTTTAGTGCATGGCATCTTTTCTCTTATGTGGCTACTCTTACTTAAACCTGCCTACCAAGACATGTTTTCTTTCCCCCGAAACAATATAAAAACCTTTCTTTTTATCTTGATTTTCATTAGGGTCTTTTTATAGATATCGATGTCAAGACGAGGAAAAGCCCCCTACCTAATACGCAGCTTGACAGTTCTTATGGTTAGAGTGAAGGATTGTCAAGATGCAGTAAATGATATACTCAATCTTTCACCTGACTTAATTAAGTACACACATATTCTCTCTCTATGTGTGAAAAGGATGCTCGTTAGGGGTGGAAGAAGAAAATCAGTTAAGCTTTAAAAAATCTATCTCGTCGCCTTTGATGCAACAAGTATTGATGCTTTGAACTGTCACTTGAGCTTGATCTTTCATTACTAGTTGGACGACCTACTATGGCTTTAATATAGCTGAAAGGTAGGGTATATGATCTCGAGTAAATACGGAAAGCCCTCCATTGGGAAAAGGGCTGATGTAGCCAAGTGGATTCTTTTGCCCCTTCCTTATGGTCCAATGGCTCCTATCAACTACTTTGCCTAATTCTTTTTGTCCAATCGAGGCTTTTGAATCATTTGATGGTTCCATCTTTCTGATCCTCTCACTCGTCAAGGCTATCATATTCTAACTAAAAGATGGGGAATCCATTGATTTTCTTAAGACCAGATCTTCACCTCATTAATTTGAAGTGTACTTGCTAGACTCAGGTAGTCGACCTTGTAAATCAGAGGAAGGGAAGACTAGAAAGAGGGGAGAGAATAGTTGGTGGTGCTGATTTAGTTCCCATTGAATTGAGTAGCAAAAGAGGGCAGGGAAGCCTGCCTCCAACAACTAGAGCAACGCCCTACTAAAATGAGTGAGGTATGTGCCTATGTTTGTGTCCCACTCAGCTCTGACGCCATCTTTAAAAAAAGAAAGAATGGGTCACCTTGCTTGAGCCTTAGAGCACCCCGCTTCGACATCCCTTACCACGCAAGACGTCACTGCTTACTTCGCTCCTCCCCTCTCTTCCCCAAGCTCCAACCTGTACATTCCTGGATGGGTAGGTTGGTAGCATTATGCACAATCTCTTATACCTCTCCTCGACTTTGCAAAGCAACTATATATTTTATTAGATATATGGCTTTCTTTCCCAATTGCACCTGTCTTAGAATGACATATTCATCCCCGTTGCTAAAATCTTTTATCTCGTGTCTAACTTGGCCACATGTGAAGAAGAGACTACCTATCTAGAATAGATAGTGGAAAATATAAACCTTCTTGATTTGATAATATGCTATATATATGTATATATAAATCAACCCTTCACCAAGCTAGATCTTATTAGGTCGTTACTCACTTGCTTACTTATTTGTCGCTTGCCACGACTCATCAAAGGACTAATTTTTAAGGCCTCTTTTGGCCAGTCTTGAAGCGGAAGGTCCACTCTTGTAGCCTAGGAAGAACTCTATCTTTGGTTGGCGAGAAGATCATGAATTGGGAAGAGTTATATACCCAATTGTGGAATTCGATCATGTTCTCTTAGCCTCCGCTCTCCGCAATGGTTAGTTATCTGGCCTCTTCGGGCAAAGCCCTTTGTATCAAGGATTCTCTATTTTATGATGAATACACTCCCTCTAGCTAGCGTTGAATCACATATGATCCCTTTCTGATATGAAGTGAAGGGCTATGGCTTCCACAAACAACTTACAAAAAATATATTTTTCTTGGATTTTAAATATTCCATGTTTCCTTTTCATCATGCTCATTGACAACTTTGGGTCATTGCCAAGGGAGAATTCAGATTAATATCTGACTCAAGGTGGGAAATCAAAGTTTTGTGAGTTAGACTTGACTCTCACTTCCTGCAAGCACCTCTAACTCTCACTCGATGATAGACTGCAACCTTTCTCGAAGGGGATGAAGTCGCTCACTTATTTTGACTCACCGCCTATACATCCCAATATCTAAAACTAGACTTTTGTTAGAAGATGTTGGAGGGTGTCCGCTGCTTTTGTTTCGGCTTAGGCAAGATTTTTCGCAAGACCTCAAATTTTGATTTTGGCTATCATTTCGATGACTGAGCGAAATAAAATTTTGGCCGAATTCAGGTCATTTCAGTCGGTTTTTGAATTGGGACCCTCAAATTTTGATCGATATAGGCCATTTTGGCCGAATTTTGGTAACCTGCCAAAACCAAATTCGCTCCAAATTTGGTCGAATTTCTGAAAAATTTGATCCATTGCTTTTTCGTATATTTCTACTTCTGAATTAGATGCAATATTTTTAGCTTCGGCTTCAGCTCTTGCTTCTAGCTCAGGTGAAAAGGGCAGACCTGTGGTGGATTTTGGGTTAAGGGATTCTGAATTTCTGGGAATACTTTTGAGCTTGCTTCACACCATTATACTTTGAGGGTATTTGATGTACTACAAAGCCTTGTAGTCCAATATAACATGGGAGAGTTATGTGGAATTATAAACTCGATTAGGAGACAATCTACGGTAAGGCATAAGGCACGGTACATGAATCCTCTAAGAAACTCTTGATTCGAATAGTTTTGGATTCTTAGATCGAAAATGGGTAAGTATGAGCACATTATGAATTATGAATCCATATGATTGACTATTTTTACATCAAGTATGCATTCTTTATGATTGTACCTTGCCCAGAAAATGTCTTGCTTCATATCAGCATGTGCGACAAATTAGTGCCAGCAATCTTGGAAGCAAATATTGGCGATATATCGCCGATATATCGATATCGACGTGGGACCGATATGGGCACTAATATGGCGATATATCGTCGAAATATCGTTTCGATACGATATCGAAACGATATCGATATCGACACCGCCTTCCATGACAACAATACTACTAAAAACTTCTATTTATACCTCTTACCAAATAAGTGTCTGTATTCATTTTTTTATAGAACATTAACAATCTTATTTTTTTAAAAATCAGATTGTAGAGCCATTTCCATGATTTCCCGAGATATTAGCAAAATATCCTGAAATTTAAAAAGTTTCCTTTTCAGGATATGGTGAAATGACCTCGAAATGAAAATTTGAGGTCATGATTGCGTGCTGAATTGATGAATCGACACACTTTTCTAAACAACGATCGGAAGTCTACGAGCATTTAGAAGAAGGATAGGATGGCATGACTGGAAATCAAAGAAGGAACCAAGAGGATATAGGAGGTTGTGGGTAGATAGCCTATTGATATTATAGACCTATGGGCTTGTAATAAGTCAAGCAATGCTTGAAGGTTAAAGAAACTTATCAATTTCGTTTCAATATCGTGAGACGCATTGCTGGGGTTGGTGTGGCACGAATAGACACGTTGGATGATGAGAGAGGTCTGATAGACGAAGAGATGCTTGAGACGATATGTTATATTGATGATCAATTGCAGGAAGACAAGAAAGAGGAGGTAGAATGGAGGCAGAAATCCCGCTAAAGGTGGCTAAAAGAAGGAGATGCCAATACAAGGTTCTTCCACACAATGGCCTCGAGGAGGCGAAGAAGAAACTTCCTTCATGAGGTCTAGATTGGATGTGAGAGGATCGCCGATGAGGCGCAGATAGGGAGGGCGCTGCGGAGCCATTTCATCCAAGCTTCGAGAAGAATAACCAGTGAAGGGTGGGGTTGGACGGGCATAGGTATGCATAAAAGCAGAGTCTCTTATCCCCCCTTTCTCTGAGGAGGAGGCTAAAAGGGCAGTCTGGGGGCTGAATGCGGATGGCGCCCCTGGGCCGGACGGATTCCTAGTGCTATTTTACTGGGAATTCTGGGATATGGTTAAGAGAGAGGTCCTTTAAACAGTGAATGAATTTAGTGAAGGAAATAGAGGATTCGAGTAGATCAACAGGGCTTTACTTATCCTCCTTCCCAAGAAGGAATCACCGCTGAGTGTGGATTACTTCTGGCCAATAGCGCTTTCCAATGGCCTTTACCTGATTATGGCAAGGATTCTGGCAAACATGCTGAAGGCGGTAATGGATTCGGTGGTGCTTCATGGGCAGTCGGCTTCCATTCCGGGAAGACAGATGGCTGACGGACTAGTGATGGCGTCCGAAATTTGTTTGGAGTGGAAGCGATCAAGGAAGAAGGGGGCACTATAGAAATTAGACTACGCAAAGGCCTATGATTGCGTTGATTGGAAGTTCCTGTGGTCTTCCCTATAAAAGAGGGGCTTCCCTGACCTGTGGGTAGACTGGATGAAGCGATGCGTGACTACCTCTTCCTTTTCGATCTTGGTCAATGGAAAGCCGGAGGGGTGTTATTTTCAACCTCAGCGGGGTGTGCGCCAGGGACGCCTGCTGGCACCTATGTTGTTTGTGCTAGTTGCGGATGCTTTGGCTATCTTGTTGAAGCGAGCAATAGATATCGGAGGTGTGAGGGCTTCCGGATGGAGAATATTTCCATCCCGATCCTTCAATATGCCGACGATACACTTCTGCTTCTAGGAGGATCGACGGAACATAACACCAACACGGCTCAGATTGTGCAGATTTTCAACAGCATATCGGTGCTTCAGCTAAATAGGCACAAGTCAATGCTGGTGCCCTTCCACTTGGAGGTGGCTGAACTTGCAGAGCTTGAGGGAGTCACATGATGCCGGATGGGTGAACATCCGATTTCCTACTTGGGTCTCCCACTGGTTGCGGGTAAATTGAAGAAGTCGGATTGGGACGCAGTGGTCTAGAAGATGGAACAAAGGCTGGCCGGTTGGAAGGCGATTACGCTCTCGAGGGGGGGGACTGATTCTTTTGAAGCACATCCTTGCGGCGATCCCGATCTTCTTCTTTTCGACCCGTCTAATGCCATTTGGGGTCAGGAAGAAGGTGGAGGCACTGATGAGGAGATTCTTTTGGTTGAGTGGGAAGCAACAGGGGTCTGGGATGCACCATGTGAGCTGGGATGAGGTCACCAGGGGAAGTGATGAAGGGGGTCTTGGGGTGCGGGATATCGAGTGCATTGACAAGGCTTTGATTGCTAAGTGGGTGGTGTGCATCAAGGGGTCGTCGAATTGCCTTGCGGTATATCTGCTCAGAAAACTGTACGATGTCAAAGGGGATCTAGTGGCAGGCAGTACGCGGTATCAATCAGCGCTCTGTACGGGAATTCGTGAGGTGTTGCCGCTGTTAGCACCGAAGTTGCACCCGTGTGTGGGGGATGGCAAGGTTTTCAGATTTTGGCAAGATGAATGGTCCGGTGATGGATCCCTGGAGGCAAGGTTCCCGCGTTTTTTCGCATTGGCATAGGCGACGGACTGCTCGCTTTTACAAGCGGCAGATTCGGGTAATTGGATGTCGTTATTCGGCGCTCACTTGTCTGTCCAGCGCATGGAGGAGTTCATCAGGATGGTGGGGAGGTTCCGCCGCCGGGTTCCTTCGCACAAGATCGTGATCACTTTAGGCGGGGAGGGGCTGGATTGTCGATGAAGAAGCTGTATAAGGAGTTGAGGTCTGAAGATGATGAGCGGGATGCGACTCTGTGCCAAGACCTGAAAATTATGTGCACGGCTAGCATTCCGTGTCGAGTCAAAGTTTTCCTATGGTGTCTCAGAAGAGGCTGATTGATCGATAAGGCAAGGAGGAGCAGATTGCTTCACCTGGAAGACGTATCGTGTGACGGATGCGACAGTATTGTGGAGGATTCCGACCACCTATTCTTCAAGTGTCCCTCATCGATGCGGATTTGGAGGGAGGTTGGGCGTGATTGGGTCGCGACGGGAGGGTCGTTGGACTTTTGGAGTTCCGTTAGGCAGGTGGGGAGTAACTTGCATGCTGATAGCGCCGGGCCATTTGTTGTGCTGTGGTGCATTTAGACAGCAAGAAACGACATAATCTTCAGCAATCAGACGTTTCACTATGAAAATGTTGTTTGTCATTTTAACTCATTGTACCTCCTTTGGTTATCACGGTAATGTACTCTTAACCTTTAATCAATGAAACAGGTCACGAGGTGAATCCCGCATTGGGATGTCACCCCCTTTTTTATCAAAAAAAAATCTTGAGAAAGCATGTCTTAGTCTCCCATTTTCCTCCAACTTCATTTACCTCAACACTGTGATCTGAAAAGAATTAGTGCATTTATGATTTAGATAGCCCTATCTGGACTGCACGTTCTTCCGACATTTTTAATGCTAGAAAAAGAACTAATTTCTATGCCGCCTGTCATATTTCTATTCATCCTGTCATTGTCCAGTCTATTACAACCTCAACATTGTTATTCATCTCAGGGAATCCTTGTGGAATCAATTGGAGTAGAGCCTGATAGCCATGTATACAACCTCGTGGCGGAGACAGATGATAATAATAGGGATGGAGAGATTAATGACAACTGTGAGGAGCTATTATCAGTTGACGAAGAAGTTGGCTCTGTGGCATCTGTTGAGGAACAACTGCAGAAAGAAATGACAGTGTATGAGGTAAAGAATCTGCTCGATTCTCTTGTATGGGAGGCTCATTGTTCTTATCTGAGGTAAAATATGATCTTAACCGCAGAATAAAAATAGCATCTTATGATAAACAATATTCATTGAACTTTGCTTCCGTTTGGCAATTTTATCCTAGACCAGTTAAAAATAGTATGCAATGGGCATTTTCTTTAATTCTACCATCAAAATTAGACAATGCATTAACTATGGCATTGCAGCGGCAAACACTTGGAGATTCAAGCTAGTGCTATATTTTGCATGATTATCCTAAATTTATACCATCATTTATATATGTATTGTGGATAATTTTAGTTATAGATCAAACAACATTTGTGTTTAAGCTCGTTTTAGGTTAATTTACCCAGCCTGCTTACTTACAAGAAGTTTCTTAAAGACATCAGAATTCTCCTGATTTTGATCAAAGTCACTTAAGTAATTTTGACTTTCGCTTTGTAGTCAAATTTTAGCTAGATCTTGTAAACTTGAGCTAGATTAGCTCTTTGGGATCCTTAAGCATTCTCTTTGTTAGGATTTTGGTGTCGAAGATGTGGTTATGCTTTTATTGAGAATCTTCTAATTGAATGTTAGTCTTGCTTTTCTCGAGAGTATTCAGATTTAATATTAGTTATGCTTCTCTTGTGAATTATCCAATTAATCTTGGACATTGAACAATTACCAAAGCTTCAAATGTTGGCTTATTATCATAAAAATAAAGTACATGGTATATTTTATTCAAGGATATCATTTCTATTAGCCTTTCCATCTCATATCACATTGTATTTTGAGAAGACTATAATTTATGTTTAGTTTCTCGTTATTTTGGATAAAATGTGTTCATTATGAAGTCACTTTTTTTTTGTCAATGAGAGAAATTCTAAGAGGTGATGCGGTGTTCTTGGTTAATTCCTTTCTCTTCTTTAGTGGATGATGCACTATGATAAGTTGAGTTCTTTTATAGTATGTGACCGATCCTCCATATTTTCAAGGGTCTCCGGGGGTGCACGGGACACTACGCGACATGCGCTGCTCTTCCAGCTACTGGACACCACCTCTGGTTGAGCCATTTCCAGGGTAGGCATGCTGTTAAACAAAAAATGTAACTCATCTCGAGACCCTCGCCAACGTCTCTGGACTTCCTAATGTTGTTGACAACCACCGCATCTCGAATCTGGAATTTTATCCTGATTCCCTTTAGGAGCTTGTACTCAAACACACTCTCTGATGGGATTCATATATAAATGCTATTGGAGGATACTTTTAGAATCAATCACTTTTGTCACCATCACTTTTGGCTTAATTGTTTTGATCACATAAGCAATCACTTTTTTGAGATAAAAAAATAGTTTGAATTGATTCTTTACCATTAGGAATTTTTCCAAGACGAGGGAAATTGTGGTAAAATGGGTGGCTACATGGTGCATTAAATCTCCATCTGATTACACAAGTTTTTCTTACAGTAGGAGTTTCATAAGTCCGATAAGCCACACACGCAAACTCATATTAGCCTTGAGGTCGGACTCGATAAGCTTCGAGTCTAGGAACGCTGACTTGAACTCGATCTTGTTGAGATTGAGTTGAGTTCGCTCACGAGCCTTTTAACAAGCCCTTTGTGTATATATATATATATTGTTCGTAAACTTTCTTTAACAAACCACAATAAAATTTCCAAGAATATTAATATTTTTGAGTTTTTTACTGCACATTTATATGAAATTATCCTTGACCACTCTTGCCTATATATGTATCGCTATTATTTTGTATTGTTTATTCAAGAGTAAATTGCATAAAAGTCACTAAAATTTACACTCAAATTCTGCGGTCTTTGAACATAATGTGGTACCTGAATTTTACAAGCGGTTTCAATGTAGTACCTTCGCTATATTTCTCGTTAAAGAAGTTGTTAGTTGCACTATTGGACAATAATACCCTTCATCCTCCTTCTACCTCACGTTAGGCTCTCTCACACCCACCCCTGCTCCCAGTCCGGACCCAACCACCTCCATCACCATCTCAAGCACACCCTGCTCAAACAGGTAGGTGCTCCAGCTACTGACGCCCGTCGAGCGCAGTGCATATGAGGTTGTCACCATAGCCCGATCCCCCTCACACCACCATATGACCACCATCCCTCCACAAAATCGTTGAAGCTGTGTCTTCCATACCCCCTCCGATAGCGTAACGCACACCTTACCCTCCTATCACTTTCCATCTCTCCTCAGGCCATGTGACCTACCTTATATGGCGCAGCTCAACCCCGTGGGGCTTTGGCCTGCCTTTGTTTATGACATGGGGCCACGAAACACCTTTGTGTGAGCCCTCGTAAGGAACACACTACCTTTGCATCCACCACCGTCTGGGATGTACCACGTGATTTCGATCTGAGAAAGCCCTCACAACCTCTTGAAGCCGGCTTCAAGCACATACGAATGAAGCTCATGGCTCACCTCTGCGACGTTTCTAAGTTCTATCTTATGGCACCTCAACGATTGGAGGAGACCGATGTCGCCAATGACCGAGCTATGGCTAAATCCGAAACTCCTCTAGCTTCAGCAAAGGGAAAGCTTCAACGTTGGTGACGCAACAACAACCATCCTCTTCAGGACCAATTCCCTTCTCCATTACTTACCCTAACGAGATCCTTGCTGTTGAGATTGGTGGTGCGAAGGGAGAAGGAATAGTTACATGACAGGAAGATATCGATGTAGTTATCACTGGAGGAAATCAATGAGGATTTCACTTAATGGCAGCCGACAGGCAAGCCTTGTTCAGTCTGAAGCGGTGCCTACCGGAGGTGCACATACACCTCTAAGTAAATGGCCTCGAATTCATTTCTTATTGCATGACTAATATTCTTACATACACAATGATATTGAATTGGGTGGTCCTTCATTTGCATTGCAACTGGTGTTCTCGGGATTGGGTTTCTTAAAGATCATAGCCAACAACTATGAGGTAATGGACTCGCATGTTTGGAGCACTAGACGTTAGTGCCTATGCTATTGCCGGTAAGCTTTTTTGGGATTTATGTTGCAACCAATGTGTCCTTTGTGTGCTTTCCTTATAGAGATGAAGTGCACGATGTTGCTGCTCTGCAAGGAACCACCCGCACCGTGTTCAACATCGGCTGCAACGTCTGTAGCTGGAGCGCCTACTTGTTTGAGGGGGATGCACATAAGATGGTGGTGGAGGTGGTTGGGACAGGAGTGGTGGCAGAGGTGGGTGTGAGAGTGCCTATTGTGAAGGGATGGTGTTGGGAAAAATAGTGAAACGTAGTTTATTCCTTGAACCGTAGTCTCTCTTATATATGGGAGAGACCTGTGGGTAAATTACATATGATCATTGTTGTAAAAGTCGGCCGACTAGGCCGACTAGTCGGTCCAACTAATCGAGTCAGGGGGGTAGCCGACTCGACTAGGCCCAATCGGTCATTAGTCGATCAACCCGACTAATCAGGCCGACTAGTCAGCCTAGTCGGTCGACTACTCAGCCGACTTTTACATAAAGGTTTATTATTATTTTTTTTTGCTTTTTTTAAATCAAATCTATTTTAATATGCTTAATATTCTATTTAAAGTCAATTACTCCTTTTGTTTCGTTATAATAATATAGAAAATGTTCAAATCTATGCAAATATATAAGAATATATGTATAAAAAATGATTTGTATTGCAAATATATAAGAATATATGTATAAAAAATGATTTACATATTAAAAATAAATAAAAAAGTCAAAATCGACTAATGGCCGACTAAATCCGATTAGTAGTCCGACTGCTGATTAATCCTTAGTTAGTGACCCCACCGACCGAGTACCGACTACTGCTTTCTGCAACCTTGCATATGATATATTGGAGAACATAAAAATAGGAAGCCAGTACGAAGACATAAATATAACTCTACACTCCCCTTCAAGATGGAGCATAGTTGTCAATCATGCTCAGCGTGGATGAGCATTTCTGGAACGACCTTCTGAGCAAAGCCTTAGTGAAGATATCTGCAGTTTGATCCCCTAAGCTGACATGAGAGATAGAGATAAACCCTTTCTGAATCATTTCCCTTGTTGGAGTATTTGGTTATGCGTCACTTATATGGGAGATGGGTAAATGGATCACTCCAGGATCCATTTACCAGATCCAATTGTTTAGTCACATATCTACTATTTGTGGGATGTGGAGATTCAATGAGGGCTATATAAGAAGCTCCTCACCCCTGTATCCAGTGAGAACAACAATAGACTATCAACCCTTTGAGGCGATCTTCCGTTGTTTCATGCCGCTCCTTAAAGAGTAGGGTTCCATGTTAAATTCCCGAATTCTCAATGTTTTACCAGAAGTTAAAATTTATATTTCAATATTCAAGGATTTAATCAACTGGTTTTCATGAATCAAATGTTGAGAAAAGTGTGGGAGTAATATTTATGACCACCGATCTTACGATAATAGGGGGTAGAGAACACATACAGTTGAATCAACGAGTCTTCATGCCTTCAAGATCGCTCCAGTGCTTTAAAAATGGCCAACATTGCTTAAAAGCACTTATATGCAACAACTATTGAGTGAAATTGGGAAAATTGTGAAGCTACTACTGAATTTGAGCCGATGTAGAAGGTAAAAAGAAGCATATCTATATTGATTGTGCGGCTTGAGTGATATCTCATCGACATGAGCAATATGTCAATGATATCATGGGAAAGATATAAGAAATGGAACCAAAATTGTTAGGTCATCGACATAGACATATTGGCGATATGGCATGACTTGATGTGAGCATAGATCTAAAATAGGTCAACTTTCAAATTTATGTTGAATCCATGGGTAGCCAAGAGACCACATGGCTAATGAAGCATCTTAGTCAAAGGAAGTGAAAACAATAATGATTTCCGTAGTAGCGACAATTGAAATTGGAGCAACCATAACCATGAAACAAGATTGTGGGCGAGAGCAGTGCAAATGTTGTGCTGCTAGGCGAAGTTTTCCTATTTGATATCTTGGAATTTGATATTGAAGGATTTATATACGTACATGCACGTATATGTATGTGAAGGTATATGTATATATATGTTATCATCAAAATTATATTTTATGATCGATCCATTTTTTATTAAAATTTATGTGTACGTTTGTATATGAAATAATTATTTGTTTTTTTGTGTATTCACATGTGTATGTGTCAGTATACGTAGATATTTGTATACGTGTGTAGGTCTATGTATATGTGTGTGCATGCCTATGTATACATGTGTGTGTTTCTATTTTTATTTACATATGTGCATTTTGTTTATGTATATGTATATGTATTTGTATGCAAGGAATGTTGTATCGATATCGTTTCAGTCCGCCCGGAAAAAGTTAATATCGGGATATATCGTCGATATATCGATGATATCGGTGGAATTGTCAAAAATGGCTCAAAAAGCTTATTTTTTTGCCATTTTTTTCATAAATTAAGATTATCCATGATATTTGTGTTTTTGTGTATTCACATGTGTATGTGTCAGTATGAATATATATTTGTATACATGTGTAGGTCTCCATGTATATGTGTGTGCATGCCTATGTATGCATGTGTGTTTCTATTTTTATTTATATATGCATTTTGTTTATGTATATGAATGTGAGGAATGTTGTATCGATATCGTTTCGATCCACCTGGAAAAGGATATATCGGGACATATCGTCGATATATCGATGATATCGATGGAAGTGTCGAAAATGGCTCAAAAAAGCTATTTTTTGTCAATTTTTTCAGAAATTGAAACAACAAATAACCTACAAATACACACTTATATCACACATATCGATCATTTATAGACCATATATCGTAGACATCGATATCTTACATATTGGTCATTTCAAACATATCGATGTTAATGGTAATTCTTGATATCTTACATATAGATATTCTGAATGGATTTCATTCAAGTTCTTATAACCAAGGTTTTAAATCTCGATTTCAATTTCGTTTCGAGACAATGAAAAACGAAATAATTTTGAAACTTCGTCAAAATTTTGACGAAATTACGCCAGTTTCGGCCAAAATCGACCTAGATTTGTGAAGGAAGGGTATATATCGATATTTCGATTTCGGTATGGTGTCGAAATCAAGATTTCACCGAAATTTCACGAAATCGGGACTACGCTTATAACATGAAATATCCTACAAATATACACTTAGATAACACATGTAGATCATTTATGAGGACTATGATCTTTATATTGCACATATCGGTCATATCTAACATATCGTTGATACTGTTAGTTGTTGACCTACTATATATATATTGAAAATGGAGTTCATCCAAGTTCTTTGATCACTAAATAACTTACAAATGTACTCTTAGATCACATATATCGATCATTTATGAACCTTATATCACATATATCGATAATTTCGAACATATCAATGGTAATGTTGATTCTTGACTTATAGACTATAGTCAGATATTTTTTTAAGAATTGTCTTATAGATATTACCATATTAGAAAGTTGATTCTTGACTTATAGACTATAGTCAGATATTTTTTTTAAGAATTGTCTTATAGATATTACCATATTAGAAATGGATTTCACTTAATTTCTTACAACATGAAATAACTTGCAAAAATACACTGAGCTATCGTAACACACAATTATAGATCATATATGATCCTTATATCACTCGCTCATAGCGGTCATTTTAGTCACATGACATTGTGAATGGCATTGAGAAGAGTCATTTGGTTTAAAAAATGTCAGTAATGATTAACAATACCATATTTCTTGGGTATAAAGATTTACCTATTTATAAAAATAAACGAAGAATATTCAAATCAATGTAATATTGTAAAAGAGATTACCTAAAACCAAGAATTCTGCGTCGGATCTGAATCGCCCCCCCTGACCTATTGTCTCTTATAGAGTATTGCGGACTCAATGAACTCGCAATAGTTTTCCCATGTCATGTTCAAGTACATGACCTTATAATCCATGAATACTGCCTGTATTGATGGTCATAAATCCCTATGAGTATCTCGAGTCGAGGATAAGCATCGCTAGATCCGGTATCATGAGGTACACGATGAGGTTGCGAAGTACTCGCTTGAGATCCTCGAGATGACGACGACGGAGTGAGAGAAGATCTCTGTTGAGGAGGACCTGGAGGAGGAGGCACATGCAACGTAGTACTCAAGGAAGAAACCAAAACTGTCACCGTCAAAGAAGCTGCCCTGGCTTTGCTTGGGTTGGCTACAATGGTAGTTCTCACCCTTGTAGCTGTTATATCCTCCATACCCACTGTTGTACCATAACTCAACAAAAGTCAAAAGTCTCAAATTACTTCACCAAAAATCTCATCAAATTATAGATCATTTTTTTATTTTAATATTTCATTAATTACACATCTTTTGTTAACAAAGATCTCCATGAAATCATGTTTCCTATTTTGAAAACATGAGATCCAACTTCATTCATCCATAACCTAACTTACTAACTCAACAAAAATCAAAATCCCCATATTATTTCACCAAAAATCTCATTAATTGTTGATCTAATTTTTAATTTTCGGATTTAATTAATTAGATATCTTTTGTTAACAACAATCACCTTGAAATCATGTTTCCTATGTCCGAAACATGAGATCCAACATCTTTCATTCATAATCTATCTTAATAACTCAACAAAAAACAAAAGCCCCAAAATACTTCTCCAAAAATCATAGTGATTTATTTCAAATTTTACAAAAAAGAAGATTATGCCTCAAATAACTACTATGAACAAAAGCTCAACTTATTTTGTGTTTCTATACACCAAATAAGAGTAGATCCAACCTCAAAATGCAATGGAAGATAGGCCTTGGAGTCTCCAATAACTGTTGCGTCGATACCGGCATCGTGTATTTTTCGCCTTTAAGGCGAAATGGGACCGATATCGTGTATTTTACGCAAGGAATATTCTTTGTGCCGATATATCGCCGACAACCGATATATAGCCGAAATATCGGCGATATATCGTCGACACCCGGTAAAAAGCTATGCAGGGTGATATTGAGATGGTTGCCTTGTCGAAATCGATATATTGCCGATAAAAAAGTATGTACTTGTTCTACGTATTATGTATATGCAAATGTAGAAGTATATATAATTTGATTAAAAAGTTATGTAATATTTAGAACTTAAACATGAATGTATTTCGTAAACATATATGTAAATTGAAGTATGGCGATCGCCTGAATGGCTTTTGCCAACATTTCTACAGATTCAGATCAACCCAAGCAGTCGTGATGATGACATAATTAGCATATATAAATCTTAAAAATTAGTAGACCTGGACTATTCTCATTTGTAGTAAACAAAATCTAGTACTTATGATGCCTTTTTTCTCCACCTGCTTTTGTGAAACTTTATGATAGCCTCAACTATTGTTTTGTGTGGCATGCTAACCATGGTTTGAAATATTGATATCGATGTTGTGTCGGTCAGTCGAAAAGTAATATATCATGGATATATTGACGTTATCGGTGGAAATTTTTGAAATGACACAAAAAGTGATTTTTTCGTGTGTATATTTTAAACACCAATTCCCATTATATCGCACATATCTCTGCTGTCAATGTTGATTGCTGACTGCTGAGAGTTAATAGAAAGGAAACGATGAAATTCAAAGAATAACGACTTAGTGACATCAAGGACATGTATTTAACACGTTAACTTTACATCACATGGTACATTATATATAAACAAAATGTCGAGCTATATTGGATCATACGAACAAGCTAATGAGCATAATACACACAAATCTCTAATGTTTCTTCATCTCCATCGTCAAATGGAGGGTGAAGCTCCTTGTTCAAAAAGGTGATCTTCATAAAGCTTTAAAAAATGTATAAATTGTAATGTGTTTTTAATATTGAAATTCAATGCAAAAGCAAATCTCCATAGAAACAATCTGAAAATTTAAAAATGGGTTGTATTGAGCAATATCAACCGCATATCTGTGGGTATCGGTCCATATCGACCGAAATCCAAGAAATGTTGTATTTAAATTTTCATTTTTTGACCGCTATGCCTACTTCTCATGAGATATTGTTCGATATCCTGGAAATCAATATATATATGTTAATATTGAAACTTCCATCCTATCAAGAACGATATATCGGCGATATATCGCCTTATATCATGATATTTGGTACCATGATGCCAACTCTGGCACTGCTTAGGTTTAATGGAAGCATCTATAAAGCCTTGATTCTTTAATTAAGTAGAGTGTATTTGCTTTTGAGAAGATATATTTTCAAAATACTTAGAGACTTGTGCTTATAAATTGTCATCCAGTTCAAACCGATTGAGGGTGTATCTTGGGAAGAGTAATATGAAGCTCGGATCAAATTTCTAATCCATTTTGTGTCCAGTAGTTACAACTGTTTTCTTGATCGGTACTGTAGTAACACTTTGGTTAGGTGTTAGGGCAATATTAGTGATTGATAATTATGCTTAGCTTTTTGTAAATTTAAAGATACAACTGTAGGCTCTTGAATCTCCCTCAGGAGGGTCTAAATTCTTACATTTACGATCCAAGAGTCACTTATCATGATGACTGAAGACTTATTTCCCTGGATTCCTCCCAATTTGTAGAGATGTCAAGTATACTTGATGAAATGATTCAGGTGGCCTATCTTTTCCATTTGTAGGATGCTCGGAGTCGCAAAGTCCGAAACTAGATCTTATTTCTGGTAATTATGCTGGAAGTGGAAAAACCTCAATGTCCCTACTCCCTAGTTATCTTGATCCCCGAAAGAATACTGTATAAATGGAATATGGAGGTTCTCAATCTCCAGATAAAAGAATTGAAGTCTCGTAAGTTTTGGATGAAAAATCAAAGGATAAGTGAAATCTTTTTTGAAAATGTGAGAACTTTTAAATATTTTGTCATATTTTTGATATAGAAATCAAATGTGTAAAAAATGTACTAAAACAAGCGTACATACAGAAGAAAAAGGCTTCCTAAGATGCATAGTCTTGCAGAAGATGGTATTCGGTATTCATTCGGAGGGGTCACTGAATAGAGAATAATTGGTATTCAGACGACTATTCGGAATTATTCGGTTTTGTATTTTTTAATATAAAAATTATTTATAATACATATATTCTTATATTTTTATACATATAAGGTCATTAGTTGGCATGAATCCAAGATAAAAGTACTAATCAATATAAGAGATATATAGAATTTGACATTTGCGGCGATACCGTAGTAAAATATAACCCATAAAAATTCAAAATTGAAAATAAAAAAATGAATATATCAAAGTTCAAACTCCAGTCGGCCGAATAGTCGGGCCAGTCGGCCGACTATTCGATTGAGCTTACTATTGATCGATTGGAGGTCTGTTCAGTCAGGTACCCCCCGCACCGCATAGTCGGACCGACTATTCGGGATAGTTGGCCGACTATTGCAACACTGAAGATGCATGACTATTTTCGTCCCATTTCATAATTACCCTCATGGATTTGAAGTATATGAAGTTGCGAGGAAAATAAAATGAAAGGGTGGGTAGTTAAAATTTATTGGAAGCTGGAAAAGGGCAGGAGGGAGGGTAATTATGAACGTAGGTCAGTTTGGAAATTATATACTCTGGGTGTATCATGGTACCTCGAATGTTCAGGAAGGCTGTGTGTGGTATTCTGTCGGAGAGGTCATTTCATAGAGTATGCAGTTTGGGAGAGTACATGGTTTTATGTGGTTTGGTATTTTTATTATTAAACTATAAATGTTTAATATTATGTGAATATCCTCTAAATATTATACCTCTTGATTATGATAATAAAGAATTGAAGGTACAAGGAACAAAACTATTGGGATAGAAAGTAATAGAGACAAATGAGCAAAAACATCAATTGAAAGAGCATATGGCAGCATGCCTTCCTCCAAGTATTATCAATTAATAAAAATATGCTCTCAACATAAGGACATTCAGAATGATGCCAAAAACATAAAGCATCCAAAAATATAAAGCATCCTAAGCTTCATTCTGATTGTCATTCATCTTCAAATTCCACTTGAGGAATAGGGTCCTCGTCACTCTCTTTGTAAGTTGCAAACTCGTCAGCTTCATCATCATCTTCCAATGTAGTAGGCTTTGATGCATCAACAACTCTTTGACTCTGTCTATGTTGCACAAGATGTTCTGCACCAGTTAATCCTGCTCCTGGAGACACCTCTTCCTCTCCTTTTGCAATCCACTGAGTTACATTATTAGGATCCTTGGAAACTAATGGATCCTTTCCTTTTGCCATATGACGCTCTCTCAATATTGAGTTAAATTAACAAATACCAGATCATTCAACCTCGTGATTTCAAGTTTATTCCTATTCTTTGTATGAATCTACAATTGAAAAATATATCATTACATTCAATATTTATAAGCGACAAATATTAGCATTAGACTTTGAATTACCAATGAGAAAATGTCCCAATTCCTTTCACCTCCAGAAGAGGAGGATGTCAACATCAAAATCCCCATTGCCATAGTTGTTAGATGATGACACTCTTCTCCATATTGCATCCCCCAATTTTCTACATATTAGAAATTTTAGGAATAAATTGTCCAATAAAAAAACTAAATTGATGATGTTAATTTATACGAAATAATCACAGTACCCGGTCCAAAGTGGTCTTCAAGTGACGATCTTTGTTTTTCAGCTAATGGCTTGCCTAAAGATCCTTGTGCATTCTTGTACAAGATCAATTCATTTGATGTGATTACATCTTAAATTTCCAAATCAGGATAAAAGATTTCTATGCATTGCATGAAGCCATCCACGACATAGCCTCCTTTTCAATGACACTACTATCTTTATAGTAGTAATATGGATTATGAAAATAAGCAACAAGATGAAGTGGGATATCCAAACTACCCTTTGATTTTTTAAGTCAATGTCGTCGATAAAACGTTTGTATTGTGCTTCATTGTCTTTGAACACTGACATTATTGCCTTTCTAGCATCCAATAATGCACCGTATACAAATTCCATGGATGGTCTTTGATCCCCGTCAACAATACACAAAATATAAAGCAAGGAAGATAAAATGTTCAAGGTCATAGACACTTGGCTCCAAAATACGGCACTGAAAATAATAAAATGAAAACATTCCCACTTTCTTTGTCCTTGACCACTTGCATTGCCTCCATTTATCAGACGAGAACATCAATCCCAACTTCTCTTTTTTGTCCATCACGCTCTTTAGAGCGAGAAATGTAGTAGCAAACCTTATTTGTCCTGGTCGTACAATTTCTCCCTTTTGTGTGAATTGCCTCATCAAGCTCAAGGTCCTCGCATATCTATAGATGAATGTAGTGAGAGATCTTGCCTTGGTAATTGCAATTTTGACCTTAGGTTCTTTCCTACATTCTGCCACCATAAGGTCTATGCAATGAGCAACACATGATGATCGAAAGATCCTTGGATACTGCGTATCCTTCCAACAACTAAATTGGCTGATGCATTATCAGTGACGATCTGAACAACATCATCAACTCTAACCTCTTGAACAATTTCATCCACCAACTTGGATATATACTCTGCAGTGTGAGACTCAGATGATGAGTCAACAAACTTTAAGAAGCATGTGCCCAACTCAGAATTCATACAAAAATTCATGACGCTCCTACCCCTCATATCTGTCCAAGCATCCGTCATGATGTAACAACCATCCTTCTTCCAAGACTCTTTATGACTTCTTATGAACTTCTTAGTCTCCTCAACTTCATCATTCAACAATGTCACTGAGATCTCATAATAAGAGAGAGGCTCGTATCCTGGTCCATATTGGCCAATTCCCTCACACATGCGAATATAGGACTTGTGTGTGATCGCACTGAATGGTATTTGACAATCATAGAAGAACTTGGCTACATAGTTATTGACCCATGCACGTTGTTCCTTGCCAAATGCATCTTTGATTGAACTTTGATGCATTTTGCATTCTTCCGTCGATTCTGACATTTTCTGTCTTTTTTCCTCTCTTTCATGTGGAGTAAAACTTGAACCCATGAATAAATTGCCAACTTCATCGCTTATTTCTTGCAAATCTTTCGATTTATCCCACTTTTTTCTGTGTATTGTCAAAATAATCCTTAATTTTCTTTCTTATTTTAAAGCCATCTTTAGAACAAGACACTACATTTCCTTTGACATGTGCTAAATGATGCTTCATTTTATTTATTCCACCTTTTATACATGTGTGACTGTATTTGGATCAGCCTTTGATGCGAGGAATGTGTATTTCCAATCGGGATTACTAGATCATGGCGGGACAACAACTTGATGATGCTTCTCTAACAACTTCAGAAGTTGGTTGAGAGGCCATTGTTGCCATCATGATCAAATATTAAAAACAAATCAAACTTTTCTACATAAATAATAGATTATAGCACAAATTCATTTTATAAAATGTCAGATTAAAAAGACAAATTAAAAATCAAGACTTTGTTCATTTTTTATGCATTATGTACATAGTTTTCCGGACATTGTTCAGAGTTTTTTACACGTCAAACTTTTTCAGACATTGTTCAGAGTTTTTTTACATAAATCAAATTTTTTTCATACATTGTTCAGATACTTAATTTGTTCAGATTTCCAGACATTTTATAAAATAACACATTTTAAAATGTTAGAATAAAAAATTCGGACATTTACTTTAATTTGTTCAGAACTTTAGCCATTTTATAAAACGACACATTAAAATGACAGACTAGAAAAGTCAGACATTTAATTTGTTCAGTACTTCAGACATTTAATAAAATGGCATAAATCAGAAATTTAAAAAGTCAGACATTTAATTGTTCAAACATTTTACAAAATGACACATTAAACGGCAGAATAGAAAAAGTAAGACATTTAATTTTATTCATACATTTGATTTTATAACAGAGAAGACAAAGTCTAAACAAATTTTACTTGATTTTGGTGTTGATGGATGCCGTTGAGCTGTTGGTGGTGGTCATGGAGACGATGATGGAGGACAGGAGGTGCTGGCGGAGGCGAAGGTGGCTCATAAGCTGTTGGCGGATCCATGGAGGTGGTGGAGGCGAGTACCGAGCGGAGCCGCAGAGGCAATGGAGGTGAGCGGTGGAGGCTACTGAAGGTGTTGGTGGAGGACCAGAGGTGTTGTGGTTGCGTGGGGAGCGAGGGGGGTTCGTGAGCAGTTGGTGGACCTGCGGAGGTGGTTGAGGCAAGCGCCGAGCAGAGCCTCTGAGGCAATAGAGTTGAGCGGTGGAGGCTGATGAAGGCGAGCGGAGTTCCCGAGTTAGGGCTCGGGGTCGAGTGTTAGAGCTGGGGTGTGGGATACATGAGAATTGTGGAGCGGGAGAGGGGTTTAGGGTTTAAGTCGGCCAACTAATCGGGGGGGTAGCCGACTCGACTAGGCCCAGTCGACCACTAGTCGGTCTACCCGATTAATCGAGATCGAATTGTCGGCCTAGTCTACCGACTACTTGACCGACTTTTAAATTGAGATTTTTTAATTTTTGCTTTTTTTGAAAGTAACCTTATTCTAATATGCTTAATGTTATATTTAAAATCAATTACTTCTTTTTTCCCTTTATGATAGTATAGAAAATGTACTAATCTATGCAAATATATAAGAATATATGTATGGAATCATTTATATATTAAAAATAAAAAAAATCAAAAGCGACTATTGGTCAACTAAATCCGATTAGTCACTCGACTGCAGATTAATCCTTAGTCAGTGACCCTGCCGATCGAGTACTGACTACCGAGTTCTGCAGCCTTGGATGAGGTTAAGGGTTGGGGTTTAAAAAAATGTGTATTCGAAAAACGGTTGCATATACAGTATACTCGGCAAAGTATGTGACCTGACCCGTCTAGATGCATGTTTGATCATACTTGGAGTGCCAAGGCTTCCGAGTACAAGTAAGCGGCCGTGTATGCGGTATAAACATAACACCTCTTAACAAGTGTTACGTTTGACATCCCTGATTGGATGCCAGTGTTTAGATTCGTCGTATCTTTGTTAAACTCCATGTTGAAAAACCATATTCATATCAATCATTATAATTGAAAATTAATTTCTATCAAGAAAAAGAACCACAACTGGTCATTCCATCTCTTGATAACTTCATCTTTTTTCCCTACTAATTTATCTTATAATTTGATGCAGAAATTCATCACAGGGATGCTTACAAATTTTGGCAGTATGACCTTGGACAGGATTCATAACACTCTCAAGGCAAGGCCATTTTCTCAGATGATTTTTATAAGGTCGAATTTCACTAATTTACTGAACAGAATTAATACTATTACCTCTCTGCAGATGTTTTGTATAGCAGATCTTACCTATGACAAATCCCTTCAGCAACTACAGAGCTTCTTATCTAGTCTTATTATAGAGGAGAAGCTTGAATTACGAGATGGCTCTTATTTTCTGAAGAAATAGTGTTCTTTGTAATCGGTTTATATCTTATAAAATGCTGGCGGCTTATGAATCAACTGCAGGAGAACAAATTTTGTAAAGTTAGAAGGCAGAGCATATGATGTAGTACATCAGTTCTGCGCACCACTGAATTTAGGCATTATCTATTCAGTGCCAGAAATGACAAGATAATTATAATGAAAGAATATCTAATGTTATTTTTATTTTTTTATCTGGAGTGTCTTCAATTACCGTATCCACACCATCTTCGTGGATGTGAGAATCATATCCATAAGGGGATTATCTGGACAAAGGAATGATCATGGCTTACGGCTTAGCAATCAATTCTTTTGGTATCTCTTCTTAATATAGTCTATCTAACAGAATTTTATTTTTTAGAAATCTATTTCATTTTTTCTTGGGTTAGCCTAAGTTTCAAACTATAATTTTCGTCAATAAGTTAAATTAGTTTATCTTTTTTTCGACCTTCACTTTAGAAGAATAAAACATAGGTAACCATCTATATAATTACTCAGATTTTTTTGAAAGGTATCTATCTCGGTTTCATATATGAAATTTATATAGAGTTTTTGAAAAAAACTTCCTTCCTTAAGAAAGAAGGCTTACTATCTTTAGGATTTGATGTTATACCGCTGCTTGATACTTTAACGGATCGACTCTATTATATAAGTGGATTCCTAACTTTTATTTCATATAATTAATTAAGCTTATTGTATCCATCCAATGCTAATTTATCCTTATGGTGCTTCCTCTATCAATTTGATTATTATATAATGTGTATGTAGCAGATGTATTGCTGTAGTTTTTTTGGGGGGAATGAGATGCATCTAAGGTATTCTCAAAATTGGGCTTTTGGTTTGAAAGACAAGGCCTGAAGTAGGATGAGGCCAGTGATAAGAACTCATGCTGCTCCAATGATTGTTCTGTTTTGGCAGGTATCATACAAGTTTTTTTATTGGTAGAGTGGGGGGTGGGGTTTGAACCCTAATCCTTCTTAAGTGGAAGCCATTGCTTCTACCACCAGTACATTAGAGGGGTTCATCAACTGGCCAAATCTCACAAATTATTGAGAAAATCTTAGTACATTTTTCAACTAGTATTAGAGCTGTAATCTCCACAGGGTAATGTAAAAAACATAGTGAAATATTATACTTTCTAGACGATTAATCTTAATATAATGGTGATTTCCTATAGGCACAATTAAATACTTCTCCATTTAATATATGTGATTTTAGACAAATGGTATATTGTTGCTATGTTCCAAAAAGTTGTATAACAACGGTTACATATTTTCTTTTTATCGATGTTGTTTTTAATCACTTTATTTTAAGCAATGATTAGTGCAGATTTTGATTAAAGAGACATCATTTAATTGTTATTGAATCGTTGTTAGAAATACATCAATATACATGTCATTTCTCTCTAATTTCAAGTGCAATTTGAATATTTATAATGAAAAACATTTGCTGTTTTGTATTTAATAATAGATGATATTGGAAGGATTGGAGCTTTGGTTGTGGGCTTTCTTTGATTCTTCCTTGTGCGAGAGGGTTGGAGGTTCCAACGTAGGAAAGGCTTAGCAGCTGCTTCGTTGAAGACGAGGCTACGTGGGGATGATGGGTAATCTGTTGCTGTCTGTGGCCAGGATAGGTGCTTCTTGAGTTCGTGATTGACACACGACTGGGCATTGAGATGCTTCTCTATGGAGCTTTGTGGAGGTGAAGTCAAGGAGTTGATGATGATGATGCCTCGATTCCTCCAGGACTTGCATGGGGAATGCTTGAAGCTCGAACTGAAGCCTGACTTGGGGTGATGGTAATGGTAAGGTGAAATGGAATCAGGTGACCTTGATGGATTGAGAGTCCACCAATAGAGAATGGGTGGAGTAACTCCGTATTGTGATGGAAAGGAGCTCCAGACCTTCGAGCAAGAGGTTGCTCAGTGGGTGTACATCAGCGAGAGGCAGAGATGGAAGGAAGAATATGAAGTTGGACTTTGGCAGTCGAATTTGAGTTCACAAGATCAAAGAGGAGATTTGGGATGAAGGTTGGGAGACAATAATGGTAGCATAACAAGAAGAAAAAGCAAAACGAAAGGCAAAATGAGGAAGATGATTGACCTGCCACTGGAGAGATTTGTGCCTGGGAAAGAGGTCTAGATGGAGATGTCAGATCTTTGCTCAACACATGGCTCAGCGGAGCTGAGAAGAACGCAAGGTGGCTGCAGCAAGACACTGTCACCATCTTGGATCTCACCACGACCAAGTCGGCATCATTACTTGAGGGCTAAGGGTCTGCTTGAGCTACTGGGCTAACCTCCTTATTAGCACATGGGGGAATTTGATGTCAAATATCTTCTGATATATGTGTTTGAAGAGATTGTGAGATACCCTGCGATATAGAAGGTTGAGAGGATTTCAATTTGACAGTTCGAACCCGTACTTTTGTGGAGCAATGTGATCGGAATAAATGAGCAAAGGTGGCGGGTCAGCCACGTTATTCACAACTTGGTGGAGGTGTTGTTTAGGGCCACTTTGATTGAGATCACAAAGTAATTTTCCTAGATAGAAGAATTTGCGATCTTTGAGTTGGTGGTGAAGTTATATTTTTTCACGGAGTATATAGACAAAGAACAATGCGCAAACTTGGCTCATTACCTACAGGAGGTTGGAGGGCGGGGGTGACACGTGTCACTTCCTTATTCGTCCATGACTTAAATCAAAGACCTGTCGATTAAGCCATGTTATGAGCTGGATCTCAGAAAACCTAAAACACAAAAGTTATAGGAAATCGAATTTCCTACAACTTTCATGAAGACGAGAAGGATTGATTTGGCCCATAATTCATGATAACATTTTTTAGACATTTTATATGTATAAAACATCTTTTTTCACAATTTTGTATCTTTTATTTTTTCGTAAAAAAACTAGAAATTAAGATATACAGATCTAGCTTTTTTTAGTTTTTTTATTAAATAGGAATAATTAAAATATAAGAAAGAAATATATACATTGTTATGTATCATGTCAGAACACTTATTTTTCTTCAATTTTTATATTCGTTTATATTTTTATTTTAATATATTGAATTATAATGTAAAGCAAAGAAAATTAATAAATAGAAATACATTAAAATGATATAAATATTTGCATAAAATGGTAGTATAAAGTTAGTTATATATATACAATGTATAGTAGTTCTTAAAATCGACATTTTGCAATCGAGCTCTGATTTTTATTACAACACTTCCACTATACTGATAATTTTACATTAAACATTGAAGGTGATTTTGGTGGGAATCAATCCAGAAGTTGGGCTTATGGGTTTTTTTTCGGTTCCAGACCTTTATTCAAGGTTGGATTGCTTTTATATTTTCATTTTCTATACATTTCTATATACATGTTAGAAGGAGAATTTGGTCAAAAAGAGTTAGTATGAAATTATCAACAATATGGGAATTCTTAGCTAGTTATAGGTGAATATCCAACTTTTAGATCCTTATTTTTGCGCTTTTTATTCAAAATTATTTCATAAACTTTTTTACAAGATAATAATCTATAGGTCGCCTATTTTTATTTCATATATTGTTTTTGTTATTTAATAGTTTTATGGGAATTTATTGATGTTTTACTTAAGAATTCAGACAAATTTTGATATTAAGCCAATAAATCACATATTCATCATAGACTCCACAGCTGGATGCATCCTATCTTAAATCCAATCTAACGGAGCTTACACTTGCAGACTTCGCATTGACCAGTGTGCTTCCTTTGAACTTGAGAGATGATCGTGCCCTCTCCACGAAGAAGAAGATTCTCCTCGTGACGTACGGCAGATCACCAAGGAGAAGGGATGGTGGTGGACAGCTACCAAATGGAGAGAGAGAGAGAGAAGTAGACATCCTCTCTGAGGTAAAGAAAGATAATTTCTCATTTTCTCATCTGAAAGGGACTAGAGGATATGGAGAATTTAATGCTATTTAATGGGATTCGGGGCATTCCTTATATAGGTCAATGGCTAGGATTTATCCTCCTTTCTTGAATGGTTTTTGGCTGAGTCCTATTTGAGATAGAATGAAAAGAAACTAAAAGGATATCAATCACTATTCATGAGATTGCATTCTCCAACTAATAACAGAGGGGGAGATTCAATCATATGCAAGATATTGCGCTCCCTCACTAATAGGAGAGCGGAATAGTGGACAATGATAGGGAGTCCCACTCTCTATGTGTAATGTCCCAATCTTAGATCCTCAATTCGTTAACGAAAAAACTGATCATGACAACTTGTTGGGTTCATGCTTGAACGAATTCGTTGGCAACTACTAAAAATGCTTAAGCCCAAGTTGTCAAGTAGTTAGCTTCCACTCTTATAACCCTGTCTGAATCCTTTTGAATTTCTTATGTGGGACTATGTTTGGGTGTTGGAATGTTACAATCCCCCCTACTTATATTTGCAACATCCTCGTTGTGACATGATCCATCACTTATTCTCAATGACTGTGACTGATGCACACTCCAGCTTAGGTCCCTTCAGGTAACCCTTTCCACTATCAGCGGGAACTTGCTCTCATATCATTTGTATCATCCCATGCTTTTGTCCTCGGTCTGTTAACTAAGAAAACTATCCCGGACAATTGTTGGGTTCGGGCCCGAATGGACACGTTAGCAATCACCCAAAATGCTTAAGCCCAAAGGTTCAAGTAGTTATCTCCTAATCTTATAACCTACCCTGAAACTTTGTGAATTTCCGATGTGGGACTATGGAGTTGGAGTGTTACACTATGTGTGGTCATCCACAATGTGTGGTGGATAATCCTTCTTTTCTAGATGTGTTGTCTTGACTTGTATTTACTTGACATTTTATACTTCGAGTGATCGACTTTTGGATTCGGGCTTCATTTTTATTTAAGCAAATGTTGATATGAATCTAATGTTTCTTCCCTAGTTTTCTTTGTTAAATGCATGAAATGAATGTAATCCAGAATACGTATAAATAGAGGATATATATTAAAGATTTAGGTTGGTTTTCATGTCATTCAAGCTTGATAATGCGATAAATCTTAAATTCATTGATAATCGTATTCATTAAAAAAAAGGAAATCAAAATTACCTTTATTTATGTTCAGTGTAAATCCGATTCACATTGACATATATTATGTGAATCAAATTCGTGTTATAGTTCTTAATTAACATTATTATAGATTATTGTAAATTGGTATTCACATAAATCACATATCCACTTACGTCAATTATACACACAGAAAATGAATCAATGTTAATCAATATTAATATTGTTTAATCTCTCAACGTATGAATCATAGTTCAATTAAGATTAATGTGCGACATCTGTAGAAACATGGAGATAAGGTTATGGATATTGTAGAAACTGGATATTTAAGATAACGTCTAATGTCAGGATTAAACCACTTTGAGTTATCTAATAAAATGAGACATCACAATTTTTATCAATGTTTCTTAATCGATTATCAAGCTACGATATATATCATATACATTTTAAAAATCATATATTATACTCTCAAATATTCCTTTAATTCCTAAACAAAATGATCGTTGATAAAATTTGGTTGATTCGAATATCTCGTGAGTGAGGTCATGTCACCCTATTCAGTAGACCTGTGTGACTCCTTCAATAGATCATACACCTCATTTGTCCTTATATGCATGTATATTGCCATAGATTTGGTCAGCAATCTATTGATCTACTAAATGTACATACTCAAACATATAGATATATACCAGTTCCGATCAGAGGATGTGTGCATATTCTATGACATCATACGTTACATGCCTTGACACATTTGATCATACGTTACATGCCTTGACACAATCGTATTCATTATCTCAATCTCATCAAGTCAACTCTTCGACCTTGACACATTTGATAGCTCCGAATCTCCATTTCTATGCAAAATACCTGCATCAAGAGGTCAGTTAGATATCAGCTTTTGGAGAAAGATTGCCATCTCTTTCTCAAATTAGAGATCCTTTTAGAAAACCACTTGACGATGTTGTTGTGTCCTCAATCTAACTCTTTATATTTACAACCTTGCATTGTCCTCTATGATCTAACTTTTTGATTAACAATTGTATAATATCAAGTTGGCCATAGTACAAACCTTATAAGTGTGAGTTAAGTATGTTTCATTTTAGAATATAGTAACTCTTTATTTCTTGGATACAATTACATTTACTCTGGAATGACTCGCATAGGGTTCACAAGTCCAACAATCTTCTATTAGCCCTCAACCATATCTAGAACAACTCTTAAACCATGTTTATTACATGCAACTCATAAGCATCGTGCGTCAAAGGCTTTCTAAACAGGTCATCAACGTTTTCGCTGAAAGCAACCTTAATGATAATGTTACCGCACTTTCGAAATTCACTAGACAAAATTTATCAATTACCTTCTCGATCTTTTAAACCTTGTTATTATCATCTCAGTCTCACAAACTTGCTAATTTGTACACCAGAAATCATTTAGTTAAATCCGTTCATTTAATCGCTAAAATGAACCGAATTTCATCCATAGAATGTCTATATTACCCTCTTTGTCAATCAAATTTAGATACCTATACCCTCCTTCCCTTCCTTCCCCCTCCCCTCCCCCTCCTCCACCTCCCTCCTCCCCCAGCGCCGCCACGACATCAGTCCTTCTCCCTGCACTACCCCACAACGTTCCGCCCTGCTCCCCAGCACCGCCCCCTCCCCAGCGCCTCCCCAACGCCGCCCTCCCCTCTAGGGCCTCCCAACGCCGCCCGAACTCTGCCTCCCTCCTCGGCGCCTCGCAAATGCGGCCGCCCCAGAGCCCCCACTCCGCCCTTCTCCCCATCGCGCGTATGATACATATAGATCAGAGCATCAGATTTCTCGTGTACGAGCCTCATCATTCACGGGTCACCGTTCACCATTAGAGCTTTGCCTCCGCAGCACCTGCTTAGTTCCTGCCCTACAGGAGGAGAAGCACCTCCGTCGCTTGAACTCAACCGAAGCCGGAGCGAACCACGGGTGATCTGAGAAGAAATATAATTTTTTCAAGTCTAAAATTTTGAACTTCGTTACCAGTGATAGTCTCCATGATTAGAAAAAAATATCGTACATGAAAAAATATCCTTTCTGCGGCATGGCTTCAAATTTCAGCGAAATTCGGTCGAATTTCTGTCGAATATCGATATCCAGTCGAAACCAAAATTCGACCGAAATGACCGAAATATGAGGATCCTATACAAAAAATGACCAAAATGACCGAAATTTCAATCAAAATTCCACCGAAATTCTATTTTGATCGATAACGAAATGGTGACCGAATCCGGCATTTAGAGCCTTGCTCTGTGTTACATTACATGCATTCAGAGGGAGGCCAACTAATTAAAGTACGGGCAATTTCCTTACTGGAGATTGCTCATATTGCACTAACAAAACGTTGAAGAAATGGGAATTTGGTCACAGAGGAACAGGAAGCATGCGGTTGGCCTGTTATCATGTCGGTGATAAAGATCGTCGAGAAGGAAACCGGTGATTTCTTGATGGAGACAATCACCCAAAATACTTAAGTTCTAGTTGTCAAGCAGTATTCTTCATCACTTATAACCCACTCTCACACTTTGTGAGTTTTACATGTGGGAGGACTATGTTTGGGGGTATGGGTGTTATTACCTCAGTTCCAGTATATGGTATTTTTCAGAATCTTTTCCGCTTTATGCTCCATGAAGAAATTTTAATGTCGCGGTCCTTTTTTCTGTGATGAACATCATGAAGAATCAATTATATATTTTCCCAACACAGAACTTCTCTTTTTCTAGATGTTTTCGATTAATAATGTTATGTATCGTTCATGTTGTGAGAAAGGATTATGTGTCAGGCGGGCGTAAGACAATGTTAGGAACAGCCTGCAAAACAAGAAGCCAAGAGTTCAATATCTCGAGCTAATTTACGGTAATTGGCAACAATTCTATCATGTTCTATTTGAAGAGAAGCCCTCTCATGTGTGTCGTATTTGCATGTGCAACTCCACTTCGAAAGGCAGCAGAGGTCAAGGTATGGGAGGAGGAGGAAAGGAGATAAAGAGGAAGAAGAAGGGGAAGAGAAGGGAGGAAGATCCACCCTTTATTTAGTGTGGTTCGATTAACCCGACATCAACCTAAGAAGTTGACTTGAGAAGAGTCAAATTAACGACAATGGTCGTGACATTAGACGAAGCAAGTTTGTAAGATTGATGTGATAGTTACGATATTTCTGTGATGAAGGTAATTGACAACTAAAAATTTTTCTTAATACGAGATTACATTGAATGTTAGAAAAGATGAAAGTAATATGCACAGAACTGAAATTACATTGAATGTTAGAAAATATGTTGGGATGATCGTTAATGTGGCCAGGGAGCCTATAAATGCTTAAATATTACACACAACTTTATACCATATGCATCCAACTGCAAGAATATACTTCTGTTTTAAAACAACAGATTTAAACATGGGATTGTCTACGAATAATTGAAACAAGATGGATGACTCACAGGGAGCAGATCCTTCCCGGTTACCGCAGGGACAGTGCAGGCCACACGATCGAGGGCGGTTGATCGTGCGGCCAAGGGATACCCTCCCCAACTCACATGGTCCAAGGCTAGGAAGAGGATCTTATGCTGTAGAGAGCATTGCAGCAGAGGTGTTGTAATCTTTTTTTTTTGTGATTTAACTTTCAAAATCAAACTTTATAGATTGAATATTAGATTACTACTCTACATAGCCTCCAAATTTTGCTTCAATCCGAGATTATTTATTATTTTATCTTAATGGTCAAACATTCGGTCAAGATCTAAGCAACTTAAACTATTTAAAAAATATTCAAATCTTTAACTATATATATTAAGATAAAATAGCAAATAATCACGGATTTAAACAAAATTTGGAGGCCATATAGAACATTAATCTACGATTCAATCTATAAGGTCAAATTTTGAAATTTAAATCATACAAAAAAATAAAGAAGATTACATCACCTCTGCAGCAATCCTCTCTACAACAGAGGATCTCTTCCCCAAGGCTAGAGGTCTTCCAAACCAAAACAGCAGACATATAAAGAGGCGACGAAATTCGTCTCTGGTCCAAATAATATGCTCTCGCGCGAACTGTACGGTTCGAAGACAAGTTTAGACGGTGGTTCATGTGGTTTAGAAGTTTATGATCCTTTGTACGTTACACTCGAGCAATATGATTTAAACATTAACAAGGAAAGAGACGAAATTCTGCTGATGAAAGCTGACAGTTATTCTCGTTCTTTGATCTTCAGTGTGACGTTGAGATCGCTGCAGATTGGACGAAGAAGTTCCTTCAGCTCGGTCGATGTTTCTTGCAACCATATTTCCCGCAATTTCGTCAGGTTCTTTATTCCGTGGCATTCTGTTTTCAATAATCTACACCGACTTATGTGAAGCTTCCGAAGCAAAGGCAAGGATCCTGAGTTGATAACAACGCTACTCATCGATATATCTTCCAGATATAATATCTGGAGGTTCGGGAAGGAAGGGTCGAAGAGTAGCTTCCCAAGGTAGGCATTGTGGATTACAAGGATAGCTAATTCGGGCAGTGATTGGAGCTCCGTCAGGAAGCTTTCATCCGTCAGGCTGGAGTCGAACAGGTAGAGGTGCGTAAGGTTACGAAGCCCTTGGAACCAACCCCGCGGATACGAGATGCTCCCGTTCAACTGGAGCTTCCGGAGAGACGGACGGGGACTCGGGAGTTTATGCAACTCGAATCCTCCGCGCTCGACAGCTTTGAGCGTCAGATGCCGGAGGTTACTCATCATACCCAGGGACTCGAAAAGCGGAGTGCAGTGTCCTGCCTCTATTTTGGTCATCAACAGGGTTCTCAGATCCTCCAGTTGTGGTAGGTTCTTGACGAGCTCGTCGTCGGCGATGATGGTCTTTAGGGTATGCAGTTTCTTCATGTCCCATATGTGCTTCGGGGCCTCCCGCCCTCGAATTTTCAGGATGTTGTGGTATGTCATACCACGGGCGTTGATTCCTTTGTGTAACATCAGGTGCTCGAGGTTCTGCAGCTTGAAAACGTTCCGCGGCAACGACTCCACGTGGGTCTTCCAGAGATCGAGAGTTCGCAGCTGCTGAAGCCGTTCGATCTCCTTGGGGAACTCTTTCAGAGCGATCTTCGTGTTCCTGAGGCCGAGGTACCGGAGGTTGTACATCTCGAAAACCCAACTGGGAACCTCTTTGATTGGAAGGTCCCGCAGCTCTATGACTCTCAGAAGCTTATATTTCCACGATAAGAAAGGTTTCGGTTGGTCATCTACCGGTGGGAGGTCAGCTTCTCCAGCATTAGCAAACGCAAATAGAGAGCGCAATTGCGTCAGATCATTGTCCTTTTTGAGATTCAAGCTCAAAGCATTGTGAAGCGAAAGGCGGCGGCGATCGCCAACCTTTATTTTTTCCACGTTCCCGTCGAAAGCCACAAGAAATCTCTGTTTACGTGCTATCGCTTGCGCTACCTTTCTGTATCTGTCGTGAATACTGCAGGCTCTCACCCCCCCGCTTTCGTTTCGCCTCTCCACCAGTATCATTTCTAGCTTGATTAGCTGTTGGAGATGGCGGTCCTCAGCAATCTCTTCCAAGGACTTGTCCTCGTCTTTGTCGTCTTCGTCGTCATCTTCCTGCCTTTTTATGAATCCCTCCGCTACCCATAGTCTCATCAGCTGTTTCCTCTTGATCATGTGTCCTTCTGGAAACATGATGCAATACAGGAAGCACGGCTTCAAGTGACTCGGTAACTCGAAGTAGCAGTGCATGAGGATACCGTCACTGGGTTCGCCATCATTTAGCTTTGAATTTAAGGTCTTCAATGCCCTCTCCCAGCTCTCTTCTTCTTTTTTTTGGTTGGACATCACATTGGCGGCGGCTACTATTGCAAGAGGTAGCTGTTCACATTTGCTCGCGATTTCTTGGATGAGACTTTGAAGATGGTTGGGATGGTCGGGCCACAAGGACATTCGAGAGAAAAGTCTGCAAGCTTCCTCTATAGGCAATTGTTCCATGGGTAAAGCCCTCCCTTCCGCAGCTAGAGAATCGGCCACCTGCTTATATCTTGTTGTAAACAGGATCCTGCTCCGTCTATTGTGATCTTCGCGGATCACGCCCTCGATTTTTCCCCAGAAGTCATTTTCCCTTACATCGTCAAAGACAACTAGGTACCTTTTCGTTTGAAGCGTTCCATGGATTTTATCAACTAGCTGCTCTTGAGATGCAGTGTTGATGCTACTGGCACCGTCGTCCTCGTTCATGGTGCTTGAATCGTCCCATGCACAGATCTGAACTGCTAGGTCCCTGAGCAATTCCTTTGCACCGCAAGTCCTGGAGACAGTAGCCCATGCCCAGCAATCGAATAACCTGGACTCCTGTGAGCTGTTGTAGATCTCCCTGATAAGGGTTGTCTTTCCGTCCACCTGTTCCCCAGACACCGATTGCCAACCTTTTCGCGTTGATTCCGGCACTGCTTGAACTCTCCGGAAGCTCCTCGGTCATCCACTTCCACACCTTATCTCGTTCCCTTTTTCTTTGATTGGAGAAATAATTTCTGCAACACGAAGTTTTTAATCATTAACGATGATAGAAACTCAGTTTGGATAGAATATAACGACAGAAATTGGGTTTAACGTTTTCACACGCTTACTATTCCAGTTTTGTCAGAGATGAACATTGATTGGTACTTAATAAGGAGTAGATAAATGAATTGAGTTTCCACGCATTCCAATATTGCCTTATATTCGTGTTTATCATGTATCAAAAGAAGATCAGAAGGCTGCGAAGATTTATCAGTAGAGTCGAGAACAATCAAATTTTGTTTAAACAGAAATATATGTTTACGGTTGCTGCACTATACCATATTATCTTGTTGTAGTTTTATCAAGCTGTCATTTCAGAGAGTGTATAAAAAGTATTCATTATGTACCTAAATAGTCCCACAATTTTAAAATATACACGCACATAAAAAAAATGAAATAGACGGCTATAATCAAAAGCTATAACTACATGAAGCTGTAATGGTGGTAATTAACTGCCGATTAGTTATTATAGTAATCCAACCCACAAAGTCTACACGTGTCAGTTGTTTTTCCACAAAACAAGGATAATAATTGAGCAAAGAGCTAAACAGTGGAGAGTGAAAATGATGGGAGGGGGGAGGGGTTGGATCGCCTGTGACATGGGATGCAACAGACTTTCTGCACGTCCGGGAGTCGCTCGATCGTGCTTTTTTATGGGATGTGTGAATTCGTGAGAACCGTTCGATCAAGATCGAGTGGCTCCCAAGCATGCAACAGAGTCTCATGCAGCCCATGGCACAACAGAGATCCACTCCCGTGAGGGGGGGATGGTTGGAGAGTAGTTTAATCCAATTTGGTTTGATGTTTAGGGTTCGAAGATCTGAGGACACTTGGCTAAATCTGGCATGAGAGGTTTCTCTAAGTGCTCGTTTGGTTACTGGGTCCTGTGAATAATAGTTGTTTGGATAGTTATGAGGGTCGGAATAAGGAATATGATGTAATGTCACATTGATTTGTGATAGAAATCCAACACAAAAATACATGGGGTAAATCGGGTTATCCGGTAACCAAACGAACCTTAAGGGGAGGTTATCGTTGATACGGTTGGGCAAAGGTAGGATTGTTCGTCGGATCCGATAGTTTTAACAGAGAAAACCCTAATAAATGACGGGCTCTTTTTTAAGAATTTCCAAAGGATGGATTTGGCTACCCTGTTGGGGTGGGGATTGTATTATTACGATGGTATCATGCTCTAATAACAATTGCCTTAAGAGAATGGGGGTTTAATGGAGTTCTATCCAAGTCTTATTAAGCATGGAAAGATTATAAAGTTCTAGGTTTATAATGCCCACTCATCATTGTATTTTGGTATGCAAACATTATCCCAATTGGCATCATACCGATGCTTTTATTTCGAGTTTCCATGCTAAAGAAATCGACGTTGGATATTGGGACAATCTCAAAAATGTCATGCTTGAGTAATTTGAGGGAGGAAAGCATATGATTTATCTGAGGCATGATGAGTGAGTTAAGGAACACAACTCTGAAGGGGAGGGCAAGTGTGTTTGATTTCCAATCCAGAAGTTTCTTTTCGAACTTTTCAGTTAGTGTTTGCCAATCCGAACTTTTTAGGGGTTTGGGGAATATGGGGATGCCAAGGTAGTTGATGGGAAAGCCTTCAATGTTCCAACCCAACGTGTTTCCTACTCCTTTTTGTTCATTTTGGGATAGGTTCAAGAATTATATAGAAAACTTACTATGGTTTGCTTTGAGGCCTGAAATCCCATAGAATGTTTTGAGAGTGAAGTCGTGCATTTGATCCTAGATAGTGCTGTGAAGAAACTCCGTAATAAAGAAATTCCATTGGTCAAGGTGTTGTGGCATCGACACGGCATCAAAGAGGCAACGTGGAATACCGAAGCCGACATGCGGGCAAGATACCTGCAGCTTTTCTCAGGTAATGATCGAAACAAGCTCTTGTATTTATTTTATGCTAAAAAATATTGCTTGTTTTCCCTTTGAGGTTTTTATAGGTTCAAAACTCTTTGAGGTTTTTATGACAATATGAAATCCAAACAAGACACCTAATGACCTTGACTCGAGTCTCGAGGACGAGACTCCCTTTGAGGTTTTTATATTTGTAACATCCGGATCCGTACAAAACCGAATCCAATCTGATTTGAGTCTGATTAACCCAATAAAGTTGTTGGTCAATGCTAAACAACTTAAATCGATCAATGATCGCAAATCAAAAGTCGTTCGGGTGAAATCGATCAAAAATCGATCGCAGCGTAATACATGCCCGAAAAAGCCGTGACGTAAATTCAAAAATCAGAAAACAAAATGAAACACCATAAAATCCGATTCGACGAAATAAAACTAATGGAATCGACTGTTCGTCAATCGGAGGTCATTTAATATTTTTAAATCACAGAATTTAACCATAAATCAAAACCGTATCTCGAAAAGTTCGGGGATTCAAACTCGGTCAAAAATATATCAATATTATGCTCATATTGATCGTTGTTCAGAAGTGATCAAATAGAGATTTTGTGCATCAAAATCCGTGGCTTGAGGCGCGAATACGGTCAATTTTAACATTCTAAATAAATAAGAGAAAATATTTAAAAACAATAATAAATAAATGTTTTTTAAATAATCCAACCATAACAATCTGCTATTGATTGTGTAAAAAAATAAATCCAACAGTAAAAATTTCCCTGAATTTTCAATAGCTCAATGCGATCGCTTGTGAATATAATTGTGCGAATGCGGTGTAAACGGGTGCCCGGATCCTAGGACATCACAAATAACATGATGGATGCCTCGGATTTTTCAATTGAGGCTAAATCAAGATGAAGAAATTAGGATGTTCCTTATGTTATTTACTATGCCAGTAAGAAAATGGATGGAGCATAGAGAAATTACATAGTGATTGAGAAAGAGATGATGCTCGTAGTATTTGTCTTGGAAAAATTCATATCATGTATCCTCTATTCTAATTAAGTAACAGTGTTCATTAATCATTTAATCATCAGAATTTCATGGAAAAGAATGGTGCTAAGTCAAGGCTTCTCAGATGGGTAGTTCTACTTAAGGAAATTGACTTGGAGATAAAAATAAGCATGGATATGTTCATAATTTATGGACCTATGGCATATGATGTCTACACCTAGAGATTTTTTAGCAGTTTCCAGATGAAGTAAACTATCTATCGATGAACTCTTGTGGTATGCCAAGATGGTGAACCTACTTGCCTTGAAGAATATTCCAAAATGTTGGCATAAGGATCGCATCGAGCAACTCCATTAAAAGTCCATGTATTACCAATAAAAAAGATCTGGTACTATTCCATGAAGGACCAAATCACGCATGGAGGATGTGTGTTCCTCGGGAGGAGTTCTCTAGTGTTCTCATCATGTACCACACTTTGGAGGCAGGAGGACACTATTCTGGGAAGCATATTGTTGTTAACAGGATAAACAAAGCATATATTAAACAGTGATCAAACAGATTCCAATGGATTGACATATCAATATTACAGATTATTAAGATTAATAACGTGCAAATCCAATCTATTATCCGATTACAATATGCAAACCAGAATCGATTAATCAGACGGAAACACGCAAATAGGCGTGATCCAGAAAAGGGCAAGCAATAAATAAATTGCGACAAATAAAATAGACGAAAGATAAGGTTAGGTATCACCGAAGCGTCCATGAAATGGACTGTCCTTAGAGAGGATTTCGCCCCCACAATACCGGTGCGATGGGTATAGCGATCCGCTCCCAGGATACGACGGTTCACGGTCGTCGTCCGCATACACCGACGAGACCGTCCTCGAAAGCACCTTCGAGAACTTGCAACCGAGAAGAAGTAGGCCGCAGTCGCACGAGAGAGAGAACAAGAGTGACGGCGGGTGGAGATTTCTTGCGAGTGAAGAAAAACAGCATCGGATGGGGGATATAAAAAGAAGGGCTCGCGTGCCTTAGCGCGCAGTCCCTTCGGTTTCTGAAAACGCCCCTCAACGGTCGTGCCCTTTCAAATTCCAAAAGTGTGGCTAAGTCGAGCCGTTTGGATCAAGTCCGATTCCCAATGTGATCACGATTAAATTAATTTGTCTGATTAATTTAATCGATTAGGCAAATGAAACCCACAGCAAAAGTATCGAGATCCGAGATCTGAATTGACTCTCCCGAGCCCGAGCCCGAGCTGATGCCGGTGCCGGTGCCGGTGCCGGAGCTGGAGACAGAGCGGAGCGGAGCGCGCGCGCGCGTGTGTGGTCCTCCATTCCTCCTCTCTACTATTGCTACAGGAGCTTGGGGTGTGGACTCATATATAAGTCCACCAAAAGTTTAGATCTCTGAGGTATGGTACTAAACTTCCATCCAAGCTCAACAATGTTTCAAATTTGGGAATTCCCAACTTTCCCTCCAAACCATTTGGTTTCTTAATTGAAACCAAATTAATATCAATTGTAATTAATAGATTTTCCAATTAAAACCTAGATACAATTTTAATACAACAATCCCCCACGAATTCACCAATTTGAAAAAGAGATTCAAAAGGATTTCAGAGACTTCTTTCGGCTGCCCACACTTTGCTTTCAGTAAAGGTACCTTCCGGTTTGAACCTCTACCTGAGTTTACTACTTTCACTTTAACAGGAACGAAGTGAACTACGTCTTGAACTTCAGACCTTGGTGTTAAAGTATACGGTAGAAACAACAAAGCGTTGTTCTTGGTGCAATCTTATGGGTTGGTGCTCTTAAAGGCCATGCACCCTTATCATGTTTCATGAGTGTGTTCAGGAAAGACCATCTTCCTTTAACTGCGGCCCACAGTAACCCTCACATAGGTGGCGTTCTCCAAGGATGCACTGCTAACATCCTGCCCAAAGGCTTGAACCCATTCAGAGCCTACGCTCTTCCTAAACTTGCAGCTTAAATGGCACTCAGGCTTCCAGGGATAAGACACTCATGCTTACGCATTAAAATTAGAGTGCAAACCAGTTCTCCAAACAGCTTGTTATTACCACATTGAACCTACTTTGTGGGATCTCCACTCAGATAGGTTGGGTTGCTACTGTAGAGGAACTCCCAATGGGTCTCAGTCCCATCCCAAGCCTAGACTTTAGGACTAAAGATCTATCAAGTCCCTTAATCAACGAATCTGCCGTGTTGTCTTTGGATCCAACAAAATCCACAGCCAACACTCCTCGAGACACCAAATCCCTTAATGTCTTAAGTCTGATTTGTATGTGTCTCCTTATTTTCTGATTGAACTTTGAACTATTGATCTTGGCAATTGTGGTCATATTATCACAATGTACCGAGATCGCAGGAACATGCTGACCTACCATGGGAATCTCATACAGAAGTTCCTGTAGCCATTCAGCCTCAATTCCAGTGGTGTCCAAAGCACACAGCTCGGCCTCAAAGGTGGATTGAGATAGAATGGTCTGCTTCACAGACCTCCAGGAGACTGCACCGCCTCCAAGGGTAAATACATACCCTGTGACACCATTACTCCCAGACTCCTCTATTTTCCCTATCCAGCTTGCATCATTGTATCCTTCTAGTACAGATGGATGTCTACCATAATGCAAACTAAGGGAAATAGTTCCCTTCAAGTACTTCAGTACCCGATCCAGAGCCTCCCAGTGAGTACAGTCAGGACAGCTAGTGTATCTACTCAGCTTTGCAACCGAGAATGAAATATCAGGTCTCGTGCAATTTGCAAGATACATTAAACTTCCTATCACTTGTGAATACCTTAGCTGGGCTACAGGTACTCCACTTCTATTCTTAAACAGTGTTTTGGATAAATCAAAAGGAGTGCTTACAGCTTTGCAATCTTGATATCCAAATTTCTCAAGTACTTTCTCAACATAGTGAGATTGAGAAACTACAATCCCATCAACTGACCTTTTCAGTTTGAGACCCAAGATCACATCATCAACACCCATGTCCTTCATCTCAAATTTGCTGCTTAAGAATGCCTTAGTCTCATTAATAATCCTCATATGTGATCCAAACAGCAATATGTCATCAACATATAGGCACAAGACAATACACTCATCGCCTTTCACCTTGGAATAAACACACTTATCGGTTTCATGAACCATAAAGCCACATGACAAAATAGTCTTGTCAAATTTTTCATGCCACTGCTTTGGTGCTTGTTTCAATCCGTAAAGGGATTTGACAAGCTTGCAAACCTTTCCCTCATTCCCAGGAGTCACAAGCCCATCAGGTTGATCCATATAGATCTCTTCCTCAAGATCGCCATGCAAGAAGGCGGTCTTCACATCCATCTGGTGGATAGAGAGATCATATACAGATGCCAATGCTATGAGCATCCGGATTGTGGTCATCCTAGTCACAGGGGAATAGGTATCAAAATAATCGATACCTTCCTTTTGCCTAAAGCCCTTGGCAACTAATCTGGCTTTGTACTTTTCAATTGATCCGTCAGGTCTAAGCTTTCTCTTAAACACCCACTTGCACCCAATGGTAGAGCATCCTTTGGGTAAATCAACCAACTCCCAAGTCCCATTAGCCATAATGGAATCCATCTCAGATTTGATAGCTTCCTTCCATTGTTTTGCTTCAGATGAAGCCATGGCTTCCTTGTAACTTGGTGGATCACCCTCGATCTGGTAGACAACGAAGTCGCTACCCAGATCCTTGGCTATCCGAGGTCTTTTACTCCTCCTTGGCTCAATCTCTTCAGAAAGATCATTGGGTTCAGGTTGAGTCTCAACCCCCACATTCGTTATCCTTTCCACTTGATCTAGAATAGATCCTAATGTAGAGGCACCCTCAATGGTCAGATTCTGAGGAATCCCAGTCTTCAATGGGAAGACATCCTCAAAGAAGGTAGCATCACAGAGTTCAACAATGGTGTTGACTTCTATGCCTGGTATCTCGGACTGAATTACCAAGAACCTATATGCATAGCTATTTTCTAGGTAACCTAAGAAGACCGCATCAACAATTTTAGGACCAAGTTTCTTTCTCTTGTGTTCTGGGACTAAAACCTTAGCGAGACAGCCCCATACTTTGAGATATCTTAAACTCGGTTTTCTATTTCTCCAAATTTCAAAGGGACATTTTTCCATATATCTTGGAGGCACCCTATTCAGAATATGGTAAGTCGTATTCAAGGCTTCTCCCCACATATAGGTTGGAAGTCCAGAACTTTGTAAGAGAGCATTGATCATGTCAGTTAAGGTTTTATTTTTCCGTTCTGCTATCCCATTTGATTGCGGTGAATATGGGGCCGTAACTTCATGAACTATGCCAAAGGATTTGCATTGTTCATCAAATAAGTTAGAGGTATATTCACCTCCTCTATCTGACCTAAAGCATTTAAGCACTTTTCCTATTTGTGTCCCAGCCTCATTCTTAAAGATAAAAAATTTCTCTAAGGCTTCATCCTTGGTTTTCATTAGATATACATAGCAATATCTACTACCATCGTCTATAAAGGTGATAAAGTATTTCTTATTGTCTCGGGTCAACACACCATTAAACTCACATATATCCGTGTGCACTAGATCCAAGATCTCACTATCTCTAGAGACAGATTGAAAAGACTTCCTAGGTGTCTTTGCTTGCACACAAATTTCACATTTTTAAGTTTTATCAATAGTGTGTTTAGGGATCAACTCTAAATTCATCATTCTTTTAACTGAATTTAAGTTTACATGTCCCAATCTACCATGCCACAGATCACAAGATTCTAGATTATTCACAACATGAGACACCGAACTAGAACATTCAGAATTCAAAACATTCATTTCATTAATGTTTACTGAATCACATCTAATTCTAAACAATAAATTAAAATCAACCAAATAGCCTTTTCCATAAAAAATGCCATGTCTCAGAATAACAACTTTATTACATTTAAAGTTTAATTCAAAACCATTTCTAACTAAGATAGAGCCAGATAACACATTCTTCTTGATGTCAGGAACATGCAGCACCATGTGCAACGTCCAGACACGTCCAGAGGAGAACCTCAAGTTGACTTGTCCTTACCCTAGCACCATGGCCGCAGAATCGTTCCCCATCTTCACAGTCCCACCGCTGCAGGTCTGATAAGAAGAAAACAACGTTCTGTCAGAACATATATTTACATTGGCTCCCGTATCCACGAGCCACTCATTTGGATCATGGATATGGTATAGTTCAGGTTTTACAGAGACATACCCCTCACTAGCTCCGAGTCCCATAGTTATCATGTTCAATTGTGGACTCCCGTCTATAGCCTTAGGTTGAGCCTTCAAGGACGGACAATCCTTCTTCCAATGGCCAACCTGATTACAGTGCCAGCAGGGTTTATTCTTTGCCTTTTTCTGGATCTTGCCCTTTGGTTTTATTTTTGTTATTAGGACCATTTCCCTTCTTATCCTTGCCCTTCGAGGTCATAAAATTGACCTTAGCCTGAATATCAACAGGAAGTACATGTTTTTGTTTCCTGTGTTCCTCCTCTATGACAATTGCCACCATCAAGTCATCCATAGAAATTTTCCCCTTCCTGTGTTTCAAGGTCATACCGAAGTCTTCCCACGACTTGGGGAATTTTTCTATGATGCACATAACCTGAAACTTCTCTGGAAGTTTCATTTCGGCATCTTCTAAACCATGGAGCATGAGTAAAAACTCGTGTGCCTGTTCAGAAACTGACTTTCCCTCGGCCATGGAAAACTTCAAAAACTTAGCTACGGAGTATTTCTTAATACCGAGGTCTTCGGTATTATACTTCCGATCCAGATCTTCCCATAGCCCCTTCGCAGTCTGCGTGGACGAACAATATACGTCAAACAACGTGTTGGACAGAGCCAACAAGATGCAACCATGACATATACGGTCGCGTTCCTTCCACGCAGATTGCGCCTTCTGGCTATTGGGTGAGGGGTTTTCCATCTCGACCGTAGGGCAGTCGGTTTCAAGCATCGAGATTAATCCTATGGTGGTTAACCAGATCTTCATGCGTTGTTGCCAACGCTTAAAGTTCTGTCCACCGAATTTTTCAGGCATACCCATCATATCTACCCTCGATTTAAACATTGTTTCCGACATAGTTTTATAATCAGTTCCGAAAATCCTCTCTAAGATTGTTGTTAACAGGATAAACAAAGCATATATTAAACAGTAATCAAATAGATTCCAATGGATTGATAGATCAATATTACAGATTATTAAGATTAATAACGTGCAAATCCAATCCATTATCCGATTACAATATGCAAACCAGAACTGATTAATCAGACGGAAACAAGCAAATAGGCGTGATCCAGAAAAGTGCAAGCAATAAATAAATTGCGGCAAACAAAATAGACGAAAGATAAGGTTAGGTATCACCGAAGCGTCCATGAAATGGACTGTCCTTAGAGAGGATTTCGCCCCCACAATACCGGTGCGATGGGTACTAGCGATCCGCTCCCAGGATACGACGGTTCACGGTCGTCTTCCGCGCATACCGACGAGACCGTCCTCGAAAGCACCTCCGAGAACTTGCAGCCAAGAAGAAGCAGGTCGCAGTCGCGCGAGAGAGAGAACAAGAGTGACGGCGGGTGGAGATTTCTTGCGAGTGAAGAAAAACGGTGTCGTATGGGGGATATAAAAAGAAGGGCTCGTGTGTCCTAGCGCGCAGTCCCTTTGGTTTCCGAAAATGCCCCTCAACGGTCGTGTCCTTTCGAATTCCAAAACTGCGGCTAAGTCGAGCCATTTGGATCAAGTCCGATTCCCAATGTGATCGCGATTAAATTAATTTGTCTGATTAATTTAATCGATTAGCCAAATGAAACCCGCAGCAAAAGTATCGAGATCTGAGATCCGAATTGACTCTCCCGAGCCCGAGCCCGAGCCGGAGCGAAGCGGAGCGCGCGCGCGCGTGTGTGGTCCTTCATTCCTCCTCTCTACTATTGCTACAAGAGCTTGGGGTCTGGACTCATATATAAGTCCACCAAAAGTTTAGATCTCTAAGGTATGGTACTAAACTTCCATCCAAACTCAACCATGTTTCAAATTTGGGAATTTCCAACTTTCCCTCCAAACCATTTGGTTTCCCAATTGAAACCAAATTAAAGTCAATTGTAATTAATAGGTTTTCCAATTAAAACCTAGATACAATTTTTTTACAACACATATTGCATAGAAAGTGTGGTCAACTCTCAATACAAACACTTGATCCTTTACTAAAGTTTGTTAGTCTATTATAGAATTAGAGGGACCATGATTCCTAAAGCCTCAATGTTGATGAGGCATGCCATTATCTTTGAGATATTAGATACTTAAGATATTGACATTATGGGATCATTCCCTAACAATCAGGATTTTGAATACATTCTATTAGCCGTAGATTATGTGAGATAGTTGGTTGAGATTTTTCATGCTTGAAAATTTGATAGTAAGACATTTTGCCAGTTTTTTATGCAAACTTATCATATCATGATTCCTGGTACCCAACATCATGCTACTCCATACCACTTGTAGACCAATGGCATGACACAAGTATCAAACTAGGAAGTGAAGTCCATATTGCAAAAGTTAGTTCGACCAGACTGGAAGAATTGATCTTAGTTGTTAGATCAGGTTCTCTATTAAACTGCATACAAGACTCCTCATGGAACTTCTCCTCTTTGGTTTGTATATGGGAAGCCATGCCACCTGCTAGTTGAAATAAAGCATAAATCAGAATGTGCAGTGGAAGAGTTGAGTCTGAATATACTAGTTGCCAAGGGGGTGAAATCCATTTCATATCACGTCATATTTTGGGAAAGTCTCGTTGATCCATTTGTCGCATGTAGATGAAAAATGCATATTTGTGTGTATAGATATGCACTCTTAAATGATATAATGTGAGTGAATGAAAAGAAAAAAAAATCATTTCTACCATTTTGTGTGTTACAAATGTGGATCAATATGCATGGAAATTGGTTTGTCGAATATCCCGATCCTACGGATGCCACGGTTTGGTATTAAAGCAATGATACTCCATTCCATTCTACGTATATAGTTCATTTGTGGTATTCAAAATGCGGGATAGTGTTTGAGAGTCTTCTGACTGTCCACGAGTCTGAGGATAATATCGTAAGTATAATATCCATGTCCACGTGTCTCTAATAAAACAAAAGAAAATATTAATGTTATGGTTCTTTGTGCAGAACTTTAGTGTCTTTGGTCGACCCAGATATGGTGTAGAACTTGGCCCAAGTGATATAGATTGTACACGATAATCAGTAATGCTAGTAGTCTATGGAGTATATGCTCAAACAGTAGGATGACTCTTCATATTGTCCTTCCCATGAAGAGACATACACCGGTAAGTGTCCTTAGAGGAAGAGGCAACATACGATTTGGATGCTATAGAAACATCAGAGAACCTACACTTCTTACTAGAGGGCCCAGGTAGTGTGGTTAGTTGACATGAGTACACAAGATGACACCGAGTTATGGAGTGAGGGATCAAGATTTTGGTTTTCTCAGAGTGTTGTTTCTCTTATTCTACACAGGATTTCTTCTTGCAATTATTTTTAGTATTCACAACTTATTTTATGTACAAGTTTCAATAAGAAATATTTTTATTGAGGTTGAATTTGATAAATAAAAATATGTAAAGATATTTACATGAAGAATAGTGATTAATAAGTACAATGTAAATTGATTTTCTGATTTTTTTATAAGTCAATGAACCTATCTCTCACTACTCTATTCCTTGTCGATTAGGTCAAGTCTTGACCTACTCTCGAGGTCAAGATCAGTCTATATTTATTACATATATATATATATATATCCTTTTTTATATCTTTTTCTTTTCTTCTTTATACTTTTATTTTGGTATAAATAAGTGCTAATTAAAAAATAGTAACAAATAGAGTTAGGTTGTTAAAAGATGAGAATTAGTGTTATACATATGCTTTACTAAGGATTTTAAGCCAAAATAAAAGAATAAAGACGATGAATTGGTGATTCATCAACGAACCATGTGTCCAAGCTTCTCAGGATGATCCATGCACCAGATGATACATGGTTGACATTCGTAGAGTATTCATTGGTTGACCACACCAAGCCATGATGTTATGACAACATGGAGCAGTTGATCGAGCCTATCACTTAGGATGCACCGGTAGATGAGTTTCACAATGAGTTCTACCCAAACCATTGGGTAAAGGAAAAGAGGAGGCACTTTGTTAATTACAGTGACATAGAAGTAGGCACATGCTTTTGGATCGATCATAGAGCTATGAATCCAGTGCAAGGGATTTCTTTACAGGTATTGTCTGATTCAGGAACTACACACTCTTTCCTCGCAGATCGTTTGGTGCCCGCCTTTGGAAAGTTTATGCTGAGTATTTTGTCTTTGTACTACATCAAGGGCTCAGGGGGACAGTTATTTATCATACATCAAGTACTTAAGGATTTGATCGTACATATATGTGGATATGAGATGCATGTGTTTATATTATTGGTTCAGTTAGAGGACTTTAATATCACTTTAGGGATGAACTGGACAGAGAGGAACCATGGTGCCTAGACTATTTTGGGGAGAGTGCGGTCTTCCATTTGCTTGGAGTGTTAGTATTTCAAATTAATAGATGTACTTCTGATAGCAAGATCAATTACATCTCCTCTTTGAAGCCACATCACTTGTATAGCTAGAGTAATGTAGGGTACATTACATATGTTGTTGATTCAACCGCATAGGATAGGATGACTGAGGACATCATAGTTGTACATAAGTTTACTAATGTGTTTTCAGATGATTTTCTTGGATGGTCATTGGTGAGAAAGGTCAAGATTGAGATCACATTTCTACTTGACAGATAGCCAACCTCTCTTCCTCCATACATGATGGCACCTGATGAGCTTAGAGAGCCCAAGGTGCATCTACAAGAGTTGTTGGAGAAGTGATTCATACATTACAGTACATCATAATGGGTAACATCATTTATCTTCATGAAAAAGGAAAGATGGATTCATGAGGCGGTTCATTACATGACTCAGAAAAAGTGGACGATCAAGAACCATTATTCTCATATGTGGAATAATGATATTTTGATCAATTACAAGATTCTGTCATTGGCTATAGATTTAGGATGTGCTTATGACACGTAGTGAGTGACATCCAAATGAGAGCACATCTGATGAAATGACTGGACTAGAAAACTATAATAGTTTGTGAGATAAGATCGCATAAGGACAATAGATAGATCAAAGGTTACAAAGAATTACATCGACAAAATTTGGGGGCTAGTTAGACTGATTATGTGTTTACGAGTCCATTTTATGGAAAGGGGGGATCATATGTGTCTATCCATGATAATGAAAAACTAACGAGATATATCCTAGTTATGGTGTATTGTTCAAAGCTTTCTATTCATCCAGGTAAACAGACAATGTATCGGGACCTCCGCCATCACCAATGGTGAGATAAATGAAGGAAGATATAACAAATCACATTAATCAACGTTTCACTTGTCAAATAGTAAAGGAAGAGCAGTAATGAATCTCTATTATGTTGAAGTCTTTTCTCGTTCCTATTCGAGAGTGGGAGACTATTTCCGTGGAATTGTCAAAATATTACCACGTGATTTTTGGCAGGCATGATGTGATATGAGCAATCATTGACTAGGTGAGCAGGTCATCCCATTTTACTCTATTAACATATTGGATACACTAGTCAAGCTAGCTAGACTCTACTCTAGCATGTTAAAAGAATTCAGTGTATGTTCAAAGAAATTGTATCTGATAGAGTTCCAATTCACCATGCACAAATGGGAAGAGTTAATAAGAGATATGAAGACCGAGATACTTCTCAGCTTGGATTACCATTCACAGGCAATCTGAGAGGGTCGTTCAGATTTTGGAGAGTCTATTGTAAACTTATACTATTGAGTAGGAAGAATCCTAAAAGGATCCTTTACACTAATTGAGTTTCACATAACATGACTATTATGACAATACTAGCATGGTGTCTTTGAGGCTTTGTATGGGTAAAGATGTACCATACCCTTTGTGCTAAGAGCAAATGGGAGTCATTGACTCGTATACCCACATATAATAGAGGAGATACCTAGCATTGTGAGGACTTCCAAAAGGGGATTACAAGTAGTGTAAAGCCATCACAAGAGTTACACTTATTAGCCGTATCATGATCTCAAGTTGAGATTTACTGATAAAGGGCATTTAAAGGTTCAGTGATAGAAGCAAGTTGCACCAAATTTGTGAGACTGTTCGAGTATTAGACAAATCGGAGGGTGTCCTACAAAGTGGCCTATTCCCATGCCTTGAGAATATACACGACATATTCCATGTGTCAAATATGTAGAAGTATGTTTGAGATCCCAAATATGTGAGCAATCATTAGGACTTGTGGAATCAAACCTCTTATTCCTTGAAATGTATGTTTTGCATGGGATCATACGATCGAGAGATTAAAGCAAGAAATTGAGACGTTGGGGAGACGACGAGGAAGAATAAGGCAGACATGTGGGAGAAGTATTCCCATCTAATAGCATGTATGGAATCAAAACCCCTACTTTAGTTCTCTTTAAGATTTTTATATGTTTTGATCTCTTTGAAATTTTTATGAAGTCATTCCATTTTGAGATTTTTATGCTTGAAAGACAAAGGTGGAAATTGTTTAGTGTTCACACCTAAGTCTCGGGTAGGAGACTTCCTTTGAATTTTTTTGAAATTGTAAGATCCCTAAGTGCGTGATTTCACTTCTCTAATATTCTTACCTAACCTAGTATCCAATGAAAATAATTATAGTACTCGTTGATACCTTTCCAACGAGCTCGAGAACATCAAAATCGGGCATCGTATGAGGAAGTTACACATAAAACAAGTCTATTTATGACTTTTGGGTCCGGGTATGAGCCTATATATAATGGGGGCATCTTGAACTTGATTAACCAAATCACTCATTGAAACTCCTCCCCTTTGTTGGAGCTCTGTTAGCGGAGAAGATCTTTAGCGACCTATCAAAGATCCGAGGGCGACATTTCGAATAACACGATGCATGGATCAACACGGGGGTGTGCATATTGCGAAACGCTCCTGAACCATCATTTCAGGCATGGGGAAATCACGAGGGAGAAACCTTGTAGGTATTCTTTCAACCCCTCCTTGTTGTTGGATCTTCACGATTTTTGCACCATGGGTTTCGGGTATTGTTCTACTCGATGAGGGTGTTTTTATCGGTATGGGCAAGTTTCGAGCGAAATCCATTTTCACATCACACTATGTTTTGATAAAGTCTCATTTATCCATTTATCATATATAGATGAAAAATATATATTTGTGTGTATGGACATGGATTATTAATTGATATTATGTGAATGCATAAAAAGAAAAAAAAATCATTTCTTCCATTTTCGGTTGTATTTTTCACATGCTTGCGTGTTTCGAATGTGGATCTGTATGCATGGAATTTGATTTATTGAGTATCATGTTCCTAGGGGCATCACATATTTCCCCCTTCTATTCCTTATTCCTTCATCCTATCTACGCTTGGTACGAGTTCTATCTTTTCCTTTTTTGATCTATGAGGATATAGCTCAAACTAAGTGTAGGAGGTTTATTATGTATATGTATTACCCATGACTTGTACTTGCTCTAGTTTCTCTATGTATAAAAGCTATATTGAAATCCTAATCATTAGTTTTATTGGTAAAATATAATTTTAAAAAACCATAAAAATTGCAAAAATACTCTTAAAATATGCATATTTTCAAAAGTCTCAAAAATATAATTTTTTCACATTTATATGTTTTCAAAATTATATTTTTCAAAAACATTGCATACTTAAAAACTAATAAAAATGTGAAAAACCTTTTCATAAATATTGCCTAAAAATTTTCAACAACAGAGAACTATCTCACATAAATAAATGTATTTCATCGTTCATCTTCGTTAAAACTTGCGTCACATCTTGCATTAGCATTTGCATGTACGTTTTTTGAAAAGAGATTGGGTTATGAGTTGAGCCATGAACAGAACTGAGAATGCCATGATATTAATCCACTTAATCTCTTAAGAACTTCATTAGAGATTGTATTTCAGAAGCTTTAGTTTTATGACTTAATACTCAAAGTTTCACAAGACATTGTTTAGTTTTACACTCTTAGTGTCTAAACAGATTACCTCACAGCATAAGTACGATTGTTGGATAATGAGCCACTATGAAGAATTGCACCTGACCCTTGTCTCAAACTAATTGGGGATATGAAAAATCAATCCAATGCATGCTTGGTTACACATTGCTTTGTCAAGGTCGGTAGACAACCAAACCTCGGAGACTATCGAAATCGCCGTATCCCTAACTTCATATATCAGTTGAACGTCTAATGACCATAATAATAGGTTGAAACAAAGCTTCAAATGAGGTGTACTCTGCTAGCACTTTATCATTTAGTCAAGATGAGGGCCAATGCAACAATTTTGGATGATTGTTCACTTTTTCTCCCATCCACTAAACATAGAGCAAAACATCACTTTTAAAAAGAAAAATACTATAACAAGATAGAAGATTCTAAACATGTATAGAGATGTAGAGAAAAACACACTAAAAAGATAAAGATTTTGACCACAATGGTCTAATGCTTGCAAAGAGTGTACTTGACTACACTTGTCAAGCCTCAACATGTCTAACTGGTGATGAATTCCGGATTCGTTCAACTGAAAGCCGTAAATTGAGTTCCAATCCTCGAGAAAACAATTGCATTTGCATTTCATTTTATGTTTTTCTCATTTGCATGTACATAGTCAATATTGCATAATTAATATAAATATGCAAAATACTAAAAAAATGAGAAAATGAGAAAGGATGTAACTGTATGGACTAATAAAAAATTAGAAATACTTGGGCCACAAGCCCAGGCATTTCGCATAACCCCAGAGATGTGGACATCATGCGAGTCAAGAAATAAACATAAGAAAATATAAGAAAATAAAAAAATAGGTGTTCACATGTATATATGTACATATATGTGTATAGTATTAACGTCGCCTATTTTCAATAAACTCAGATTAACTTCAGTTAATATGAAAACACTTCTATTATGTACATAAACTAACCTTAGTCCATGAAAATAGAAAAAAAATGTTAACCTAAATATATGATAAATAAATTGAACTCTTGGTTTGGTGTCTGCATGTAATAAAAGTCGCATACCTCTCTCACACCAACTCCTAGCAATCCATACACACCTTTGAAATATTGTGCATTGCATTACCTAAACAATAATATCGACTTCAAAGAAATTAGAGTTCACATGTAAAATTTGAGGTTTGTTGCTCTATTTTATATAGTAATATTGACATTCAAAATCGTGTAATTGTATGTACAAAACTTCCTCTTTTCACTTTATTTCTTCTTATTTTTATTATTTAATTTTGTAATATAGCTAACTAAAAATAAAATCCAAAAATCCAAAAATATCTAAAAATCGAGAAAAACAACCTATTATAATCACTTAATACACCGCCCCCCTTTATTTTTTCCAATTTCAGTCAATTTCTAAAAAATCAAAAAACTTCAGATTATATGTAAATATTATGTTAATAATACATTAAATTATAAGGGAAAAATGACCTTACACCGGCGGGTGCAGGGAATTTCCTATGTCCGGCCTAATTTTTCATTATTTTTTGATTTTTTTGAAATGAAACCTTGAAGAATTTAGAGTACCATGTATCACCATGTTGTCATTCCAAATTCAACTTAATTCGACACTTCTATCATCTCCATCAAGACTACCAAATTTTAACAGTCTCAGAATTGCTGAAATCGACCCCTTTTAGATGAACATGCTAGGAATGTTTATTTTACATGAACTTATTCCCCTCAACATATTAAGTAGATCCCTCAATTTTTAATTCAAAAAAGTAAAAAAATAATACGAAATGGAGTGTGGGTGCATGGAGTTTCCTACACCACTGGGTGCAGGCTCCATGCCCTCAAATTATAATAGTATATATTATTAGGAAAAATTAAAGAAAAATATAAAATAGTAAAAAATGGTATTTTAGACTTATAAAATACCTTAAAATACGTATGTATGTGTATAACACTTATGATGATGTTTTTAGTCCCCTTCATTGTACCTATATAATACCTTAAAAAATTATTGGATATTTGGCTCTAAATTTCAATCTCAATTAGGAAGTAGTGGATAAGGAATTGATTCGCCAGCTCATATATATCACATCTTACAGAATGCAAGAGGGTGCAGCTGCAGTTAAATATCGCAGATGTGAAACAGTTTATTCCTAAAACCAGGGGTTATTCGATGTTAACGGCACCATTATGCATCATAATTGTAAAATTGACATACTCTTTGGGAGCGGTAGAGACGCCTGCCGGAGCCCTCTGGAATTTGCAAGCCTGGCGGCGACAACATCTCCGCGGACTCGGCGGATATCACCCGCCTCGCCTCTGACAGATTCGAGACCTTCGACGAGTTTTTTACGCGCTTTACTGACATCGGGCAAGCGAGGGATTTTCTGAGCATAGCCGACGATCCCTCCATCGACTCTGGAGAACGTGTCATACATATAAACATCCAAGATGTCCTCCAGTTTCTGCGCTACAGATCTCACCGTGCAAACCCAGCTCTTGGTGAAATCGTCGCGCTCTCGGTCTGCTAATCCGAGAAGAGCCTGTATGTTGTCGAGGTAGCCCTCGATTTCTTTTATCTTCTCGATGGTAATTTCACGCCTACGCGAAAAGTGGCCGATCGCGGATTCTCCTGCAGCTCTCACTAGTTCCTGAATCACGGGTGAGCTCAACAGAGCGAGCACGGAGAGCACGCTGATCTCCGCCATGCGTCTTTGTCCGTGCCGTCTATTCCTACGACTCCGCGATGGCAATGATGAGCAGCTAAGGCCGTGATGTTTAGTTGCCTTTACATGAGGTCTACAATCGTTCCCAAAGCACGAAAGTCTCCGTCAACGCCTAGATATTTTTACTCTACTTGCAAGAGCCTACAGCTGTTGGAAGGTTGGAAGAAGTCTCCGTCAACGTTTACCCCTCTGTAGATCGAGAGCAGCTCCTCTGCTGGCCAGCAGAGTCTGTTGTACCACGTGGGCCGCTCGATCAAGATCGAGCGGTTCACACGATTTCAGGGTTAAAGTGGTCCTTTGCGTGTGAACCGCTCGATCATGATCGAGCGGCCCACGTGGTACAGCAGGCCTCTGCTGCCCAGCCGAGGATCCTTGCTACTGTAGATCTGCTAAAAATCCACATCAACCACACACACGACAACGTTAGGGACGAAGCTAGGATTTAATCTTTGGGAGGACTAAGACAAATCACATACATGTAAAAAATATAGAATAAAGAATACTTTTAATTTGATATGATTAAAACATGCATATTTCTACCAACAAATAATAATATCACATTAAAGCAACATCAAATTAAACAAAACTAAAAGAGATTACCTGGATATAAAATTATTTAAATCGTACACGTCGTGACTTCAAATCAAATTCATCGATAATTGATTCTATCGAGAACTTCTCTGCAATGTCTTTCTCAATATAAGTTAGTATAGAACTCCTCAAAAAATCATCTTCCATTTTGTTACGAAGCCTTGATTTTATGATCTTCATAGTTGAAAATGCTCTCTCCGTTGTTGTAGTTGAGATAGGAAGTGTCAACACAAGTCTAATCAATCTATCAACCAAATAGTATATCTCTAACTTTTTTGTTTCTACTAATTTTTGACAAAGGTCCACAAGATTTGAGATGCTTTTAAGAACATGATGTGAAGTGGCATCTGATTCGTAATGTAGCAAATGCTTCTCTAACAATATCAACTCGTGATCTGTGAAGTCGACAGGATAAAAGTTCTTTGTTAATTTACATATATCCATATTATTGAATAGCTTGTAGTCATCTCTAGGATCTAAAGCTGCACTTAGAGTAAGAAGAGTAGTAGCATCCCTCACTAAACCGACTGTTTAGTTCTAATAATTGGCAGTCTATGGCAGCAGCAAATATATCCACTTGAAAGTGATGAAGCAATGTAACTTGAAGTATCTGATCGCGGGATCTTGTTCGACTTTGAGAATAATGAGAATTCATATCCGGAACATCAATATTTTGTTTTTTACAGAATAAAGTAACCTTCTCAAATAATAACACCAACCATCTTCACGTGCTTTTTGAAGATGCTCTTTGTGGATGAGACAAATTGCAACACATTCAAAATATCTATATTCTTCCATTGTAAAACTTGACATAAAATCTTCTGTAATCCCCATGATGTATTCCATTATATGCATGATAAGAATAAATTCAAAAGACGTTATAAACTCATATGCTTCATCTGCCTCTCCACATTGTAAATAATTATCATCCTCATTTATAATTGTCAAAAGCACTTTACACATTGCACTATACATATTGATAAAACTACATATAGATCTATAATGAGAACTCCAACGAGTCCCACACGGACGTTGTTTAGTACCAATCTGGTTAAATCTAGTGCCTGATTGAACTTCATCAATAGAAAGTAGGTAGACAACATCCTATGCTTGAGCGGCTTGTAATTCATCATGACTTTTAGAAGATGCATTGACGATGTTGACAACAACATTTAACTTATCAAAGAATTTGTGAATAGGAATCACTTCTTTTGAAGCAGCAACAAGAGCTAATTGGAGGCGATGAGCCGTGCAATGAATGTAATATGTGTATTTACTATCTTTCATAATTAGAGCTTGTAATCCATTCCATTCACCACGCATGTTACTTGCTCCATCATAACCTTGACCTCTTATTATTCTATAATCAAGATTATTTAGCAAGAGAGTTTCAAAAGGTCTATCTTTTAATGTTGCAACTTTTATATCAGGGATATGGATTAGATCAAAAAAAATCTTTCACGCAAGATACCATTTCGATCTACAAATCTAAGAACAATTGTCATTTGTTCCTTTTTTAATTCATCTCTAGCTTCATCAATTATCACACAAAATGTTGCATCTCCAATCTCTTTCACAATAGCATTTCTAACCTTGTTGGGTATAATATGAAGAATTTTTTTGTACATCAGGAGATGTATATTTGGCATTTTTTGGTGTATTTTTCAAGACAACATTATCCACCTCTTCACTTTAAGATGCATGTAATTTGATTAACTCGATACAATTTCCACGATTACTTGAACATGGTCTTTCATCATAACCTCTAAATGCACATGCTTGAAATGTTAACCATCGAACAACATCAAGTTTAGTCTCTAATCGCAACGATTTTCTCTTATCAACATGTCATCTTGTTTTTGAAATACATTTTCAATGTGTTGTGATTTATTCACTAAATTCCTCAAACATTCTTCTGCCATATTATGGGTCGATCCCTTTCCTCCCACATGACTGTTAAAAGAGCAATTTCTTCCATCACTAACATTCTTCCAGTTGTGAAATCCATCAATAACAAATGCATTTGTACCATGCTTGGAACTTGCTTTACCACAGAAAAGATAACAAGAAAAACAAAATGTTGCATCTTTTGAAGGGGAGTATTCTAGCCATGAATAATTCTTAAACCACGATGATTGAAATCATCGATGTTGTTTCCCACTTTCACTATATGGATAATTTTCCATAACAAGTTGATAAGGCCCCAAACTGATATAAGCATGATAACAACTTCTCTCTTTTCTGAGGGGATAATCCAAAATCATCTTATGCAATCCAGGATCTCTTTCTATTGACATAACATCAACATTTGAAATTTCTAACCATGGAGTTTTGTACTTTGGCTCATCATCTTTAAAATCACTAGATTCATCTAAAATTTCTTGAGGAACACATTCATTCATCTTAGAGAAATAGGTAGTAATTGTTCTCTTTGACATTTTCAATCTGAAAGTAGTAATAAATAAAGCATGATAAGGGAGATATATATTGCGTATATGTCTAAACTAAACATGACATATCCTTATCGATTAAAAACACTACATATATGTCAATTACAATTTTGGATAAGATAGATGACACTGGCTAATTTAATTGATTGTAATTGAGGGCATGATAGTAGGCTATTGTGATTAACATTATGACACTAGAAATGTTAATTGAATAACAAAATTTATTCATTTATTTGATAAAAATAAAATGAATTAATAGTATTATATGTTGACGTAAGGATACTGGTTACAAAAACATATGCGTAGTAAATTAAGTTTTTTATATTCTAAGTTCATGAATCAAGTTGGCTAAAAACGAGATTGCGTAAACAATATAAAATGCAGAAATCCTAAGATGAATTTTTAGAATAAAATTTTGCAATCATTTATTTACATTCTTATGGAATGAAAATGAGAAATATACCGATATGTAGCATATCTCAATTTGCAAGGTCGAGCACGACAGTGACGGCACGAGTGCACCAAGCACAGCAGCAAGCGGCCCAACGGAAATTGGGAGAGGGGCCAAAGAATGTTCACAACTGCGAGTCTGCGACGCTGATGCTGGCAATCTACACCCGAATCCCGACTGAATAGGAACTGCTACAACTACAACTCAGTAAGTATGAATGCTGAAATGTGACTATGGATCGTGACGATAGATCGATAGTTAGGAGTCGGCCTAGACAGTTAACTAGGTAGGGACGCTCGGGACGACGGAGTTGCTGACTAACGAGTGATGAGTGATGCAAGATAAAAATGTGTTGGGAGATAAGACTTACGGGGAAGAGAGAATGAGTATAATTGGCACATTACATTAATATAAAGAATGGATAGGGTGGATACAAAGGGGGCGATACAAAGAATGGATGGAGTTGGGAAACCAAATGTCGCATGCATGCATTAAAAAGCCACAACAATTATCTCTTTTACATGCAGGCATTAAAAAGCCACAGCGTGATTATCTCCTCCCCCCTCTATCTCTGTCCCTAGACAAGGCAACTCCTTTAAAAAAAGGAAGAGAAGACAGCTAGTTAGATCCGTCTTTGTACACTTCTAACATCGACAGTAACACGAGAGAGTTATTTCTAATAGCTTCAAACCTTTGCTCCAACACCTGACGTGGAACTATGTTCATCCGTTTGGAGATGGAGTCAGCAAACTTTGAAAATGCATTTTTCTTACAAGGTCATCTCGTGCTATTAGGAAAATATTTCCAAACGGTGGGTGGTTCGCTCTAAAAAAGTAGCCATCGTGATTGAGATTACACTACAAGAAATCTGTTCATTTACAAGCATAAATGGAATCGTTTTGTGCTCATATTTTAGTCTCAAAGTGGTCGAAATATAACTTTATTAATACATGTAATCGAAAGCTATGTACTCGTAACGGCGGGACAGTATTGGACGTAAAACCACACTATATGCACATTGTGGTCAAGGGTTACTAGCACTATAATGGCCAGTAGTTGTACCCACTGATGAATCTCCGTTTTATTATCTTTATTCTATCATTTTGGCATTAAAAATCCTAGTAAATGGATGTAAATAGGCTTAATTTAGGCATTTTAGCAGTCATGCATCATTGCGTAAATATTGTATAAAATACGATTTTTAAACCTAAAATTATATAATAAAGAAAGAAAAAGAATAAAATATTTCAAATATTTTATGATCCGAAACCTCGAAACTTGGGCATCTCGATGTCTAGGTCGATAAGGAATAAAGTAGGGGGAGATAAGGGCCAAAATACCAATAAAAATACCTTTTATTTATTTCATTCTTTATTTATTTTGGGACCTATTTTTAGTTCCAATTTTTATACATCAAATAAAGAAACGTTGAACATGAAAGTTATAGATAATTTAATATACAAAAAATACAAAATTGATTTCACATGAAAGTAATGTACATATAAAAAGTTATGATCTGAATAAGTTTCCAGAATCTCAATTTCTCAGACCTATATCTCTCAAATAAGAACTCAAAATGTATTAAAATCATCTTTAATTGTATATAACTTTTAATAAGCTATTTAATGAAGGTAATTTCATATTTTTCAGAGATACGGTTTGAAAGTTGAGTTTTGGACCCCTATTGTATACTTGTACCGGTTAAAATATTCATTTTATTTATTATTCATTATTTTTATAATTTTATATTTTTATAACTTTGTAAATATTATTTATAATATATGTGTATATTAAAACATGAATAAAAACATCAAGATAATATAAAAATAAAATACTTGTAGAGAATACATCGATGAAATACCTATATCTATACCTATAAAGAAGATACTTCTATTTATTTAATTATACAAAGCAATTCAGAAAAAGAAAATAAAAATATATTTAAGTTCATAAAATTAAGTTCTAAATTTATAAAATAATAAACCAAACTAATAAAATCAAATATACGAAATAAAAATAAAACATTAAAATATATAGATGAATATACCTATATATAGCCCTTAAAAGGTAAACTTGTAATTTTAAACCTCTAAAAAATAAATAAAAATCATAATAAAATACTTTATAAAATAATAAACATTTTTATTTTATAATCTAAAATTAATAAAATCATTTATTATTTTTAATCGATTTTCTAATTATTTTTTCCAATGATTTTTCTGGTTGGTCCACGTGGACCAACCAGATTTAACCGTTGGTTGACCTCGATCAATTCTTTGACCGAGGTCTGCCATTTCGTCAGACCTTGTTTTTTCCCCGTCTTTGCATATTTTCAAGGTCGAACCTTTCACCTTTTGATTTCAAGTCCTTGACGACTTTTTCTCCCCATCTATTGACCTTACACGCCGGCATCTCTCCTTGGGGATTGGATCACTAACGTTCTTCAGATCCTTCGTCTCTGAGCCGTCTCGTCAACCCATTCAAAAACACCCTGAGCTTCCCTTCAATCTTTGAACCCCTTTTGACCGCTGCCCTCTCCTCCTTTCATGTTCAATAGACTGAGGGAGGTGATAGCTCCCGCATCTTGTCATTAGGTTTGTCGAGGAGGAGGTTGAAGGGTGGCTCAACCATCTCCGACCATCCTCGTTCGTGAGGTCTCATCTCAGGCATTTCTGCTTTTAAGGTTTGCTTTCCTTTTATTTTTTTTTTTTGCATTTGTAGCTTCAACTTAGTTGTAGGATTCGACCACCATCTCCAGTTTCAATCGAAGCCCAACGATTCACCTAATCCACCCCTCGCCGGAGCTTGCTCCGACGAGCTTTCCTTCCGCCACCGCTCCGCCTTCTTTTGCCATCAGGAGGGTTGTGGCAATTTGCCTGCAACCCCCCTAACTTATCGTGCAGATCCTGGTGCCAAAGAATCGCTTGGAGCTCATTTTGATCGCTCGCCGGGGCTCCTGGAACTCGCGAGCTCCGCCGGCCTCGCGTGCCACCTCCGACCCTCGTCGGGGATTTTTGGAGCTACTAGCACATTGAGAACACCTGTAGGAGTGATCTGGGCCACCTTGGAGAAGCATAGCACGACGGAGAAGCCTGGGATTGCCGGAGGAAAGTCGTCCCGACGTTGTTCTTCGTTGTTCATCCTCCAGGTCTCCCCGTCATTCGATCGTGAAGGTCGGCCCACTTTTGATCCTAGGCATTGGATCTCCGCGTGCCTGCACTGCCGTATCACCCCCGTCGATCTAATCCCAGTTGTTGGAGGTCAACCGCCATCGCCGCTTCTCGGATGGACACGTGGCATTAGTGAGAGCATCAACACCGTCCGTTCTCGCTATGGTGTGGGTATTTTGCTTCTTAACCCATGCATATTTTTGTATTTAATATTCGGAACATAAACTTTCATTGTTCATTAATTTATTTTGTAAAATTTGTACATCGCCCCCCAGGTTTTCATTATTTGATATTCAGTCCTTGTCAGATCACGTGCCTAGTGCATGTGACCTTGGTGATTTTGTAGAAATATCTCGAGGAATTTTTGTATTACTATTTAGACCTCAAACTTCTATATGCAGTTATAAGTTTTCGGTTATTTTGTATTTTAGCCCTCAGGGTTTTTGAAAATAAAAAAAGGTCCCTGCTAGGCACGTGATTGTCACGTACGACTGTGGAAATTTTGCATGACTACTCTTGAGATTTTGGTTATTTATCCTTGGTTCATGAATATTCTTATCGTGTTACAAATTTTGTGGGAAAATTGCACTTAAGCCCCTGGACTTTCACATATTTACAAAAATACCCCTTGTCGTAGTGTGGTTTCTCTTTGTTGTATCTATTTATTTCATGCATCTATAAAATCCTAAAAAATCCTAAAAAAGAGCATAAGTTCCGGTTGCAATGACATATTTTTATTTTGCATTTTTATAGCATTTTCATTTTTATAAAAAATCAAAAACATGCATTTTCATCTCTGTTTACATTAAAAAATACATAAAAATTATAAAACATTTTTGAAATAGTCCAAAAAATATATATTTTGTATGTTTTAGTGTCTTTAACCTTCGGACTAAAAATCACTAAAAAAATACAAAAGAAAAATCAAAAAATAGAAAAACACTATATATAATCCATAAAAAATCACAAAAATATAGTTTTTGTTCCTTAATTTTCTATATTTTATTATCTTTATTTTAAAATTAATTTGGAGAATTTTTGTTACTATTTGATATTTTTCATCTCCATTTCAATTTCTGTTATTAATTTTATTCACTGTTTTGAGTATTTTTAAACATTAAAAATACCAAATATATAGCAAAAATATAGAAAAATCATAAAAACATTAGAAAAATATAACAAAGTAAAAAAACCATTTTATTTCCTATATTTTGAATTTTTTTACTTATTTTTATCTCTCTCATCTCTCTTGTATATATAAATTCTCTATAGTTTTATATCCTTATTAAAAGAAAAAGAAAATATAAAAATATAAAATACAAAAAGAAAATGCAAAATCAGAAAATTAAAAATCAAAATATAAAAATATAAAATTAAAAATTAAATAAATATATATATAATTACAAACCCACAAAAATAGCACTTGTATAAGCAAATACATCACATTCGCATTTGAGCTTGATTGCCCCGATCTACCTGCTTGCTCCCTATGTTCGACACTCTACACATACTTGCATATATACACATCTTTGTTGTAGAGTTATAATAAATTTTAACTCTGCATCGCTTTTCATTGCTTGATCTTTTGTTGTGGGTTAATTGTTGTTTTAGTCCGGATTTCGTGTGGTCGATTCAGCGACTGAGTTCCCGCCTTGTGTGGAACTTAAGACTACTAGAATTTTGGGTTAAACACCCACCCATTGAATTGTACAAGTACTTCACATAATATACGAGTAAATATATGATTATAAGTACTTGCATTTACTGCAAACTGTGAAAAAAACACCAGCAGTTGAATTATCTGTTGAATTACATGTAGCCTATCCTTGTGACACGAGTCATAATGCACATGCATATTATAATATCAACCATATACAATTGACGTACCGATAATTTACACACACAAAGCACATGCATATTCATGATTCACAAACACTAAAGTATGACTCAACCAACCATTCAAGCATCTACAAATGATTCGGCCAACCATTCAAGCATGTTGAATTATCATAGCATGCATCTCCATTCGGACATCATAACCCACATTGATCTCCTTCACCACTCAAGTATAGCATGGATATCCACTCGAGCATACAAATTAGGCAAAATCACACATTCATTCGTACACAAGATTAGAAGTAAGTAATTCATACCAAAAATGGGGAACTAATATTAAAATAAAACTGAAGTAATTAGTTCAAAGAGTACTACATAAAAAAGTTTACTTCAAATGAAATCAAGGAAACTTATTCAATGAACATATCTACTTCACTTCTTCTACCTACGCAACATATTCTTACCTTTATATGCTCTTCTCTTCCTTTACCTCTATCTCTCTCTTTGCTCTGCCTCGTCATCCCTCTGTAGATAGCGACCCTGTGACGAATTGTCCATTGCACCACATGATTCTAGACATTTTCCTCCTCTTCATCTTCATCAATGTCATCGTCGTTGTCACTCCCATCATCACCATCGACAGCATTCTTTTCAGATCTACTACTTTCAATCATGTTAGCAAATGTGTCTACTATAAGTAAATCAAATTTGCTAATATAATATACTACCGAGTAATCAATATTGTCTCCATCTTGTCGACCATTGACTACACATTGCCCATCACATTCAAAAGAATATCAAGCTTACTCGACATCTGGTTAATTTGGATCAGTTCTCCACCACCTCCAAATGTTTGAGTATACTGTGATGGGAGCGGTTCATAAACGCTTGACTACCCCGGAGTTCGGCGACTAGACTCTGATTATAATATGGGATGGACTCCCCCAATGCTTGCCTTCGGTTCGGTCCCAATTGACCGCTTATTAATCACCTGCTACCAGATTTCAGTGTCAAGCTATGGATGCTCTTTGGTAGGAACCAAGTCATTCTTCTTATCGAAAAGTGCATCATAGTGTCCTGTAATTGTTAAAATTTAGTAATTAAATGTAAATGTCTTCTCCATAAGAATGAGACCGATCATAAAAAACAACATAAAGGACTTAAGGAACTCACTACCACAATCTGAGCTTCAATTATCGACCACTCGTTCCATCACATGTGGGTCTTCGCCCATCATTTCATAGGTGTTGACTCATATTGAGAAGCCGCATGCCACGATGATGATGAAGTAACAATGTCATAATAGTTCATTTGATTTCGAAGATGTTATTATATACGTACCAATTCATCTCTAACAACCTTGAAGCTCTTGGCATGACTACTGGATTTTATCTTCTTCTCCACTCTGTTGATTTTCCTCGCATCTGAATGCGTCCAAAGTCATCGGAAATAAAGAGATCATAATACTGACTCCATCTGCATAGAAACAAACTACTGATTTAAAATAGTGTCAAGAAGCATTGTGTGACAAAATTCCTTACCTCTCTAGTGTGCACCATGAAAGTGGAACCACTTCACCCTCTCCCAATTCACCTCTCCATCCAGCTTCGTTGTCGCAGTCTTCCTCGCTCTATAAATGCAGTCTGTGATCCTATTGGTGGCTAGGTGGGTCAAATACCATACGAAACATCTCCTTAGTTTGCCTAGGACGGATTTCATATGTGTTCTGCATTTCATAAATACCATAATTAAACATACAAGGAATGAAATAATCATTAATTTAATATGAATAACGATACTCATGTAAATGCCATCCAAATCCTCTATTGGTCATATGGACTCATGTGAGTCCATCTATAGTCGTCATAGTCCTGAAACCTCTTCCAAGCCTTGCATAAATCCTTCGCATCATTATGTTGATCCTTAAGGGTGTACCTAGATCAAAGAAGAAGGAGAAATAATCATAATATGTTGCATTTGACATGTATGGAATTTAGTAAGCCATGAAAATAATCATAATATGTTGCATTTACCTCGTTTGATTGATTCGATACCTTAGTAAAAAAATCTTTGTGCACCTAACATCTGTCTATTGTGTATAAACATCCTCCTCCCTCCACTTCGCTCTCATATGGAAATTTTTGGATTTCTTGACATTCGGAATCAGTTGAATTATCAGCTTTCAGTTGTTGTCTCCTAAACCCGTAAAAGGTTGTAAAATGATTCTTCCAAAAACAACCTACATATATACCTTCGTACACTTATGCATGCACGTGAACCTCTAGCATAGACCAACTATATATACCTACACATGCATAGTAATTCTCTAGCATATATACCCATACATGTCCATATACTCACATATGCATAGAAATTCACCTACGTAGATGCTCACGTTTATGCTATCTTTCTACATTCATGCTTATATATACCAAACATATATACACTCACATTCATGCTTACATGAATGCCCACATACGTAGCCACACACTTAACTACAATCCTACAATCATCTCTCACATAGCCAAGCACTTACATTAATCCCAAACATACATACTCATCCATTCAAACCCACATCCATACACATACTTGCATAACCACCCACTCTTACATTAAGCCTACACATATATGCCCACATCCATACACATGCAAACTTGCATGTATACCTTAATACTCTTACACATGCCCACGAACCTCTATCATATCCCAACTATATACACCTACACTTGCATAGACATCCTCCAATATATATACACATACATGCCATATACTCACACATGCATAGAAACTCACCCACACATATACTTACATTCACAATACCATACTCACATTCATGCTTATACATACCCAACCACATAGACCCTCACATTCATGCTTACAAGAATGCCCACATTCATACTCTAGCACCATCACTCACCTACATACCTCAACACCCACAACACACACCACACACTTACATACCTACATCCATATACATACTTACATAGCCATTTACATACACACCTACATACATATTCACATTCAACCTAACATACCCATATACATACTCTATTCGCACTAACGTACCCATATACCTAGAAACACAACCACATACATACTCACATTCAACCTAGCTAGCGTTCACATATACCCACATGCATACTTCTATAGACTTATAAACATACATACATACATACCTATATACACTATTACATAACCACATGCAAAGACATAGACCTCGTATACTTATATACATGACTACATATTAACCACATGTATGCATGCATACCCACTTTTCAAGATCGAGTAGTTTGAATTTATTTTTACTATTTTATCACATTTATTAGGTTATTTAATTATCTTGGGAATTTATAAGATGTCGCACTAGATGAGCAAGTGACACCGCTCGAATGTAACAAAATCAGAGTTAAGTTAGTTTCGATACGAGCCGGTTCGGTATATCGACCTAACCTATTCTATACCTACACTGTCACCAACAAAACAAATATTAAGAATCGCACGATGTTGTAAGGGGTATTTCCTAGATTGTAAAGCTAAGACCATGATAGTTGTAAAAAAGTTTAGAAAATATATAACATATGATGGGGGCATCACTTCCCAGAATGTATTGCACGTGTCGCCCACCGTGCAGGGCCACACTTAACCTAGGGTCGAAGGACGCACACGTGTGAATGAGGTTTTGTGTGATTTTGTATAATATCTTATATGCATTCTACATGCTAGTCCTATCTAACAAAGATATAATAGACATTTAATTTCTAATGCGATTGTGATTACATCGTAAATGAATTAACATTAAACATTGAATTCAAATTAACACTATCAAGCATTTGAGCATTGAAATTACTATGTGCACTGACACATATACACAAACATTAACACACCCACACACATACTTATACATAAACACTAACGCGTATACTTAAACATATAAACATACAAATGCATTTCTAAATCACATATTATAACAAGTTCACATAAATCATATTTGAAAATCTTATTTAATTTATCATCTTTCTTTGGCATTTCAACAAGCACCTACAATGCTTTGAAAAATCACATATAAACTGAAATACAACCATTATTCATAACAAAAATTAAATTAAAAAATGATAACATTAAAAGAGAAGAAATATACGAACTGGTGAGGTGGAGCTTCGCTAGATGGCAAAGGAAGGAAGGAGACAACGGAGGACCACTCCCGAGAAGAGATGGTAGAGGATATGGGGGTGCATGACATGAGCTGGGGGGAGTAGAGGAGAAGGTTAGTGGATGGAGGAGGAGATGGTGTTGTTGAGTGGTGGAGGAAGCAAGAGAGGTGTCGCCAGGGGTGGAGGGATTAGGGGGTCGGGGTGGAAACTCTAGGGTGATGGTGTTCAAATGAGGAAGAGAAGGGAAATTAGGTTCTATCCAGGGTTACTTGTCAAAACCATGTGAGCACAAATGTGATCACAAGTAGTCGCATCTCTGCTAGCACGTTATTTCGACCCCTAGTGGTCACATTATGAAGCGTGAGAATGCCCACTTTATTTTGTGATCGCATATTTACAATTACGGCCAAGTGTAGTGAGTTTGCGCTTGCATAATCTACTGCGGCCACAGATCCACTATTTGGGGTCGTAGTTGTGTGCTAGTAAATGACCTGATTTTTGTAGTGTTGCCAGCATGGATATCATTTATGGGTGATTGAACAATGATAACTTAGTTTAAATTAGGGGAGAAAATATTAAATTAAAATCTAAGGCAGATATTAGTGATCAACAATAAGAGGGCTTTGGCGACGACGACTAAGAAGCTCTCCCTCCTCCTTTCTTGCAGCTTGCTCTTATTTGATAGTCATCCTCCCTCTCTTCTATGGTAAGCTTCCCTACTCTGTGGATCGCCTTCCCCCATCTCTCTCTACCTTTCTTGCCTCCTCTCCCCTCACTCTCTTTCCTTCTTCCCCATTTTAATGATGGGGTGTAAGGGATATCAAAAGCACCTCCATTCCAAAAAACTATAAGTCTTTACCAGAGTTTTCATCCTGTCCTAATATCCACAATCTTCGTGTCCTAGCCAGTCATCTTAAAACCTTCCCATAGCTTCCACCTATCTGTTAGAAGAGGTAAGAAGCATCATTCAACGAACAACGGAAGTCAAGATGTTCTTGTTCTACGTACCTGTGGAGAAAGTTTGTTCCACCCCATCGATAAAAAGAATCAACAAACTCTATATCATGTACTCCTTGATGCAAATCTCCTCGATCTCTTAGGGAGGGGGGAGTGGACCTCTCATTCAACAATCCATTCCCAAAGGTAATCTCGTAAAGGTTCTACACCATTGATAATCTCGGAAATCGATGTGGTTGTATCGACTCACAAGGCGAGTCAACAGTCGGTGTTTGACCACACGAAATCTGAAATTAATCAACAATTAACCCACACTAAAGATCAATGAATTAGAAATAATGTGGAGTTAAAATTTATTTTTAACTCTGCACAAATGATGTAAAGGGCAAGTATGCAGAGAGTTCGAACACAGGGAGCAAACAGAGTAATTCACAATTAATGTGCACAAGTGAATGTGTGTGATGTGTCTACACTAAGCAAGCAAACAATGAAATTTTTGTGGGTTTTTAATTTTTAATTTTTTTTATTTTAATTTAATTTTTAATTTTGTATTTTGATTTTTAATTTTCTGATTTTTTTAATTTTATATTTTATATTTTTTTTCTTTTTCAATATTGGAATTTAAAAACAATGGAATAAAAGACAAGGTAAAATATTTATAAAAATGTGCAAAAATAACCAAAAATTCAGAAATAAAATGTTTTTGATATTTTTAGGATTTTTTTACTGTTTTTGTGATTTTTGGGGATTTTTCAAGGTGTTTTTGGTAATTTTAATTACTGAAATAAGGCAAAACAGTGGAAAATGTGCTGGCTGTGAGTAAAATGAGAATTAAAATTAGCAAACAACAACCAAAATTTTTCACACTATTTTTCAACTAGAGAGAACAAAATAAAGAACAAACAGGAATTGAATTTGTATTTTTTGGAGTTTTCTTTGATTATATATATTTTTTTGAAGTTTTTATGTATTTTCTAATTTTTAGTGTTTTTCTTTTGAGATTTTTAGTGATTTTTGGACTGACTCTAAAATAGGTTAAAATAGACTCTTGGGAATTTTTAGAGGTGATTTAATATTTTTTTGGTATTTTCTAAGCTAGACAGTGAATAAAAAGCATGTTTTTGATTTTTAATAAATATAAAAATAAAATAAAATCAAAAACTAAAAATGTAGTGTGGAAGAGCAAATGCAAAGAAGCTTAACCCTATTTTTTTGGAATTTTTGGACTTGAAAAGATAATTTAAATAATTACAACAAGCATCCAAACAATTAACATGCCTGGCAGGGGTATATTTGCAATTTCTCAAACATCCAGGGGCTCACATGCAATTTTCCACAAAGTTTTTAAACTAAACATTCAATTTCTAGGGTCAAACGGTAATTACAAAACCAGGAGGGGCCTTAGCATAAAATTCCCAAGCCTAACACGTGCGCAATACGCGCCTGGCAGGGACCTAAGTGCAATATCCAAAAATGTCAGGGGGGTCGATGCAAGATATCCCAAAGTTTTACACTATCTTACAAATTCTTGGGACTAAACTGAAATAACTAAACTCCAGGAAGGTCCTTGCAAAAAGCCCACCACCTCACGTGTACAGGTCACGTGAGGTGACATGGCGGAGGACCTAAATGTAAATATGGAAAGCTTGGGGGTCTTTGTGCAAATGTTACAAAAATATTACACTACAGACAAAAGTTTCAGGACTAAAAGATAAATACAAAATGCGCGAGGGTTTAGTGTGCAAATTACCCTCGGCGCGCGATCCAACGGCGATGAAGGAGCCACTTAGACACGTGGCGCGTTGAGGACGGCCGATGACGCTTCGACGATGGTCGGCTGAGATTAGATCGCTCAAAGTCGATCTGACGGTTGAGGCGTGATGCGATCCAATGGCGGAGATCAGAACTGGGGCAGTGGCTCGATCGAACGGTGGAAGAGCGAGGTGGAGGAACTGGGAAGAACGCCGGCGGGGCGATCTTCCCTGAGCTCGTTCTCGGGTCTCCGGCGGTGGATGGGCTCCAAAATCGAGCTGCGGACTCCTGGGAGGTCGAGGAAGATACTGGGATGCTCAAGTACGTCGGAGGTGCTTCGGAGTGCTGGCGCGAAGGCGGCGGAGCTCGGAGCTCCAGGTAGCTCCGACGAACCTTGCAAAACGGCCCCCAGTGGCTTTGACCGCGCGTTGACCTGCAAAAAGGGGTGAAAGGGTCCAGGGCAAACTGCCTGGACCCCGCAGAGTCGAAGTGGAGGTCGGAGATGGTCTGTGGACGGCGAAGAGATGTCGGCCGGAGGTGCGCTCCGGCGAGATGGAATGATCAGGCGATTTAGGCGATGAAACTCGGATTTTTTTGAGGGTTTTTGATCCTTAAGCCAAGGGAAATAAAATGACGCAAAGAAAATGCAAGGGAGATGGTCCTCGATGGCCAAAGCCAGAGGAAGAAGGTACCTCGACCGCCGGACTTGCGGGAGGTGTTGGAGGCTCCTCCGACTTCAAACGCCTTGGCTGAAGGGCTTGCGATGGAGCTGTCACCTCCAGGAAGCTCAAGAGCACGAAGGTGGCGCAGAAGGGTGGACCGAAGGGACTCGAAAAATCCAAGGAAGGCCGGACCCCATTCTTATGTGGTTTGACTGCTGGTGACAGGGGCTCGAAGAACAAGAGATCTGGGGTGTCTCAGTGATGCGACCTCCAAGGTAATTGCAAGGCGGGCAAGAGGGTTGATAGGTGAAGAGGTTTGCAGAAGGGATCGAAGTGAAATGGTGAAAGAATCGACTGGGAAAAAGCCAAGAAAGTGGCTCAAAAACCAACCTCTGACAGGGGGTAGGTGGGGAAGACGACTGATGAATCCACATTTCATCATCTTTATTCTATCATTTTGGCACCAAAAACCCTAGCAAATACCTGTAAATAGCCTTAAATCAAGCATCTTAGCATTCATGCATGTGCATCCAAACAGTGTATAAATTACTGTAATTAAGGCCAAAATTATAGAATAAATAAAGAAAAGAAAAAGAATAAAATATTGTAAATATTTTATGACCCAAAACCCCCGAGACCTAGGCATCTTGATGAATAGGTCGACAAGGAATAAAGTAGGGGGAGATAAGGTCAGAAATACAGTCAAAATACCTATTCATTCTATTCATTCTTTATTCATTTTGGGACCCATTTTTGGTTCCACTTTTTATTCATCAAATAAAGAAACTTTGTACATGAAAGTTGTAGATAAATTTATAAAGAAAAATACAAAATTGATTTCACAGAAAAATCATGTACAGACAAAAAGTTATGATCTGAATAAGAATCCAAAATCCCAACTTCCCAGACCCGTATCTCACAAACGACAACTCCAAATGCATCAAACTCACCTTTAATTGTATATAGAATAAAATAATCTATCCAATGGCGGTGGTTTCGCATTTGGCGGAGCTACGGTTTGAAAGTTGAGTTTTGGACCCCTGTTGTATACTTGTACTGAATAAAATATTCAATTTATTCTTTATCCATTATTTATTCATTTTTATATTTTTATAATTTTGTGAATATTACTTATAATACATATGTGCATTAAAATTGAAATAAAATGCAAAGAAAAATAAACATAAAAATACCTATATAAAGAATACATAGGCACACTGCACATACTTATACCTGTAAAGAATACACTTGTATTTTATTAAATATACAAAACATAACAGAAAAATACAATAAAAATATATTTATGTATATAAAAGTATGTTACAATTTTATAAAATACTAAATAAAAATAATGAAAATAAAATACACAAAATAAAAATAAAATACTAAAATACATAGGTATTATACCTATATAGGGTTAAAAAGGTGACTTGTAAAAATATAACTCCTAAAAATAATTAAAAATCAAAATAAAATACTACATAAAATTCTAAGCATTTTTTATTTTACAACTTTTAATTAATTCGGCCATTTATTATTTTTAATTTAATTAATAAAATGTTTTTCCAGGGTTTTTCCTGGTTGGTCCACGTGGACCAACCAGGAGGCCAGGACTGTTGACCAAGGTCAACAGTCTGACCTACCCCTGTAGCCCGTGTCAGGCTTGGTTTTTGAGCCATCTTGTTGGCTTTTTCCAGGCCAATTCTTTCATCTTTTCGTGTTGCATCCTTCTGCAACATTGTCCACCAACCATCTACCTAGCTCGCCCGAGCTTAATCTTGGTCGTCGGACCCAAGATTTGCAAGATATCCCTTAGTCTTTGGACCCCTGTCACCTCGGGTCAAACCATTTAAAACCAACTCCCCCTCTTCCATTTCGAATTTGAGTCCCCTTGGTCCACCCTTCAGCGCCATCATCGTGCTCCTGAGCTCCGTGGAGGTGACAGCTCCACCGCCAGCCCTTCAGCCAAGGCGCGCGAAGTCGAGGGAGCCTCCACCACCTCCCGCGAAGTCGCCGGTCGAGGTACCTATTTTCCCTCTGGCTCCGGCCATCGAGGGCTCGCCCCGCTTATTTATTTCTTGCATTTAACTCCTGCTAGCCTTAGGATCAATATTCCCCAAAAAATTCGAAGTTCCATCATCTGAATCGCTCGATCACCCACTTTGGCCGGAGCGCACCTCCGGCCGTTCACCGCCACCTAGTAGCACACATCCCCACACCTCCGCGAGGCCCAGGCAATTTGCCCTGGGCCTTTTCACAACTTTTTGCAGGTCAAAGACCCTTGAAAGCACCTGGAGAGCCATTTTGATTCCTCGCCGGAGATATCTGGAGCGCAAAGCTCCGCCGCCTTCGCGTCAGCACCTCGACGCTCCTCCGGCGAATCCGAGCCATCCAGTCCATAGAAGGACCTTCCAGGAGTCTGCAGCTCCATTTTGGAGCCCATCCATCGCCTGAGGTGCGAGATCGGAGTCGGGGAAGTACGCCTTCGCCGGCCTTCTTCCCTGTTCTTCCTCCTCGCGTCTCCACCGCCCGATCGAGCCGCAGCTCCAGATCGCGTGTCGACCTTCCGATCTGCCACGCCCAGCCACCGTTGGATATCTTTACGAGATCTAATCTCAGACGTAGGTGCGAACCGTCATCGGCCGTTCCCAAGCTGCCACGTGGATTAGTGGCTCGTTCCCAGCCGCTGGATCGCGCTTCGCCACCAGCCGTTGGATTCGAGCCACGTGTCGTCATCGGAGCGCCCGAGCGAGGGTATTTTGCATCCCAACCCTCGCACTTTTTGTATTTATTTATTAGTCTTTAAACTTGTGTCTGTAGTGTAAAAGTTTTGTAATATTTGCATAGAGACCCCCAGACTTTCAGTATTTGCATTTAGGTCCTCAGCCACGTCACCTCACGTGACCTGTTCACGTGAGGTGTGGGCATTTTGCAGAGGAACCCCCGTACGTTTGTATATTTTGTTTTAGTCCTAAAACTATTGCAGCACGTGTAAACTTTTTGGTTATTTTGCAAGTAGGCCCCCAGGGTTTCAACAAATTACATTTCAGTCCTTCCCAGGCGCGTGCAAGTCACGCGCCCTGGTGGGAAAATTGCTAAGAGGCCCAGGCGACTTTTGTAATTAACTTTTGGTGCTAAAAATTGAATATACGGTGTATATTTTTGTGGAAAATTGCATGTATGCCCCTGGATGTTTCGGATATTGCAAATATACCCCTGCCAGGACTGTTTAATGTTTGGATGCTTGTTGTATTTATTTGAATGATCATTTCAAGTCCAAAAATTCCACAAAATTAGGGTTAGGCTCCTGTTACCTTGAACTTTCACGCCACCATTTTAGTTTTTGATTTCATCTTATTTTTATATTTATTAAAAATCAAAAACTTCCTTTTTGTGCACTGTCTAGCTTAGAAAATACCAAAAAAATATTAAAACACCTCTAAAAATTCCAAAAAAATTACCTACTGTCTATTTTATCATCTTTTAGCGTCAGTCCAAAAATCATTAAAAATCTCAAAAGAAAAACACTAAAAATTGAAAAAACACTCAAAAACTTCAAAAAATATATAAAATAGTAGAAAACTCCAAAAATTAAAATCTCAGTTCCTATTTGTCACTTATTTTGTTCTTTTTATTAGAAAAATAGTGTGAAAATTTTGAGTTACTGGTTGCTATTTTTAATTTGCATTTTATTCACAGCCAGCCTTATTCCCACTGTTTTACTTTATTTCAATATTTAAAAATATCAAAAACACATAGAAAAACCCCCAAAAATCACAAAAACAGTAGAAAATTATAAAAATACCAAAAACATTTTATTTCTGAATTTTTGAGCATTTTTGCACATTTTTATAAATATCTTAGCGTGCCTTTTATTATATTGTCTTTATTCTCCAATATTGAAAAAGAAATAAAAAAATATACATAATACAAAATATAAAAATCAGAAAATAAAAAATCAAAATACAAAATTTAAAATTAAATAAAAAAAATTAATTAAAAACTAAAAACCCACAAAAATTCATTTGCTTGTTTGCTTAGTGTAGACACTCCACACATCACACACACACTTAGCATTTTTGCTTGAACTACCCTGCTTGTTCCCTGTGTTCGAACTCTCTACATACTTGCACCTATACATCTTTTATGTAGAGTTAAAAATAAATTTTACTCCACACTTATTTTTCATTGATTGATATTTGATTGTGGGTTCATTGTTGATTAATCGCATTTTATTGTGGGTCGCCACAACGACGTATTTAGACCCTCGATAATTTGTGGTTATCAAATGGCGCCGTTGCCGAGGAGCAGCAGCGAGTAGTTCACATTTTTGATAGATTTGTTTGATTGTGTGATTGTTCACCATAGCATCATTTTACATCTCTTACATTTTGATATATCTTGTTGAGCTATCTGACCACTCTTCTTTGTCTTCTTGCGAGGGACCGCGGAGCGAGGCGGATCGCTTAGGTGACCCGACGCATCCTTGGGAAGCGGAGCCGGCTGTTCTTTAGCCAAGCCGGCAGGAGAGAGCAAGGAGTGAGAGAGAGAGTGATTAGATTAGTTTTCATTTATTTTTGGTGAGAGAGTGATTCATTTAATTTGTAATAATACAGGTACACTCGGACTTGGACACTTAGACATTCGGGCCTAATTTCCGGGTGTTTGTTCACCCGGGGGCTCACCGCGGATTTTTATCGCGTTTTTATCGCCGTCATTTTCCGGTTTTGTTTTCATTTTTTTTACTTTCTTTTGTGGATTGAGCTCTTAGTTCTAGGTCTGCTTGACTCGATTAGAATAGGTCCAAACACCTAATTATATTTGCATGCTCCTATAGAATCGTATTTGGACTTAGACTAATTAAACAGTTAGCTAGTAGCTTCCAAATCCACTCGCCGCGAGCTCACACCCGAACAAGCGCTTTCTCCTACCCCAAATGTGTTGGGCAGAGGAGGGGTGAGCCTAGACCGGACACTCGGATTAGGAGTTATTAGTTAGCTTGTGGTTCTTCACGCTAGCAGCTGCCTGTTCTAGGACGATTTCCGCTTGCATTTCGCCATATAGCTTAGGTTTAAAAATTCTGCTTTGCATCCCGCATGGAGAGAGCTGGGATTCGCTGTAAGTCCTCTTACTTTGCATGCATCATCTAGGCACAAAGGTGAGATTTCCACCTTGGTGTCGACTTGCACGGCTTTCCGACTCTATTCTCCCTCTGTTTTTGGAACAAAGTAGGATAAAGGAAAAACACAAAAACTGTTAGGCGTTTGTTTGAATTGACTCAAAAGAAGCGATAACACCAAAAAAATTAAAAAAGGGACTGCTAAAGAAAACATGACCAAAAATAAAATTGGTAATTGGATTCATTGCTTGGGGAGAGTAACACCCTCACTTGTCTTCAGGTTGCATGGGAAGGTCTCCTTCCAAGTGAGGTGAGCGCTTCGTAAGGATTAGAGCCCAAAACCCAACTTGTGGCTGCCTTGTGTATCGCCTGGATTTCCGAAGTATTGGCGCTACTATCGTACGTAGTCGAGTAGGACTTGGTCGCCATTGGTGACTCTCTATTGTGAGAGCACCGACTTTGTCCGAAGTACCGAGCTTAGGCCACGCCTTCACGGGTGTGTCTGTCTCACCGGCTGCGTCCGAGTAGGACCTTGTACGCTCACGGGTGATTCCGTTGCGAGCGAGGTCCGAAGTATCGGTTTCGCCTATCAGCTTCCTCCCTCTATTTCTTTGGCTGAGTAGGGATCCAAGAAGGGTTACAAGGACCTCAAAAAGCGCAAGTTACAGGTTACACAGGAGGAGGACAAGTACGGGGACACTTTCCTGGCAGTACTCTCGCTCCTATAGGCGTAGCGCTCTAAGGACTCGTGAAAAGATAAATACCTGAAAACAAGCTAAAACTGACAAGATAAAAGCCGATCCTTCACGGCTTCACGAGTTGAGTTGGTGAACTTACCCTTGCTTTGTGTTTGATTGTTACATTTATTAAGGTCAAGATCAAAAACACCGCACGATTGTGCACAATTTTGTTGCATCTCATCTTCTTCTTCCCTTGCATTTATCCTGCTCTTCCCGAATAATCAAGATGATGGGACGGAGATCTCTTAGGCCGACCTTGTCGGCACCGCTATCTAGCACTCCTCCTTACTCATCTAGGAATGCCTCGGAGAGTCCGCTCTCCGAGCCCGAGTTTACATCCACCCTGTTCCCCCTCGACCACCCTTCCCATTCTCCTTCCCTCAGTCCGATTGTGTCAGAATTCAGTGCATCACAGAGTTCAGCTCATTCAACAGCACCTGAAATGGCCTCTTTTGCATTTTCAGAGAATCCAGTAATGGCAGACAGAGGCGAGCACCCAGATGACCACGACCATCCTCCGTTCATTATTGACCAAGTGGCCATCAACAATTCCTTGCTAGCGTCCCTGGAGACGATGCAGAGACAGATCCGGGACCAGGGCACATTCATGGGTGACCTTATGAGAGAGATCGCACAGCTGAGAGAGAACCGACCTGGAGGAGGCGGTGGCGGAGAAGGAGGAGGACCTGATGCAGGAGGAGGCGATCCAGACGGTGAGCGACCGCCACAGACCATCATGAGGGAACTGCACAACCCAGCTTCATCCCTCACTCACCGGTGGATCAGACTCCCGCCAATCCACGGAGACTTCGAGCTTCGGCACCACACGATTCAGCTTCTTCCCAAGTTCCATGGGCTGCCGACCGAAGAGCCGCACCTCCATCTCCAAGAGTTCGAAATGATATGCAGCACTATCCACGATCGGTTGTTGACCGAGGACACTATCAGGATGATCGCCTTCCTGTTCTCATTGGTTGATCGAGCCGCATATTGGCTCAAGCATCTAGGGCGATTCGTCGATACTTGGGCAGATCTCCGGTCCGTATATTTGAAGAAATACTATCCTCTCGGCCGGACCAACACAGCTCGAGCCATGATCAGCAACTTCGTCATGATCCCAAATGAACAGTTCCATGAAGCATGGGATCGATTCAGAGAGCTCATAGACCGGTGTCCACATCACGATATCTCCAAGCCCCACCTGGTGCAGAGTTTCTTCTGTGGGCTGACACCGGAGCTGCAGGGGCTTGTGAACGCCTCTTGCGGTGGATCATATTTCTCTAAAGGTGAAGACGATGTATGGGCCATCTACGAAGGTATGGCAGAGAACTCCACAGTGATGACCCAGGCCAGAGTCTACAATCAGCAGAAGCCCCCGCAAGGAGCGGGATCATTTCAGAGGATCGCTCGCATCGATGCCGGTCCCAGCACAACGTCGGTAGCCGCAACACAAGCCGAGTCAGCAGCAGCCGACATGGGCATTATCAGTGAAAAGCTGGACCGCATGGAGATCCTCGAAAAGAAACAGAACCAAGGTCTAGCCCAGATGGACCTTCTCACCAAAACAATGAGTGACCTGAAGACTCAAATTCTCTGTATTCAGGAGGTACAAGCCCATTCCCAACAGCCTCCCAGGTCACAGGTTGCTTCCAGCAGCAACAATCCCAACCAGGCCTCCACCTCATACCGCCAGGTGAACCATATCCAGGCGGAGCCGGTTCCATTGTTGCAGTACCATCCAGAGCAACCGCCATCTCAGGAGACGCAGATGGTGGTGTATCAGCCGGAGCAGCCGCTGGCAGTTCTTCCTCCACCTTCCTTCGAGCAGGAACCGTTGATGGAAGTCAACGGGATTTGGTATGACCGATACCCTCAGCCCGCAATTCGTAGGGATCATCCCGGATTCCGTTGGGGTAATGGTGGTTCCTCATCCCAACAGCATCCCCCTGTTCAAGGACAGCAGAGCAGCCAGCCACATCAGTACAACCAGCAGCCCTAGTATGCCCAGCCACAACAATACCAGAGTGGTCCTCGTCCCGCCTATCAGGGACAACAGTGGAGGCAGCGTCAGCCGCCTCAGCATTCTTATCACCAGCCTTCCCCCCAGTTTCAGCAACAACACCAGCAGCAGCAGCCCCATTTTCAGCAGGGACAGACGTCTGGTTTTCAGGGTCCAGCCTTCGAGAACCCTGCTCTTGATGATCTTGCCCGCTTGCTATCTGAACAGCGAGCATCTTTCAGGCAAGAAATGGATGAGTTCCGGCAGGAAATGCGGGACATCATCAAAGGCAAAGCCGCCATACCCGCTCAGATCGAACCAAACCCTAATAATTTAAAAAGAAAATCTGAGCAGGTAGAGTCCACAGAGGATACCTCTCCTAGTGATTATTTGAGTGACATGTCTTATTCCTATTATGATGCTGATTTTGTTACTACTAGGAGCGGTAGGATGCCAGCCGGCGGCGCCTCTTCTGAGCGACAGCCAGATGCAGAATCAGGAGCGCCAGAGGAGCAGAGGAGCGGTGCTGATGCCGCTAATGATGATGTTGATGACGGTGGTGCTGATGCCACCAATGATGGAGCCCAGGACAACGGTGCTGATGCCGTTGTGATACCAGATGCAGACGGTGGTGCTGATGCCACCATTTTGGATGCTGAACCAGAGCGCGGTACTGATGCCGCGAAGACAGGTGCTAGTGGTGATACTGAGGCCACCACATCCACTTTTGTTGAGCCATCTGTGATGTTGCCACATTTTGTATCTAGAGACTGTGGGAACAAAAACAAAACAAAAATATGAATAAAGGAAATGTTTCTGTTCAAATTACGAATCCATATGTGGTGAATGATGATTATCGTATGGACTCTCCGTCTTCACAGGCACAGGGACCGATTCCTAGTCCTCCATCTGAGGAGGCCCCTACAATCCCCTTCCCTGAGGCACTCCGCCGAGCGAAGGGGAGTAAAAAAGAAAATCCAAAAAAGAGTCAACAGGTAGAGTTCGGCAACGAGATGATTGACAGATTTCATATTCAGCTGACTCTACGAGAAGCATTCGAGCATATCCCCTTCTTCAAGAAGAATTTGAAAGAAACAACTACTGTCAGAAGGAAGAAGAGGCACAGAGATCAAATCCATATGCTCACTCATGACACTTGCTGCGCCATTCAGAAAACATTGCCAGCCAAGCGACCAGACGCAGGAGCTCCCTATGTCAGATGCGAGATTCAGGAGCAACAGTTTGATCGTACTCTATTAGACAGCGGCTCTTCAATTAACCTCCTTCCGGCAGCCTTACTCAAGCAGTTCGAGTTTGGCCCTCTTCTCGAAGCAGAACCGTCCTTCAGTTTGCTGATAGGTCGATTAAGAGGCCGAAGGGTTATTGAGAGACGTGGTCGTTACCATTCAGGGCCTGCAATTCCCCGTGGACTTCGTTGTGTTGGACATGGAGATCCCTGAGTCGGTAACTGATGCCCCCATCATTCTCGGACGTCCATTCTTGGCCACAGCCAAGGCGGTGACCGACCACGATAGCGGGAAGGTATGTTTTCGCGTAGAGGGCGAAACCATACAAATAGAGACGATCAACGAGATCAGAGCCAGAGAGGCAGAATGCTCAGAACAGTCCAGCGAAGCCGAGCAGATGACAGAGGAGGAGCTAGACATCCACCAGGTTTGTGATTTCGAGATGACTGATGATGAATCCAACTGGAAAGATCCCGTAGCACCGACCCTCGCCTTGCCGACAGATTCACTGTATCTCAAGCTCATGGCAGTCGAGAGCCGGGAGAGCACATCCCTGGATGAGGATATTTCTGGGGGCTGACAGTGTTGTGATGAGTGGTGCTGAGGAATTTCAATCTTTCTCATCGTCTTCTGATCCCTCGGATTCAGACATTGACTGGATGACTTTGATGACTATTTACCTTGTCTGATTCCTACTGAGCCAACAACCATGACAGAGTGCGAGCCGGTGCAGTTTATCGTTGATTCAGAAGGCCGCCCTTCGTCAGAAATTCATGCAGAGCGAGAGTTCTCACATGCAGACCTGGTAGCATTTACACAGACATATCAGAAGCCAGATCTGCCACCTCCCAGTTGTCCAGAACGAAAACCTCTGCCGCAGACAATGAAGTACAGATTCCTTGCTGGAGAGCCACAAATGCACCCAGTCATTATCTCAGCAGATTTGACTGGAGAACAAGAATCTCGTCTGATGGAGGTTCTTGAAAGAAACCGCAAGGCAATCGGTTGGAGTATAGCTGATATCCAAGGGCTGAGCCCAAATCTTTGCTCTCACCACATTTATCTTGAAGATAACGCTAAGCCGTCGCGTGAGTTCCAACGACGGCTGAACCCGAATCTTCGAGATGTAGTCATGAAAGAAATTTCCAAGTGGTGGAGCGCCGATTTCATCTATCCCATCTCCGACTCCAAATGGGTAAGTCCGTTACATGTGGTACCCAAGAAGACGGGTATCACTACAGTTGTCAATGAGTCTGGAGAGGAGATCGCTACCAGAGTACCGACTTCTTGGAGGGTCTGTGTGGACTACAGACGATTGAATGAGGCCACCAAGAAGGATCACTTCCCGCTTCCCTTCATTGATCAGATTATCGAGCGTTTAGCCGGGAAGAGTCATTACTGCTTTCTTGATGGGTACTCTGGATATAATCAAGTGGCCATTGCACCCGAAGACCAGGAGAAAACGACATTCACCTGTCCGTTTGGGACGTATGCTTTCAGACGGATGCCCTTTGGTCTATGTAACGCTCCGGCGACATTCCAAAGGTGCATGTTGTCCATCTTCTCGGACATGGTGGGTGACTGTTTAGAGGTCTTCATGGATGACTTCTCGGTCTATGGCGACGGGTTCGATGCTTGTCTTGACTGCCTAGACTGTGTGCTGAAGCACTGCATTGAGGTTAATCTAGTTTTATCCTGGGAGAAGAGTCATTTCATGATGACTCAGGGGACGGTCCTTGGTCATATCGTCTCCAACAGGGGCATGGAGGTCGATCCGGCTAAGGTGGATATCATCAGAAAACTCAATCCGCCGTCCAACTTGCGTCAGTTACGGTCTTTTCTGGGGCATGTCGGTTTCTACCGACGGTTCATTCAGGACTTCAGTCGAATTGCCCGACCGCTTACTGACTTGCTCACCAAAGACACCGAGTTTATTGTTAATGATAAGTGTCTTGAATCATTTGAGACTCTCAAGAATATGGTTGTCTCAGCTCCTGTCCTTCAGCCACCCGATTGGTCTCTTCCATTCGAGATCATGACGGATGCTTCAGATTTTGCCGTTGGGGCTGTGCTTGGACAGAGGAGGGATGGTTTACCGTTCGCCATTCACTACGCCAGCCGGACTTTGGATGCCGCGCAGCGGAATTACACTGTGACTGAGAAAGAGATGTTGGCCGTAGTCTTCGCTCTTGATAAATATCGATCATATATTCTCGGATCTAGAGTGACCATTTATACTGATCATACCGCCATCCGGTACTTAATGGCTAAGAAGGATGCCAAAGCACGTCTCACCATATGGATCCTTCTACTCCAGGAATTTGATATTGAAATTAAGGACAAGCCTGGAGTCAAGAATGTGGTGGCGGATCATCTCTCCAGATTGGAGAATCTTGAGGAATCTGAGCCCAGCGCACCTATCACTGAGACATTTCCAGATGAGGCGATCTTGGCTGTCACCTCACTCCCGTGGTATGCTGACTTTGTAAACTATCTTGTTGCCAAGACAGTCCCTCAGGGTTGGCCCAGGCAGAAACTTGAGACCTTCCTAGCTAAGGCCAAGTTTTACCATTGGGAGGATCCCGTCCTTTATCATGAGGGAGGGGATAGTATCTGGAGGAGGTGCATTCCTCAAGAAGAGCAGCATAGCGTCCTCACATACTGCCACAAGCTTGAGGCAGGAGGACATCATTCTGGAAAAAGAACAGCACAGAAGGTGCTTCAATCCGGTCTATGGTGGCCTACTCTCTTCAAGGATTCTGATGAGTTCGTGAAGAGATGTACTGACTGTCAGAAAATGGGAACCTGCGGACAGAGAGACATGATGCCCATGCAACCCATTCACTTCTGTGAGGTTTTTGACGCATGGGGGATTGATTTCATGGGCCCATTTCCTAAGAGTCAAGGATTCGAGCATATTTTGCTCGCTGTAGATTATGTCAGCCGATGGGTTGAGGCTATCCCCGCCCGAGCCGCAGATGCTAAAACCGTTTGCAAATTTTTGAGGAAAAATATCATTTCACGGTTCGGTGTACCTAGAGTCTTGATTTCAGACGGGGGGTCTCACTTCATCAATGACAAAGTCAGGGCCCTTGCAAACGAGTTCGGCATTGACCATCGGGTTGCCACTCCTTATCACCCTCAGACTAATGGTCTTGCCGAAGTATCGAACAGAGAGATAAAGACTATCTTGCAGAAAGTTGTCCGCCCAGACCGAAAGGATTGGTCACAGCTTTTGGACTCGGTCTTGTGGGCTTATCGGACTTCTTTCAAGAATCCATTGGGAACATCTCCCTTTCGTCTCGTCTATGGCAAGCCGTGCCATTTGCTAGTGGAAATCAAGCACAAATCTTTTTGGGCAGTTACAGAATTGCTTCTAGATCCCGAGAGTATAGGAGACCAAAGAAGAGCAGAATTGGCAGCCCTGGAAGAATTGAGAGATACAGCCTTTTCCAACAGCCTACAGTACAAGGAAAAAGTGAAGACATGGCATGATTCGCATATCAGCCATAAACAGTTTGAGCCAGATCAGAGAGTATGGTTGTTTGATTCCAGGCTGAAATTATTCCCAGGAAAATTGCAGAGCAAGTGGAAAGGACCGTATGTGGTCAGGAAGGTATATGACAATGGCAGCATCAACATATCCGAACCGTCATCTTCCTCTACCTTCCGCGTCAATGGTCAACGCTTGAAGCTATATCTTGATCATGATCCACCGACCATTGACGTTGCCCCCATTCTTCTGGTATAAGATGTGTCTTTTGACTCGCACCATCTGCATCTCATACATGGTGATCAATTCCATCTTCCGCTGTACAAATCCATTTGTTCATATCACCCTGTTGTCTGTCGATTTATTTTCTTATTTTCTTCTTTTCTTCTTTTCCTTTTCTATTTTCTGTATCTATCAAAAAGGTGCCGCCCTTGTAGACAGTTTTCCATACTTAGGACGTACTTTGTCCTAAGTATAGGGGGGTTGGCACCCCGAGTTTTTCTATTCTTTTCGATCCTCTCCATTGTCTCCTCTTCTTGTCTATACTTAGGGATATCCTACCCTAAGTATAGGGGGAGACAATCTGAGTACGATCTGTTCATTCCCACCCTTGACCCTCCCTGCCTTGTGTACAGTCTGCTATACTTAGGATTATTTGATCCTAAGTATAGGGGGGACGGTCAACTTCTCATTGATTCATTCATCCATTCTTTAGACTTGCCTATACTTAGTACGAGTTATGTCTTCTCTTTTCTCTCCGATCTATGAGGACATAGCTCAAGCTAAGTATATGGGGGTCATATATACTACGTATATACTTTAGCCATAACTCGTACTTTCGTATCTTCTTAATAATATGGCTAAAAATTCTTTAAAAATCCATTAAAAATCCTTAATAAAAAGATGTGATTATTCCTCAAATTCTTTTTGTATTTACTGATTAATAAATCAGGTGAAAATGTTTTTTGCAAAATGTTTGAAAAATAGTTTGAAAATCTTTGTGAACATCTATTGAAAACTATTTTGAAAATATTTTGTTTCATGTTTTCGACCTTTGTAAAAATGTGTGGTTTGTAAAATTTCTTTTCTTTGTGTGAAATAAAAATGTTTGAAAAATGATTTGCAAATGGTTTGAAAAATGGTTGCAAAAATGATTTGAAAAACCTATATATACTGTTTTGAAAGCCTTTGCAAAATGATTTTCAAATGTGTGTAAAATGTTTGTAAAAATTATTTTGGACTATAGTTTTCAAAAATTGTGTGTAAAATTGTTTTCAAATAAGTTTGAGGAATATACACATCACACCAAAATCCATCTTATGTATATATGTATAAAATTGACCACTTACCCTTGTAAATTCTAAAATCCACTTCTTGTATATATAAGAAGCACTCCCGTGTACATATTTTCACCTAGTTTTTAGCCAAAACTTTTTGTTTTCAAAAATTCCCAAAAACATTTGCAAAATTAAAATCCAAAAACATCTGAAAAATTTCTTTGAAAAATACAAAAAAATTGCATCTGCATGCATCATCTTTTCAAAAATCCATAAAAAGTTCAAAATCTTGAAAATTGCATCACAAAAATACTTTCTGCATTGCATTGCATAGCATTCGCACTTTTCGGATTGAGTTTGATAGTTGAACGAGTCTAAGTAAAATCCAGAGATTGGAGCTTGATTGGACCTTATAATCTACCTAATAACAGGAACCTTATAGGAACTGGGTTTGAGGTACTTTAGGTCTAGTTGACTTAATTCTTTGAGGATCACGGGACTTGGTTCAATGGATTCTTGACTGCCTAAGTAGAGTATTTCGGAGCACACGCACGACTCTTATTGATGATGACCTAACTTGGACACTTGCACCTTTCACATGGCTCAACTCAGTTGGAGTGGTGAGGGGATTGGATTTGCTGGTATGAGACGCACACAAGTGGAAACACTTGTCCTCCTCTAGGGAGGGAAGTGCACCCCAACCCGTCCAGTGATTAGGAAGTCTAAAGACAGGAGGCTGTGGGTTGCGATAAAGCTTCAAAAGAGGGATAGTCTACTGGCTCAAGAGGAAAAACTCCTTATGTAAATGCTGCTGTGAATAGTATTTCAAAAAAAAAAAAAAGTTCAGGCATGTACAAAAATAAAAAGCCTGCAAAGTATGTACATATGTTGTAAAGTCAATAAGCAAGCTTGAGTTCCAAAGTTATATCATGTGAGCCTGCAGCAGGATGACTTGACTACACCGGTCTTGCATCCAAGGATAGGTAGCTACACTGGCTACCGTCCATTCTTCTCTTCACCCCCTCCTCTTGAGTTGGTTGCCACTTGAACTTAGAAGGGAATACCCCGCTCCTCGAGGATGGAGTTATTGGATTGGGGAATCATTGGGTTGTCGTATTGGAGAAGTCAGTCTCTTTGTCATTCTAGTTGGGAAGAGCCACCATCACTTACACTGTACAAGTCAGATTCATAGTCGTAAGAGTTTGCGTATGAGTTGAGATATTTCTGACCTGGCTATTGAGGAGACTTGGACAGAGTTTTGGGATTCTCAAGGACTGTTGGACTTCAAACACGGTTCTCACTAAGGTTCCGCCCGCACTAAAATTCCAAAGGTCCGACTTAAGCTCCAAACTTTGATTTTGCGAAGACAAGTTTGATCATCAAATTAAATCCAAGTTCTTCTTTTTCTTTTCTTTGTTTTTCTTTTTGCACTTATTGCATAAGTGTTTGCTAGGGACTAGCAAAGGTAAAGTATAGGGGGATGATGAATCCACATTTCATCATCTTTATTCTATCATTTTGGCACCAAAAACCCTAGCAAATACCTGTAAATAGCCTTAAATCAAGCATCTTAGCATTCATGCATGTGCATCCAAACAGTGTATAAATTACTGTAATTAAGGCCAAAATTATAGAATAAATAAAGAAAAGAAAAGAATAAAATATTGTAAATATTTTATGACCCAAAACCCCCGAGACCTAGGCATCTTGATGAATAGGTCGACAAGGAATAAAGTAGGGGGAGATAAGGTCAGAAATACAGTCAAAATACCTATTCATTCTATTCATTCTTTATTCATTTTGGGACCCATTTTTGGTTCCACTTTTTATTCATCAAATAAAGAAACTTTGTACATGAAAGTTGTAGATAAATTTATAAAGAAAAATACAAAATTGATTTCACAGAAAAATCATGTACAGACAAAAAGTTATGATCTGAATAAGAATCCAAAATCCCAACTTCCCAGACCCGTATCTCACAAACGACAACTCCAAATGCATCAAACTCACCTTTAATTGTATATAGAATAAAATAATCTATCCAATGGCGGTGGTTTCGCATTTGGCGGAGCTACGGTTTGAAAGTTGAGTTTTGGACCCCTGTTGTATACTTGTACTGAATAAAATATTCAATTTATTCTTTATCCATTATTTATTCATTTTTATATTTTTATAATTTTGTGAATATTACTTATAATACATATGTGCATTAAAATTGAAATAAAATGCAAAGAAAAATAAACATAAAAATACCTATATAAAGAATACATAGGCATACTGCACATACTTATACCTGTAAAGAATACACTTGTATTTTATTAAATATACAAAACATAACAGAAAAATACAATAAAAATATATTTATGTATATAAAAGTATGTTACAATTTTATAAAATACTAAATAAAAATAATGAAAATAAAATACACAAAATAAAAATAAAATACTAAAATACATAGGTATTATACCTATATAGGGTTAAAAAGGTGACTTGTAAAAATATAACTCCTAAAAATAATTAAAAATCATAATAAAATACTACATAAAATTCTAAGCATTTTTTATTTTACAACTTTTAATTAATTCGGCCATTTATTATTTTTAATTTAATTAATAAAATGTTTTTCCAGGGTTTTTTCTGGTTGGTCCACGTGGACCAACCAGGAGGCCAGGACTGTTGACCAAGGTCAACAGTCTGACCTACCCCTGTAGCCCGTGTCAGGCTTGGTTTTTGAGCCATCTTGTTGGCTTTTTCCAGGCCAATTCTTTCATCTTTTCGTGTTGCATCCTTCTGCAACATTGTCCACCAACCATCTACCTAGCTCGCCCGAGCTTAATCTTGGTCGTCGGACCCAAGATTTGCAAGATATCCCTTGGTCTTTGGACCCCTGTCACCTCGGGTCAAACCATTTAAAACCAACTCCCCCTCTTCCATTTCGAATTTGAGTCCCCTTGGTCCACCCTTCAGCGCCATCATCGTGCTCCTGAGCTCCGTGGAGGTGACAGCTCCACCGCCAGCCCTTCAGCCAAGGCGCGCGAAGTCGAGGGAGCCTCCACCACCTCCCGCGAAGTCGCCGGTCGAGGTACCTATTTTTCCTCTGGCTCCGGCCATCGAGGGCTCGCCCCGCTTATTTATTTCTTGCATTTAACTCCTGCTAGCCTTAGGATCAATATTCCCCAAAAAATTCGAAGTTCCATCATCTGAATCGCTCGATCACCCACTTTGGCCGGAGCGCACCTCCGGTCGTTCGCCGCCACCTAGTAGCACACATCCCCACACCTCTGTGAGGCCCAGGCAATTTGCCCTGGGCCTTTTCACAACTTTTTGCAGGTCAAAGACCCTTGAAAGCACCTGGAGAGCCATTTTGATTCCTCGCCGGAGATATCTGGAGCGCAAAGCTCCGCCGCCTTCGCGCCAGCACCTCGACGCTCCTCCGGCGAATCCGAGCCATCCAGTCCATAGAAGGACCTTCCAGGAGTCTGCAGCTCCATTTTGGAGCCCATCCATCGCCTGAGGTGCGAGATCGGAGTCGGGGAAGTACGCCTTCGCCGGCCTTCTTCCCTGTTCTTCCTCCTCGCGTCTCCACCTCCCGATCGAGCCGCAGCTCCAGATCGCGTGTCGACCGTCCGATCTGCCACGCCCAGCCACCGTTGGATATCTTTACGAGATCTAATCTCAGACGTCGGTGCGAACCGTCATCGGCCGTTCCCAAGCTTCCACGTGGATTAGTGGCTCGTTCCCAGCCGCTGGATCGCGCTTCGCCACCAGCCGTTGGATTCGAGCCACGTGTCGTCATCGGAGCGCCCGAGCGAGGGTATTTTGCATCCCAACCCTCACACTTTTTGTATTTATTTATTAGTCTTTAAACTTGTGTCTGTAGTGTAAAAGTTTTGTAATATTTGCATAGAGACCCCCAGACTTTCAGTATTTGCATTTAGGTCCTCAACCACGTCACCTCACGTGACCTGTTCACGTGAGGTGTGGGCATTTTGCAGAGGAACCCCCGTACGTTTGTGTATTTTGTTTTAGTCCTAAAACTATTGCAGCACGTGTAAACTTTTTGGTTATTTTGCAAGTAGGCCCCCAGGGTTTCAACAAATTACATTTCAGTCCTTCCCAGGCGCGTGCAAGTCACGCGCCCTGGTGGGAAAATTGCTAAGAGGCCCAGGCGACTTTTGTAATTAACTTTTGGTGCTAAAAATTGAATATACAGTGTATATTTTTGTGGAAAATTGCATGTATGCCCCTGGATGTTTCGGATATTGCAAATATACCCCTGCTAGGACTGTTTAATGTTTGGATGCTTGTTGTATTTATTTGAATGATCATTTCAAGTCCAAAAATTCCACAAAATTAGGGTTAGGCTCCTGTTACCTTGAACTTTCACGCCACCATTTTAGTTTTTGATTTCATCTTATTTTTATATTTATTAAAAATCAAAAACTTCCTTTTTGTGCACTGTCTAGCTTAGAAAATACCAAAAAAATATTAAAACACCTCTAAAAATTCCAAAAAAATTACCTACTGTCTATTTTATCATCTTTTAGTGTCAGTCCAAAAATCATTAAAAATCTCAAAAGAAAAACACTAAAAATTGAAAAAACACTCAAAAACTTCAAAAAAATATATAAAATAGTAGAAAACTCCAAAAATCAAAATCTCAGTTCCTATTTGTCACTTATTTTGTTCTTTTTATTAGAAAAATAGTGTGAAAATTTTGAGTTACTGGTTGCTATTTTTAATTTGCATTTTATTCACAGCCAGCCTTATTCCCACTGTTTTACTTTATTTCAATATTTAAAAATATCAAAAACACATAGAAAAACCCCCAAAAATCACAAAAACAGTAGAAAATTATAAAAATACCAAAAACATTTTATTTCTGAATTTTTGAGCATTTTTGCACATTTTTATAAATATTTTAGCGTGCCTTTTATTATATTGTCTTTATTCTCCAATATTGAAAAAGAAATAAAAAATATACATAATACAAAATATAAAAATCAGAAAATCAAAAATCAAAATACAAAATTAAAAATTAAATAAAAAAATTAATTTAAAATTAAAAACCCACAAAAATTCATTTGCTTGTTTGCTTAGTGTAGACACTCCACACATCATACACACACTTAGCATTTTTGCTTGAACTACCCTGCTTGTTCCCTGTGTTCGAACTCTCTACATACTTGCACCTATACATCTTTTATGTAGAGTTAAAAATAAATTTGACTCCACACTTATTTTTCATTGATTGATATTTGATTGTGGGTTCATTGTTGATTAATCGCATTTTATTGTGGGTCGCCACAGCGACGTATTTAGACCCTCGATAATTTGTGGTTATCAACGACCAGTTGACCTGGGTCAACTGGGACCGTCTCCTGATTGGTCCACGTGGACCAATCAGGAAAAATCCCTGATAATTATTTTGTAAAATCAATAAAAAATAGAATAAGGCCGAATTAATTAATGGTTATAAAATAAAAAATATTCCTTATTTTATGTAGTAAGTTTGCTTTTTAACCCTATATAGGTATAATACCTATGCATTTAAGTATTTAATTTTTATTCTGTGTATTTTAATTTCATTATTTGTATTTATTATTTTCTAAAATTATAAGATACTTTTATGTACACAAATACATTTTTATTTTATTTTTCTGATTTATTTTGTATAATTAATAAAATATAAGTATAAAAAGTATAGGTATACATATAGGTAGGATACCTATATATTTGATATATACAAGTATTTTTATTTGGATTTCTTTTGTATTTTTATTTTGATTTTAATGTACATAATTATTATAAGTAATATTTACAACATTATAAAAATATAAAAATGAATAAATAATGAATAAAGAATAAATTGAATATTTTAATCTGTACAAGTATACAATAGGGGTCCAAAACTCAACTTTCAAACCGTAGCCCCGCCAAATGCGAAACCACCGCCATTGAATAGCTTATTTTCTTCTATATACAATTAACAGTGAGTATGCTGCATTTGGAGTTGTCAGTTGTGAGATACGGGTCTGGGAAGTTGGGATTCTGGATTCTTATTCAGACCATAACTTTTCATCTGTACATTATTTTTCTGTGAAATCAATTTTGTGTTTTTCTTTATAAAATTATCTATAACTTTCATGTACAAAGTTTCTTTATTTGATGTATAAAAAGTGGAACCAAAAATAGGTCCCAAAATGAATAAAGAATGAATAGAATGTATAGGTATTTTATCTGTATTTCTGACCTTATCTCCCCCTACTTTATTCCTTGTGGACCTATTCATCAAGATGCCTAGGTCTCGGGGGTTTTGGTTCATAAAATATTTACAATATTTTATTCTTTTTCTTTTCTTTATTTATTCTATAATTTTGGCTTTAATTACAGTATTTTATACACTAATATGATGCACATGCGTGAATGCTAAGATGATGATTTTAATGCTATTTACAGGCATTTGCTAGGGTTTTTGGTGCCAAAATGATAGAATAAAGATGATGAAATGTGGATTCATCAACCATCATCTAAAATCAATGTGATAAATACCTTGTTGGATTACCCACGTAAACCCACACTTTGACCTAAGCCCCAGCCACCCAAATATTGACATGCGACTATCTAACGAACTTCTCATTGTGCACCAACACTCTCATGTGGAGGTTCAAAAATGACCTTCATTTTTTAAGAACAATGTCATCATCATGTAAAAACTCGCCATCTCTAGTTGAACATCATTTTGGACTCGTTCAACTCAAGAAATCAAGTTTTAAGGTGCTCGATCTTAAAAACCTTGATTTGCAGGCTATTATTGAGGCAAGATCTAAACCCATGGTAAATTGGTATTCGTCTTATAACCAAATTATTAGATAGATTGTCATTATATGCAGATTGTAAAATGTAGTTTACAAAGTTTTAAGCAAATCTCAAAACCCATTGTTGCAAACCGAAAGGTAAATCTATCAATAAGCAGTGGAGTGATGTATTACCATTGAGTGCCCAATTATAAACCCTAGCCCTAGGGGCATTTAGGTCGACTCACTATATAAAAGTCAACTGCTTCTATAACCCTAACCCTAAGTCTACTTATATAAGGAGTGAAGTAAGTTTGATACTTCGTATCACGAATACACAGAAGATAACAAACAATTTTGCAATTATAGTGAGTTCATCACATGAATTCAAATTTCAGCACAACAAAAAAAAGTATGCATTGTGAAACCACGTAATTAAGAAAATAAATTTTCATAATCATTTTGCATATTATCATGAATATCAGGAAAATATCATTTTTAACTCTTGAAGCGTGAGTTTCTAGGAAAAGAAACCTCCCAAATCAAGTTCGGTATGCAAACGCTTCTCTCGCAAGCATGATGATGAATCATGTAGCCTCCCATGAACATCGATGTTAACTTCTTCTTGAAGTTGTCTACACAAGAATGAGATCTATATGATCTCAAGCTCCTGATTTCGTCGCACGAAACCAAACACTCCTTCACGTACAAGAAGCACGAAGAAGAAGGTGTTCTTCTCTCAAGAAGACCCATGCCAATGTAGAGAAGAACAAGGCAACTTGGTGGTTGTGTTGGGTATGGTAGGAAAAGAGGGTGGACATGTACAGTAGAGTTCCAAACTTTTAAGACTCTTCTGGACTCTCATGCAATGGAGTTTGGTGGAGTGAAGCATACTTGAGAGAGAGGCTATGCCCTCTCTTATATAGGAGGGGGCATCTATAAGGAGTCCTACTCCTCATAGTAGATGTCATCTCTCTAATATTGGATGGTAGATAAAAGGCAAGGATCAAATCTTTGTTCATCAAGAAACATGACTTGATTTATCTCCTTCAATTACCATCCAAATAAAGCAAAAAAATAAATACAAAAATAGGATAACATAATATCATTAGGACTCATAAGATGGATGTATATGCTTCTCCAAGTACGAATGTCCACCTTATCCTATTTGTTGTAGTATTTGTTGTTTATTCCATTATCTTCATGATAATCTAATTGTCATTATTGAGAATTTATGAGAATATCCTCATAACTGTTGAATCTTAAAAATAAACTCAAAGAAAAATGTAAATCCAATTTACACTTTTAATTCCAATGTGAATCACATTCACATAAGTGCCTTGAAATAATTATATGAATCAAATCTATATAAATATTAATTATTATAAATCATTATACATATCAGTTAGTAAATAATGTTTGTGAATCATATTCAAAAAATACCCTTATAGGAATTTAATCGTGGTGATATCAATTATGATTTTTTATCATTTGTGCCATATGAGATATAACAATATCAGTTATACCCCTCCCTATTTTGCAATATCAATTGTGCAGCTGACTTCTTGCACCATTATCATTTGTGCCCTTTTTGCAATACTAGTTGTACCCCCGACCAAGCTAACAAAAGGATACAAATGATAACAATGCAAGAAGTCATAGGGACAACTAATATTACCAAAAAGGGAGGGTATAACTGATATTGCAATATCTTAAAGGGGCACAATTGATAAAAACCCTGTCAATTATTGTCTCAATTTTGGCATCACATAGTATGAGTCCTAATTCAAGTAGGACTCGTGAGTTACAGTCATAGATACTTGGAGGTAATGTCGGAGAGATCATACTATCCACATATAGTGACTTGAATTTGGATAACTATTCAATTTCATGGTTTATATCACTTTTGGTTAAATGTGTCACTCACAAGTGTTGAGCTTGAGCTAAAATGATTCAGACTCTATGGGAGCTTAACCAAATTCATTACACTCTCCCTGAGCTCAGTAAATGAGCACAATGATGAAATCATCTTCCGACTCCATTCCTAATCATTTTTCAAACCATTTAGATCTTATAAATGAGCTCAAGAAGTGAGTTTATATCTATTTCCATTATCATTTCTCTTTACAACATTTGGACGTTGAAATTGGAATTGAAAATTAGAAATTAATATCAATTGAAATGAGACTTTATCAAATTACCTCTCATATCATTTAGCCATGAAGTAGAGTCACTAAAATCTACCAGGTTTCATCATTCCCTTGAAATGGAATTGTCATGGTAGATGATATATTAAGATAGCTTTAACCTAGAGTATTTCGGATATTCATTCATCCTTTGTACTGGAAGACTTTGATATATCTGAAGTTCAAACCCTAGTTTGATTATATCCTCCAGTAAATATCACTAGATTTCTCAATTGATAATTGGACGATGATATAAATCATATGCCTTTTAAAATCATATATTAATATCTTAAATATGTGTCTTATTTCATAAATAAGATGACCATGCATGGAATTCTATATGATCTCAAAATATCTCATGAGTGAACTCTGTCTCATAGTTCATCAAGTATGAACCCATATGATCCCTTGAGAAATCATACTTCTTATATGTCCCCATGTGCATAGCAACTCACCGGTATATGGACCTTGGGTAGGCCTTAAACCTAATGGTTTGTCTAATGCGTACATTTAGACATATACATGTTTATCTATTTCTGTTTAAAGGATGTGTGCATGATCATGACAGTTATGATTTAGGTTTTAGTTTATCTCGACTTCATCAAGACAACTTTTTGACTTGATTATTCGGACACTGACGGCGCGAAATCCCGAACAACTGAGGTAGAAAATAAATCACAATGTCGTTGTCCTCAATCGCTCAGAATGCGTCAATCAAGAAAAATGAACCACAAATGAAAATAAATCAATGAAACACAGAGAAGTGATCCTACTAGAGGATTAACCTGGTATAGCTCCCAGGGTCGAACACAAGGAGCACAGATTGGCTAAATAGCCTACGATGTAGTCAGAAATCCAAGGGAGTTTTTTTTTTTTAGTGTTTTTATTTGTTTTTATAATTTTTAGAATTTTTAAATGATGAGAAAATGAAATAAAATGAATGCAAGGCAACTTCAACAATTTATAAAACACTCCAAAAATAATGCAAAAATTAAGGAAAAATGGTTTTTATGTTTTTTAAGTTTTTTACTGTTTTTGGTGAATTTTTGGAATTTTTCTAATGGGTAAATTATTTATTAAAAATCAAACAATGCGAAAAACAGAGGGTACTGTCCAGCAAGGCTTAAGACCCAAAAATAAAATAATTTTGGATCTCAAAAAGCCATGAAGGTAATTTTCCTATAATCTAGAGAGAATAAGGAAAATTTAGGCACCCTAATTATTGTTTTTGGATTTTTAATTTATTTATTACAATTTTTATGAGTTTTTAGGGGTTTTTGAATTTTTAAGGTTTTTAAGTGATGAAAAGTAGCCAAAATTGGCTAGAAAATCACACAGCAAGCAAACAATAAGTCCTAATTTTTTTAGAATTTTTAAAGGTGATTTTATATTTTTTTGGTATTTTTAAAGTCAAACAGTGGCAAAAATAGGGGTTTTTGAATTTTTAAAAATAATAAATGAAATCAAAAATGTCCCCAAAAATCATAGAAATTCCTACACCATGGCAGGAGCCATGTGTCAAAATTTCATTGGATTTGGAGGTCGTTTGATATTTTATTCAAAAATAAAGGTGGGGCACTGTGCACAGGGACCTATGTGCAAATACCCAAAAGTTCTGGGGTCCTGGTGCAAAATACCCAAGAAGTCACGTGCCAAGCACGTGTCTGGGGCACTCAAGGACCTAAATGTACTAAAAATAAGTTCCAAGGACCTATTGATAACTCGTATCAAAAGTCCAGGGGCTTATATGCAAATATCCCAAAATAAAACGCACATGCGCATAATCAATGCTCACAGGGGTATATATGCAATTACTCAAAACTTTTTATTCAATGAATAACATCCAGAACTACAAGGGGTCTTATGCAAATATCCCAAAGTAACACGTGACGAAGCACGTGGTTCACTACTGGCAGGGGTATAAATGCAAATAAAATAAGTACGAGGTCCTTGATGCAAATATCCCAGAAAATAAACAACTTGAATTAAAAGTTACAGGACTAAAATGAAATAGAACAAACAGAGGGGTCTAGGAGAAATTTACCCCTTTTATTATTATCGACGGCCCGATGTTGACGCGTGGCAGATCTGACGGTGGAGAACAAACGCGCCTTTAACTATGGAAGCGCTGGCCTGATCCGACGGCTGGTGTGCGTCCACGTGGATGATCGGACGGTGGTGACGCAACGTGGTTCTTCGAAGGAGGCCCGGCTCAGATCGGATGGTCGAGGTGCAGCCACGCGGATGATCGAACGGCTGAGAGATGTCGTGGCTTAACCTCGCTGCTCAACGGTGAAGATCGATCCTCGGGATGATCGGACGGTGACAAGGGTCCGCAGATGGACGGTGAAGATCTGATCTGGAGCGAAGAAGGCGATCTGACGGCTCTGGAGGATGGTGAAAGAACTGATGGCCGGCGAACTTCGCCGGCCTCGTGAAGGTGACTCCGCTCTCCTCTGCTGCGCCTGAAGGTCGGAGAAGATCCGGCGTGAAGTTGCGCAGCTGCTGCGGGTCTCCGATGCCCCGGCCGAGCCCTGGAAGGCTCCGGCGAGGTCGGCGGAGGAGAAGCTCCTGGGAAGATGTCGGGAAGCCTCAGACGGCCTCCTCTTGACCTGCAAAATAGTTCAGAAGCTTCGCGGGTCGAGGGCAAAGTGCCTCGACCCGGTTAGGCGGTGTGAAGGTGGTTTGTGCGTCGGAATGGCGAGCTCCGGTGAAGGTGGTCGGCGGAGGAGCTCGGTTCCCAGATCCTGTGCGATCTGGGTTGTGTGGAGGGGTGAAGAAGGTGCGGAGAGGTCTGGCGGAGATGATGGCGGTGTCGGAATGGAAGATGGGTTATCGGAGGTGGCTGGCGACGGCGGCGGAGCTACGCGAACAGTAAACGAAAAATCGAAATCTAAGCTATCCTACGGCCTAAGGGTTCTACCTGGGTGGTCGGAGAGACTGGGGAAGAGCAGGGGGTGCTCTTGGTCGTAGCCTCGAGGGTCGTCTCGGCCCGAGGCTCGATGCTCGACGCTGGTGGCGGAGCAGCGGCGGCGAAGATCGCCGGATCAGTGGAATCGCCTCCTCGCCTCACTGCAACAAGGGCAAATGCTTGCTGTCACTCTCGCGATGCCTATGGAGGTCACTGGGAAGAAGGAGATGGTCCAAAGATGCGGCGCGGAGGCGGCGGAGGGAAGAATATATAAGGTGACAGGGGCGTTTAGGGTTGAGGCTCGACGGCGATGGAAAGCGTGGATTTGATGGCGGAAGATCCGGCGAGGGAGAGGGATGAACGGCGAAGAATCCGGGCATGGGATATGCGTGGGAGACAGCCTGGAGACGCGTGGGAAAATCGGAGAAGGCGGGGCGGCGCGCGTATTCCAGAAAAGGAAGGAGTCCGCGGGGGAGTTGACCGGGGTCAACAATCCCCCGTGGACCAATCAGGAGCGGCCACGTGTGCTCGATTTTTGTTTATTTATTTTAGGGTATAAATAGGCCGAATTAAAGAAAACTCAAAACATGAAATATTTTTCTTTTATTTTTTTCTATTTTTTGGTGATTTTTATTTAATTTTTGGAAATAAAAATAGGGTAGCTCTATATATAGGTATATGTACACTACATGGATTTTTATTTTTGATTTTTTATTTGTTATTTTTATGTATTTTTATGCTCATTTTGTATTTTATTTATTTATAAGATAAAATGAGGAATAAAAGAATATTTTTATTTTATTTTTATCACTTATATACAAGGGTGAAATAAATGGTTGAATACATTTATATACATGGTATTTATACAATGTATTTTTGGTATTTTTGATTTTGTGATTTTTATTTGATTTTTGTTTTGTTTTTAATAGTTTTCTAAATATACACACAATATGGACAAACATATTTTTGGGTGAGGAAAATATAATTTAATGTATTTACAGAAGTATATACACATGTGAGCCCTATCTCCCTCTACTTTGGCTTTTATGCGGTCAGGCCCATGCTGAGCCCTCCCTTGGGTTAGGTTGCTCAATATTTATTCTAAATATTTCCCTCTTTTTCTTTTTGCTCTTTATTCTTTTATTTTGTGCACAAAAACATGCTAATTATAGGTTTTTACACAATGCATGCTTTTGGTAATTATTTGTATTTACACATATCTACATGTATTTGCAAAGGTTTTTGTAGCTAAAATAATAGAATAAAGAGTGATGAATGGGTATTCATCACCCCCTATGCTTTAACTTTGCTAGTCCCTTAGCAAACACTTATTTGAAAAAGAAGTGAAAAAGAAAGAAAAAGAAAAAGAAAAAGAGGATGTACATGGATCAAGGTTGACTTATTAAATTTTCCTTCATTAAATTGAAATATGGAGCTTGATCAGATCTTTGGATTATTAATGTGTCGGAACCTTATTTGGACTTAAGCCTAAAACTCAACAGCCTCTAAGTTCCACCAGTCTATGGACAAGACTCCTCAATAAACCAGATCAGAACAAGTCTACATACACAAACTCTAATGACCATGAATCTTTCCATGCAGTGTAAGTGATATGTGGCTCCCCACCTCAGAAGTAACAAAGAAACAACCTCCCTCAACCTGGTAACTCTAATGCCTCAGTCTAGCAACTCTTTCCTCGAGAAGCGGGGTATTCCCTTCTAAGTTCAAGTGCAACCGGCTCAAGAAGAGGGGGTAGAAGTATAGAGTTTTGGAAGCTTAGCCAGTGTAGCTAAGTCTCCCGCTGCAAGCTTCATGAGATGTAACATGATACCATAAGCTTTTGCTTTTCACTCCGGTGGGGTTATTAAATTTTCAATCCGACCCACCACTTTTTGGAGTTCTTTTTGCATTTTTTTTTTTCAAGGACTTCTGTACAACATATCTACATGGTGCAGCATATAAGAAATTTCTCCTTGAGCCAGTAGACTATCCCTCTTTTGAAGCTTTATTGCAACCCACAGCTTCTGTCTTTAGCTTTCAACACCACTAGACCAAGTTGAGGTGCACTTCCTTCACTATAAGAAGAAGAGAGGTTCCGCCTAGAAGTACTACCCTCATATGCTACCCCAAGCCAAAGGAAACTGCCTCCTCACCACCTCATCCGTGGAGAGCCATGTGTAAAGTGCAGGTGCAAGTTAAGCCATTGTCTCTGAGAGTCATGCGTGTGTTGTTAAGTGCTCTACTTAGGCTCATCAAGATGACATATGCTCATAGCCTAGTGGACTCAAAGAATTAAGTCCTTATGGACCTGAAAAGCCTTAACCCTAAGTCCTATAAGGTTCCTCTTGAAGTTAAGTGGATTAAGATCTTATTCAAGCTCCATTTCTCAATTTAATTCCAGGCTTAGTTTAAATGTCAACTCTCATCCAGGAAAAAACTATATTCATATATGTACAAAAGATGCTATTTACAAATATTTTACAATCATGCAAAATTTTTGAAAAATGTTTTGAAATCATGAATGAATGATGCATGAAGTGCAAGTTTTGCAAAAAAGATATTTACAAACATTTACACAAGATTTTTGCAAACTTTTGATTTTCAAAACATTTTGAAAAAATTTTGTACTATATACATAATTTTGATACAAAATATTTACACAAGCTTTACACAAAAGATTTTTGAAATCGTTTTTACAAAAATACTTTGTACACTAGCTATGTATGTGCAAGAATAAAAGAGGTTTATGTTCATGAAAATATTTTAATTTTTTGTGATTTTTAGCCATTTTATTTATTAACACACTCACACAAAGTACGAGTTATGGCTAAAGTATATATGAAATATATACACACCCCCCCTATAGTTAGCTCGAACGATGTCCTCAGAGTGATCAAGAGCGATGAAGAAGACATAACTCGTGCTTAGTAAAAGGGAAGTGAAAAGGAATGGCTAAGTACAGGAACGAATAAATGAATAAAATGAGAGGAACTCGGTGGTTTCCCCCTATACTTAGGATTAACTAATCCTAAGTATAGAAAGCTGTACATGAAGGGAAAGCCGAGTGAAGAATATACAGAATCTGCCCCCCCCTATACTTAGGGTAAAATATCCCTGAGTATAGGCAGCAAAAACAAGAGCAGAAAGAATGAAGAGACTACTCACAGGTCCGACATCCCCCCTATACTTAGGGTAAAGTACACCCTAAGTATAGCATGATCATAAGATGAGAGACGGGATGTGGGACTAAAGAATAGAATGATATGGACAACTGGATCTATACAGGCGGAGGAACAGTGAGAATCAGGCGTGAGATGTAAAAGATGTGAGTCAAAAGACCACATCTCACGCAAAATGAATAGCGGCAATAATAACATCCCGCGGCTCATGATCTAGAAATGGTTTGAGCCGCTGGCCGTTCACTCGAAAGGTACTCTCAGAAGATAACTCAGATATATCAATGCTACCGTTATCGTGTACCTTTCTGACCAAGTAGGGTCCTTTCCATTTGCTCTGTAGCTTCCCTGGAAATAATCTAAGCCTTGCATCAAACAGCCATACTTTCTGTCCAATCTCAAAATGCTTGTGGCTGATATGAGAATCATGCCACTCTTTGACTTTCTCCTTATAATGTAGGCTGCTTGAGAAAGCTGCATCTCTAAGCTCTTCCAAGGCGGCTAACTCTGCCCTCCTCTGGTCTCCTATACCACCTGGATCCATAAGAATATCTGTGACTGCCCAAAGTGACTTGTGCCTCAGCTCAACAGGTAGGTGACAGGGCTTGCCATACACGAGGCGAAAGGGAGATGTTCCCAATGGAGTCTTGAAAGATGTCCGATATGCCCACAAGACCGAGTCCAAAAGCTGTGACCAATTCTTTCGGTCAGGGCGGACGACTTTCTGCAAAATATTCTTGATCTCCCTATTCGACACCTCAGCTAGACCATTCGTCTGTGGATGGTATGGTGTGGCAACACGATGGTCTATACTGAATTCACTAGCAAGTGCCTTCACCTGGTCGTTGACAAAATGAGATCCCCCATCAGAAATCAGAACTCGTGGAACCCCGAACCGCATGATTATGTGCTTCTTCAAAAATCTGCAAACTGTCTTCGCATCTGCGGCTCGGGCGGGGATAGCCTCAACCCAACGACTAACATAATCTACGGCCAACAGAATGTACTCAAATCCCTGACTCTTAGGGAATGGACCCATGAAATCGATGCCCCATGCGTCAAAAACCTCACAGAAGTGAATGGGCTGCATCGGCATCATTTCACGCTGTCCACAAGTGCCCATCCTCTGACAGTCAGTACACCTCTTCACGAACTCATCAGAATCCTTGAAGAGTGTAGGCCACCACAAGCCGGATTGGAGCACTTTCTGTGCCGTTCTCCCCCCAGAATGATGTCCTCCTGCCTCAAGCTTGTGGCAGTAAGTAAGGACACTATGGTGTTCCTCCTGAGGAATACACCGACGCCAGATGCTATCCCCTCCTTCGTGGTAAAGGATGGGATCCTCCCAGTGGTAGGACTTGGCCTTCGCAAGGAAGGTCTCAATCCTCTGCTTGGGCCAATCTTGGGGGACTTTCCCAGCAACGAGAAAGTTCACAATATCAGCATACCACGGGAGTGAGGCGATAGCAAGGATCGCCTCATCTGGGAAGGTATCACAAATGGGATCAATCTGCTCAGAATCCTCAGGCTGCTCTAATCGGGAGAGATGATCCGCCACCACATTCTTGACTCCAGGCTTATCCTTGATCTCAATGTCGAACTCCTGGAGTAGAAGGATCCATCTAGTCAGTCTAGCCTTGGCATCCTTCTTTGCCATGAGGTACCTGATGGCGGTGTGATCTGTGTACAAGGTCACTCGGGATCCAATGATATATGATCTGAATTTATCGAGAGCAAACACTACTGCTAGCATCTCCTTCTCTGTGACTGTATAATTCCGCTGGGCGGAATCCAATGTGCGGCTAGCATAGTGTATCGCAAATGGTACTCCATCCCTCCTCTGTCCCAGCACTGCCCCTACGGCAAAATCAGAGGCGTCCGTCATGATCTCGAATGGGAGAGACCAATCGGGTGGCTGAAGGACAGGAGCCTCAATTACACACTGCTGGAGAGTCTCAAAGGACGAAAGACACTTGTCATCGACAAGGAACTCGGTGTCTTTCGTCAAGAGGTCAGTCAACGGTCGGGCAATCTTGCTGAAATCATGAATGAATCTCCTATAAAAACCAACGTGCCCCAGAAATGACCGTAACTGCTTCAGATTGGACGGCGGTGTGAGTTTCTTGATGACATCGACCTTGGCCGGATCAACCTCCATGCCTCTGTTGGAGATGATGTGGCCAAGCACCGTCCCTTGAGTCACCATGAAGTGACTCTTCTCCCAAGACAGAACCAAGCGGGTAGCAATACATCGCTGGAGCACTCGGTCTAGGCAGTCAAGACAGGAATCGAATCCGTCGCCGTAAACCGAGAAGTCGTCCATGAAGACCTCTAAACACTCCCCTACCATGTCCGAAAATATCGACAGCATGCATCTCTGAAAAGTCGCAGGGGCGTTACATAGCCCAAATGGCATGCGTCGAAAGGCGTAGGTACCGAAGGGACAGGTAAAGGTGGTCTTCTCCTGATCCTCAGGAGCGATGGCCACCTGATTGTAGCCCGAGTACCCATCCAGGAAGCAGTAATGGCTTTTCCCTGCCAGTCTCTCTATGATCTGATCAATAAAAGGCAGGGGGAAATGGTCCTTCTTGGTGGCCTGGTTGAGTCTCCTGTAGTCAACACAGACCCGCCAAGAGGTGGGTACTCGTGTAGCAATCTCCTCTCCCGACTCACTGATCACAGTCGTGATGCCCGTCTTCTTGGGCACCACATGCAAGGGGCTAACCCACTTGGAGTCGGAAATGGGATAAATAAAATCTGCACTCCACCATTTTGATATTTCCTTCATAACAACCTCTCTTAGGTTGGGGTTCAGTCGCCGCTGGAACTCACGCGACGGCTTCGCCCCTTCCTCGAGATAGATATGGTGGGAGCACAACGAGGGACTAATCCCATGGAGATCTGCTACGCTCCATCCAATTGCCTTGCGATTCTTTTCAAGAACCTCCATCAGACGGGATTCTTGTTCTCCAGTCAGATCGGCAGAGATGATGACTGGGTACATCTCAGACTCTCCCGCAAGGAATCTATACTTCAGCGAAGTAGGGAGCGGCTTTAGCTCTGGACAGCTGGTTGCTGGCAAATCTGGCTTCTGAAGAAGATGTGTGTATGCGGACAATTCTGCCAAATCTACCTGGGAAAATGATAACGAACTCTCACAAACTGGATCTGGAGAAGGCGGGTCCTCTGCATTGTCTCTGATCTGCTCTGCCTCTACCTCCTCCTCATCTATAGGCTCAGGTGGATCCAGATCTGGCATCTGATCATCACAATCTGCCCAATCAGATTCTGAATCCGAGGGATCTATATCAGACTCGGTGGCATCAGTACCACCGGAGAACAAGGTGGCATCAGCACCACCATAGAGCAGGGTGGCCTCAGTACCACCATCACTGGAAATCGTGTCGCGATCAAGGTCCGACTCTGCTGACTCAATAGTATCCTGAACCAGGGTTGTGCTCTCCAGACTATCCTCTGCTATCACTTCTGCATCAGTTGTATCTGAATATGAGAGGATAGTCTGTGCTGCAGGATCTGCCCAAATTGCCTCATCATCCGTGATCACAAAATCACAGTCCTGGTGGATGTCTGGCTCTGCGTCTGTCAGCTGCTCTGAATCTGTACTGCCATGTGAGCGGGATCTATCTCTGGCTCTGTGGTCCTTAACCGTCTCTATTTGTATACTCTCGCCCTGGACGCGAAAGAATACCTTCCCACTGTCATGGTCAGTCACTGCCTTGGCTGTGGCCAAGAACGGGCGACCGAGGATGATGGGGGAATCGGTCAACGAGTCAGGGGTCTCCATGTCCAGCACTACGAAGTCCACGGGGAATTGCAAACCCTGAATCGTGACGACAACGTCTCGCAACAACCCCTTTGGTCTCTTGACAGACCGATCAGCAAACTGAAGGTATGTCCTGCTCTGTCTAAGAGTGCCCAACTCTAAGTGGTCGAGAAGGGCTGCCGGAAGAAGGTTGATCGATGATCCGCTATCTAATAGAGTGCGGTCGAACCTCTGCTCACTAATCTGACATCTGACATATGGGGCCCCTAAATCTGGCCTCTTAGTAGGCAGATGGTTCTGGATCGCGTAACACGTGGCTTTGGTCAACACATGAATTTCTGCGGTCTTGTTCCTCTTCGTCCTTCTGACTGTGGTCTTATCTCTCAAGGATCGCTGAAGAAGAGGGATGTGTTGCAAAGCCTCATTGAGGGTCAGCTGGATGTGAAATCGGTCTATCATGCCTTGGCTGAACTCCTCCTGCTCTCTCTTTTTTGGATCTTTTTCTTTTTTCTTCCCCTTCCCCAACTCAAGGGCTCTAGGAAAGGGGATCACAGGGTCCTTCTCAGATGAAGGACTAGGAATAGGCCTAGATGATTCGATGACTGGATCCTCACAAACATCATTCACCACAGTGGGATCAGAAGAAACTAAACCTTTTCCTTTATTCAAATGAGAGTTCTGAGATACATTCATGCGAGGAAAGACAACATTTCTATCAGAATAAATGTTGGTGGCGTCAGTACCACCTCTAGCTGGCTCTACAACTAGACGTCTTGCGGCCTCAGTACCGCGGGCTGGCTCAGCTCTGCTGGTGGCGTCAGTACCACCTTCATCATCATGTGCGGCTTCAGTACCGCTCTCCTCTTCCTCATCTTGCGCTCTAGATGGATCCTCGCGTGGTCGCTCAGATGAGGCGCCGCCTGCTGGTCTTCTACCGCTCCTAAGTGTAACAAAATCAGCATCAAATAGATCCGACGAGATAACATCAAATGAGTCACTAGAAGTGGTAGGCTTAGTGTGAACTACCTGCTCAGATTTCCTCTTCAAGTTATTCGGATTAGGCTCGATCTGTGCAGGGATGGCAGCTTTCCCTCTCATCAGGTCCCGCATCTCCTGGCGGAACTCGTCCATCTCCCGTCTAAATGTAGCCTGTTGCTCTGTGAAGAGGCGGGCTAAATCATCCATGGCGGGGCTCTCATGGGAGCCCGACGGGTTGCCTCTCTGATAATGAGGCTGCTGGACCTGGTGCTGTTGTGGCTGAGAGGGGTAAGAGGAATGATGCTGCTGCTGGTGAGCCTGCTGCTCACGTCTCCAATTCTGTCCCTGCTGCTGGTAGGGACGAGGTACGAAGGATGATGGCTGGTGTGGCTGGTATGCTGGGGGCTGCTGGTGATCTCTCTGCTGGGAGTACTGCCCTCCCTGACCGGCTGGCTGCTGTTGGGACTGGTTACCCCCATTCCCCCACCTGAATCCGGGATGGTCTCGTCGGATTCCAGGTTGAGGACGGTCATACCAGATCCCGTTGACATCCATCAACGGCTCAGCATCGAAGGGGTCTGGTGGCAGTGCTGCCAGAGGCTGATCCGGCTGATATACCACCATCTGTAAGTCTGGAGATGGTGGTGACTGGTAAGAGGGCTGCTGCTGCTGGTACGGCTCCGCCTGTACAAGGTGAACTTGTCTAGGCTGCTGCAAAGAGCTGGAGCGCTGGAACGAGCTGCGGCTGCCACCGGAATCGCCTCGCGACTGAAGACGGGGCTGAGAAGCCGTCTGTGCCTCTTGAAGGCACAAGAGATGGGTCTTCACGTCGCTCAGAGTTTGTGCCATTTGCTCCATCTGAGTTATGCCCTGGCACTGCTTCTTCTCTATGATTTCCATGCGGTCCAACTTCTCGCTGATAATCCCCATGTCCGCAGTGGCCGACTCTGCCTGTGCGGCTGCAACTGTGGACGAACTGGATGGACCTGCATCAACCCGTGCTATCCGCTGATACTGCACGGGTCCTGGCGGCTGCTGAGATCTCTGAGTGTACAACCGAGTCTGGGACATCACCATGTAATTTTCTGCCATCTCTTCGTAGATGGCCCAGACTTGGTTGTGGTCCTTGGCAAAGTAGGACCCGCCGCAAGAAGCATTCACCAGACCCTGAAGCTCTGGTGTCATCCCACTAAAGAAGCTCTGAACTAGGTTCGGCTTCGAGATGTCGTGATGTGGGCATCTATCCAGAAGCTCTCTGAACCTCTCCCATGCCTCGTGAAATTGCTCGTTAGGGAGCATGGAGAAGTTGTTGATCAGGGCCCTCGCTGCATTCGTCCGCCCGAGTGGATAGTACTTGTTCAAGTACTCGGTGCGGAGTTGCTCCCAGGTGTAAACAAACTTCCCTAGATGTTTCAGCCAGGCGGCTGCTCTATCTGCCAGTGAAAAAGGGAAGGCCATCATCCGAATCGTATCTTGGTCCACACGACGGTCGTGGACAGTGCTACAGATCATCAAAAACTCCTGGAGATGGAGGTGGGGTTCCTCAGTGGCGAGTCCGTGAAAATGAGGAAGCATCTGCAGGGTGTTCGGAGGGAACTTGAAATCCCCCACGATAGCAGGTATCACCACCCACTGGTGCATCAATGTAGATCCGGGGTTGTGTAGCTCCCGCATCGGTCTTGCTGCGGCGGCGGCTGCCGCTGCTGCGGCAGCTGCTGCTGCGGCTGCTGCCTCTGCATCAGCGTCAGGAATGTCCTCCGGCTCGCTCGGCTCGTCTCGCTCTCTTCGGAGTCTCTCCAACTCCCTCCTCATCTCTATCATGAATGCCCCCTGATCGCGTAACTGTTGCTGAACTGTCTCTAATGACGTGATCAGGGTGGAGTTAATCGCTCCCTGGTCTAAGACAAAATGTTCGGGCTGGCGATCGTCTGAACTGCCGGCTCCAGCCATAGGGATGTCTGCAAAATCAGATGAGCCTAACTCAGGTTCTGTCAAATTAATTCGTCTTTCCTCGGGCTCATGTCTCTCAGTAGCAGAAGAAAGGGGATCGAGGGGGAACAGGGTGGACTCGAACTCGGGCCCGGAGAGCTGGTCTCGACTCTCACGGGCCAACCTAGATGATGAAGTAGCCGCGCCTGAAAGCGGTGCAGCCAGAGGCTGCCTAAGAGATCGTCTACCCATCATCTTGATCTGGCGAGTAAGGCGGATGGGATCTGGAGAAAATATGATCGCAAAGCAAACCCCTTGTTCACCAACTCAACACAATCTGAAGACCGTGAAAGCTCGGTCAATTTATCTTGTCAATTTTATTTGGTGAACACACAGGATATCAGAGCGATTACGTGACCTGCTGGGATACCCGATACTCTCTCAACCGACTGTCCCGCACAGAAGAGTCGGTAATCAGTCGAGATGAGCACCGGAGGGCTTTACCTAGTGTTCGGGTCACTCTCTCGCACAATCAAACCAAACAATGAGGGGGTTGCTCTCCCCAAGACAAATTTTTAATGTGAGTGTCTTTTAGGGTCAATAATGTTATCCAGTCCCAATTTTTTTGTTTTTCTTTTTAATTTTTTTCAAAATAAATACAAGCGGCCTAACGGTTTTTCCGATTCTCCTGATGATTAAGCCAAACACAGGGGGAGAAGACGAAAAAGCCGATGCGCGAGAAAATCAATGATGCATGCAGAGAAAGAAATGCGTACCTTGTCTCCAGCACTCTACATGCAAGTGATCCGCGCAGAATTTAAATACAGAATTAAACTACCTAAATGATGCAACGAGGAAAAACCGAGTCCTAGCTGAGCAATTTCTATTGATCGTGAAGAACAATAGTTAGCCAACGGAATCGAGTCCGGAGTCCGATCTTGGGAGTCACTCGGTGCCCGCCACAACGGGTCCTGCCAGCGCTGTATGTGACTCCTCACGGCACGTGGTCTCAAATCCAATTAAACTAACTTTTTCAGTGAATTTTATCAAGGTCCAATTACGTTCTATAGGAACAGATATTCTATTAAGTGTTGGGCCTTAGATATTTACGTCACAATCAACAGAAATTCCTAAATCTAGGGGCTCGAGAAAAACCGCGTAAACACCGGAAAAGGCAGCTAGCTATCAAAACCACGATAAAAGCCGCGAAAATCCGAATGGGTCCCCCGAGCACACCGGTGCTCGGCGAAACAGACCCGCTAAGTTACAAATGTCCACAAATGTCCAAGTTATTACAACAAGTATTGTTCTCTCTCTCTCTCTAAAAAGAAAATCTCTTCTCCTCTCTCTCTTCCTCCTGCGCGGGTCCTCTAAATAGTAACTCCAAGCAGTCCAAGCAGTACCTCGCACAAAAATCCAAGAGAAAATGTCAGAAAACAATTATAATATAGAGAGACAAAAATAGAAGAATGAAAAGTGACTACAAAGCCGTGCTCCCCGACAACGGCGCCATTCTGACGGCGCGAAATCCCGAACAACTGAGGTAGAAAATAAATCACAATGTCGTTGTCCTCAATCGCTCAGAATGCGTCAATCAAGAAAAATGAACCACAAATGAAAATAAATCAATGAAACACAGAGAAGTGGTCCTGCTAGAGGATTAACCTGGTATAGCTCCCAGGGTCGAACACAAGGAGCACAGATTGGCTAAATAGCCTACGATGTAGTCAGAAATCCAAGGGAGTTTTTTTTTTTTAGTGTTTTTATTTGTTTTTATAATTTTTAGAATTTTTAAATGATGAGAAAATGAAATAAAATGAATGCAAGGCAACTTCAACAATTTATAAAACACTCCAAAAATAATGCAAAAATTAAGGAAAAATGGTTTTTATGTTTTTTAAGTTTTTTACTGTTTTTGGTGAATTTTTGGAATTTTTCTAATGGGTAAATTATTTATTAAAAATCAAACAATGCGAAAAACAGAGGGTACTGTCCAGCAAGGCTTAAGACCCAAAAATAAAATAATTTTGGATCTCAAAAAGCCATGAAGGTAATTTTCCTATAATCTAGAGAGAATAAGGAAAATTTAGGCACCCTAATTATTGTTTTTGGATTTTTAATTTATTTATTACAATTTTTATGAGTTTTTAGGGGTTTTTGAATTTTTAAGGTTTTTAAGTGATGAAAAGTAGCCAAAATTGGCTAGAAAATCACACAGCAAGCAAACAATAAGTCCTAATTTTTTTAGAATTTTTAAAGGTGATTTTATATTTTTTTGGTATTTTTAAAGTCAAACAGTGGCAAAAATAGGGGTTTTTGAATTTTTAAAAATAATAAATGAAATCAAAAATGTCCCCAAAAATCATAGAAATTCCTACACCATGGCAGGAGCCATGTGTCAAAATTTCATTGGATTTGGAGGTCGTTTGATATTTTATTCAAAAATAAAGGTGGGGCACTGTGCACAGGGACCTATGTGCAAATACCCAAAAGTTCTGGGGTCCTGGTGCAAAATACCCAAGAAGTCACGTGCCAAGCACGTGTCTGGGGCACTCAAGGACCTAAATGTACTAAAAATAAGTTCCAAGGACCTATTGATAACTCGTATCAAAAGTCCAGGGGCTTATATGCAAATATCCCAAAATAAAACGCACATGCGCATAATCAATGCTCACAGGGGTATATATGCAATTACTCAAAACTTTTTATTCAATGAATAACATCCAGAACTACAAGGGGTCTTATGCAAATATCCCAAAGTAACACGTGACGAAGCACGTGGTTCACTACTGGCAGGGGTATAAATGCAAATAAAATAAGTACGAGGTCCTTGATGCAAATATCCCAGAAAATAAACAACTTGAATTAAAAGTTACAGGACTAAAATGAAATAGAACAAACAGAGGGGTCTAGGAGAAATTTACCCCTTTTATTATTATCGACGGCCCGATGTTGACGCGTGGCAGATCTGACGGTGGAGAACAAACGCGCCTTTAACTATGGAAGCGCTGGCCTGATCCGACGGCTGGTGTGCGTCCACGTGGATGATCGGACGGTGGTGACGCAACGTGGTTCTTCGAAGGAGGCCCGGCTCAGATCGGATGGTCGAGGTGCAGCCACGCGGATGATCGAACGGCTGAGAGATGTCGTGGCTTAACCTCGCTGCTCAACGGTGAAGATCGATCCTCGGGATGATCGGACGGTGACAAGGGTCCGCAGATGGACGGTGAAGATCTGATCTGGAGCGAAGAAGGCGATCTGACGGCTCTGGAGGATGGTGAAAGAACTGATGGCCGGCGAACTTCGCCGGCCTCGTGAAGGTGACTCCGCTCTCCTCTGCTGCGCCTGAAGGTCGGAGAAGATCCGGCGTGAAGTTGCGCAGCTGCTGCGGGTCTCCGATGCCCCGGCCGAGCCCTGGAAGGCTCCGGCGAGGTCGGCGGAGGAGAAGCTCCTGGGAAGATGTCGGGAAGCCTCAGACGGCCTCCTCTTGACCTGCAAAATAGTTCAGAAGCTTCGCGGGTCGAGGGCAAAGTGCCTCGACCCGGTTAGGCGGTGTGAAGGTGGTTTGTGCGTCGGAATGGCGAGCTCCGGCGAAGGTGGTCGGCGGAGGAGCTCGGTTCCCAGATCCTGTGCGATCTGGGTTGTGTGGAGGGGTGAAGAAGGTGCGGAGAGGTCTGGCGGAGATGATGGCGATGTCGGAATGGAAGATGGGTTATCGGAGGTGGCTGGCGACGGCGGCGGAGCTACGCGAACAGTAAACGAAAAATCGAAATCTAAGCTATCCTACGGCCTAAGGGTTCTACCTGGGTGGTCGGAGAGACTGGGGAAGAGCAGGGGGTGCTCTTGGTCGTAGCCTCGAGGGTCGTCTCGGCCCGAGGCTCGATGCTCGACGCTGGTGGCGGAGCAGCGGCGGCGAAGATCGCCGGATCAGTGGAATCGCCTCCTCGCCTCACTGCAACAAGGGCAAATGCTTGCTGTCACTCTCGCGATGCCTATGGAGGTCACTGGGAAGAAGGAGATGGTCCAAAGATGCGGCGCGGAGGCGGCGGAGGGAAGAATATATAAGGTGACAGGGGCGTTTAGGGTTGAGGCTCGACGGCGATGGAAAGCGTGGATTTGATGGCGGAAGATCCGGCGAGGGAGAGGGATGAACGGCGAAGAATCCGGGCATGGGATATGCGTGGGAGACAGCCTGGAGACGCGTGGGAAAATCGGAGAAGGCGGGGCGGCGCGCGTATTCCAGAAAAGGAAGGAGTCCGCGGGGGAGTTGACCGGGGTCAACAATCCCCCGTGGACCAATCAGGAGCGGCCACGTGTGCTCGATTTTTGTTTATTTATTTTAGGGTATAAATAGGCCGAATTAAAGAAAACTCAAAACATGAAATATTTTTCTTTTATTTTTTTCTATTTTTTGGTGATTTTTATTTAATTTTTGGAAATAAAAATAGGGTAGCTCTATATATAGGTATATGTACACTACATGGATTTTTATTTTTGATTTTTTATTTGTTATTTTTATGTATTTTTATGCTCATTTTGTATTTTATTTATTTATAAGATAAAATGAGGAATAAAAGAATATTTTTATTTTATTTTTATCACTTATATACAAGGGTGAAATAAATGGTTGAATACATTTATATACATGGTATTTATACAATGTATTTTTGGTATTTTTGATTTTGTGATTTTTATTTGATTTTTGTTTTGTTTTTAATAGTTTTCTAAATATACACACAATATGGACAAACATATTTTTGGGTGAGGAAAATATAATTTAATGTATTTACAGAAGTATATACACATGTGAGCCCTATCTCCCTCTACTTTGGCTTTTATGCGGTCAGGCCCATGCTGAGCCCTCCCTTGGGTTAGGTTGCTCAATATTTATTCTAAATATTTCCCTCTTTTTCTTTTTGCTCTTTATTCTTTTATTTTGTGCACAAAAACATGCTAATTATAGGTTTTTACACAATGCATGCTTTTGGTAATTATTTGTATTTACACATATCTACATGTATTTGCAAAGGTTTTTGTAGCTAAAATAATAGAATAAAGAGTGATGAATGGGTATTCATCAGACACCTCCAAATCACTATTCCTACGTAGAGGATCTGCATCAAAAAGTCAGTCAGAAATCATTCTATAAAGAAAGATTGCCATCTCTTTCTCAAACCAGATATCATTATTCAATACATATGATATCCAATATGACCATGGTACATAACCCTAATTGTACAAAGGGACCTTTTAATTTAAATGCATTCACAACCATTCATTTCAGATGGACATGAAAACATAATAACTTTTATTGTATTAGTGGGTCACCAAGGGCTTACAAAGTCCAATAGTCTCCCGCTAGTCCTTAGAGCCATTCATGTACAATTCTTAAAACCATATTTATTACATGTTGGTCGAAGACCTTCTGTGATAAAGGCTTGGTAAGCAGATCGGTAATATTATCTACAGAGGTAACATTGGTGATAATGATATCATTACGCTTCTGTATCTCTCAGATTATGTGGTATTCCCTCTCCATGTGTTTACTTGTTTGATGCCACCGGGGCTCCTTTGCTTGCGTTATGGCATCGCGTTATCATAGAGCAATGGAATGGGAGATTCTGATGAGGAAACTACGCAAGTTCCAAGATGAACTTGCACAACCACGTAGCCTCTTTCGCAACATCTGATGTGGCTATGTATTCTTCTTTACTTGTTGAGTCAGTTGTGGTGCCCTATTTCTTCCTTCTTCAACTCACAACACCACCGTTCAACATGAATAAGAATGATGAAGTTAACTTCCCATCATCCACATCTGATTAGAAGTCTGAATCCATGTGCCCTAGACTTGGATATCATTATCTCCATAAAACAATACATTGTCTTGAGTTCTTATTATTTATTAGAAGATGCTTTTCACTATGGTCATGTGTTTCTCCCAATAACACGATTGTTAACGGCTTACAACTCCCACTACATGGTAGATGTCCGGTCTTGTACACATCATGGCATACGTAAAGCCTCCTACAACCAATGCATAAGAGAATCCAACCTAATCAAAGGAGATATCTTAAATTTCATGATTTATTTTGAATGATAAACACATAAAAGAACTTCATCAAGATGATCATATCATCATCTGATCCTAGCCCACAAAATATCACATATCTTGGGCTATTAGACTCAGAATCATGTGAAATAAAATCATGCAGTTCGATGGTTTAATTTATGACATTAATAAAGTGTTTAGAATAAGTTTTATGGTAAGAAAACAATAACTAAAAAATTGTAATTCATAGTTCTTAGATTCATGCAAAAACAACATACTGCAGAGAATTTTCATAACATAATCTTTGCCCAATCATAGCCAATTATTGGCTTGATGTTTGGGGTCAAATTTAGATGATCTAAACATGATTTATTATCCCAAATGCATTCATAATAGGGGCATATGACAACATTAAATGTTTGCAAAAAATAAATTTGGAATCTCACGATCATTTAGAAAAATAATATTACTGCAATTTGATATCCAAAGCCTGATCATCCTATGACTCTGGATCATATACAAGGTCTTCGACCAAGACTCTGATACCACTTGAATGGGGGTTTTAGGCCTCGTGCATCACGAGAAAATGGATTGGATCATATCTAATCAAAAACTCGACATGCCATACAAGTAACGATAACATCAAAATTATAAAAATATTCTATGAAACCACATAGATAAGGAATAATTACCTATCTGTTCCATCAATATCACACGAGTATATGATTACCACTTGGAACATGAATGTGATCCTCAAGTCTCTAAAGCAAGCTCATGTTTGAAGTTCGATCCAACAGAAACAACACTTGCGGGCGTAGGGATAAACCACATAGTTCCCACAATCCAACAAGACGATTTGGAACTCCTTGCTCCTGATTTCAACGTATGAAAATTTCCTCCTTCATCTTGTTTCCGAAGAATCAAAGATGAAAAAACTCTACATGATGCGCAATAACATGGTCATCCACCATTAAGAGCATTATCCCTTCAAGGGGACATCCTTGATTAGGGGGAGGCGCATATAATATTAGGGACTTGATCCCAGTGAGAGGATGCCCCAATGCCCCATGGAGAAGAGAGAGAGAGAGAGAGCAGACTTGTTGATTCACAATTGTGAATTGTTGTGTCAGGAAGGCAAGGATTGTCTCTCTTTATATTAATTTTCGAACCATTAGGATTGCAATTCTAATGGTTGAGTCGATGACCAAGATTAATTGCTCCTCAACAACTTGAGGATAAAAGTTGATAACAAATTATCAACTTATTTTACAACTAATCATTTATTGAAAATTATTAACAAAAGAGAATGGAAGAAAAAGGATAATACAAATAAAAAGAGGAGGACATTCCATGGTGGGACCCACCATGGACTTCCTATATTTTTATTTGTTTTTCACTTTATTTATTTTCATTTTATTAACAACTTTATCTTTCTTGTTGATTATTTTAGAAAAAAACAATTATCCAACAAACTTTTCAACAAATAAAGAACTAAAAAATAGAAAGAGAAAATACAATGATAAGACAGGGACGTCCACTATGATGGGTCCCACCATGGACGTCACCATTATTAATTATATTTCCTTTTTATTTTTCTTTTTATTAGTTGCATTATTTCAACAACTAATATTTCTTATTTATTGAATAAATTTGTAAATTATTCATCACCAAATAATTCTTGATTATTTGTGACAATTACAAATAGTCCTCTAAAAATATGGATCATATTCATAGGTCCAAAAATAAATGTTAATTCAATTTATATTTATAATATATTGTAAATCCAATTCACATTATATCAAGTTTGCTAATCATAACCACAATCAAGTCTCAATTGGATGTTGTGGGTCTAATCCACTTATCTATGATTATTATGGATAGTACTATCTACATTAATATTATCCAAGACAATTAAATCCAATTTATTTATCTCAGAATCCTCTCTGTATGTATCTAAAAAACGATGTGAATCTCATCCACATTATTCGTGGATAATAGTGGATCACACTGTCCTGGATGATGTTATTCATGATAATTAAATCTAATTTAATCATCTTAAAATATCATATTCACTCAATGATTCAAACATCACTGATCAGTCCTAATTCTCATATTTATCTCTATAGGAACATTCCTCAAACTCCTTTGAGGATAGTGTGCCTTCTCCGTGGATACTTGGAGATCGGGTCAGGACAACTATATACCCATGTATAGTGACTTAAATAATGAGATCTAATATCATATCTAGATCTAAAAGGCCTCTCAAAGATGTCTGATCATGTCAGATAAATTACCCAATCTTCTTATTGTCTCTGAATACAATTCAGATCAATACCCAACATTTATGCAAAGATTGGATAATTAGTTCACTGTGCGGAGTCATTTAAATCCAAACCTATTTCACTACTCCTTTGGAATGGAAGTGTCACGATATACAATTGTTTAAGATCACATCACCCTCGGGTATTACTAATACCCGTACATCTTGCATAATGGAAGATCGTGACTAAAACCCAAAGTTCTAATCCCATTTTAGATTGTCTCTTTCATAGTTTTATCAGTAAGTCTCCCGTTTGATCATTGAAGGTTGGTAATAATCATATACTTTCCAAAAGGATATATCATAACTATAAATACTGCCCTATTTATAAAGTAGAACGAACAACATTGGAGTTTGATTTATCCCAATATCTCATGAGCGAGCTCATGTCTTTCAAATCAACGGTGAACTTGTATGATCCCTTTGAGAGATTGTATTACTCATATGCCATCATATGCACACTAGCGCGTCGATATATAGACCTTGATTAGGTGGTTTATCAAATTTACATACTCAAACATATAATAATACTTCTGTCTTTGGTCAGAGAATGCGTGCCTAAATCGTGATAGCACATGACATACGTATTGGGTATATCTCGATCTTGCTAAGTCAACTCTTTGACCTAGCTTATCTGACACCTCCGAATATCTATTCCTATGCAAAGGACCAAAATCAAAAGGTTGGTCAGATGTTGACCTTTAAAGTAAGGATTGCCATCTCCTTCTTAGTATGGATATCCTTTCTTGATAGTCATTTGACGATGGAGTTGAATCTTTAATCTAACTCTTTAGATATTTAAGTCTACATCAACCTCTAGGATCCAACATTTGGATCAACATCTATGTGATATCAAGATGGTCATGGTACATAACCTAATTGTAAGACGGGATCTTTTATGCAAATTTATTATTCTTCATTTATATTAAGGAGTGATCTCTAATAACTTTTATTGTATAATGGCTCGCCATGGTCTCAAATATCCAACAGATCTACCATGGATGACCTTCTATGGGTGACCTACCATGTAATGATCTACTATAAGTGAGCTGTCACACACCCCATATTTTGTGTTTGACAATGTACATGCAAACACGGCAAAGGATGCACGAACATGAGCGATGCAACCGTCTTCGTGAAAAATCTACAGTGCGTGGTTAGCTTAAATGTTTTCTTTAGGAGTCTTGGAGACTCAACCGTATGAGACAATGAAGAAGCATCAAGGAGGACACCAGTTTGGTAGCAAGGTGTTGTGGAGCTTGTAGTAGTGCGAGCTTGACAAGTATATGCAGCAATGCAAGATGTGACAATGGATGCATGCGGTGGTATGTACGCGAGTGTAGTAAGACAATTTGTAGTGAAGCGGCATGCATTGAGATGTAACGTGGTGCGATAACACAAGGGTACACATGAAGGCACTCAATATCGGTAGCGATGTCAGTGTAAGGAGGTATGGAACGTTGAAGGTGATGAATATGAGCGTGGGTGAGCATGCTCAATAGTGTATGTATGCGAATGGTCCGGAAAACATGCTAGCAAAGTTCTGATGGACTTCCTCTTATCATATGGAGCGCTAAGGAAGGGTTTACTGCATGAGGGTCTAGAGGCTGCAAGTTCCCTTTAGCATAAGATCGAGTGTTCGAAGGCACTTTGGCGAGTTATGGCAAAGACGCATTAGCAAGGCATTGGAGCGTGAGTGTGCTAATGACTGGACAATTGATGTGGTGTCAACTGTACAAGAAGATTGAAGAACAACAAGGGAGTTAAGAGACAAGCGTATAAAGAGTTGTTGTGGAACGCAAAGAGTTTCCATGGAACGTGAAGAGTCTCATGTCTTTATGTGTCGTTATTATAGATGTAATAATGAGAGTCCCTTAGGTTGCCTATATTCTTGTATATAAGGAGGGGTGGCTGATGAGCGCGAAATTCACCTCTTTAATATTGATGAATTGTAGTATAGGAGATGAATTTTGGTCGATCAAAAACCACAATCCTTGAATGTTGTGGAGTAGTTTTACTTGGCAAGTGTACCAAGGTCGAACTCAGGGAACGTTGATTTTTAGTTGCGTGGTCTTAAATCAAATTAAATAATTAATTAATGATCGATTAATTTATGTGTTGTACAATATACAATTCAATGATGGAGATGCGAATGTGATGCAGAGAAAATAAATTGAGAGAAATATATCCAGGATCTGTGATTAGAAAAGTATTAAATCCTTCAACAGTCTGATCAATAAATCCTCAAAAGCACATCACAGATCGAAAGAGTTAAGTCCAGGATTATTTATCAAAATGAATCCAGCAGCAGGTAGAAGGAGAATAATTTTGAGAGACAATCCTGCAATTTACTTAGATCATTATTTGAAGCCTTAATAAATTATCCTATGAAAGAATGAGAAATCAATATCTATTCTGCAAAAGAGCACCCTTGTGTAAATTGATTCATCAATGAAAATGCACTACAAATATGTCAAATTTAAGCCTACAAGTCAAATGAGATCCTCGAATAATAATTATCAATAAACAAACTCAGATCTGATCACAAGGTATGCTAAATTATAGAGCATGGAAATAGCTTCAAAATGACATATTATATGCTCAAAACGGAGTTCGTATGAAAAAGATATGAGAAAATGAAGTTTCAGGGACTAAAATATAAATAAAATAAAGTTTTCTTGCAAAGAGGTCCCTAGAGGGGTTTATATGTAATTTCAAAAAGTCGGAGGGACCGTTCTGAAATTTACCCATGGCGGGGGTATTTTTGCAATTTCAAAAAATTTCAGGGGTGTCAGTGTAATTTTCCCCCAAAAGCACGTGCCTCGCACGTGCCTCAGGAGGCTTGGCGATGGGGCTTAGGCTCGGGCCCCGAACCTTAGGCTTGGGCGTCGAACCAGTGGCTTGGATGGCGGTGCTGAGGCTCAGGAGGCGAGGCTTAGGCTCGGACGTCCGAGCCTACGTGGCAAGCTGGGGGTCGCTCGGGGGGACCCGAGCCTCGAGGCTGAGGCTGAGGCTCGGGTGTGTGATGTGGCGAGATCTCGGCCGTCAGATCAAGGGCCCGAGTCCCCAATCCGACGATAGCTGTGCACCGGGGCGGTCGTGGCGGAGGAGCTGATGGCGAGGGCACACGGCGAAGGCGCTGGCGTCGAGCGGGTGAGGCGCGAGGCGGTGGTTGTGGACGGCCTGAGGGTGCGTGGGGGGGCGGGGGGGGGGGGGGGTGTGCCGCACCTCGGCTGACACACAGCGTGAGGCGGCAGCAGAGCGTGCGAGCCGAGGCAGAGAGGCGGAGGCTCAGGGGCTGTTCGGCGGAGGTGGCGCGACCGAGGCTTTGGGGCGATGGTGGCGGAGGAGCTCGGTCGGCGGCCAAGGTGGGGGCGGGTGGGCGAGCTGCGTGGGCGACGGGTGTTTGAGCAAACCTGCAAGGTTAGTCAAAAAGGAAGGGGGCGGGGGTGTGTGCGATGAGGGGGGGACGGGTTCCGGCTTGTGCAAAGCCGGCGGAGATGGCGTGGGTTCGGGTGAAGGAGAGCGATGGAGAGGGGTACATGTGTTGGGGTCACGGCGACTACTAGAAGCTGCCGGAGCGACGCGAGCGTGGAAGCTCGGAGCAGCACACCATGTGGTGGCTAGATCAAGCGGAGGTGCGTGGGCCTTGCTGTCACTAAGGCGTCGACGTCATTTGCTCCAGGGATGGCAGATGATCTCTGCGGCCGACGAGGGCGAGATTTATATGGGGAAGGTGGATCAGTTACACACGAGGGGGGAGGTGAAACAACCATGCAAGGCGGCTTAATGGCCGCGCATGGCGGAGGGGGAAACGGCTGGGAGGAGCCATGCGTGCATTGGGGAAGAAGGTGACAGGGGTCACGTGCTAGGCACGTGACCCGGAGGGGAGGGGTTGGAGAGAGAGAGAGTGAGGGTGCCACATGGCACGCCCAGGGGCTGCCACGTGGCACCAAAAAGGATTCAGATCTTGGAGAGGGAAAAAGAGGATAGAAGATGATCTCGGATCGAAAAATTTCCTTCACAAAAGTTGTTCGTCTCGACGAGATCTACAAATTTCATGAAAGGATCTGGGAGAAAAAGAGGTCATCCATGAGAAGTGATATTTTTGGTGGTTCTCCCATGTATATAGAAAACCGGGTTTCGGGATTTTGTATTTTTTTGGTGGTTTTAGAGAGGATAAAAATTATAGAAAAAATACAATAACATACAAGAAAATTAATTACACATTAATCTATTTTTTTGTATTTTTATTGGATAAGAAATTAGGAAAATAAAATAGAAGTTAGAAACACACAACTTTTGTACAGACCGACAACGGACACTTGGACTCGGTTAGTTTCTTTGATTTCAGTTTTGATCTTGATTTGAATTTTTATGTCGCTTAAAAAAACTTTCATCAAAGAATACAAATGAAAAAGAAATAAAATTAAAAGGGTTAATTATCTATGTAAAAACTCAAGGCAAAAATAGCAAAAGTCAATACGTGCAAAAGAGGCCCAAACCCAACTTTCACAAATGGACTCCGAATTTACGAAATTAGTCTTGTTTTGAAGGTATTTGAAAATGGAGATATGCTCATTTTAGTCCGTCAGATGTGAAATTAGATTTTGGGATTATTTGACACTTATTGGGGTTAGTATTTTTTGTATTTTTTATTTAATAAGGTTGGTAATATCTACTCAATGGATGTAGTTTGGGGTCAATAAGAGTTAGGATGAATTAATTAAAATGTGAGAAGTTAGCGCCTTTTTGGGCCTAATTTACACTTGGGATTTTAAATGCAATTATGCATGATGAAATGCAAATATTATTCACACATGTATGAATGTTAATAATACTCTATTAATGATTAAGTACAAGTGGATGAAGGAAAACAGAGCCTAAATAATCGATTTTAGCATGATGAATACGAGATTCAATCATACCCCTATACCTTAGACCATGCTCGTCCCCGAGCATGAATGGATGACTTAGTTGAATACATCCCTGACTGTGCATGTGAATTTTCAAGGCTTAATTCATAGAAGACCTTAATTTGAGTGATCCTAAAATTCTGGGCTCAACCAAGCTTTAATCAAAAGGAATCCAACTTCTCTAATTTTCAGACTCTCTGTTTGTACATATAATATAAGGATATGATTTTAGTGTATTGCATTCATGAGAGCCGAGTCGATGCATCACTCAAAGTTCCAGTACCAAAGACTCTCCTCTAGACCTAATCCTCAATACTAGGGAATAAGTCTATTCTTGCTTCAGTCAACCGTCTCATTAATTTGTCAGACTTGAAATGTTGATGGACGGTCAGTTGATGGAGGTAATGGGATTGTGTCTATTTTTCTCACCCTCACATTGGAACAAGGGGGCCTCTCGTGTGCCTTTTTACTCAACACATGTAAATTTTAATATTGTTGATCAATGTGTCCGTTAAGAGAGTTGGAGTCATCTGCACTTGTTTTTCTGGGAGTACATCGGGGTGTGTTTTTTTTAGTATCTAAGATACCTTCGACACCCAGACTTGTATCGCTTATGATGCATGGCCCTTTTTGTGGTGTTAGCCCGACTCCTTGGTCCTAATTAGCGCTTGGTCGAAGTGGACAATTTGAAAATGTTTGGAGCACTCGTCATTAGACCTGACCAAAGTGCGGGCCGGGCCGAACGGGCCGGGGTTCTAAAACCCCTTGTCCAAGGCCCGGCCCGGCCCGCTCCACGGGCCATGCTTCAAGGCCCAAGCCCGGCCCAAGTCTGGGCCGGGTCGGCCCATGGGCCGAATGTAATTTTTTTATTAATTTTTATTTTTTTAGCATTATCTAATCTTTCTAAATCCAAGTAACCATAATATGTATTACTTTGCATCATGCAAATAAACTATAAATCGGAGCGAGGAGGCTGGCAGCGCTGCCTTCGATAAGATGTAATATTGTGAAACAAAAATTATAAAATAAGATGCAAATAATGGAAAATGCTCCTGACTAGAGTCTTATCTATATATACCTGGAGAGAGTAGAATTCTGTACTTGACTGAAAAATGTATCAGGATTTAAGGATGGGCCCTCATCATGGTCACTAACTTTGCGCATATCATAACCCTATTTTATTAATCCTGGACACTTTTTATGGTTTATTCCATCTCCTTCTAAGGATTGACCAGAATTGTAGAGTCGCATATAATGTGAGGGATTCCTATAGCAAGGATGAACTTCACAGTCTCAGGGTGCACGAAGTTCACAAATCCATATACCTTCTTCCACTGAAAAGGAAATGTTGCCTCATGCACAAGGACATAATTGCTTCAATGATGGAAGAAACAACAACAAAATAACAAAAGCAAAATGGTACACTACAGGTTAGAGATTCCAATGACGAAAAACATAAATACCTGATATATTATATTAAATGCAAATAAACTATAAAATTAGATGTAATATTGATAATGTAAAACAAAAATATGAAGTATATTATAATTAAATGTATCCAAAATATAATTTTAAACCTATATTTTTATAGGTGTGGGCCGGGCCGGGTCGAGTTTTATGGCACATGTCCACGGCCCGCCCAGTTAACCGGCGGGCCAAAGAGCGGGCCGGGCCAGGCCGGCCCATTCTTGAAATCCGTTGGCCCAAGCCCGGCCCATGAGCGGGCTGGGCGGGCGGGCCCCCAGCCCATTGGCCAGGTCTACTCGCCATTGGTGGAAGCTCATTTGGAATTTGACTTTGGATAATAGAGCTTTTCTTTGACATTTCTTTTTCTTTTCTTTTGTTGGCTAGCTTCGTTGCTTTTACCAAAAGTTGGCGCACACTGATCAATAATTTTCATTAAGTTTCATCACACCCTGGCACTTAGGTCAATATCAAAAAGATAGCATATGAATCTTGTTCTCATATTGGCTAGGGTTTTGCTGACACTGAGGTTTTCTGCAGCCTTCATTAACTTTATCCCATCCTCAAATATCATCAGATCGGGTCTAAACTCAAATCTCTTGTCCTAGTTCCTCAAGTGATATTTCAGCTCATCTCATCAATCATGCAGTTGTGGGAGTGATTGTGCTGATCATATTCTTTTTGAAGGTCGAGATGAAGAGTGCAATATAGCGCTCAAATCTTTCAAACTATGGAAGTGTGGATTATTAAGTTCAAAACCCTAATGACTAAAGCAAGCTAACTCAGAATCTCAAGATCTCAGAAATCAAGTGTTCTCAAAAATCCTCAAGCCTTGAGTGATGGTGAATGTGTCAGGAATATATCAACAAAGGAATGCATGAAATGCTTGATGAAATGTAAGACCATGAGTGATGATTTTTTTAATGCAAATTTTTTTGGTGTTTTTGCTTTTGCTTTTGTTTTTGTTTTTTCAGCGTCTGAACTTCATCCTCACTTCTTTGCGAGGGTCCACATATGTATCGCGATAGTATATGAAGCAATAGCGGATTGAGTCTGCGCTAGCTGTATGAATATACCCGCGTTAGCAGCATGTTAGTTAAAGAACGGCCGTGCCCGTGCCCTTCGCGACTGCCCTTTCATCTTTGAAGGCCGATCTTCCGGGCTGACTGACCGGATTGGTCACCCCTAACCCCTGTGACGTTTTGTTTTTTTTTTGAAAAACATGTAATACACACTACTTGTACCCATCCCCGATGTTAGATAAAAATGATTAAAGTATGAGCTATGGATAAAGTAGATAAAATATATACACACCCCCTATACTTATCTTGTGCTATGTCCCCATGGCACAAGTGAGATGTTGACATAGCTCGTACTAAGTATAGATGGGCCAAAAAGAAGAGAAGTGAAATATAAACAATGAAAACGGTCCCCTAAGTATCGGGGGATCGAGAGCGGGTAGATGGATATACAGAAGAGTGTAGGTTCCAGAGAGGTGGTTTATTTGGGCAGATCAATTCTTCCGTCAAAATCTATGCCCTGAGTAAAGGAGATCTGTTCAACTTGTACTAATTGCTCGTTGGATTCGACAAAATGTTTGAGCAGCTGACCGTAGACTATAGATGTTTGCGTGCTATCTGCGGTCTCTGAGATCTCAACACTCCCATTATTGTGTATCTCTCTTACAATGAAGGGTCCCGTCCATTTTGATTTCAATTTACCTTGGAAAATTTTCAATTTTGCATTAAATAACCATACTTTCTACCCTGAGACAAAGATCTTTGTTCGAATGTTCTTGTCATGCCATCTCTTTACCTTGTCCTTGTAAATGTGCTATTTTCATAAGCATGATTTCGGATTTCAGATAGTTCATTCAAATCCATCTCTCGGTTCTTCCTTCCTTGGTGACAGTTCCAATTAATCTTTTTGATTGCCCATTCTGATTTATGCACGAGTTCTGTGGGCAAATGGCATGGCTTTCCATATACCATTCGAAACGGGGAGGTGCCCAATGGGGTCTTATAAGCCGTCTGGTAAGCCCATAGAACCTGGTCCAGGAGTTGGGACCAGTTCTTCCTGTCAGGGCGGACGAGCTTCTGTAAAATTCCTTTAACCTCCTGATGAATCTCCATTTCGTCACCTTTATTCTATCATTTTGGCCTTAAAAACCCCAGCAAATGCATGAAAATAGCATCTATTTGTGCATAATAGCACCTAATATTCATTGTATTAATGGTACATAAAATAAGGTTTTTAATGTCAAAATTATAGAATAAAGAGAAGAAAAGAAAAAGGAATAAAGTATTGCAAATATTTTATGACCCTAACCCCGAGACCAAGGCCAGCATGGAATTGGTCGACAAGGAATAAAGTAGGGGGAGATAAGGGCCAGTGTACAACAAATACCTCATTCATTAATTCATTCATTTATGCATTTTTGGCACCTATTTTATATATAATTACTTATTCATCAAATAAAGAAACTTTGTACATGAAAGTTGTAGATAATAATGTAAATAAAAATACAAAATTGAGCTTGTGTAAAAATAATACCCAGTGTACATTTTATACACAGAATAAATAGCCAAAATCTCAATTTCTTAGACCCATATCTTGCAAATAAAAACTCCAAATCACCCGAACTCACCTTTAATTATATATAGCATTCCATGAACTATTTTATAAAATTGGTTTCATAATTTTTGGAGTCCATATGCAGAAGTTAGGTTTTTGGCCCTTCTTGTATATAGGACTGATTAAAATATTCATTTTATTCAGTATTTATTATTTGTATAAATTCATATTTTTAGAATTTTGTAAATAATGTATATAATGCATACACATATTAGAAAGTAAAAGAAAACAAAATAATTTGTAAAATAAAATAAGTCTACAAATTCATAGACAAAAATGCCGATGCTGTATACCTATATATAAATAAAAAGGATTTTATTCAGTGGTTCTTTTATTCTTATAATAAGGTATACATTATAAATAACTCATTAAAAACACAAACCCAAAATAAAAATCAAGAAAATACAATAAATAAATTAAGTGTACAAAATACATAGATAAAACACCTATAAGTATACCTACATACACCTATACCTATTTAAAAATATAAATAAACTCATAAAAATCAAACAAAAATACCTTTATACTCATAAAAATAAATTATAAATTTATAAAATAAGCCAATAAAATAATAAAAGAAAATAAACAAATTAAAAAGAAAATACATAAAAATACATGGAAATACATACATATACATATTATTCAAATAAAACTATAATAAAACACCTTGAAAAATTCAATAAAAATCATAAATAAATACTACATAAAATAATAAACATTTTTTATTTTATACTCAAAAAATAATAAAATCATTTACTAATTTAAAATAATTAATCTATATTAACCCATGTTGTTTTGTCTTCTAGCGGCCTGTGTGGACCAATCACAGGCCGCCAAGGGTTGACCTCGGGTCAACTCTTCATACCCTAGACCTACCCCTCTGACAAGTCACGGGAGGCCCTGTTTCCCCGATTTTTCACGCGATTTTTGTAGCTCGAGGACGATAAGACCCTTCATGAAAATTGTTCTTTGTACATCCAAGAATCACGCCCAATCCCATGCTCCCTTGTACATAGCCCAGATTCATCAAGATTCGCCGACCAATAAGGGCGCATACTTTGTTTATAAATAAGACCTTCGACTTCCTCCCGTTTTTTGGCCTCCCTTCAGTCGATTTTCCACCATCTTTTCCAGTTCTCGAGGATCCTTGTGACAGGAGGGTTCTCCTGGAGGCTTTAGATGGTCGGAGGAGTCGCGAGGAGTGCCCACGGCCGCCGCTCGCCGGAGGTCCTGCTCCCTGGTCGCCAACCAGGTATAAGAGCTGAATTCTTCTCGTTTTTAGCTTGGTTTTAGTTTTTACTCTGTAGTTTAGCTATTAGCGTAATCAGTAGAGCCTCAGGTGCTCGATTAGTCCAGATCGAAGTTCGTCGGAGTTTAGCTCCGGCGAACCTCTCTACCCTGATCGGCACGATATCTGACCCTTCGCTCCACCTCATCGCCTTCCCCTACGCATTCTACACTCAGCCCACGTTTCTGATCATCCAGAGCTCGCCCTGCTCTGCGAATCGAGGTCCCCCTCCTCCGCTTCGCCGGACCTCGCCGCCCTCCGCCATTCCCTGCTCTTTTACCCTAAACCCCGGGTCGAGGAAGACCCCCTCGAGCCCCTCTGTTTTGTGGTGCAGGTCTAAAGCTAAACGGAGCCCTCTAGGGCTCGATTGTAGTCCATGCGAAGTTCCAGGACCCCCCTCTCTTCTTCGAGCTTGTTTAACCGATCTAGGGGGTCCTGGACCTTCTGGAGTATCTCGAACGGTGCGCACCGCTTTGCCAGACGCCTGGAGGCCACCAGCAGCAACATGGAGCGCCTGGAGGCGGAGAAATCACCGGTCGAAGTCAGGGAAGTCAGCCGTTCTTCCCTGTTCTTCGTGAGCAGCAGTCGCCGTTGGATGAAGGGGACGGCCACAGTTCTAATCAGGGTCGTCCATATAGCGCAAGCCTGGGCCGTGCGATCAGACCTCAGATGCAATCTCGACCGCAGATCGTCGAAGGGGTATCGAGCGCCGAGGGCTCGACACGTGGATAAGTGGCGCGCTCGATGCCGTTGGATCACGTGCGTGTTTGGGGGTAAATTTCATATTTGACCCCCTCAGCTTTTTGTATTTATAGTTTAATCCCAAAAATAAAAAGTTACTATGTATATAAATGGTATAATTTGCAAAAGACCCCCTGTAGTTTTTATATTTGCGTTTTAGTCCTTACGCACCGCACGAGGAGCACCCACGTGAGGCGCGTAAAATTTGCAGTTAGACCCCGTCGGGTTCTTGTATTTATTAAATGGTCCTGAAAATAAAAGGTCACGTGTATTTTTATTGTAATTTTTGCATGTATGCCCCCGCAAACTATTTTATTTGCAAAAATACCCCTGCCAGGCCATTTAATTTTTGAATGCTTTGTCTATTTATTTGGTGCTCCATATTAATTCGAAAAATATTGCAAAAATAGACTTAAGCTACTGTTTGGTTGTACTTGCATGCCATATTTGTAGTTTTTCATTTTGTTTCATTTTTGCATTTATTAAAAATCAAAAACATGATTCACTGTCTAACTGATAAAATCCCAAAAAAAATATCAAAATGCATTGAAAAATTCCAAAAAAATTCCCTATGGTGTATTTTGAACTATTTTAGTGTCAGTCCAAAAATCCCTAAAAATCTCAAAAGGAAAACCTTAAAAATCCAAAAATACCCAAAAACTTCAAGCAAATATAAAAACTCAAAGAAAAATCAGAAAAATATAAACTCAGGCCCTATTTATGCTATATTTTATTATCTTTATTAGAAAAATAGGGTGGAAAATTTTTGAGGCTTGTAACTATTTTTAATGTTCATTTTTATTACAGCCAGACCTTATTCCACTGTTTGTTGTTATTTAGCTATTTAAAAATACTAAAAGTATTCTCAAAAATCCCCCAAAAATCACAAAAACAGTAAAAAATGATGAAAACCCCAAAAAGACCTTACTCCTTGATTTTTGACTATTTTTAAGTATTTTTGTAAATATTATAGTACCACTTTATGTATATATAGGTATTTCCTAAAAAGAAAAATATATATATATATATCTATATGTATAATATATATATATATATCTAGTTATTTATAGGTATTATTATATTTATTTATTATTATTATTTATAAAAAAAGAATATATATAATTTATTGTACTTACATCTACCTATATATATTGTATGTATATACTAACCATCTATGGGTATCCATACATCTTTATATTAAATATAGTACATATATATATATATTATCTAATTATATTATTATCATCCATATATATATATATAAAGAATATAATAATAATAATAAAATATAAAAAAATATATATTTAATTAATTGAAAACCCACTTCACACAAGGATGACTAATTTGCACATGTAGGCGCATACATTTTCGTATTGCTCTCTGTGGTTCGACCTCTACATGCTTGTTCCCTATACATTTTATGGTAGAGTAAATAAAGATTAATTCACATTTCTTTTTGAACTTCATTGATGTATTCTTTTGTTGTGGGTTAATTGTTGATCAGCCCGTATTCTGCGAGCGGTCGCCTCAGCGACACTTCTCATTTTTATTAGTGACCCTCGTGGAATACCCGTGTTATCACCTCCCTATTTGACACCTCGGCCATGCCATTGGATTGTGGATGGTAAGGAGTAGCGACACGGTGCTCGATGCCATATTCCTTAATCAACTTCCTCACCTCCCGGTTGACAAAGTGGCTTCCCCCATCAGATATTAGAACTTTTGGGATTCCAAACCTCGAAATAATATGATCTTTCAAAAACTTGCAAACAGTTTTGCTATCTGCTGTTCGAGTAGGGGTAGCCTCCATCCATCTAGATAAGTAATCTACCGTGAGAAGAATATACTCAAATCCTTGACTATTAGGGAATGTGCCCATAAAGTCAATACCCCGTGCATCGAATACATGACAGATGATCACTGGTTGCATAGGCATGACATCTTTAGAACCAATGGTTCCTCCCATTCTCTGACAGACGGGGCACGCCCTAACAAAATTGTAAGCATCTTTAAACAAGGTCGTCCAGTAAAATACACATTGCAATATCTTCTCAGCGGTCCTCTTCCCAGAGTGATGTCCTCCCGCCTCCAAGGTGTGGCATAGATTGAGGATACTTTGGTATTCCTCTTGAGGAATACATCTTCTCCATATGCAATACGGTCCTTCAAAGAAAAGGAACAGATCTTCCCAATGATAGTGTCTCGCTTCAGATATGAGTCGATCGATTTTATTTATGAGCCAACCTCGAGGAACTTCCTTGGTAACAAGATAATTCACCGTGTCTGCATACCATGGGAGTGAGTCAATAGCAGAAATTGACTCGTCTGGGAAGGTTTCACGGATGGATTCAGATTCCGGAATTTTGTTATGTTCGATCCATGATAAATGATCAGCCTCGATATTTTTAATACCAGGTTTGTCTTTAATCTCCAAATCAAATTCTTGAAGCAGTAGAATCCATCTCAAAAGTCGTGCTTTTGCGTCCTTTTTGGCCATTAAGTATCGAATGGCTGAATGGTCTGTGTAAACTGTCACCTTTGATCCTAAAAGTATAGATCGAAATTTTTCCAAGGCAAAAACCACTGTAAGCATTTCCTTTTCAGTCACAGTGTAATTTTTCTGAGTAGGGTCTAAAACTTTGCTTGCGTGGTGAATATCATACGGGATTCCATCTTTTTGTTGTCCTAATACAGCCCCTACAGCAAAATCAGATGATTCTGTCATGATCTCGAAGGGAAGAGACCAATCGGGGGCTTGTAGGACGGGGGTCTCAATGATCCTCCTCTTGAGTAGTTCGAAGGCTTCAAGACACTTATGATCTACTAGGAACTCAGTGTCTTTCCCTAGGAGGCCAGTTAATGGTCGGGAAATTTTTGAAAAGTCTTTGATAAATCTCCTGTAAAATCCGACATGTCCTAGAAAAGACCGTACTTGTTTCACATTTGTGGGTGGCTCTAGTTTCTTGATCACATCAACTTTGGCAGGGTCAACCTCCATTCCCTTCTTGGAGATGACATGCCTCAATACAATGCCCTCTTTCACCATGAAATGGCTTTTCTCTCAAGAGAGCACCAGATTCACTTCCCTACACTTTTGAAGGACTCGATCCATGTGCGCTAGACAATCATCGAATGAATCACCATGGACTGAGAAGTCATCCATGAAGACCTCCAGGAAATCCCCAACCATGTCGGTAAAAATCGTAATCATGCATCGCTGAAAGGTGCCGGGGGCATTGCAAAGCCCAAAAGGCATTCGCTTGAATGCGTATGTGCCGAAGGGACATGTAAAAGTAGTCTTTTCCTGGTCCTCGGGGGCGACGGCTACCTGATTGTAGCCTGAGTACCCGTCTAAGAAACAGAAGTATTCTCTCCCTGCCAATCTCTCCAGGATTTGATCAATAAAAGGCAGCGGAAAGTGATCCTTCTTCATTGCGGTATTCAGGCGCCTGTAATCCATACAGACACGCTACGACGTAGGTACCCGTGTCGTGATCTCTTTTCCCTCCTCATTGGTGATAATCTGAAGTCCCGACTTTTTCAGGACTACATGCAAAGGTGACACCCATTTGGAGTCGGAGATGGGATATATGAACCCAGCTTTACACCATTTTTCGATCTCGGTCTTAACCACTTCCCGCAAGTTTGGATTCAATCTACGTTGGCATTCACGGGATGGTTTAGCATTATCCTCCAAGTAAATATGGTGTGAGCACAGGGCTGGGTTTATCCCTGGGAGATCAGACAATCTCCAGCCTATAGCCTTGCGATTTTTCTCCAAAACATTAAGCAGACGAATTTCCTGCTCTTCGGTCAGATGTGAACTGATAATGACAGGAAATTGTCCCTTTTTTCCTGCAAGGAAGGCATACTTAAGTGTAGGGGGAATGGTTTGAGTTCAGGAAGGTCAATGATGTTGCTCGAATCTGGTCCCCTCAGTGATGCTTCTTGTTGTGATGTGGATGCTTGCAGTGTATCAATATTGGCCACCATTGTGGTTGTTTCAGGGATCGGATCACTAATGATGGAATGTGGTGTGGCAATCACCGCGTCCGATCTGTGTACCTTACTCAAGGAATGTCCATAAGGAGAATGGTTTGACAGGTCCAGAGGGGCCTCTGAGTCTCCTAGAGTATAGGTAGATGCATGAATGAGCTGGCAGACTAAATCATCAACAATTTCCTCTCCAGATGAGGTTGATTCTATCATAGCGGTTGGGTTTTGTCTCTAGGGCCCAACTGTTGTTTCTGTAAATTCAGTCTCAGTTTCTGATTTTTCAGACTCGGTGCTCGACTCAGTGTCAGGTCTTTGGAACCTAGTTTGCTGCATTTTAAGTTCAACTTTTTCAAACTGGATTCTCCCGGATGTGTAATCAAATATAGTTCCTGCGGTCCTAAGGGTCGCCCTAGTATCATCTGGGAATCTTTCCAATTTCTAGGGACATCCATGTCAAGTATTGTGAAATCCACTGGATAGTTTTGTCCCTCTATGTTGATGACAACATTTCGAATCTCTCCCCTAGGTCTCTTTGTTGATGTATCTGCGAATTGAAGTACATCTGTAGATTGCTTAAGAGGACCTAGATTTAGATGCTCAAATAGGGTTGTGGGCATGAGATTGATAGATGATCCATTGTCTAATAATGTTTTTGCAAACTTAATTTCTTTGATGTGGCTAGTGACAAAGTGAGCACCCATGGCTCTTTTCTTCCTTGGCAGCTCATTTTTTATAAGACGAGATGTGGCAACTGAGAGTATGTGTTTCTTTGTTCGGCTAGGAGGCTGTTTGCTAACCCTTGTTGGTGTGCATCTTACCTTAAGGTATTTTCGAAAAGCCGAGTCTCTTTCTAGCACGTGTAAGCACATGGGTTTCTGTATTCCTCTTCTTCCTATGTGTTGTGGTCTTCTCTCTCAAGTGCTTCTGGAAGAGAGGGATGTGCTCTAGTGCCTCCTATAGAGTCAGCTAGATATGGAATATGTCAATCATCTGCTGGCTGAACTCTAGCTACTGTGATTTTTTTGGATTTTTTGTTTTCTTCCATTGCCCTAAGCGGAGTGCTTGAGGAAATGGGATAGCTGGACCCTCCTCAGATAGAGGGCCAGGAAGACGTTCATGTTGCTGAGAAGGACTGGAGCCCATACAAGAGTGATCATGCAACACAATGGACTCAGAGTATATGAAGAAACCTTTCCTTTATTCATTTTTTTATTATTTTTGACAATGTCCTGAGATACATAGATAGGAGGAAACACAACTGGACTAGAAATGGTGGCATCAGCACCATTCACGGCATCTTTCTTCGCGGCATCAGTACCGTGCTTTGGCTTAGCATCACATCTAATAGTGGCATCAGTACCACCAACTGCATCTGGAGAAATGACAGCCTCAGTACCGTCGACTGGATCCTTGGTGGTGTCAGCACCACCATCATCAACATCATCAGCGGCATCAGCACCGCTATCCTCCTCGTCTGACCCTCTGGAATCGTCAATGGGTTGTCGTTCAGACGAGGCGTCGTCGGCTGGCCATCTACCGCTCCTAAGTTTTACAAAATCAGCATCAAATATGGAGGATGAAATATCATTCAAAATATCACTAGGAGTGGCGGTCTCTGTAAACTGTACCTGCTCAGACTTCCTCTTCAGATTGTTCGGGTTAGGTTCACAGGACTCGGATTCGGACTAAAAATAGGGAAATTTGTGGGCAGATGTGGCTGGTGTCTTGGTGTCATTTCTCTATTTGACTCAGACTCAGACTCTCCATTATATCTGGGTGGTGTGGGTGGGACTTGTTCTTTCTCCTCCTGTCTTCCTTTGTCAATTCCCCCAGGGTTGTGTGAATTGGTGGGCACTGGGCTATGTTTTCGTGTTCCTTCACTCAATCACACTACAAAAAAAGGCGGGATTGGCGTGCACATAAAAGCTCGTTATGTGTACGCCTAGTGCCTGCCATGTGCACGTCCGAGAGGTGGGCGAGCACATGTGCTCGTTGAGGGCGTGCTCGCTTCTGTGAGAGTCGCCCCGGCTGGTGGGCGAGCACATCGGGACGCTATGTGCTCGCCCTCTCGCTGGCGGGTGATGAATCTCGTATTCATCATGCTAAAATTGGTCATTTAGGCTCTGTCCCCCATCATTCACATGTAATTAATCATTAATAGAGCATTATTAGCCATCATGCATGCGTGAATAATATCTGCATATTATCATGCATAATTGCATTTTAAATCCCCAGTGTAAATTAGCCCAAAAAGCTGCTAACTTCTCACATTTTTAGTTAATTCATTCTAACTCCGATTGACCTGAAACCACCTCCATTGTGTAGATATTACTAACTTTATTAAATAAAAAATACAAAAAAATTACTAACCCCAATAAGTGTCAAATAATCCCAAAGTCAAATTTCACATCTGACAGACTAAAATGAGCATATTTCCTACATACAGTGTCCGATTTTGGTCTACTCACTTTTAAAGTACTCCATTTTCAAATACCTTCAAAACAAGACCAATTTCATAAAATTCGGAGCTCATATGTGAAAGTTGGGTTTTGGGCCTCTTTTGCGCATTTTAACTTGTTGCTAATTTTGACCTGAGTTTTTATGTGCATAATTAATCCTTTTTATTTTATTTCTTTTTTATTTGTGTTCTTTGATGAAAGTTTTATTAAGAGACATAAAAATCCAAATCCAGATCAAAACTGAGATCAAAGAAACTGACCAAGTCTAAGTGTCCGTTGTCGGTCTGTTCAAAAGTTGTGCGTTTCTAAACTTCTATTTTATTTTCCTATTTTCTTATTTAATAAAAATCCAAAAAAATTAGATTAGTGTGTAATTAATTTTATTGTATTTTATCATATTTTTTCTATAATTTTTATCCCCTCTAAAACCACCAAAAAAATTACAAATCTCAAAAATACGGTTTTTCGTACACATGGAAAGCCACCAAAAATACCACTTTGCACAGGTGACCTCTTTTGCTTCTGGGCCCTTCATGAAAGTTGTAGATCTCGTCGAGATGAACAACTTTCGTGAAGAAAACTTTTCGATCCGAGGTCATCTTCTATCTCCTTTTCCCCTTCAAAAATCTGAAATTTTTTGGTGCCACGTGGCAGCTCCAGGGCGTGCCACGTGGCACCCCGCTCTTCTCTCTCTCCAGACCATCCTCGGGCCACGTGCCTAGCACGCGACCCCTGTCATCTTCCTTCTCCAGCCGTTACCCTCCCTCCGCCCGCTGTTTCTCCTCCTCCTCTCGTAACCGCCGACCTCCACCAACGCTCTTCCTCCCCGCGCGTAACGCCTGCGTCGCGGCCGCTCCCCTTCTCCAGCCGTTACCTTCTCCCTCCTATAAAGAACCCATCCTCGCCAGCCGTAAACCCCATCCGCCATTCCCAGGAAGGAGACGAGCTTCGCCGACCTTCAGGTGACAGCAGCAAGTCAGCGGAGCTTGAGAAGATCCCCACCTTCAGGCGTGATCCGAGGAGCCTTACTCCTCGTTGCAGCTTTTCGTTCGAGCTGCAGAGCTCGTGCCCCTGCCAAGCTCTTGAGCGACGACCGAGGAAGGTTCACCCTCCTCTTCCCAGGCTCTTCCTCCGCCCTTCCCATCTCGTTCATTTTCTATCCGATCACCACCCCGTCACCGAAAACTCCATCTCGACTCTTGCAAAGAGTCGAGCCCCATCGTCCTCCGCTGACTCCCACCTTGGTCAGCAACTCGTCGCACGCCACACCGCCGCTCGACCATCTCCGCCACATACCCTCTGCCCTCCGTTGTAGCGCTAACCCCTTTGCAGGTACCGCTCGCCCAGAGCCTCCGCCTTCGCGTGGAGGCGCCGCCTCGGCTGCACAGCGCTCCGCCCGCCTCGCGCGGCGCCGCTTCGCCTCCACCAGCCACCCAGAACCTCCGCCTCGCCGCGCCACCGTCTGCGGCACCGCCTCGCGCCCCACCGCCATCGACCGCGGAGGCCAGCTCCGCCCTGCTCCAGCTGCCGTCGGATCGGGCTTGGGCCCTTGATCCGACGGCCCAAAGGCCGTCAGCACCCTCCTTCAGCAGCCGTGGGATCGGGGACCAGCCCTTGATCCTACGGCCCTCGTTCTGCCACGCGTCACCCCGAACCTCGGCCCCCAGCCTCGAGGTTCGGGGCATCCGAGCCTCCATTAGCCGCCGAGCCTTCAGCCTCGGTCTGAACCTCAGGCTCGGGGCTCCCGAGCCTCAGCCCTGTCTCCAAGCCTCCTGGCAGCACGTGCGCTCGGGAAAAATTGCAAAAACGCCCTCGAAGGTCTCCGAAATTACAAGAAGGCCCCCGCCTGGGGTAAATTGCAGCGGAGCCCCTCCGACTTTTATAAATTGCAGATAAGTCCTCCCAGGGATATTTTGAAGGAAAACTTTATTTTAATTACATTTTAGTCCCTGAAATTTCATTTTAGCATATCTTCTCCATCTGGACTCCGATTTTAGCGTACAATATGTCGTTTCGAAGCTCTTTTCATGCTATACCATTTAGCATAGTTTGTGAACAAATCTGAGGTGGTTTATTGTTAATTATTATTTGCGGATCATCACTGACTTTTACAGGCTTATTTTGACATACTTATGTTTGAGAATTGAGTGATAAATTTTTGCAGGAGGTCGGATAGTGAACTACGATTGTCATTGATTGTTAATATCACATTTAAGATTTCATAGGGGATTAATTTAGATCCATTCCTCTAAGTTTATAGCCAACTATTCGAGGAATTAATTCAAGAATATTTGGAGGTCTGATCACTCGCTTCAACTATTCTGAGCTCAAAATTATTGATCTGAAGCATTGACTCAATTACATGTTGATCTGTGATTAATTTTGAGGAGATTATTGATCATATTATTAGAGAATTAGATACGATCCAAATCACAGATCATGTGCATAAATTCTGTTTATTATTCTTGCATTGCATTTTCTTCGCATTTGTATTATATTTTCCCCACACAGGAATTAATCGAGCATTTATTAATTATTTAATTTGATTTAAAGACCACGCATCTAAAAATCACCGTTCCCTGAGTTCGACCTTGGTAAACTTGCCAAGTAAAATATTCCACAACATTCAAAGCTTGTGGTATTTTGACGACCGAAATTCGCTTCCTATACTACAATTATCGACTATTAAAGAGGTGGATTTCACGCTCATCAAATGGCGTCGTTGCCGAGGAACGACGAATTTTTAGGGTTTTAAATCAATTTGATAATTGATATTTGTGAAAATTAATTTTTGTGCCATTTTTTTCTGCATTTTATTTTTCTCTCTTACTTCTGCTACTAACCGTAAAATCTCTCTTCGCAGACTTCTGGGAGCTGGATTTTTATATTAAATCAAGGATCTGCGATGAAGACTGAATTTTAATTTTGTGAGAGAGAGTTAGTATAGATTTAATTTTCTGCAATATTCTCAGGGTCCCTCTCTTTGAACCCTTGTAATAATTAAGACTGAACATTCCTGTGGTGTGTCGGGTCTGTTTCAACCCCTTCTGTGTGGTTGGGACCCGACTTGAGTGGCGTAGGACTTAGGCACATATACGCTTGCTTGTTTATTATTGATTGTGCTCGTAATCTCTAGGCCACACTTTTTCACTAATTAAACGCACTATAGATCGTTCAACATTAGCCAAATTTTAAATCAATTCTTCCCGCTAATAGAACTATCTGTTTAGGGCGTTTTTCATCTGTGCATATCATTTAGTGTAAATTTAAATTCCTTGTCTTGCATCCCGCATGAAGAACGCGAGGATTCACTATAAGTCCTTCTCTTAAGCATGCATCATTGATTTACGTTGCATCGGCTTTTCCAATCCTCCCTCCTCAAAGTTTTACAACTTAGGATTTAAACGGAATTGGGACTGGTCGTTAGGCGTGAATTTCTGTGCTCACATAAACTACAGTGATAACCTTAATCTAAAATTGGGACTGCTAATCAAGGTGACTGCAAATAAACTGACCTAAACTCTTGTTTGGTGGAGAGAAACCCACTCATTGTTTGTTTAAGGACAAGATCGCACACCTTAGGGTAGAGCCAAAAACCGAAATACTTCATTCAGACTACTGATTTTAAAAATAATTAGCTACTTTTCAGTGAGGGTCTCGGGTAGTCGTTTACGGTCCGACTTCCTTTAGCAGAGTAGGTGGTTTAGAGGACACCGCGGAAGGCACCGTCCTCAAGTAACACGGGCAGCCGTTTAAACGGTCCGTACTTACACCTATACTGGCTGAAAGTGGGTGCAACTAGTTGTATGAACTCGGGGCAGTCTTTATGAAATATTTCGGCACCTAACAGCTCCGCTTAATTTGCAAGATTATTTTGTCATTAAATTAAAATTGAAAAGATAAGCGGCCGAACCCTAACGTGCCTTCACCAGAGTTGAGTGGGTAAATCAACGTGTTTGTTTTGTGTTTTATTTGTGTACGTCAAAGACCTTGCAATTGCAAGCAAATCGTGGTTCGCTGATCATTCCATCCCTCTTGACAAGATGTCGGCACAGTGGTCTTCTTTCCCGATCTCCACGACCATGTCCCGATATTCTTCTCAGCCATCATTCTCTTCCCACCCATACATCCCACCCTATGACCACACTTCTTCTTGGAATAGTCCTCTCTCACATTCTGACAATTTTATGGACACGAGAGAGAGACCAGAATCGAGGATGAACAATAGAGTGACCGCTATTGATAGTAGAACACAATTTCCGATCACTAAGATCTCACAGCCTCTTGAACCATCCTCTACTCAAGATGACTATCCTCTTGAGTATAATCAATTTTCCTTCGACAATCCACGAGAAAACCAAAGTCAAGGAAATACAACTCATGACCAGAGCATAATGTTTATGAACAATCAACACTCTACTCGAGGTTACATGCCATATTCACGACACATAGAGACTGATTATTCCATCACTAGTCATGAGATGTTTGAGGATGAGATTGCTCGAATTAATCATAGAGCAGACACTTTAACTATGAGAATATATGATCTCATCCAGTCAATGCAAAATTCAGAAGAAGTGAGGCCACCACCATGCGAACCAGTGGATCATCACAATCAAACACAACCACTGAATCTGACCCCCCGACTGACCATATTACAGAAAAAACCAAAAAATTTGAAAATTCAAAAAAATTGGACAATTCTGAAATGGAAGCATTTTGCAAGAGTCTGATCTTAGAGCTTCCATTAATCAAAGCCATAGAATATGTGCCCGATCTTAAGAGATTTGTGAAGAGTCGACTGATACCCAAAAAGACGGGTAAGAAGCGATCCAGGACTGAATATCATGTCATATCTATGGCTAGTTCTTTGGTGATGAATCATAAACTCAAAAGCCGCAAAGTCAAGCAATTGACTCGGGTCACATGTGAAATTGAGGATTCTATATTCACTCATGTTCGGTTGGACGATGACTCCACATTAAACATCCTCCCGAAGTCCGTCTTTAATCAACTTAAATTCGGACAACTCAAAAAGACTAGGGTGATCGTTCAATTACCTGATCGTTCTATCAAAAGACCGCGGGGGATCGTTTCTGTCGTCGTAAATTTCCGAGGTAAAGAACATAAGGTGGACTTTACGGTCCTTGACATTGAGCACCCCGGAAGGATGTCTGAGTCTCCTATTATTTTAGGAAAGCCGTTCTTAGCCTCCGCTAAGGCGATTGTCGATTGCGAGACTCAGGAAATCAAGTTCCCGAACTCGGACCACAATGAACACGACCCCAATGACACATCATGCTCTGAGGAAAATCAACTTGAAACCAACAGTTATGATCAGGAGATAAATAATTCACATTATCAGACATATCCACATGACACACTGATACATACCCTAGGAGAGTCACCTAAGGAACTGACTGTTGGACAAACTTCGGATTCTCACCACCCTATCACTGCTCCTAGGAAAATTCAAAATTTTGGAGCTTCTGAAGAATTGGACCTTATTTTTGAAGATCACCACGATTATTTGAGTGGTCCAATCTTTGAGTCGGCAGTAATTCATGAGATACTTGAACCATATAAGGAACCGACTCCAGAAACATCTGATGTCACCAAAACTCATGATCATTCCGAAGTGACATCAACACCCCCAGCCATAAACCACAAGATCCGCAGGAACACTCTCCCTCGACCAAAGCAGTGCATGACCCTTCAAGAATTGGTCGACTTTTATGGAGATTCATCTGATGAGGAACTCACAAATGCCACACCGGTTACTCAAGACAGGGAGATGAAGTCTGTCCAACTTCCTCCCAATACTTTCCAAGGAAACAAACCGACCAAGAAAGTCACCTTTGACCTTAGACATCAGGTGATTTCTGACGAATCCTCGTCCGGTCCTGATGAGGTTCATCAGATAAGTGCAATAGGTACAGCTCTGATCCAGGGGCACTTACCTCTGATCGATAAAAGTTGGAGATCCTCTGCAGACGACTACTATTCTCCTGAGGACGACTCCGACGATGGCTGGTCTTCTTCTTCTTCGGCCCCCTCTTCATCACACTCCACATCTCCATACTATCTCCCTCCACACTCCCGTAAGAAGGTCCGTCGCAAACCTCCTTGATCTTGTACATCCGCAAATCTTCCTGGTTCCCCATCTGTATTTATCCGATTATACTTAGGCTGACCTGAGCCTAAGTATAGGGGGACCGCTACCATTGTTTATACATCACTTCTCTTCTTTTGTTTTTAGTCTCTCTATATTTAGTACGAGCTATGTCAACATTTCACTTTGTGCCATGGGGACATAGCACAAGCTAAGTATAGGGGGGTGTGTTTGTATATATTTTATCTACTTTATCCATAGCTCGTGCTTTAATCGTTTTTATCTAACACCGGGGATGGGTACTAGTAAAAAAAACACCAAAAACAAAACTTTTGAAAAAAAATGCATTAAAAAAAGTATATTTGCATTAAAAAAATCACTCATGGTCTTGCATTTCATCAAGCATTTCATGCATTCTTTGGTCGATATATTCCTGACACATTCACTATCACTCAAGGCTTGAGGATTTTTGAGGACACTTGATTTCTGAGATCTTGAGATTCTGCGTTAGCCTGCCTTAGTCATTAGGGTTTTGAACTTAATAATCCACACTTCCCTAGTTTGAAAGATTTGAGCGCTATATTGCACTCTTCATCTCTACCTTCAAAAAGAATATGATTAGCACAATCACTCCCACAACTGCATAATTGATGAGATGAGTTGAGATGTCACTTGAGGAACTAGGACTAGAGATTTGAGTCTAGATCCGATCTGATGATATTCGAGGATGGGATAAAGTTAATGAAGGCTTCAGAAAACCTGAGTGTCAGCAAAACACTAGCCGGTATGTGAACAAGATTCATATGCTATCTTTTTGATATTGACCTAAGTGCCAGGGTGTGATGAAACTTAAGGAAAATTGTTGATCAGTGTGCGCCAACTTTTGGTAAAAGCAGTGGAGCTAGCCGACAAAAAAAAAGAAGAGAGAAATGTCAAAGAAAAGCTCTATCATCCAAAGTCAAAATTCCAAATGAGCTTCCACCAATGGCGAGCGCTCCCAAACATTTCAAAGTGTCCACTTGGACCAAGCGCTAATTAGGACCAAGGAGTCGGGCTGACACCATAAAAGGGCTCTGCATCGTAAGCGATACAAGTCTGGGTGTCGAAGGTATCTTAGATACTAAAAAGAGACACACCCTGGTGTACTCCCAGAAAAACAAGTGCAGACGACTCCCAATTCTCTTGACAGACACATTGATCAACAAAATAAAATATACTTGTGTTGAGTAATAAGGCACTCGACAGGCACCTTGTTCCAATGAAAGGGAGATAAAATCAGACACAATCCTATGCCCTCCATCAACTGGCCGTCCATCTACACTTTCAAGTCTGACAAACTAATGAGACGGTTGACTGAAGCAAGAATAGACTTATTCCCTAGTATTGAGGATTAGGCCTAGAGGAGGATCTTTGGCACTGGAACTTTGAGTGATGCCCCGACTCGACTCTCATGAAATGCAGTACACTTAAGTTCATATCCTTATATTATATGTACAAACAGAGAATCTGAAAATTAGAGAAGTTGGATTCCTTTTGATTAAAGCTTGGTTGAGCACGGAATTTTATGATCACTCAAATTAAGGGTCTTCTATGAATTGAGCCTTGTAAATTCACTTACACAGTCAGGGATGAAATCAACTAAGTCATTCATTCATGCTCGGGGACGAGCATGGTCTAAGTATAGGGGTATGATGAATCTCGTATTCATCATGCTAAAATTGGTCATTTAGGCTCTGTCCCCCATCATTCACCTGTAATTAATCATTAATAGAGCATTATTAGCCATCATGCATGTGTGAATAATATCTGCATATTATCATGCATAATTGCATTTAAAATCCCCAGTGTAAATTAGCCCAAAAAGCCGCTAACTTCTCACATTTTTAGTTAATTCATTCTAACTCCAATTGACCTGAAACCACCTCCATTGTGTAGATATTACTAACTTTATTAAATAAAAAATACAAAAAAAATTACTAACTCCAATAAGTGTCAAATAATCCCAAAGTCAAATTTCACATCTGACAGACTAAAATGAGCATATTTCCTACATACAGTGTCCGATTTTGGTCTACTCACTTTTAAAGTACTCCATTTTCAAATACCTTCAAAACAAGACCAATTTCATAAAATTCTGAGCTCATATGTGAAAGTTGGGTTTTGGGCCTCTTTTGCGCATTTTAACTTGTTGCTAATTTTGACCTGAGTTTTTATGTGCATAATTAATCCTTTTTATTTTATTTCTTTTTCATTTGTGTTCTTTGATGAAAGTTTTATTAAGAGACGTAAAAATCCAAATCCAGATCAAAACTGAGATCAAAGAAACTGACCAAGTCCAAGTGTCCGTTGTCGGTCTGTACAAAAGTTGTGCGTTTCTAAACTTCTATTTTATTTTCCTATTTTATTATTTATTAAAAATCCAAAAAAATTAGATTAGTGTGTAATTAATTTTATTGTATTTTATCATATTTTTTCTATAATTTTTATCCCCTCTAAAACCACCAAAAAAAATACAAATCTCAAAAATGCGGTTTTTCGTACACATGGAAAGCCACCAAAAATACCACTTTGCACAGGTGACCTCTTTTGCTTCTGGTCCCTTCATGAAAGTTGTAGATCTCGTCGAGACAAACAACTTTCGTGAAGAAAACTTTTAGATCCGAGGTCATCTTCTATCTCCTTTTCCCCTTCAAAAATCTGAAATTTTTTTGGTGCCACGTGGCAGCTCCAGGGCGTGCCACATGGCACCCCGCTCTTCTCTCTCTCCAGACCATCCTCGGGCCACGTGCCTAGCACGCGACCCCTGTCATCTTCCTTCTCCAGTCGTTACCCTCCCTCCGCCCGCTGTTTCTCCTCCTCCTCTCGTAACCGCCGACCTCCACCAACGCTCTTCCTCCCCGCGCGTAACGCCTGCGCCGCGGCTGCTCCCCTTCTCCAGCCGTTACCTTCGCCCTCCTATAAAGAACCCATCCTCGCCAGCCGTAAACCCCATCCGCCATTCCCAGGAAGGAGACGAGCTTCGCCGACCTTCAGGTGACAGCAGCAAGTCAGCGGAGCTTGAGAAGATCCCCACCTTCAGGCGTGATCCGAGGAGACTTACTCCTCGTTGCAGCTTTTCGTTCGAGCTGCAGAGCTCGTGCCCCTGCCAAGCACTTGAGCGACGACCGAGGAAGGTTCACCCTCCTCTTCCCAGGCTCTTCCTCCGCCCTTCCCATCTCGTTCATTTTCTCTCCGATCACCACCCCGTCACCGAAAACTCCATCTCGACTCTTGCAAAGAGTCGAGCCCCATCGTCCTCCGCTGACACCCACCTTGGTCAGCAACTCGTCGCACGCCACACCGCCGCTCGACCATCTCCGCCACATACCCTCTGCCCTCCGTTGTAGCGCTAACCCCTTTGCAGGTACCGCTCGCCCAGAGCCTCCGCCTTCGCGTGGAGGCGCCGCCTCGGCTGCACAGCGCTCCGCCCGCCTCGCGCGGCGCCGCTTCGCCTCCACCAGCCACCCAGAACCTCCGCCTCGCCGCGCCACCGTCTGCGGCACCGCCTCGTGCCCCACCGCCATCGACCGCGGAGGCCAGCCCCGCCCCGCTCCAGCTACCGTCGGATCGGGCTTGGGCCCTTGATCCGACGGCCCAAAGGCCGTCAGCACCCTCCTTCAGCAGCCGTGGGATCGGGGACCAGCCCTTGATCCTACGTTCCTCGTTCTGCCACGCGTCACCCCGAACCTCGACCCCCAACCTCGAGGTTCGGGGCATCCGAGCCTCCATTAGCTGTCGAGCCTTCAGCCTCGGTCTGAACCTCAGGCTCGGGGCTCCTGAGCCTCAGCCCTGTCTCCAAGCCTCCTGGCGCACGTGCTGCGCACGTTCGCTCGGGAAAAATTGCAAAAACGCCCTCGAAGGTCTCCGAAATTACAAGAAGGCCCCCGCCTAGGGTAAACTGCAGCAGAGCCCCTCCGACTTTTATAAATTGCAGATAAGTCCTCACAGGGACTATTTTGAAGGAAAACTTTATTTTAATTATATTTTAGTCCCTGAAATTTCATTTTAGCATATCTTCTCCATCTGGACTCCGATTTTAGCGTACAATATGTCGTTTCGAAGCTCTTTTCATGCTCTACCATTTAGCATAGTTTGTGAACAGATCTGAGGTGGTTTATTGTCAATTATTATTTGCGGATCATCACTGACTTTTACAGGCTTATTTTGACATACTTATGCTTGAGAATTGAGTGATAAATTTTTGCAGGAGGTCGGATAGTGAACTATGATTGTCATTGATTGTTAATATCACATTTAAGATTTCATAGGGGATTAATTTAGATCCATTCCTCTAAGTTTATAGCCAACTATTCGAGGAATTAATTCAAGAATATTTGGAGGTCTGATCTCTCGCTTCAACTATTCTGAGCTCAAAATTATTGATCTGAAGCATTGACTCAATTACATGTTGATCTGTGATTAATTTTGAGGAGATTATTGATCATATTATTAGAGAATTAGATACGATCCAAATCACAGATCATGTGCATAAATTCTGTTTATTATTCTTGCATTGCATTTTCTTCGCATTTGTATTATATTTTCCCCACACAGGAATTAATCGAGCATTTATTAATTATTTAATTTGATTTAAAGACCACGCATCTAAAAATCACCGTTCCCTGAGTTCGACCTTGGTAAACTTGCCAAGTAAAATATTCCACAACATTCAAAGCTTGTGGTATTTTGACGACCGAAATTCGCTTCCTATACTACAATTATCGACTATTAAAGAGGTGGATTTCGCGCTCATCAGCGGGCACATATGTGCTCGCCGATGTGATCGCCTCCACTATAAATTGCGATTACCCACGGAGCACCTGGTGAGCACATGTGCTCGCCCAAACTGATTTCCAGGAAAAAAATATACAGGTTCGACAGGGTTTTGACACCCCGTCGAACCTGTATAGCCTGCCAATAAACCACTACAGGTACATATAAGAGCTCCCTAAGGGTATATATATTATAGCAGTTCGTTGACTAAGATAACTAGCACTAACAATTGAAAGTCACGCAATATACATGAATTCAGAAATAAACAATCTAATTTAACATCTAAATATTACAAACAAGTCAAAGCCAATAAAGTTCATATAAATTAAAAGATGTGCTAAAAGTTTAACAAAAATACATGTCCAAACCAACAAAAATTTACTTCTTCTTTGATCTAAAAAATTTAGACATTAAACCCTGCTTTGATTTCTTTTTTTCCTTCTCCTTTTCTTTGAACCTCGCATACATGCGTGCCTCTTCTTCAGGGTCGTTCTCCTCCTCCTCTTCGTCATCAGATTCAATCTCTTCAGGTTGAAATGCACGCCCTTGCGACATATATTATATATGGAGGATATATATCTATTACATGCATTTTGTAGATATAAAAATTTAAAATTATTACTCATTCTATAAGAAGAATACTTACATGTACGCTGTGAACTCCTCTCGGAGCTTCGTCACCTGCTCCACCATCATCGCCATCTGCGACTCCATTGGAACTGATGATTGGGACGGATGTGGTTGCGTGTACGACGGCTGAGAGTATGCAGAATAGGAGTGAATGCAGAATGGGAGTGACGATGTTCCTCCACATAATATGGAGGAAGACCACCAAGCGTCTGCTTCCTGTTCGCCACAACGTCCCTCTCCTCCAACACGTTATAAGTTTTTCATTTTTCATATAAAATTATATATTAGAAATGAGTATAGTAAGATAATATTTATCCATACATACATGCTTCCAGATCGTTTTATCAAATGGTGGTTGCTCTCCAGTTGGATTGACGCCCCATTTTTCTGCAAATAGTCCCAGATAACGATTCTGAAATACAAAGTCTATTATATATAAATGAGTTATAATATATCATTTAATTGTAAATAAATTGATAGACTTACCAACAATTGTCCTGCTTCAGGAGTGGACCATTGCGACTCTCCTTCTCTCCCACTCATGTGGGACCTCGACCACCACTCCTGAAAAGAGGGTTCCCTTTCCAACCTAGCTACCTGAAATTTTTTTAAGATGTAATAACAACATTGCATTATATTAAAGTAGATCTCCAAAAATTAATTTTAATTCGTAATACCATCTCCGCCCTAATCTGATTGTGGCTTTTAGAGCCACTTGTCGACTTAATCCTTTGTTTCTGGCGGTTTATCCTTCCCGCCGTAGATCTTCTTCCAAACTTATCATCCGCAACAAATGCATCACAGAAATCCGCCCATCTGGAAGGATTATGTTATGATTATTGATTATTTTAAAAAGTTTATTATAAATTATTTGACAAGTATAATACCTATCCTCCGTACACCATGTTGGCGGGAACCTCTTCATCTCCTCAAAATTCATCTCCTCAGATCCCGTCTTCGCATGCGAGTCTTTCCTTACATTGAAAAATGTATCGCTCATTCTCTTTTTTGCCAAACGAATGAAGGCTCTACGATAAGCCTCCTTCCCTAGACCAGAGCCAAGGCGAAACCTACTCTGAAAATTATAACAAATTATAAGATACAAAAAACTTGACCAAAAAAATCTGTATCACTTCTTAGAAATATTTCTTACCAGAAACATGTCAAACAGTCTGTCATGTTCTGCAGCAGGGATGCGACACCATCTAAATTGCATGGAAGTCAAGTGTGTCTTTATTATGTTGGTTATCTCCTTTGCCACCCTGTTGCTGTTCACAAAATCCCTGCATTTGCTAGAAAATTTAACTTTGATACAATTTATAAAAATTTGGAAAATATTTAAAGATAAAATGTATAAAAATTTTACCTCTCATCAGTCGTAACCTCCAACAAAGGGTGGGACGCCGACGTCTGTCCAACTGCAGTAGGTAAAGGCACGGATGTGCTCGGACGTCCAGAAGAAGGAGAGTCGGAACTCATCGATGTCCGTTCTGGTATGGGGGCTTGGACTGGGAATCCTGTAGGGGCTGCTGAGGTAAATGGCTCTCCATAGCCTCCTACGTAAAAGGGTGGCGGAGGATAACCAAGAGACTCGTAGTAGGCTATCACCCGGCGGAACTCGTCGGACTGTGAATCAGGAACAACATCCGGGGTGGGCTGCCTACTGGAAGAAGGTGTGTCTGAGGAAGATGGACGATTGGATCTATGTGATCCATGCACCCCGCTACGTCCAAAACCTCCCATAACTGTAATAATGATATATTACATATTTACTACTTAAGATTTTAGTTAATTCGATTATAATTGTGTAATAAAACATACAACTAATCTTCATCACTTATTTCAGTGGGATAAAGGATATTTCTTCGTTTTCTGAGTTTTCCGAGTAATCATTTCTGGAGTCAGTATCATCTTGTAAGTCAACACAGAAAACTTCATTATCAGTCAATCGAATCGATTCGATAATTGGGACTTCTTCTGTTAAGTCTATTCTTTCATTTGTCGGTATGAATGCTTCATCTATGTCATCTTCCTGATTAGTGTAATCATTAGAGATATAACCTCGAGAATTTATCTTCACAATAGTTACTGTTTCAACGCTCTTTCTCTTCTTTGATATTTGTGGGAGATAACATACTTGATCTGCTTGAGATGCTAAGACGAATGGTTCAAATCTGCGTATAAATTTTTTTTGCACCACGTCGACAATGTTATTTCTTTTATCGAGTACTACACCTCCATTGGGTTTATACCAATCACACAAGAAAAGAACTACTTTATTCAAGCCTGGTATACTATATTCCACTTCTATTATCTCCTTTAAAATTTCGTAATAATTCAGATGATCTTCCTCATAACAAAATCTGCGAACCATCACTCCATGATTTTGAGTTGTCAAATATTTATCGGAATTTAAGATATGAAAACGATACCCATTACTGTAGCAAGAGTTGTATGATCGGACCTTATAAACTGGTCCTTCTCCAAAATATTTTAAAATATGAGAATAGAAATCACCACCGTCCAACTGTTTTGAGCGGTCTTTAAACCACGCTAGAAATTGATTCCTATAAGTGCTCAGAACTTCGTCATTTGAATACATAGGATTTTCCTCCATAATTTTCTTTCTAAATTCCCTAAAATTGTTAAGAGAAACATAAGAATTACTTGTAATGAATATATACATAAAGTAATTCAAATACTAACTGAACATATGGTGTTATTTCCTCGCAATTGTCTAATACGTATAACTCTGCAGCATCCTTCTCTTGTTTCGATAAGAAAAGTTCAGTTGCTTTTCCTATTAGATGAGTGGATGGCTGAAAGATACCGATACAAGGTTCTTCATCGGAAGAAATTATCTCATTCCTCCTGCATCTATTGTGGATAGTCTCGACATCTTCTGGAAGATATGTTGCGCAGAATGTTGCGACTTCCTCATATATTTATTATGAACTTATAGATCCTTCAACTTTACTTTTGTTTCGGACCTTTCTTTTAAGAAAAAACATAAACCTATAAGAAAGTAGGTTAAACATTTAGTCCAAATAGTAAAGAATGGAATGAGATTATAATACATTTAATTACCTTTCAAATAGATACATCCAACGATATTTTACCGGTCCTCCAACTTTTACTTCCCATGGAATATGAATCATCAGATGCTCCATCGAATCAAAAAATGAAGGCGGAAATATCTTCTCCAGGTTACACATAATCACAGGAATATTTTTTTGAAGATAATCCATCTCCATGCGGTGTATGCGTGACGAGCATAACACCTGGAAAAATCTGCTAACATCTGAAAGAGCATCGACAACATTTTTTGGTAACAATCCTCTGAACACTAACGGTAGTAATCTTTCCATAAAAACACGGCAGTCATGACTTTTCATTTCCTTAAATGTAAACTTCTTCAAATCGACCAAATTGGAAAAATTTGATACATATCCGTCTGGAAACTTCAATTTACTTGTCCATTCACAAACAAGCTTAACTTGATTTCTATCTAAGATATACTTTACTTTGGGAACTTCAACCCTTCCACTATCATGTTCCTTGATATGCAATTCTGGCCGATTACATATGATTTGTAAATCACGACGAGACTTTATTGTATCTTTTGATCGATCAGTTACATTCATAACAGTGTAGAAGATGTTATCAAACACATTTTTCTCTATATGCATAACATCTAAGTTGTATCGTATCAGTAACTTACTCCAATATGGTAACTCCCAAAATATACTCTTCTTAATCTAATTATGACTGTCACCAAAACCATGAAGGTTTTTTGTTTTATCTCCATTTCTAAGGCTGATTTCTCTAATTGTTCTAAGTATGATAATATCATATCGCCTGTCTTAATTGGTGGAGGATCTGCAAGATCAATTGTGTTCCTTTTAAAATACTGCTTCTGTCTTCGATATGGATGATCATTTGGAAGAAACCGTCTGCGACAATAAAAAAACATGGTTTCTGACCGTGTTAAAGCTGGAATGATTTAGTACTCTCCATACAATATGGACAACTTTTACGTCCATGCGTACTCCATCCAGATAACATTCCATATGCTGGGAAGTCATTTATCATCCAAAGCAGAGCTACTTTCATGTTAAATATTTGACTCTTATTAGCATCATATGTATCAACCCCATTGACCCATAACATTTTCAACTCATCGATAAGAGGACGTAAATAAACATCAATGTATTTTTCCGGATGTGTAGGTCATGGTACTAACAACGAAAGAAACATAAACTGTCGCTTATTACATAACCATGGGGGCAGATTATATGCCGTTGTCATTACTGGCCAACAAGAGTAATCTTTACTTCTTCTATGAGGATTAAACCCGTCTGTACATAAACCTATAACGCAATTCCTCTTTTCATCCTTAAATGTAGGAAAAGATGACATCAATTCTTTCCAACAATCAGACTCGGATGGATACTCCATATACTCATCGACTTTATGTTCCGCGTGCCATGTCATGTACTTTACCGTTTCTTTACAATAATATAGTCGTTTTAATCTCGGAGTCAACGGGAAATAACGTAGAATCTTTCTCGATATTTTTGTTCCACTCTTACTAGCTGTCTGATATCTTGGCTCATTACTTTCAGGATACCGTTGTAAATGTTGATGTTCACCGTAATATAGAATATGGTGATTTATGCATGAGTCTATTTTAACTTCTGCTAAACCCATCTTCTGCATCATCTTTTTTGTTTTGTAATAATTATCAGGTAATTCTGCATCTTCTGGTAACATTTTCTTAATAATCCTCAGCATTGCATTAAAATTACGATCGGTCATATTATATTCCATCTTCATCGATAGAAGATCCGAAACCGTAGAAAGTTTTGAATATATCTTGCAACCCAACCACAATGGCTCTTCCGCTTTTTTCAACAGCTTGTAAAATTCTGCAGACTCTCCATATGGTTCCTCATCATCTAACAAAGCATCATTAATTTCTGGACCCGCAACGTCCATAACCATATCTGCAAAAGGATTAATATTGTCAGCTTCTTCTGCATCATTCATACTGTCCTCGAAATTCTCACCATGCCTCCACCAAATCTGATATCCTTCCATGAAACACATTCTATAAAGATATAACTGAGTTTCATCTTTTGATCTCTTCCTCATTAGACAACATTTCTTACACGGACACAAGATAGTTCCATCTGAATCCACAATACGAGAACCTTGTACGTAAGCAAATTGTATAAATTCCTGAACACCTCTTTGAAAGGCATCTGCTATACGTCCATCTACTACACGGTTGTACATCCACTCTCTATTGGTTATATTGATGAACCTGAATTAAAAAATCTAAAATGTCAAATCTAGGAAATTGAGGATATCTAAACGTATCACATTATTGAAATAAAAGATGAGAAGAGAAGTGTATTAATTATGTTATCACTTTAGCCCGTCCATAAGGATTCAAATTTACTAAAAGATGATCGTTGTTACAAGTATCTTTATTTCTAACGAAAATTCGGCAGCATAACCCTGCACCTCTCCCGTATACCTCATAAATCAATCTCAATTAATTATCAAAATAAGCATATTAGTGATTATTTCAATAATAACTATGATTGATTTGGTATACCGAAGAGGAAGGGGTTATGAATCGAATTTCTGTAAGAAATAAAGACCTTGTGGCATCGATCACCTTTTAGTAAATTTGAATCCTTACGGACCCCCTTAGTCCGGGAACTCCGAACTAAGGAAAGCTAATATAAATGTAATACTTTAAGATCATTTTACGTCATACATTTGTATGTGCTACAAATGAGACTATAAAATAATCTTAAAATATTTATTCATTTATATTAACCAGGCAATTACGTATATTTGGCTGGTTAACGATGGGGATAGGGATAAGTGTGATCCTTATTTAGTGCCTAATACAGTGCTTAGGTCACTAAGAGTTAATGGGCACCTGCAAAAAAAATTCGAACCTACAAATATCAAAATCCACGACCATTGGTCTGGGATAAACATCCCAAAGTGAATCCAATAGTGCTGTGAAAAAAATAAAAAAATATAACACAGTTAGAGGTGATCAAATCCTCCAATGTGTTGCACACGCCACCCGTTGTGCAGGGCCACACACCACCCGATGTGGAAGGACGCACTGTGTGTGATGGATTTTGTGCGATTTTCTAATAATTAATGGATAATATTTTGGACTTATCATAAACCTAACTATAAGTTAATGTGATATAATTGGTCACATTAACTAGAATTTATTGTGATAATAAATTATCACAAAGGAAACATTGGTGTATATCATATCTCGTATCAACACGATATGAAATTTTCAAACTATTATTAATGATGTTCATCATATCTAATATCTACACTATTGAAGTTGGCTAACTAATGTTATTCACAAATTTCATAACTAATATTTTTAAGAAAATTAACAATGCTAACTAGTGTAGATGTTGTAATGGATATTTTATCATTTATAATTTACAAAATGTAAACATAATGTTGGTTGAGGCATTTTATCGAATACCTACAGGGCATACAATTATACATATTATTGAGACAACCATAATCGAAATTACAACACTATAGTGATCTACTATTATCCTAAACATGTAAAAAACATTTAAACTATCAAAATAATACACTACATTCAACAAAAAATTGAAACCCTAAACTATCGAAACAATACAAATATGTAATGAAATCTTAAAAAAGAGAAATGATGAAGGATTATAATGAATGGTAGATGTATATCTACTCAAAAGACGAAAACGACGGGCGTCGGTTTCGGGTCGGAGGGGTGGCGGGTCGCCGGAGGGAAGAATTTGGGGGAGGAATGCGTGAGAATGAGGAAGAAGGGGCCGCGCGAGGTTCTGTTTACGGGCCTGGGCGAGCACACTTAAGTGCTCGCCAGGCTGTCGCCAAGTGCTCGTTTGCAATTTACTCTAAAGTTAATCCGCGTAAAGAAATTCAAGTGGGCGAGCACATGTAAGCGAGCACATGTGCTCGTCCAAATTGGTAATCGCGCCGCTCCACATAATTCAAACCGGCGACCCTCATGGGCGAGCACATGTGCTCTTCGTGTCCTCGCCCATGAAGGGGCGAGCACATGTGCTCGCCTAGTGCACGCAGAGTTGTGCACGCTAATCCCGCCTTTTTTGTAGTGTCATGCATGGTTACGGTCCTTCCGCTCCTAAGAGAGATATGATGAGAGTTATTATTTGAGGAGGGCTCAAGTTCAGGTACGGAATAGTCAGAGATTAATACCTGATTGTGTCCAAGGCTATTTGGGTTAGCCTGGACTTGGACTGGAATCACGCTCTGGGGTGCAGTCACCTCATCTCTCCAACGAGAGAGTCGATTTATGTCGACTCTCATATCATGAAGCTCATCCAGCACTCGCTGGAGTTCTGGAGAGATAGTAGAAGAGGAGGACCCTTGGCACTGCTTGGCCTGAGGTCGCTGATATTGGCTTTGTTGGCTTTGGCGTTGGTTCTACTGTGGCTGAGGTTGCGGGTTCTGATAACAAGTGCGGTATTGCTGTCTCTGCTGCGGTTGAGGCTGGTAGGTGGGCCAGGCTTGTTGTGGACGAGGGTTCGGAGTAGAGTTTTGCTCTGGGTGGTTGACCGGTTCCAGGTTATACGAGACTCCGTTTATCTCCATGACTTGTGGAGGTTCCTCGTAATCAGTTTGAGCGGAGGTTTCCTCAGTTTGATGGGGCAAGACTTGATCTCCACCTCAATGGCTATGTTGCCCTACCCCTTGACCTTGAATGTAGTGAATTTGGTGTATGGGTGCGGGGGGTGCAGTCAGGGTTGGTATCTTTGATACCCTGTCAGCCAATTTCTCCATTTGTTTAGGCAATTTAGCCAATTTCTCCATATCAGAAGATTTATGGAGCTCCTCCACCTTCTTATAAATCTGCTCAACCATAGTTAGCTTATCATCTATTATTCCCATGTCAGCACTGTAATTGGTCGTCAGATTATTCACCATCTTTTTGGAGCCGGCTATGTAAGCCCGGCTGTTGGTTTGTGCACGACTGGATTCAGCAAGTCTCTCGAACACCTTGTAGATGGTGTCCTCGTGGCGTTCCATGTAGCTTCCTCTGCAAGATACACTAACCAACCCTTGAGCTTTAGGATTCAGCCCACCGACAAGACTTTGGACCAGCATTATTTTACTTATCCCGTGTCCTGGGCATTTCTGTACTAAGTCTGTGAATCTTTCCCAGGTTTCATGAAATGGTTCGCTCGGGTGTTGGGTAAAACTCGTGAGCTTGATCCTCATATGATTGATTCTACTTACTGGGTAGAATTTCTTTAAGAATAAAGTCTTGAAAGTAGCCCATGTAGTGACTATTTCCCCGAGATTTTTCAGCTAGTAGGTCGCCTTATCAGTCAAGGTGAAGGGGACAGCTCTCAACCTTATGTAGTCCTGGCTAACTCTAGGGTGGCAGAGGTTAGCATAGACTAACTCGAAGTCGTAGAGGAAGATATATGGTTCTTCGTGATTATTTCCTCCGAACTTTGGCAACAGTGCAAGGAAATGCGGTTTGTGTTCAAACGCATCCTCATGAGGGACATGTCTCAACCAATTATAGCCTTCATCTAATTCCGGGAGATACGTGTCTTTCATAGCAGTCTCGCCTTGTTGCATTATTGCCAACTGTGTCCTAAGTAGTTCATTGGTTTGTTCGGCAACTGTTATCCTAGCCAAGAGTGCCCGGATAGGGTCATTCTCGTTCTCATCGTCCCCAGGGTTCTTCTTTGGAGGCATTATGATTCACCTGGAGAGAGGAAGGGTTCAGAGATAAGCATTGGAATTAAATGAGTTTTTTGCTAAGGATAAGAGATTCCTTAGCGGAGGAATGAAAAGATGAAACTTCTAAGACAAGGAGGATTGAGAGAGTCTTCACAAGTAAGCAGACACAAAGCAAACACAAGCCAATTCTTAAGTTCACCACTCAACACAGATGAAGGCACGTCAGGGTTCGGCTGCTTTTCTTTTCATTTTAATTTAATGACAAAACAATCTTGAAAATTAAGCGGAGCTGTTAGATGCTGAAATATTTCACAAAGACTGTCTCGAGTTCATACAACTAGTTGCACCTACTTTCAGCCAGTATATGTGTAAGTACGGACCGTTTAAACGGCTACCCGTGTTACTTGAGGACGGAGCCTTCCACAGTGTCCTCTAAACCTCCTACTCTGCTAAGGGAAGTCGGACCGTAAACGGCTACCCGAGACCCTCACTGAAAAGTAGCTAATTATTTTTAAAATCAGTAGTCTGAATGAAGTATTTCGATTTTTGGCTCTACCCTAAGGTGTGCGATCTTGTCCTTACAAACAATGAGTGGGTTTCTTTCCACCAAACATAGGTTAATTTTAGGTCAATTTTATTTACAGTCACCTTGATTAGCAGTCCCGGTTTTAAGTTAAGGTTATCACTGTAGTTTATGTGAGCACAAATATTCACGCCTAACGAACAGTCCCAATTCTTTTAAATCTAAGTTATAAAACTTTGAGAAAGGAGGATCGGAAAAATTGATGCAAACGTAAATCAATGATGCATGCTTAAGAGAAGGACTTACAGTGAATCCTCGCGTTCTTCATGCGGTATGCAAGACAAGGAATTTAAATTACACTAAATGATATGCACAGAGGAAAACGCCCTAAGTAGATAGTTCTATTAGCGGGAAGAATTGATTTAAAAATTTGGCTAATATTGAACGATCTATAGTATGTAAAGCTAGTGAATGTATGGCCTAAGAGTTACGAGCACAATCAATGATAAAGAAATGATTGTATATGTGCCTAAGTCCTACGCCACTCAAGTCGGGTCCCAACCACACAGAAGGGGTTGAAACAGACCCGACACACCACAATAGCGTTCAGTCTGAATTATTACAAGGGTTCAAAGAAAGGGACCCTGAGAATAATGCATAAAATTAAACCTACTCTAAGCTCTCTCTCACAGAAATTAAAATTCAAATTTTCGTCCTTGCAGATCCTTGATCAAATCTCAACTTTCCGATCCCAGTAGTCTGCAAAGAGAGAAGTTACGGTTAGTAGCAGAAGTAAGAGAAATGCAAAGTAAAATGCGAAAACAAAAAATCGCACAAAAAATAATTTTCACAAAAATCAATTACAAAAATGATTTAAAATCCTAAAAATTCGCTGTTTCCTGACAACGGCGCCATTTGATGAGCGCAAAATTCACCTCTTTAATATTGATGAATTGTAGTATAGGAGATGAATTTCGGTCGATCAAAAATCACAATCTTTGAATGTTGTGGAGTATTTTTACTTGACAAGTGTACCAAAGTCGAACTCAGGGAACGGTGATTTTTAGTTGCATGGTCTTAAATCAAATTAAATAATTAATTAATGATCGATTAATTTATGTGTTGTACAATATACAATTCAATGATGGAGATGCGAATGTGATGCAAAGTAAATAAATTGAGAGAACTATGCCCAGGATCTGTGATTAGAAACGTATTAAATCCTTCCACAGTCTGATCAATAAATCCTCAAAAGCACATCACTGATCGAAAGAGTTAAGTCCAGAATTATTTATCAAATGAATCCAGCAGCAGGTAGAAGGAGAATAATTTTGAGAGACAATCCTACAATTTACTTAGATCATTATTTGAAGCCTCAATAAAAGTATCCTATAAAAGAATGAGAAATTGATATCTATTCTGCAAAAGAGCACCCCTATGTAAATTGATTCATCACTGAAAATGCACTACAAATATGTTAAATTTAAGCCTGCAAGTCAAATGAGGTCCTCTAATAATAATTATCAATAAACAAACTCAGATCTGATCACAATCTATGCTAAATTGTAGAGCATGGAAATAGCTTCAAAATGACATATTATATACTCAAAACGGAGTTCGTATGAAAAAGATATGAGAAAATGAAGCTTTAGGGACTAAAATATAAATAAAATAAAGTTTTCTTGCAAAGAGGTCTCTAGAGGGGCTTATATGTAATTTCAAAAAGCCAGAGGGGCCTTTCTGAAATTTACCCCTAACGGGGTATTTTTGCAATTTCAAGAAATACCAGTGGTGTCATGCAATTTTCCCCCAAAAGCACGTGCCTCGCACGTGCCTCAGGAGGCTTGGCGACGGGGCTTAGGCTCGGGCGCCGAACCTTAGGCTTGGGCGTCGAACCGGTGGCTCGGAGGACGGTGCTGAGGCTCGGGCGACGAGGCTTAGGCTCGGATGTCCGAGCCTACGTGGCAAGCTGGGGTCGCTCCGGGGGACCCGGGCCTCGAGGCTGGGGCCGAGGCTCGGGTGTGTGACGTGGCGAGATTTCAGCATTCGGATCAAGGGCTCGAGTCCCCAATCCGATGGTAGTTGTGCACCGGGGTGGTCGTGGCAGAGGAGATGATGGCGAGGGCACATGGCGGAGGCGCTGGCGTCGAGCGGGCGGGGCTGCGAGGCAGTGGTCGTGGATGGCCTGAGGGTATGGGGTGGTGTGTCGCACCTCGGCCGACACACGGTGCGAGGCGGCAGGCAGAGGGTGCGAGCCGAGGTGGAGAGGCGGAGGCTCATGGGCTGTTCGGCAGAGGTGGCGCGAACGAGGCTTTGGGGCGATGGTGGCGGAGGAGCTCGGCCGGCGGCCAAGGCGAGGGCGGTGGGCGAGCTGCGCGGGCGGAAGTGTTGAGCAAACCTGCAAGGTTAGTCCAAAAAGGAAGGGGGCAGGGGTGTGTGCATCGAGGGGGGACGGGTTCCGGCTTGTGCAAAGCCGGCGGAGATGGTGTGGGTTCGGGTGAAGGAGAGCGATGGAGAGGGGTACCTGTGCTAGGGTCACGACGGCTACTAGAGGCTGCCGGAGCGAACGCGAGCGTGGAAGCTCGGAGCAGCACACTAGGTGGTGGCTGGATCACACCGGAGGTGCGTGGGCCTTGCTCTCACCAAGTCATCGACGTCATTTGCTCCAGGGATGGCAGATAATCTCTGCGGCCGGTGAGGGCGAGATTTATATGGGGAAGGTGGATCAGTTACGCACGAGGGGGGAGGTAAAACGGCCATGCAAGGCGGCTTAATGGCCGTGCATGGCGGAGGGGGAAACGGCTGGGAGGAGCCATGCGTGCGTTGGGGAAGAAGGTGACAGGGGTCACGTGCTAGGCACGTGACCCGGAGGGGAGGGGATGGAGAGAGAGTGAGGGTGCCACGTGGCACGCCCAGGGGCTGCCACGTGGCACCAAAAAAATTTCAGATCTTGGTGAGGGAAAAAGAGATAGAAGATGACCTCGGATCGAAAAATTTTCTTCACGAAAGTTGTTCGTCTCGACGGGATCTAAAACTTTCATGACGGACTTGGGAGCAAAAAAAGGTCATCCGTGAGAAGTGGTATTTTTGGTGGTTCTCCATGTGTATAGAAAACCGGGGTTTTGGGATTTTATATTTTTTTGGTGGTTTCCTATAATGAAATACAAGCAAAACCACCCAACACTTCCCTCTTCAGTTGGACGGATACTTTTTAGAGAGGATAAAAATTATAGAAAAATACGATAAAATACAAGAAAATTAATTACACATTAATCTATTTTTTTTGGATTTTTAATGGATAAGAAATTAGGAAAATAAAATAGAAGTCAGAAACACACAACTTTTGTACAGACCGACAACGGACATTTGGACTCGGTCAGTTTCTTTGATTTCAGTTTTGATCTTGATTTGGATTTTTATGTCGCTTAATAAAACTTTCATCAAACAAATTAAAAAGAAATAAAATTAAAATGGTTAATTATGTACATAAAACTCAAGTCAAAAATAGCAAAAAGTCAATACGCGCAAAAGAGGCCCAAAACCCAACTTTCACAAATGGACTCCGAATTTTATGAAATTGGTCTTGTTTTGAAGGTATTTGAAAATGGAGTACTTTAAAAGTGAGTAGACTAAAATCGAACACTTTATATGGGAGATATGCTCATTTTAGTCCGTCAAATGTGAAATTAGACTTGGGATTATTTGACGCTTATTAGGGTTAGTATTTTGTTGTACTTTTTTATTTAATAAGGTTAGTAATATCTACGCAATGGATGTCGTTTGGGGTCAATCGGAGTTAGGATGAATTAACTAAAAATGTGAGAAGTTAGCGGCTTTTGGGCTAATTTACACTTGGGATTTTAAATGCAATTATGCATGATGAAATGCAAATATTATTCACACATGTATGAATACTAATAATGCTCTATTAATGATTAATTACAAGTGGATGAAGGAAAACAGAGCCTAAATGACCGATTTTAGCATGATGAATACGAGATTCATCAGTGGCAACTCATTTGTGAAAGGAAAGAGTAGATTCACACCTCACCCTACTATAGAGAGAGTCTCCTCTTCTAATAAAAGAAAAGCTTTGTGTCTGTGCTTGTATGGTCGTGTGGTTGTGTTCTTGAGTGTTTTTAGCATGTTTTGAGAGTGATCTTGAGCGATCAAAAATGTCATGCTTATACTTGTGTTGGAGCGTCGGTATGTAAGCATACATGATTACGAGAATACTTTGAGCATGTCCATAATCGTTCTACTCGGGAAGGTTGTTTAGCTAACACTGCACAAGTCGAAATCGGTTGCAACTTTTTAACCTTGTGACATGCCATGCCATGGGGTGACCTGTCATGAGGCGATTTGCTTTGGATGACCTGCCATGTGGCAGCCTTCTTTGGTTGACCTGCCAGTGGTGACCTATTATGGGTGACCCGCTATGGTGACCTAATTTGGCGACTTGCCATAACATTATGCTATGTGATGCCATGATATGGGGTGACCTGTTATGGTGTTCTGCTATGTTGTAAAATGACATGGGTTGGCATTCTATGGATTTTGCTACGTGGATTTTAATCCAACTTTCAAAATTGATTTTGAGAGCTACACAATTTGGATCGAGGAGTTCTTAAATGCCTTAGAAACTTATTTGAGTCTCTTTCCAACGAGGTATTCTACTCCCAAACATAAAAACATTGATTTTCTTAGAAAAATGTATTAAAGCCCATAACAACAATGATGAAAATATTCATCTTTCCATTTGATAAATGCAATAGACCATACATACCCTATACATTCTACATCCCCCGTTCACGTTTTAAATATGTCAATGAAAATACTTTTGAGTCTTGCAACATTCAACACAAACCCATTGTTTTAAGCACACACATGTAAATAGGAATGGCTAAATGTGTGAACCAAACAACAAGAGAGAGGGAAAACATTGCTACCTCAGAAGCTCACCTCTTTAACCCCCACTCGTGGACAAATGACACGTATAGTACCCCGTTGACGATGAGCATTTGTGTATGGGGACGACCTCGACCTCCTCTACGTGGTGATGACTTTGGATTGTCGATTTGACACACTCCAACGAGACGTGGGAGTAAGAGGCTTGTTCTATATTGCAGAAAATATGGATCCACATCTTGGTTTGGATCTAGGTTGGGGTCTCAATTGGAATCTGACCTGATTTCGCTAAATTTAAGCCTCAAGCTCAGATTTTCATGTTATTGGACTCTTTAGAAAGGTCTCAACAATCCTTATGCAATGGACTTATCATTTACCACATTTAGATATTGAGAACACTCCAGATTTAAAAATATAGGTTTCACACCTGACATCTTTCTACTTGTCCCTTCCACTTCTATATGAATCCAACCCTCCTCCCCTCTTTTCCATCACGAACTCCTCCTTAGGGCTACTATTTCCGCCACATTGCCCGTCGACTTCCTTCCCTCTCCACCACATCTCACATTTGCAGCCTTATCGATCTCTCCGATGTCAAGGCCTCTCACTTGCAGATCTCATCACCGTTGACCCAAAAACCTATTGCCAAAAACCATCATGTCCTCCCATATCTCCTCCCTCATCCAAATCCTTAAGTCCAACCACCCTTCTTCCTGTTCCCATAGATTCCACCCACGAACACATCCAAAGATAACGTGTAATTGAGCCTCCATGTTTCATATAACCTTGACAGGTCAATTGCCAAGATGGCATGACATGCTTCCACTCATACCTACACAACTCCACACATAATCCAGTCGTAACAATATCTCATCTTGAAATACACCAAAACTAGAAAATTTAGCAAAATCATTTTAGAGAGCTCAAATTAGACTTAACATCAATGGAATCCATCCATTGAATTAGTTACTTCAACATTGAGCGATTTACTACCAAGCATTTTGCGACCAATGTGATTAAAAAAGCGGATCCTTAGAAACCTAGAAGGGGGAGGCGCTGACATGGGCCTCTTCGATCGAGGCCCACTACTCCGAGGTGGCGACGAAGCTGCATGTTCAATAGGCCTGCAACCTCTTGGGTCTTTTGCGCTAGGAAGCTGCAAGTTCACAAGCCCCCTTCCATCTCCTCTGTGTGAGGGAGGAGGCCTGGAATCCTCCATCCCAATAATTCTACTGAGAGTTCATGTTATAATTATAATGATTTTAGGGTTTATGATGCTTTTCAACAATAATTTGTGACTTGTATATCATTGAGTTGTTAGCTAATTCATGTAGATAACCTCATGTCAGGGACTCGATCTGTAGACACTTCATCCTTCTACGACCTTTGGATGACAGTGATCATGTTCCTCGTATTATCCTTGGGGATGGTCGGCGGGACCTTCGTGCCGACATTGAATATCATCATGGATTTCAACATAAAGTGGATGAGGTAATTGCACTTACCTTCATTTCTATCGACTTTAATGATTTATCTAATCGTTATATATCATGGTTAACAATACAATACCATGACTTGAAGATCTCCTGAGTGTCATGCTACATGGTACATAATATATCTACAAATGTATAGACTGAAGAGTAAAGAGATAATATGCAGTGTGAATATTATATACAACCATGGTTCGAGTATCATACATACGTAGTAATTATATATTACTATGTAATACACAATTTTAATATATATATATTACAACCTTTAATAGTTCGAAAGCTCACTCTTGATTACAATTACTATACTATTTTAAGAGGCTACCTTAAATATACATGTATCATTCGACTTACCTATGAAATAAATATATTAATTGTATTTACTTCATAAGTTGCATTATAATGATGATATAAGACAAAAAAACTTTGTTAGACATGATTATAACTAAAATCGTTAATTGAAGGTACTACTCATGCTAAATATGTCAGAAATGATATGGAAAATAAGATTAGAGAGAAACTTCACTTTGATGCAACTGTTTCTCAGGAAAATCAAAGATACTTAGGGGCGTTCGGTTCGAGAATGAGCATGAATAATGATGGAGAATAAGGAGAATAAGGGTTTATTCTCCGTTCGGCTGGAGGATAGGAAAGGTGATATAAGGGTAAGTAAGGTGGGATAAAGATATTAATAAGGGTGAAATAATGTGGAATAATGAGGAATAATCGTATCACTGGACACCGTATCGAGAGGAGAATTAGCTCCTTATTCCAAAACCAATTTTCCTATTGAACACGTCATTACCGATAGAGTTCCAAAGAAGAGAGAATTTCGAAACATAATTATTTTAGGTTAGTCTCTTAACTATCGTATCTTACGTCGCTCGGCATTTTTTTATTATAGGTATAAAAAAGTATAATATTTCAAGAATAATGATTTGCCATCAGATCACCATCGTACTACATACACGAATTTTCTCATGGAATTCGGCTCCGTTTAACGCCCTGGCTCTTTTCCGCCCAACCTCCTCTCTTCCGGCGGGGCAATTCTCTGTAGTTAGGGAAGCTGCAATGGCACTCTTCCTTTCTTCCACGAGGTTCCGTGCCCTCTTGAGGTTCTCTACTTCCATTTCGCGCTTCGCCGCCGCTCCCTCTTTGCCTCCTCTTCGGGCTCCGCCTTCACACCCCCGAGGCCCTTCCGCGGCCATCCAGAGAGCTACGTGGCTTTGCCCGGGTTCTTTCTTCTCTTCCCAACCTTCCGACGCTGGTCAAGGTCCTACTGCCATCGATTACAGGTTTGCTTTCTTTGCTTTACCGATGAAGATAGGATCTTCTGGGATTTGCTGAAGTTGGTATTAATTGGTTTTGTTGCCCATATCGCAGTTCCCTCCTGTCGGAGGAGGAGTATCACCGGCTAGCTGATGGAACCATTCACGACTTGCAGGAGAAGATAGAGGTAATTGTTTGATTGTGCTTGCAAATTTATGATTATTAGGTTAGATTGTGGGAAAAAGACCTCACGAACCCATTTCGGATGGCAAATTATTTTCGTTTTATTTTGCAACGAGTGTCGCTCTTAAGTTCTCTTATATGAAATGGTTGCAGGAGTATGGTGACGAGGTTCAAATAGACGGTTTTGATGTCGATTACGGGGTATGTTTATCTATGATTTTTATTTTGTTTTCTCGAGATGCAATAGTTGCTTAATCTTAACATGCAAGTTTCTCTTCCTCAGAATCAAGTTTTAACAGTGAAGTTAGGAAACTCAGGCACATATGTCATCAATAAGCAAACACCTAATAGACAGATATGGCTATCTTCTCCATTGAGGTACTATGAATTTCTGTTGTTTTTTGTTCTAGCGTTTCATTATTGTGGAAATATAAAATAATAAAGTGTGGAATCGATCAAGAATATATAAAACTTGGATTTTTTGTGGAACCCTACTCCCTACTCCAAAGGTATCGGATGATCATGAAACTACAGTCTACAGGTGAGAGGCACTAAGGGCTATATATCGTCTATTGAATTTCTTAATGAGTACATATGATGCGGGGTTCTATTTGTAGCCGCACCAATTTAACCTATTCCAACCTTTTAGCAAAACCACTCTCCTCACATAGATGACCAATTACACAAATATCTCAACGTCCCCCCTCGATCTAGAGCATGAGCCACCAACCAGATATATTTAGAAGGATCAAAACCTACTAGAATCAAGTACCCCTCATTAAATGTATTGTCTTGTTGCAGAGAACGCTTGAAGCTTCTCTCCACCTCAAGTACCCCCCATTAATTCCATTCCATCAATTTGACCCTTATTTTGAAAGATCAAATCTATGTATTTAGAAGCCTCTTTTGAAACGTTAAGATTTACCTCTGCTACATATCTAACTTCCTTTGATTTTTCAGTCCATCTAAATAGTGTAATCTGATGGCCATAAGAATAAAATCTCAATTTAAACTTGATAGTCTTGCACATTATATATGCTGGAGTCCAACACAAGTTTATAATTTAGATTTTGAAATATCAGTGATCAAGCTTTAGAAAAAAGTTTCAGTGATCAAGCTGTCTGGCATGGTTCTGAAGTGATATTTTCTTTAGCACTGTATAACAGACCCCCTTTTGTCTTACTAGTGGCCCATCCAGGTTTGACTGGGATAGCACCGTTCAATCCTGGGTTTATAGAAGAACTAAATCGAAGTTGTTAGGACTTCTAGAAGACGAACTAGAACAACTCTGTGGCAAACCAATTAATCTCCACTGATTATGGAATCTGGTAAGTTCTACTTTATATCATGTTTGCAAATCTCTAGATTATAGTTTTACGATATTGATTGGGAATACGTCTGGAACTTTCAAAATTATATAATTTCAGTCATGTATAAAATAATTCTGTACAAGCACCGATGATGATAAATTTCCTTAAATCAAGGAGGCTCATGTGATGTCAAAAATTGTAACCTTTCAATATTAGAAGGCTACATAGCTTAGTTCTAACAATAATAATGTGGTCTGCGGTGACGATGGGAGAGGGCGATGGGAAGGAGAAGGGGGCGATAGGAGGGAGAAGGGGAAGGAAAGAGGGAATGTGAAGGTTGTGGAGAGGTAAGGGAATGTGAGGTGATTGGAAGGAGCAAGGAGAGGTTGTAAGGGCTTGGCGGGCCCTCTAGGAATGGGCGGATGTTGGATGGAGGGGATGACAATGATGATGGTTTCAGCCACGGGGACGGCAATGATGATGGGCTTTGAGGGAGAGTTGGTGCTGGTGTAGGATTGGCCCTGGGAGGCGGTGGCAATGCCGAGGGTGGGTGCAAGCGACTGTGGGTGGTGCGGAGGCCTCGCAGCAACGAGTAGATTGCTACAACTGAGGGCCTCTTAGGGGTCAGTGGGGGAGCTATTCAATCTTGTGGCGGAGTTGAAAGGCCTTGCTCGGGTGGTCCCTTCACACTTGGAGTTTCAGGTGGGACACATTGTTTTTCGGTTGCTAGTGTTTTTCTGAATTTGATTAGGCATGATGATGGAAGTTAGGGTGATGAAGCTTCGTCTTGTGGGAGTGGAACATGTACTATAGGAACCGAATGGTTTCATTTCGTCTGCCTCAGGAGGTGGGCACTTGGGGGTGGATCCATGGAGTTTAGGTTTGTCTTTGATGCTGGGGCAAGCCCTCGAGGAGTGGAATGGCTACAAACCGCACACAAGGGGGTGTGCCACATCATCTTTCTTTGTCGACAACTACATACAAGAAGGGTATTGTGGTTCTTTGTAGAGGGATTGAGAAGGGGATTAGTGGGACGGGTCAATGGAGGCAAGGTGGGAGAGGGCACTGTAGATGTTCTAGCGGAAGAGGCATGGTGTGGGAAAAGTTGTTTGGGAGATGAGGGACTTGGAGGATGGTAGGTAAGCCTCATGCGAGAGAGGGGAAAGGGTGAACTATGTAGGACCATGTTACGAGGTGTGTGTAGATTTAGTTGGAGAAGGCAACCCCTGTGGTTGCAGGATGAGGTTTGGATCTTAGAATTTTTGGAGCTTGGGGCAATCAAACAAGAGAAGGATGGTGAGAACTCTACTTATTGAGTTTCAAGTAGTCGTGGTCTATTACTAGGATTTGAAGTTGGAGAGATGAGATGCTCTCAATTGGAGGTTGGTGGCTAGCTCTCGCCTTTTCGAGTTTTAGTTGGGGCATCGTGAGGCATTGTTATGGGGTGAAGGGGAGAGTCTCTTGAGCTGATTATTTTAGTGGAGAGAAAAAACTTGTTGATGGAGCTTATTGACGATCGATTCATCTAGTTGTGACAACGTAGGTCTTGGCCTCTCTACACGGCCTTTAAAATGATACATCTGTCACCTTCCATCCTTACCTGGAGCCTTTCCTTCGTCTTCCTCAATGACTACGCCAATTGATCTAGCATGTTGGCATGCCTTTCCCTCATTGGTTCCATCTTGTTATCGTAGGTAAGATATTTAAGAAGTCGATATACTTCCCCCCAAACGTGCATAACTCTAATCTAATAGAATGAATATCTTGTCTCTCTTCCCCTACTTCTAGATCTAGCCATTACATGCTTTGTCTTCACTTTTCAAAGGGCAAATTATTAAATATCTAAGTTGTCATTAGAATAACTAAAAAGACCATGAATGCCTTTTTGTTCTCGACGATTTAAGGACATCTGGAGTGCTTGCTAGGGCATATCTTTCAGATGAGTTGTGGATGGTATGTTCGCATTTCTTAGAGCTTTGCTGGTTAGTTGGGGTGACTTCAGTGTCGCATTGTTTGCTGATGGTTGTTTCTGCGAGAGAGGTGGTGCAGTCCCTGGCTCCCCATTGTTCGCTAATTTTGTGGAGGACATTTTTTTGGAGGTTTTTGACACGATGAACTCCCTTTGCATGTTGTGGAGTTTGGCATCATAGTATTGTCTGGATCATTTCTTTGGTTTGGTGGAGTTGTTGTATGCATTCCCCTTGGCACCTGTCCTCTCTTTGCCGCATTTGCACTCTATCCACATACCTATTTATTGACATATGTGCTCTCTTTGATGCATTTGCGGGTAGTCTTCTTCGCTTCGAGCGTTTGTTGTTGCTTGAGGACAACTTCATGGAGCGGATGTCTCATTGCTTGCAAGGAATCTTTGTGATCAGGTCGACTTCCAAGACGATGGTGGCAAAGTTGGAGGCATTGCAAACTCCTCTGGAAGAGAGAATGGTGCATGCACATGAGGAGGTGGTTTGCCTCGATACCCTTGAATATATTAAGGCATTGATATAGGAGAAGATACCTTGGTGTATGTTATTCATTGACGATATTGTGTTGATTGATAAGACTAGAGATGGAGTAAATGAGAAACTTGAGGTTTGGAGACATGCCTTAGAATCTAAAGAATTTCATATAAGTAGGGCTAAGTCTGAATATGCAGAGTGTACATTTGATGGAAGTAGTGGTAAATGAATCAAGGTGAAGATTGGTGACGATAACATTTAGAAGAAAGATTCTTTTAGATACTTGGGATCTATTTTGCAACATGATGGGGAAATCAATGGAGATGTTATTCATATAATAAATGCAGGTTGCCTAAAGTGGAGAGGAGTCTCTGTTGTTCTATGTGATAAGAAAATTCCTTTGAAAATCAAAGGAAAGTTTTATAAAGAAGTCGTGAGACTTGCTATGCTGTATGGATCTGAATGTTAGCATGTGAACCATAAACATGTGTAGAGAATGGCAGTAGTAGAAATGAAAATGCTAAAGAGGATGTGTGGTCATATATGCAAATATTAGATTTTCAATGATGCGATCGGAAGGAAAATTGGTGTAGCTCTGATAAAGGATACAAAGAGAAAATCACTTAAGATGGTTTGACCATTTACTAAGGACGTCGACTGATGCATCGGTTAGAAGATGCGAGTTTTGGGATGTTCCGGCTAAGAGAGGGCGAGAAAGACTCGAGAAGTGTTGGAATGAAACCATCCAAAGTGATCTTAGTTTTTTGGATGAAAGCATGAGAATGACCCAAGATAGATATGAATGGAGGCAAAGAATCCATGTATCCGACCCTACTTAATATAGGAAAATGCTTTGTTGTTGTTATTGTTAGAGGAGGAGGTGTATAGGAGGGAGCACCATTGGATCTTACTTGAGGAGGACAAGGAGTGAGAAGTGGAGTGCACTGTTGTAAAAGTCGGCCGACTAGTCGAGTCGGGGAGAAGGGGGAGTAGCCGACCCGACTAGGCCTAGTCAACCACTAGTCGGTCAACCCAATTAATCGGGCCGACTACTTGATCGACTTTTACATAAAGGTTTTTATTTTTTTGTTTTTTTTAAATCAAACTTATTCCAATATGCTTAATGTTGTATTTGAAGTCAATTACTCCTTTTGTTTCATTATAATAATATAGAAAATGTACAAATCTATGCAAATATATAAAAATATTTGTATAAAATGATTTATATTACAAATATATAAGAATATATGTATAAAACTGATTTATATATTTAAAATAATTAAAAAATATTTAAAACTGACTAATGGCCAACTAAATCCGGTTAGTCGCCTGACTGCCGATTAATTCTTAGTCGGTGACCCCACCGACCGAGTGCCGACTATCGATTTCTGCAACCTTGGTGGAGTGGTGACATCGATCCAAGCATGTTTGGACGAAGGAAGGCGTTATTAACCCTCATTTTTTTATGTTGCAACCAACTAGAGGAGAAGGCACAACTGGATTCACTCGATAGAGGTAGGAGGACAGGTGGTGGAAGGCAATCTAGCCATTGGGACAACGTTACTGAACACTTTTGTTAGCTGAGTAGGAGGGTTCCCTTGGCGGTGTGAGATGGGTAGGTAGGGATGTGGTGAGGTTGTCTGAGATGTAGAGATCCAGTGACACATTTTACTTATGAGGAGGTATGTGCGACGGTTTTTGTCTTAGATGTTGCTCGTTCCCTTATTCTGAATGGTTTCCTTTTCTTCTTTATTCGGGAATTCTCGGACTTGGTTGGACAAGGGGTTGTTGTGGTCGTTGAGGAGTTGTTGGTGAACTAAGGCTTTGAGCTATCGAGTCATTGTCTTCTTTCCCTTCTGCTTAAAAATATTGTGGCGCGATGGGTTGGGGACTTAAGGCCTAATACTTTTTCCATTGTTGTTTACCTTACCGTGGATAAGGTCCTTGCAAAGCGATTTCTATGTGGTGTTTGACTCTATTATTGCGCACACATAGACAACTTTCTCTCTTGGTTGACCCATGATGGATGGGGTGATGATGGCTTCTACGATTATTGCTGATTGGAGGCAGATAATGGTGAAGGGGTTACTTTGGAAGGTGGACTTCTCTAAGTCATACAAATTTGTGGGTTGTGGATTCGTTCGGCAATCCACTTGCGTCGATGATTCCCTGATAAGTAGTTAGGGTCGATGATGAGGTGCACAACAACGATTTCATATTAGGTGTTGGTCAGTGGCATGCAATTGTGTGGTTTATCAACCCTAGAGGGGAGTTAGACAGGGATGTCTATGCCCCCTTTTCTCTTTGTTATTGTGGAGGATGCAATCATCTCTCGTCCGATTGCTGAGAAGTTATGCATTGGTTTCAGGTTGGGGACGTTTATGTGCCTTTGCTTTAGTATGCAGATGATATCATTTTCTTTATCAAGGAAAATGCTCGGGCGGCAAACGGAGTCACCACGATCCTAGATATTTTTGGTGCATACCGGGCTTACAGATCAAAGGTGACAAATCCCAAGGCCTTAAATGTCGGTTTCGGTCACTATTTCGGTATAGACCAAAAAAGAAATTCGGTGGAATTTCTGTGGAATTTCGACCGGAATTTTGGTCATTTTTTGTACTAGGACCCCTATATTTCGATCATTTCGGTCGAATTTCGATTTCGACTGGATATCGATATTCGACAGAAATTCGACCGAATTTCGCTGAAATTTGAGGCCATGATAAATCCGTGCTTGTTCCTTTTGAGCTGGAGGTAGAGATTGGGGCATGCATGGTGGCTCTTGGGACTCATATGTGATCACTCCTGACCAACTACTTGTATCTTCCCCTGGTGAATGGGCGGTTGCAGTGATGATTGAGAAGATGGCACTTAGGCTTGTGATGTAGCGGGAAACTTGTCTATTAGGGGGGATTCCGTGTGCTTTTGAAGACAATGTTATTTTTTATTTAGTCCTTTTTTACATGCTCCCTGCTAGATTTAGGGTCAAGGGTTTAAATATCGATTTCGGATATCGTATCGATACCCTGTCGATATGATATTTCTTCGACGAAATTTCGACAACATTTCGCCCATATCGACCACCATTTGTGAAGAAATGATCGAAAACTGGCCTCATATCGCCATTTCGCTCAAGATTTCGGTCTCTTGTCGAAACTGAAATTTCGCCAAAATTTCATTGAAATTTTGCAAAATCTGAAACAATGGTTAGGGTCCTCTTGAGACTTCAAAAAATGGTAAAGACTTCTCCCACTATAAGCAGGATCGGATATATGGATTCTTGCTCAAATCCGTGTTGAATGATTCAACTATTTTTTATGCTGGTTGTCGACTACCCATGAGCAATTGTTGACCTGAACCATAGACTTGTGTAGAGAATGGTAGTAGCAGAAATGAAAATGGTAAAGTGGATGTGTGGATACACATGTAAAGATCGGATTAGGAATGATGCAATCAGAAGGAAAGTTAGTGTAGCTCCGATCGAGGATAAGATGCGAGAAAACCGCTTAAGATTGTTTAACCATTTGAAAAAGAGGCCATGTGATGCACCAGTTAGGAGATGTGAATTTTGAGCTGTTGAGCTGGCTAAGAGAGGGCGAGGAAGGCCCAAGAAGTGTTGGAATGAGACTGTACTGAAGGATCTTAGTTTTTTTAGATCTAAGCCCGAGAATGACTCAAGATAGATTTGAATGGAGGCAAAGAATCTATGTAGCCGACCCTACTTAATGCTGGAAAATGTTTTATTGTTGCAGTTGTCGTCTACCTAATGCAACCCCCACAAGGGGGGATTTGAACCCATGTCTTTTGGGCGGGAGGCACATTACACTACCACTAGGCCATTTGAGACTTCATTGCACATATTTTTCTGGGCAAGCACTGATGAGGTTCGTAGGATGCGTTTGGTAAATTGGAGAACGATAAAGGCCAACTGGTCAAGGAAGATGGTAGTATTGAGGAGTTTGGAGGAGAACAAGGCCTTGATGATTGAGTGGGTATCCCCATTACTGGCGGGGCTCGATCTTGCTGACTTAGATGTTGTGCGACGAACTGATTATTGTAGGTGGGGATGGTACATGCTCCATCTAATTTTTGGAGGTGTATCTCTTCAGTACTTAGTATTGCCTGTGGTCACAGATATTTTGAGTATGATCTTGGGAGATGAGGGAGGTTTCCATTTCTGAATTGATGATTGGATTGAGTGCAACTTTTTATTTGGTTCCTTCATCTCTTCGCTCTGGTAGCATATGGTGGGTTGTTTATTTGTGAGGCATAAGATGGGAACCAGACCCTACGCCACATTGTGATTGCATGAAAGGACACGAGAGAGAAAGCTGCACCTTTGAACCCAGCTATTAAGAGTCAACTGATTAGAAGCAATGTTATAATAAGATAATCTAGAGACATTGTGAGGGATAAATGGAACCCACCAACTGAAGAGCATAGAGGCGGGCCAAGAAAAACCGAGCCACGTGTGAGAGTATGCCACATGGACTCTATAGGAAAAACAGACGGTCTCCCATATTGACAACTCAAGAACCTCTAAAACCTCTGCGTGACATGTGTAAAGAGTGAAAGAATGAGAATGCATGGGAAAGGGGATGGGAGGATACGAATCTACATTGCCAACATTGAAATAGAAAGTAATTCACGAAAGCGACACATGAATTTTTAAGGAAACTCAACTGGGTAAAAACATCGATCAGATTTGTATAGATTTGAGATTTCACAATCGGATCCCTCGATCCGACACTAATAACTTGCTTTGAACATATACAACTCAACTGCAAGTACAACACTATAGAGATCACTAGCACTGAAATTTTCTTCCTAGATGTAAGAAGAGCTCTCACGAATTGGATACCTGTGCATAATATAATAGTAGAAAACTCTTAGAACCTCTATGAATTATTTTCAATTAATGCAAGGTAACGATTGGAACGATCTTACGGAGTTGGATCTAGCTTATAAGATGATTATTTGAGTACAATGAGCTTGGAGTTGAAGTACGACTTGAAACAAAGCTCCTGAATTAGTCTCTTGAGTGTAGAGTATGGAGCTAAATGCAATTCTTGCTTGATGTATGATGTCAAGATCTTCAGGGTCCTATTTATAGGCATAATCATTTGGGTAATTAACAATATTTATGTAAAGAGATCACAACAGATAAAAACCAACTATTCAAATTCTGTTAAAATTAGTTAACTGGAAAATAATTAGTCGTCTGAATGATAAAGTAGTCAACTTGAACTTTAGTTGTTCGGAGGAAAAAGAGCGTATGACGTTGAAAAGATGCTTACCTTGGACTTGAACTTCAGTAATCTATTAAAAACCTTGATAAATAGAGTGCAAGCATACTTCTTATTGGGAGATGAGTCCCCAGCCCTCTTTATTTAAGAGACATTTACACTCACAACCCCGAGTAATTTCATAATTACCCCAGAAACTCTTGATAGTCACGAATTACACCCAAGACCCTCAATAGTGCTTAACTCTTACACCCATAACCTTGTGTTAACTTCCATCAAATTTCCTGTTAACTATTGTTGAGATAATTATATCTCCAGTGTGTTCTTTTCTGATTTACGTTTACTTTATGTACTTCTCTATAATTAACCCAGGGCTTTTCTCCTATATAAGAGAGCCCTAGGGTCTCTTCCAATATATGAATTTCTTAGGGTTTTTATCATTTGTGCCCCTCTGAGATATTGAAATATCAGTTATATTCCTTCCTTTTTAGGAATATCAGTTTAGCCCCTCACTTCTTCCACAATGATCATTTATGCCCCTCAGGTTATTTGCCGTCAATCCTCATCCTAAGCGATCGTTAACTTTGGGGACATAATGGTAATTAAGTAAAAATTGAAGGATAACAATGTCTTAATCTTCCCAATTTCTTCTTCTTCCTCCCTCCACCTCCCGCCCTTCCTCCTCCTCCTCCAACCGACCCTCCTCCTCCAGGTATGCCTCTGTCATCGTCCCTCCGCCTCCAGGCCATCCTTCGTTGCCGCCCCTCCCCCGCCAGACCGTCTACCGCCGTCACTCATCCCCTCCTTTGCCGCCCCTCCCCATCTAGGCCCTCCTCCTCTGCCCCTCTTCCTCCATCGCCCCTCCACCTCCAAGCTCGCCTCCTCTGCCCTTCCTCCTCCACCGCCCTCTCCCTCGAGGCCCTCCTCCTCCACCGGTGCCCATCCTCCTCTGCTGTCCCTCCCCATACAAGCCCTCCTCCTCCTCCACCCCTCCCCCTCAAAGCACTACTCCTCAACCGACCATCCCCCTCTAGGTCCTATCCATACTCTGCGCCCCAACCCCGCCCCCTCCCTGCCCCACCCCCTCCGCTCTCTAGGAGTACAAAAGAGTTATCGCAGTGAAGAGGGGTATCTACAGGAGTGGGGAGGCAAAGAGGACGTGAGCGTCGTCGTCTGAGGAGGTGGAGGTGACCTGCTAAGCTGGGGAGAATGGGAGGAGCTGAGGAGGGAGAGGGGGTCCGGGGATGGAGGGGAGGAGCTGGGGATGGAGGGGAGAATCTCGGGTACATGGTTTAAAAAAACGCACCTCGAGGCGCAAAAGCGCTCAAGGTGAAACGAGGTGTTGAGAAATCGCCCTGAGGTGACCGCCTCAGACCCCCTGGCAGAGGCGTGCGCCTCGGATGCCTGAGGCGGTCGAGGCGATGCGAGGCGTTGAGGTGGGCGAGGCGCAAGGTGAGGCGTTATGGGCTTTTTCAAGTATTTTTTTAAAGAAAAAAATTGTCCTATTCGTATTTTCATATGTTTATAAAGGTTTTGTTGTTGAGTATATATTTATGCAAGATGAATGCTTAATATTGACTTCTTTCATATTCATATGCTTAAATTTGACCTCTTTCATATTCATATTTAACATTAACATGTCCAATTATTTCAATAAACTCATACTATTACACCTTTAAACATATAAGAAAGCGTACTGGTAGGGTATGGTAGCACATGGGGAACATCATACTATTTTTCATCTGGTTCAGTAGAACATACGATTAGGATTCAAATTGTATGATTCATATCAACAACTTGCATATCTTTAGTGGCAAGTATAGCCAATCGCTTTTTGATAAAAAAATTAGTGATGGTTATAGCCAATGATTTCTTTTTGATTGGGTAACAATTTAGTAGAAAGGTTTATGGCATTAATATATCCTTTTTTCATGTTCTTATCTTCATAATATCATCATATATTGCATTGTTATATACTATATATTTGTCAGATTATATTATTTCACTAATAAATATATTTATTATATATTTTATAATTATTTTTCTATACAAATTGCGACGTACACCTCGACCACCTCGAGGCTACGCCTCGCCTTGCTTCCAGGGAAACCGCCTCGTTTCGCCTTTCGTTTTTTCAAACCTTGCTCGGGTATGGAGGGGAAGGCGTAAAGGCAGGGAGATCAGGTTGTGCCAGAGAGAGGAGCTCGTGGCAAAGAGAGAGGCGCGGGGCGAAGGAAGAAGCTCAGGGTGGAGGGAGGAGCTCGGGGCGGAGGGAGGAGCTCGGGCATGGAGGCGGAGAGGCCATGGCGAGGGGAGGAGCTTGCGGTGGAGGCGAAGCTCGAGTGTGTACGAGCTGGAGAAGAATGGGAGGAGGGAAGTTTGGAGTTAGACGGTTTTGCCCCTCGTAATCAAACCATGGTTTGAATAAAACCATGGTTAAGTTCAAATCATTGACGGCTAATGTAACAGAGGGGCACAAGTGATAGAACGACAAGAAATCGGAGGCGTAACTGATATTCCCAAAAAGGGAGGGGCATAACTGATATTGCAATATCTCGGAGGGGCACAACTGATAAAAACCCAATTTCTTTTCTCCCAACATGGTATCAGAGCAACGGTCCTAGGTCGGGGTTCCCTTACCCCCCCTCCCCTCACGCCACCGCTGTTGGGGTTTTAGTCGGCACTGCCGCCAACCTTGCTCGACCTCCCTGTGGTACCGCCGATCTCCCTTGGCTTCCCAGCACCATCGGTCCACCCTTTGCGCGCACACGCTCCCGCATGCGCACCCTTTGCGCGCATACCTGTGCCTGCACCTCTGCGTCTGCGTGTAGACCATGCCCTGGTGATGAACCTCAGTTTCATTATCTTTATTTCCTATAATTAACCCCCTTGCTTAAAGTTTTGTCAATAAAACCCAGTTAAAGTGTTGTAATTAACAGAGTCCTTAATAAATTAAAAATCACAAAAAAATGACAAAATAAAAATCGTGGTATTTTTAGACTTAAAAATACCCTCAAAAATATTTCAGGCCATTGTTTGATCTCTTTTCCAGTTTTGGTCAACATGAAACTTGTAGATCTCGTCAAGATCTACAACTTTCATGTTTTGAGTTTTCTCAAATTCGGCCATCTTAAGCCTCAAAAATTAAAAATACCCTCGGAATAATCTGATTGGGCCACGTGGCCCATTCGGGGGGCGCCACGTGGCCCTGCTTCCCTTGTCTTCTTCCGCCTTCACCTCCAACCGTTGGATCATCTTCCAGATCCAACGACCAGGCCTTTTCCACGCACTCTGATTTTCCCAGCCATCGGATCATTCCCGCTCTCAATCCGCACCACTCGTCCCCGCCTTCTTCTGCTTACGCCACGTGTCATCTTCCCCGCCATTAGATCAATGTTTGAAGGAGCGATCCCCACCTCACATTTCCGCTGCGTCCTAGACCATCAGATCAAACCTTGGACTTCATCACGACCGTCCGCCAGCGCTCACTCCGCAGCGTGACACGTGGCCGAATCTTGGGCCTCCGATCATGCCGCTTTAGATCTGATCTGAGCCGCAACTACCACTTTGATTCTCAACCCTTCGATCGACAGCTCCTTCGCATCTGGTCCGTTCGTTCGCGCTTCAACGTCAAGATGTCACGTGGCTGCTCCGCAGCCCTCCGATCACGTCACCCCGGATTTAATCCGCGCCGCTTCTTAACGCCTCAACTCAGACCGTTGGATCTCCAGATCCAACGGCCTTACATCATCGTCAACCTCCAGCCTCCTCCTCTCTCTCCCACGATCCTGCTCGACGACCACTCCCCCTTTCCATTTTCACCGCCACTCCCGTGGACTTCTTCCTTCGCCAACCGTCCCACGGTCTTCCCCTGTCATCCACCTCCTCCGCCTTTACGTGGGAAACCTCCCAGCGAGTCCCCGCCCCCCGGTGACAGCGAGGGGGCGGCTAGGAGCGCGAAGACGAAGGTACGCCCCGGTGACGACCCCTGGCCATGGTAGGCCAGGCCTGCGGAGCCCCGTCTCCGCCAAGCTGCTCCCCGTAGCCGGGGGAGTTCAGCGATGACCCCGAGGTCCTCCGATGACCTCGAGCACAGGCCCCGCTCCGCCCAATCGCCAGGTAAGCTCTCTCTTCTTCCTTTGATTTTTTGTTTAATTTCGTTGAATTAATTAGCCTCCTCCCGTAATGATCACCCTCCGATGACCTCCCATTTAGCTTCGCCATCACTCACCCTCTCACGCGCACGCTTCCGCTCACCTTCTCCCTCCTCCATATCTCCCATCACCGTCCGACCCATCTCCTCCGCCTTAGCGGCGGAGGAGCACCCGGGCTCCCACCTTCTCCGATCCCTATGAGCTCTTCACTTCACTTCACCTCACGCACGCACAACACACTGGTTCGCTTCGGCTATAGGAATTAACGCTGCAGGTCGATCACCTATGCAATGGCCGGAGAGCTCGCCGGGCCAACTTCGTCACGGTTGCCCTCAACATCCGAGCTCCGACGACCCGAATCCAGACGTCAGATGCCTCCCTCGAGCTCACAGCTTCATCGACGATCTCTCCGTGAGCTCGGGGGAGGTTACCGGGCCCGGAAACGAGCGGCGGAGGAGGAGGGGCATCGCCGGAGTCCAGTAATCGCCGCCAGCCGAAGATGGAGGAGAAGGAGCAGCAGCCGTTGGATGCTCCGCCCCGGAGTTCATCCAACGGCCACGATGCAGCCAGGTCGACGATCCGTTATTCTTCCAGCGGCCGTTGGATCTTCACGATCCAATGGCTCCCAGTTCGCCACGCGTCGACACCAGAGCTTCTCCGAGCCTGAGCCATCGAACTTCCAGGCTTGGACGCCCGAGCCTATTGCCGAACCTCCTGGAGCGCCCGAGCCTCTACGAGCCTCTGCCGAACCTTCGTATCCACCGAGCCTGGGGAAGCACGTGTGTGTCACGTGCAACCCTGGGTGATTTGCAGAGATGCCCCCAACGTTCTTCAATATTGCATTCAGGTCCTGCGTCACGTGCAGATCATGTGCACTGTGGGTTATTTGCATTGAAACCCTCGCGGGTCTTCAAAATTGCAAGAATGCCCCTGTGCGTATGGGTCATTTACAGGGAAGGTCCCGAACTTTATTTTTATTACATTTTAGTCCCTTCCAGGGACCTGTCTGCAAGTTTATTTCATGTTTTCTTTCATTTATGCCCTTGTCTTCCATATTGCATATCTTGAGCACCGTACCTCTGTTTTAGTTGATTTCAGTTTCGTTTGAGAGCTTGTTCGATATACTCTCTAATGGCATGGTTAATCTTTCATATTAGAGACTTGATTTTTAATGAAATATTATGTTAGCTAAGTGGCTCTTATCATGTACTCATGCGTTGCTCACTTTGTCTATCAGCTCTGACACATCAAATAAATCTGAATTTGACTCTCATTAACTTGCTCATGATATTTATTCTGATTTTGGGCATATTTGCATTGCATTTCTCTTCATTTATTTGCATGATAAAAAAATGTTTAAAAAAATGCATGTTTATTTTAATGCATTGCTTTGTTGTTGTGTCTCCTTGCATACATTTGACCTATATGACTTTAATTCAACACCTAGTTAAATAAATAGAAGTCTGATTAATACGAGAGAGGCTCGTGTCCCTGAGTTCGACCTTGGTATCTTACCAAGTAAAATAAAAATAATGACCATCGCATTCTTATCTGACATGTATCAATGAGATGGTCTCTTTGATGACCAAAATCGGCCCGACTGCATCGACAATTCCAAGTGCTAAAACACTCTATTAAAGGGCCGATTTTGCGAGTCGTCAAATGGCGCCGTTGCCGGGGACACGGCTCATTTCTTTTATTTTTTTGGAATTTTATTTATTTAATTTCATGTTTCTTTTATAGGTCAATTTGTTCATCTTTTTTTTGCATTAAAAAATTTTCTTTCTTATTTTGATCTCTAACCATTGTTTTTGTGGCAGGGCCCTTGATGGATCAAGGAGGCGAGGAGCAGGACGCTTCCCGTTGCGAGGAGCCGCAAAACATGCATGGAGCAAATAGGTAAGAAAGAAAAAAAAATTGTTGCATTTTATTTTTATAATAATTCGTCTTTTACAGCGGTCTTCGATCGAAGACTCGCGTGTGTAATCGAACGATCATGGTTGTGTGGGGATTGTCCCCACTTGAGTGTCGACCTAGGATAGGCACGCGGCTCTCCGAGCTCATTTTATTTTTTTCATATTTTTATGTGCTTGATCGTAGGTAGGACACACTAAAAGATATACGCACATAATCTCGCATCACTTAGCTAAAATTAATGAAAATCAATCACCGCTAATAGATGCATGATTAGGTGCGGCTTTTTCGACTTGCATACATGTTGGATTTGGTTTTCAAAACGACCCCAGTTTTTCACGTGTTTTTGTCAAATCACTGCATGATTTCTCACTTAGCCTAGATCGCGTTTTTTTTATCGAATACATGTTTTTCTCGGCTTTCATTTCCTAGATTGATCACCTAGGATTAATGGAAAATGAAATGAACGGTAGACGATGATTTTCTGATTGATGTGCTAACCTTAACTCAGTGATAATTCAAAATAAAATTGGGATTGTTAATTGCAAGTCAACCAAAAATGGAGTAAAATTCGGTTTTGGGAGAGCAACACCCGCGCATACGCCTTGATTTTCATTTCACATTTTCTTCGCGTAAATATCTAAGGCTTTATCACCAATAAAACCGACAAGATAATCAACCAACCTTGGTTGGTTTCATGTGTGAGTTGGTGAAACTAAGGGTTTGCTTGCTTGAATTGAGCCATGTTTGCTACACAACCCTAAAACCTTAGTCACTCCATTTCATCTCCAAAGATTCAACCGCTCACTTGTAAATCCATTCCTCTTCTTCGTTCACCTTGGGTCCCTTCCAACATCAATTCCCATCTTTATACTTAGGCTAATCTCAGCCTAAGTATAGGGGGGACCCGAGTCCCCGTGATTATTCTCTACTCATCTATCCTTGCCTTTATACTTAGGTTATTTCTAACCTAAGTATTGGGGGAGCCCCTCTTAGCTCCCGTATATTCCTATATATTTAAATGGACCTATGTACTTGTAACATTTAGTGCTATGAGGACATAGCAAAGTTTAAGTATAGGGGGGTATACCGTATATACCGTATATTTACTTTAGCTATAATCTGAAAAATTTGAAAAATTTAAAACTTTTTGGCTAAGGTAAAATCGTTGGACTAAGAGAAGTCAAATGATTTCGCGGCTTTTCGATATTATGTTACGCTATTTTTATAAAAATATTTTCGAAAATGATTTTTGAAAATGTTTTGAAAATTTTTTATTTGTGTGACATGGTTTTGAAAAAAATCGCCTTCTCTTTTCAAGGAAAGTTGAGTCTAACTTATGTTCTAACTTTTATTAAAATCCATAAAAAAATGAGAAAAACCTTAAAACCCTTTAGGAGCCGTTAGTGACTACTAAGCCCAATTAAGCAAGCCGCATTCAGTGAGGGTTCACCCTTAGCAGATTGGATGGTTTAGAGGACATCGCGTAAGGCCCCGTCCTCATGCAACGGGCTTCGGCCTGTACTTACATCCATACTGGCTGAATTGCAGATGCTCAATTGAGTTTAGGAAGTTCTAATATCTCTTGAAGTTTTAAAAAAAATGAAATAAAAAGTGTCTTGTTTTTGAATGAAGAAGTTGGATTAATCCTCTACACCTACACTTTCACCCAGGATCTGAAATGATCAAGGAGATTTAGCTTTTTGAGGTCTTTGAGATTTCAGGTTAACCAGCCTTAGCCATCAGGGTCATTGACTTAATCGTCCACATTCCCCTAGGTTCCTAGATTTGCATGCTATATTCCATGCTTAGTCTCAGACATAAAGAATATGATCAGCACATCACATGCACGACTGCGGTTTTTGATGAGATGAGTTGATTTTCACCTGAGGGATTGGGATGAGGAAGTCAAGTCTGAATTTGATCTAATGATGCTCGAGGATGGGATAAAATCTTTGGAGGCTTCATGAAACCTGAGTGTCAGCAATGATTAGCCAATATGAGAACTTGGTTCTTATATTAATCTCTTGACATTGACCTAAGTGCCAGGGTGTGAATTAAATAAAAAATGTTGATCAGTGTGCGCCAACTCTTGGTAAAAGCAGTGGAGCTAGCCACCAATTATACAAGTCAATGAAATTCAAAGAAAAGCTCTCATTCCACCAAAGTCAATTATCAAAAGAGCTTCCACCAAAGGCGAGCGCTCCCAACCATTTCAAAGTGTCCACTTGGACCACCGCTATTAGGACCAGGAGTCGGGCTTGCACCAAAAAAGGGCTCTGCATCGTAAATGCTACAAGTCTGGGTGTAGAAGGTACGATAGGTACTCAAAAAAGGCACACCCCGGTGTACTCCCAGGAAAACAAGTGCAGACGGCTCCAACTTCTCTTGACGGACGCATTGATCAACACCAAAAAAATGTGTTGCGTAATAAGGCATTCGAGAGGATCCTTGTTCCAATGAGAGGGAGAGAAGAAATGACACAATCCTATGCCCTCCATTTCTGGCCTGCCATCTACATTTTCTAAGTTTGACAACTAAGGAGACGGTGGACTGAATGCAAGATTGGATTTATTCCCTAGTGTTGAGGATTGGGTCCTTAGGAGATTTTCTCGGACCAAGATTTTGGGTGACGAATTGACTCTACTCTCAGAATTGCAGTCAACACTAAATTTCATATCCTTTAGCTTATACGTACATCAGAGAGAGTCTAGAGAAGTAGAGGAATTGGAAGCCTCTTGATTAAGGCTGGGTTGAACTCTAGAATTTTGGATCTCTAAAGTCGAGTCGACTTGATCAGATTGGATCCTGTATTCACATGCACAAGGGGGTTAATCCTGTATTCCCTGCGCATGTGCAACTTGCTGCGCCAGCACACAACAGCAGCGCAACTCGTTGCCGCACAGCCTGTGCGCGACTGCTGCACGGAAAGCTGCTCCTTCCGCAGTTGTGTTCATCGCCTAGATACTCTCCGCACGCCTCTCCACCGAGAGTTGGTGGTCCGTTTTTTAGTCGAAGATCGTGATTCAGAATTTCAGATCATCTAAACCACATATTCCGGCACTATTCCCTGCACAAATCAATGAGGATGGTTGTATGAGTCTACAGATACAACCGCTCCTCATTATGTTTATGTAGACATTTTTGGAATGTTCTATTCCCAGTCGTCCATGGTTCTTGTTATTGGTGAAATGTCAGAAAACAAGAGTGACTGTTTTTTTCTTCCGGTGTCTTCAAGGGTCCGACTCCCATCGTGAAGATGGACGGGACCAACTATGAGTTGTGGTCCATGCAGTTTCGTACCGGCTTATCTGTGAAAGTAGTCAAATCATGTCCGTCTTCTCTAGTCTTAAAGCAGTGCCACAATAAGGAGCACATTCTGACAGAAACAAAACCGGCGGATAAAAATGGGGCAAATGCTTCATGGAAGCAAGACGATGCTTATGCTCGAATTCGGCTCTCCGAGATGCTCACCACGGAGATTGCAAATGATATAGTCAATCAACCCACTGCAAAGGCTATGTGGGACATCTTAGCAGCTACATATGGATAGACGAAGAATGAAAGCAAAATTCTTCAGTTGCAGTTTGATATTTTCTTAACCGAACAGAATGGTCGACCACTTCATCAGCATTTCTCTCATCGCAGAGGGATGTTTGAACGACTGCACAGCTTCATGCCAATCACTACCAGTACGGAGCAACAACAACAATACCGGAATGCAACTATGACATGGGTTTTCCTGTCATCTCTGGACTCTGAGTACGATGTCGTACGTACTCAACTCTTGACCGGCGAAACAATACCTCATATGGAAGAGGTATATAAGAGATTGAGCAGGATTACTACTTCCTCTCCTACTTTAGCCCAACCTCTTACAAAAATGGAATTATCTAGAGGCAGAGGAGGGACTTCCCAATTTTGAGGGTGTGGACTTCGGGGACGTGGAGTAGGACATCAGCGTGGCCCATGTTCTCATTGCCATCGACCTGGACATTCTGAGGAGACTTGTTTTCAGAAGCATGGATATCTTGCATATGCTAGGGTTGCTGAACAAACTGAATCTACCTCTGCTACTACACATGACGCCCGCCTTGATGATATCGTTTCTAGAGTTTGCGATATGATGTCTACTCCTCCTACTCCACCTGCAAGTACTTCAGATTCTGCAGCTACTGCCCGAGCCACCTCCACCTTATTAGGTATTACCTATGCACTAACCAGTTGTAGCAGTTCATATTTGGATTATGGATTCGGGCGCCTCGCACCATATGTAGGGAGATCGAACGCAGTTCACTTCTTACAAGTCTATCCCGCCTGGTAGGTCTGTGGTGATTGCCAATGGAGTACGTCTTCCCATTGTTGGTCAAGGGGAGATTGTTCTAACCCCATCTATGAACCTTAATAACGTTCTATATGCTCTTGATTTTCAGATGAATCTTTTGTCAATTAGTCAAATTACAAAGGATCTACATTGTCGTGCCATATTTGATCCCTCTTCTCTTGTGTTTCAGGACATACTAACGGGCATGGTGATTGGTTGTGGCCGTGAGCAGAGAGGATTGTACAAGCTTGCCATACTATTGTCCGCTGGAGTTGCATTTATTCCTTCTGGTTTGTTTCCCCTTTTATGTGGCATCTTCGGTTTGCACATCTTCCTATTCAGAAGCTCTGTCATGTTCTGCCACATATATCTACTCACACTGCCTTGGATTGCGAAGCCTGTCAGCTTGGAAAGCATTCCAAGTTGACAGGGTCGTTGTAGTAGTCAGATTTTTGAGTTGTTACATTTTGACATTTAGGGTCCTAGTCGAGTTCCTGATCATCAGGGACATCATTTTTATATGGTCGTTGCGGATGATTATTCTAGATTTTCTTGGGTATTCTTATTAAAATATAAATTTGAAGTTCGTCTTGTCATTAAATCATTTCTAATTGTGGTAAAAAATATTTTCTCCGCACATGTAAAATTTATTCATACAGATAATGCATTGGAGTTTTTCACCTTACAATTAGCAGAATTTCTTAGCTCTTAGGGAATTATTCATCAGACCACTTGTGCCTATACTTCTCAGCATAATGGGGTTGTTGAACGCAAACACCGTCACCTACTTGATGTCACGAGGACCCTTCTGATTCAGAGTCATGCACCTCATTCTTTCTGGGGAGATGCAGTCCTCACTGCTTGCTACTTAGTGAACCGCACGCCGTCCACTATTCTTAGAGAAAAGATTCCTTACTCGATTGCGTTTCCCGAGAAGGATCTGTTCTCCTTGACTCCTAGAGTTTTCGGATCTGTGGCATTTGTCCACAATTTCACCCACGGGCATGACAAGCTCTCACCTAGAACTGTCAAATGTGTTTTTGTTGGTTACTCTCGTACTCGAATGGGGTATCATTGTTTTGATCCTGTAGGAAGGAGATATTATGTCAGTGCTGATGTCACATTCCTTGAGTCCATGGTTTCAGATTTCGCGAAATTTCGACGAAATTTCGGCGAAATTTCGGTTTCGACAAGGAACCGAAATCTCGAGCGAAATGGCGATATGAGGGCATTTTTCGGTCATTTCTTCACAAATGGTGGTCGATATGGGCGAAATTTCGTCGAAATTTCATCGAAATTTCGACGAAATATCGTATCGACAAGGTATCGATACGATATCCGAAACCGATATTTAAACCCTTGCTTGAGTCTATTATGTATTTTTCTCCTACATGCAACATATTATCTCGTGCTCCTTTAAATGGATACATTCTCGCCCGTGGCCAGACATTCCACTCTTCGCATTCTTCTATTTGTTGCCGTTTCCAGAGATTGGGCACTTTACCAGCTGGATGTGAAGAACACATTTTTATATGGTGATCTACATGAAGAGGTGTACATGCAACAACCACCATGGTTTGCTACTAAGGGGGAGTCACAGAAGGTGTGCTGACTTCATAAGGCAATTTATGGCCTAACGCAGAGTCCGAGAGCTTGGCACCAGAAGCTATCAGAGTTGATAGAACAACAGAGTTTTGTCCAGTCTACAACAGATCACTCATTGTTTGTTCAGAAGATACATAGAGACACTGTTACCATCCTTGTATATGTTGATGATATCATTGTCACAGGAAATGACGAGCATGGTATTCTGACCGCCAAGGAGTTCCTAAGTCAGCAGTTTGTGACTAAGGACCTTGGCACACTTTGATACTTCCTTGGGTTAGAGTTCGCCAGGAACCAGAGAGGTCTTGTAATGACCCAAAGAAAGTTTGTAATGGATCCTCTTTCAGAGACAGGAATGACAGGGTACAAGCCTGCTACTACCCCTATGGATCCGAGTATGAGGTTATATGATGAGGACACCGAGGAGGTAGACAGAAGGAGATATAGAGAGCATGTTGGGTAGCTCCTATACGCCACTATCACCAGACCAGATATAGCATTTGCTGTGAGCAAAGTTAGCCAATTCATGGAGCAACCCAGAAAAGTGCACATGGATGCAACATATATGATCTTGATATATTTGAAGACTTAACCTGGTTCTGGTCTCTTATTCAGCAGGGGTACATCTCTTGAGGTGACAGCTTGTGCAGATGCAGACTGTGCAGGCTGCCTCAGAGACAGGAAAAGTCCACTTCTGGATTTGCAATTTTCGTTGGCAGCTCCCTTGTTTCATGGAGAAGCAAGAAGCAGACAATAGTGGCCTGATCTAGTGCAGAGTCTGAGTACAAAGCCATGGCACGGGGAAGTGCAGAGATGATGTGAGTAAGATCTGTGTTAACTGATCTTGCGGTTGATGTTTCTCTTCCTATGAAGTTATGTGATAATCATATATCTCTATTCATTGCCAACAACCCAACATTTCATGAACGAACCAAACATATAGAGATAGATTGTCATTACACAAGAGACATTATTCAAAAAGTTCTCATATCGACATCATATGTTTCAACTGGAGATCAGATTGCGGACATCTTCACCAAAGTACTTGCTAGAGGTTCATTTCAGAAATGTTGCACCAAGCTGAGCATGATAGATATATATGCTCCAGCTTGAGGGGGAGTGTTGTGTTAATTATATCTCCAATGTGTTCTTTTCTGATTTACGTTTACTTTATGTACTTATCTATAATTAACCCATGGCTTTTCTCCTATATAAGAGAGCCCTAGGGTCTCTTCCAATATATGAATTTCTTTTCTCCCAACAAGTATGATGATATTCGTCAAATATTTTACATTTTCTACCCTTTAAGTTCTATTATTTACAAATGAGTCCGCTCCCCTTCCTCCTCCAGCACTCACCTCGTCCCTTCCTCCCCCTGTCGACTACCACTTCCTCCTCCCCCCTGGCGACCACCTTCTCCTCCCCTTCCTCCAACACCCACCTCCTCCTCCCCTTCCCTCCCCATCTCCCCCACCGACCACCTCCTCCCCTTCCTCATCTAGCACACACCTCCTCCTCTTTCCTTTCTCCTCCAAAGCCTCTCCTCCCCCTCCCCCCTATAAATCCCCCTCTCATCTCCATCTCCCCTTCCCCCTCCTCCTTCCTTCCCCACCAACCAAAGATCCAATCTTTGGATGTGCTCTCATGTCTCCTCTCTAGAGTTTGATGTATAACAAAGCTCTAGTCCTAAGCTCCCTCCTCTCCGTGTTTATGGTCAACTCCACCCTCAAGAGTAGGAACCACCTTGTCCAGTCTTTCTCAGTTATGTTCCTCTGCTGGTTCTACATCTTCTCATGGTAATTACCCCCTCCCCCCAAGATCCCATCTTTCCCCTCTTCTTTCTCTATTTACACCCCCCTTGATCCCACCTTTTTACGATTTGGCCACTACCCACCTCGAGATCTCACCCTCAATGGCCTCATCCAGCGACACCTCCTCCACGTCCACCTCCTTCCCCTGCGAGGACCATGGGAGCGTGATGAACCCACGGAAGTAGAGGCGAATGATCTTGAACCGCGAGTCCGCAAGGCACACCCACATAAGGAAGCAGATGCACCTGAACGACCTTGCGCAGGTGGAGCACCTCAGGAAGGAGAATAGGCCGCTCCTCCAGAGCTACAAGATCGTGTCACAACAATACATTGTTGTGGAGGTCGAAAACTCCATGCTCGTGACACAAATGATGGAGCTCACCTCTAGACTCCAGTCTATGGATGAGATCCTGAGGCCCATCCAGCAATACATTGCTGTGGAGGTCGAGAACTCCATGCTCGTGACGTAGATGATGGAGCTCACCTCCATACTCCAGTATGTGGATGAGATCTTAAGGCTCATCCGTGATGGGTACCTCTATGATTCCTCTTGGATGAACATGGTCCCCTTCTCCTTCATGTATCTTGAAGGGTGGTTGGTGACAGGCTGGGGACTGGAGGAGGAAGGGGGATGGGTGGGATATTTTTTCTTTTTCTTTCTACTTTTGGTTAATCCCAGTCGTTAAATCGTGAATTGGTTAGATAACTCGGTCATCCGGTTGAGTTAATGAACCAAATTAACAGAGGGTTATGGTTGCAAAATAGAGCATTTATTCAGGGTCATGGGTATAATTCGTGATTATCAATGCTTTCTGGGGTAATTACGGAATTACTCAAGGTTATGAGTGTAAATATCCCTTTATTTAAAGAGAGATTAGGGTTAGGAGAAAATACAAAATAACCCAGTGCAATTCATAACACTCTTTCTTAAGCTGGAGCATGTGTATCAAACATGCTCAACTTGCTTCAACATATCTCAAGCCGAGTACATGCAAGTATTGATATCAATAAATAAAGTATAATAGAATCATGAATAGGAAGAAAAATAATATGCGTGGAGCCCTATTCTCCAAGTAGTTGGATGAAACCATGAGAAAAAGGCTCTAGGGCTAGGCTTTCTATTAAATCTCTCAATGAGCACATGGATTGTTCAAAGTTCCACCAGTAGCTAGTATGAGACTAAACATGAGAGCATGTTAATCGAATCCTGGAGAATTCCAATTACACACTAAACAGATTCTTGATTGATTGATAATGCAACGAGGAGAATGCGATAGTGGGAAAGATGAGGGAGATTGGCAGCTTGTGCGATCGATGAAGAGAGGGTGAGTATGAGCTCATTCTCTGGTAAAGAACGGGCCTAAGCTATAGTGGCGTTCGATGCAGCAGGGTCACGTGGCTAATGAGGAAGAGCTTGTCTGACCTAACAATTTGAGGTGCTTCAGATGTGGTGACATTGCTTTGCTTGCGGAGGATTTGGCCACCAGTGTCGCAACGCTATCAAGTGCTTTGCTTGCGAAGGTTTTGGCCACCAGTGTCGGTAGTGGCAGCGACATGTACAAAGCTTGACTTAGCATCAACAACATCAAGAAGGCCTACAACTTTCGGGAATGCTTCTAAAGAGACAGGGACACATCGGATCTCATTATGAGAACTCACTGGTGGGGGTCCTTATGGGTATTTGTTCTCAACGGGAGAATTTCCTTTAATTGGTAATGGTGGATATTGGATGTAGAGTGGGCTCTTCTTTTGGTGGAGATGTCTTCCTTCCTGATAAATCCACAATATGCATGTGGGACATTTCTGAAGAGGAGGTGAGGCTGATGATGTAGGATCGAAAGGCAGATGAGTAGTGTGGACCTTACGTGATGGTGCTTGTGTGGTTCCGATAGGGCTTCCGCTACAAGCTAGGGATCTCGCCACGGTGGCGAGGCTACTAGCGGAATTTGGGAAACCAATTTCCATTGTTTTCAAGAGTCTTGAAGGGTTCCAATGTGCATTTGAAGGTGGAAATTACTATTTGAGGTGGCTCGGTTCCTGCGTGGGAAACACCGCTTTAGAGTTGTGATGGAGGAGCTTCGCACCTCTAGTGGTGGTGACATTGGGGATGGGTCGAGGCTAACAGGTATCGCTAGTAGCATCGCTAATGGCACATCAGTTACGTTTCTAGCACCACAATCTTGGGAGATGGATGTCGGTCTGCATGCGAATCTGCCTTGGAATGTGGGTGGAAAGTTTTAATTCTTCGATGGATCCATACTCTTCAAAGATGCCCTGTTGTCAGACTCAGAGTCTTTCGAGGGCTTGCAGTACTCGGGTCAGGTCTGACTACGCTGTATTCAGTCCTAGTGCTGCGTAGTTCGACTTCATCATCTCAGGCAGACCCTTTGAGGCGGTACTCACTGGATCTGGATCTCCTTTGAATCGGGTCTTTGGGATCTGATTTGGGTCTACAACGTTTGAAGGACCCTTCTTTTTCAGGAAGGCGCTCGATATTGGAGGGGTCCCTTCAGGGTGACGGGTCTTAATCGAGGCATTGTTGCTGGCATAGCAGGGAAGGAGGCTGATGGGGACGTTGCTAGTGCGGAGGGTGAGGGACTACGACCCTGCATGGAGATGAATTCCACTCTAGATTGGTTCATTCATCGCAAGGAGGCCGAAAGTCACTCTCTCGGTGTTCTCCTGCTAGGCAGTACGGGAAGAGCTATTCTCGGCTGGTTAAGAAAGAGCATAGGATGCTAGTGAGGGCGACGTACAAAGTGCTTGATTTTTCGAGAGCCACGACTGAGGCCTCATGTACTGGTGATGGATTGGATAATTGAAGCGTGAGAATGCTTACAGTAGTGGAGGCTGACATGTCCCAGGAGAAACACGGTGATTGACCTGGACCCAAGGAGGGCATCTTCGGTAAGGATTCGGTGGACTGCCTAGGGGTAGTTCTACCCATGGTATTAAAAAACACGCCTCAAGGCGGTCAAGGTGTAGGTCAAGGCTTTTTTGAGGCATTTTTGCTTTTTTGAAGTATTTTATTATTATTTTAATGGTTTACTTGGTAGTTTGAGAAGCTTATAAATATATACTTGTTGAGGATAATTATTATACAAGTTAAATACCTAAATCTGATGTTTCTTTTGTGCCCATAACTTCATATTTACTATTAATTATATCTAAATATTTCAACAAAATGTTTCATATTTACTATTAATAATGTCTAACTATTAATTATGCCTAAAGCTGATGTTCCTTTCGTACCCAAAATAGAAGGATCCATATACTCGAATACAAATAGAATCGTGGGGGGCGCACCTGCTCCCCCCTAGACAAGGCCTTAAAAGTCGGATTTCGGTTTCGTTTCGTTAAGTGACCGAAACGAAATTTCGGCCGAATTTCGGTAGAAATTCGACCGAAATTTCGGTCATTTCGGTTGTTTTTTGAACTAGCCCCCCTAAATTTCGACCGATATAGGCATTTCGGTCGAATTTCGGTCACCCACCGAAACCAAAATTCGACCGAAATTCGGCCGAATTTCGGCGAAATTTAAGGCCATGCCCCTAGACCCCCCCAGGGTCGCTGACCGAGCAACGAGACCCCCGTCTTGTTGGGGTATGGTACGACAGGAGGGGTGCATACACAATTCTTCAACAATGGTCAGGTGGTTAGGATTCAAGGCATATCAACAATTCGACATATATTTAATCATACTTTTTATTACAATAAATTTTCAAAGATTTGTTTGAACTGGATAGGATTCACGGTTTCTCTCGCGATCATATATTATATGTTAGACACAACATAAATTTCTTCGACGTATATTTAATCGTACTTTTAATTACAATAATATTTCAAATTGATATGCATTGTTTAATTCTTTCACAACATTTATTGACGATGAATTCTTTTTTTGATTGGATGAGAATGTGTAGAATGGGATATGTTGTTGTTCTAATCTTAGATTTTGAGATTCTTATCTCTATTATTTCATCATATCTTATAGTGTTAAGTATTATATGTTGGGCAGATAACATATAATTACATTGACATATTTATAATTATAGTTTTATGCATAATTTTCTCTATAAAATGAGGCTTACTCCTCGACCGTCTCGAGGCTACGCCTCGCCTCGATTTTGAGGAAAACTCCTCGTTCCGTCTTTAGTTTTTTCAAACCTTGGTTCCACCGCAAGGATTTGATGGACTGCCTGGATTTTGGTTATGCAGAAATTAACATTATGGCTTGGAACGTGCAGGGCCATTGGGATGCCTGAGAGGTGGATGGTGGTGTAAGACCTATGTTTGGAGGCAAAGGCAGACTTTATTTTGCTTCAAGAAATGCAGATTTCTCAGGGGGACGGATGCTATGTGAAGGTCACTTAGTGGCGTACTTGTATCAAAATTCATGGCTGCAAACTCGTCTGGGGCATTGGGGGGGTCTCATAACTAGTTGGAATGGGGACATGTTTTCTTTGGAAGAGGAGTTCAGAGGCAGTCACTCAATCTCAATTAAGATTAAAAGAAAAGCAGCAAATTTGAGGATTATTGTTATTAATGTATATGGCCCAACAAGTTGCGTGAACATAGAGGAAATGCTTGACGAGCTACGCCTTGTCAGAGCAAGGTAGCCTTTAGATGCTTGGATAATTGGAGGATATCTCAATGTTACGTTTCATCTGAAGGATAGGCCGCAAATGCGGGTGGTTTGGTGGGGGTCGGAGTTGCTCTCCCTTCTGATTAATGATTATGGTTTACATATTCATGATGGGGGGAGAGCTGTAAATACACATGGAGAAGTTCTAGATCTAGATTGCATATTTGATCATTTCCTTATATTGTCGGAGGCGATGCTGTTTTTCCCCTGGTACGTGTGTGGGCATTCTCGTGGGTACATTCGGACCATACCCCCTTTTGGGGTCATCAGACAAGGATGTGCGACCAATGTCTTTCTTCATATTTGAATGTATGGTTGCTTTATTAATGAATGCTTTGGTGTGGTGACTCCCGCCTTGGGAGGACTCCCCCGTTCTTTTACTAAAAAAAATGGTTGCTTGAGGATGGTTTTCGTTATATCGTAGGCTACTTCTGGCATGATTGTCAAACTTTTGGGTTAGTTGCGTTCCGTTTGGCAAACAAATTGATTTTGCTACATCGATAACTGTTGGAATACAATAGGACAATTTGGTAACAACATCGAGGTAAAAGAGCAATGCATCGGCATAGATTAACAGTCTCGACATGTTGGAAGACGTGTAAGCTAACAATGGAGGAAAATTGAAGAGCAGACCATACAACTCCATGAAGTTGACCTTGATGATAGGAAAAAGGAGATTGAATGGAGGCAAAGATCACGTCAATAGTGATCGAAATGGGGATACTAACATTTTTTCCTTCATTCCATGGCTAGTGGAAGGAGGAGCAGAAATTACATTCATAGTAAGGGGGTTCCGATGCAATGAGATCTGGAGGTAAGTAGGGCTCTCTGTGCCTATTGCCAACATTTCAGTAGGAATGGTAATTGTATGAGTAGGGGCTGTCGCAGAAAGGGGCTAATTGGATCACCACATTGTAGGCGGAGGCTTTGGTGGCCCCTTTTACTGAATCAGGTTTCAGATAAACTGTGTGGCAGTTAAATGTGGAGTGTGCTCCTGGTCCGAATGGGTTTTCAGTTTGCTTCTACAGGAAGTTTAGGGACAACATCAAAGGAGACATTATGGAGGTGCTTCGTGAGTTCATGGAAAGCAACATGGGTTTGAGCGTTTGAACAAAGCTCTCCTTTTTCGTTTGGCAAAGGAGGTCATGACTTGAATAAAGGATTCAGACCTATAGCATTATCCAATGCTATTTTTCTTATCACCGCCAAAGTTTATGCTTATCGCATGCGTGGAGTTCTGAGCTCTATCATCTCTCTAGAGCAGGCATGCTTTTGTTCACAGTAGGCATATGACAGATGGATAGGCGGTGGCGTCGGATGTTGTACTGGATTTGAAGAGAAGCCATGGGAAAGATTTGTTGTGGAAGGTGGAGTTCTCCAAGGCTTATGATTGCATAGATTGACGGCTCATTTGGTCCTTACCATAGTGGAGGGGCTTTCTGGAGATTTTTATTGCTTGGATTAAGAGGTGCATTACAATATCGTTGTTGGGAAAATAAGAAGACGCGTTTATTCCATCCGCCCTAGGCTCTCTTATATAGGAGAGCAGCTTATGGGTAAAATACATAAAGAGTCCAACAAAAAATAAAAATATAAGAAAAGTACAGAAGTGAATAATATATCTCTACACTCCCCCTCAAGGTGGAGCATAGATATCAATCATGCTTAGCTTGGACGGAGACTTCTGGAACGGCCCTCGAAGTAATGCCTTGGTAAAAATATCTGCTGTCTGATCCTCTGAGCTAACATGGGATGTAAGAATAAATCCCTTCCGAATCATGTTACATATGAAGTGACAGTCAACCTCAATGTGCTTGGTTCGTTCATGAAATGCTGGATTATTTGCAATAAATAGAGCCGCCTGATTGTCACATTCCAGAGCCATAGGAAGCGGGACTTCTATATATAGATCTGCAAGCACAACTTTTACCCACATCATTTCTGTACTGACCCAGGCCATAGCCCTATGTTCAGACTCAGCACTGGACCTTGCTACAACCGTTTGCTTCTTGCTTCTCCATGAGACTAGAGAATCTCCAACATATACAACAAATCCAGTGGTGGACTTCCTATCCTTGGGGCACCCTGCGTAATTTGTATCTGCACAAACTGATATAGTAACCTCCTTGCCTTTCTTAAATAGCAAACCCGCACTTGGAGATGATTTAAGGTACCTGAGTATCATATGTATAGCATCCATGTGTACCTGACGTGGTTGCTCCATGAACTGGCTCACACGACTCACAACAAAGGCGATATCGGGCTTGGTAATAGTAACATAGAGAAGTTTGCCTACCAGTTCTCTGTATCTTCTCTTATCCGCCTCATCAGTGTCATCATCATGTAACCTCATACTGGGATCCATAGGTGTAGTGGGAGGTCGGCAACCAAGCATTCATGTTTCACTTAACAGGTCAGTGACATATTTTCCTCTGGGTCATTACCAACCCATGAGGATTTCTGGCAAACTCCAGTCCCAAAAAGTATCTAAGAACCCAAGGTCCTTGGTGACAAATTCACGACCCAGCATTTCTTTTGCCCCCTGGATTTCGTGTTCATCATCTCCTGTAATTAGAATATCATCTACATACACCATAATAGCAATGATACCTCTGGGTGTCTTCTGTACGAACAAGGAATGATCAGCATTAGAACGTCTGTACCCCTGTTTCTCAAACACGTCTGAGAGCTTCTGAAACCAAGCTCTGGGGCTCTGCCTAAGGCCATAGATAGCCTTATGAAGTCTACACACTGTAGGACACTCCCCCTCAACAGCAAAACCAGGTGGTTGTTGCATGTAGACTTCCTCCTGTAAGTCACCGTATAGGAATGCATTCTTCACATCTAATTGGTATATGGGCCAATCACGAGTAATTGCAACAAAAAGGAGGATCCGTAGGGTGGAATGGCGAGCAACCAGTGAGAATGTATCAAGATAATCCACCCCATAGGTCTGGGTGAAGCCACGAGCAACAAGGCGAGCCTTGTATCGGTCAATGATGCCATCTGCATTCTGCTTGACCGTGAAGACCCACTTGCAGCCAACTGTAGACACACTAGCAGGTGCAGGAACAAGGCTCCAGGTGCCTCTGGACTGAAGAGCGGTCATTTCTTCTTCCATAGCCAAGCGCCATCGACTATCCTTCAGTGCATCTTGATAATTTCGTGGAATATCCACTCCTGACAATGCAATGACAAAGTTCCTGAATTCTCCAGTGAGGCGGTCAAACGATACAAAAGATGCTATAGGATAGGACGCGCAACTCCGCTTCTGCTTCCGTAGAGCAATAGGTACATCTAAATCATCTGCCTCCTCAGATGGCCTCTGTAACACATCCTGCTCAGGAAAATCAATAGATCCATTAATAGTAATATTTTCAGAACATACCTCAGGCGAGCTAGATGATGAGCGGTGACCATGAGCAGAAGCATGCCTACGGGTATAGTGGAATGGCAGGGGTAAAACGGGCACAGTGACAGAAGGTGTAGGAGATGATATGGGTTCTGGTGGTGGTGGTAGTGGCATGTATATAGCATCAGTAGTGTCAGAGGGAACCAACTGATCACCTGTAGATGAGAAATACATAACAGATTCGAAAAAGGTGACATCAGCACTGACTAAATACCTTATGCGTGATGGATCATAACACTTGTACCCCTTCTGTGCTCTGGAGTACCTGACAAAGACACACTTGACAGCCCTATGGGAGAGCTTGTCAGTCCCTGGAGACAGTTGGCGGACTAAGGCTACCTAGCCAAACACACGAGGAGTAAGAGAGAACAATTCTTTGTCGGGGAAAATAAGAGAGAATGGAATCTTCTCACCTAAGACAGATGACGGCATTCGATTAATAAAATAGCATGCCGTAAGAACAGCATCACCCCAGAAAGAATGAGGGGCATGACTCTGTATAAGAAGCGACCTGGTGACATCAAGTAAATGACGATGTTTTCTTTCAGCAACCCCATTCTGTTGGGAAGTATAGGCACATGATGTTTGGTGGATAATCCCTTGAGATGAAAAATAACTGGATAGAGTATGAGTACAGAATTCCAGGGCATTATCGCTTCTCACAATCTTAACAGATGCAGAAAACACATTACGAACTTCATTAATAAAATCGATGATAATATTCCACGCTTCAGATTTATTCTTTAACAGAAATACCCACGACACACGAGAGAAATCATCCACAATGATTATATAAAACCTGTGTCCCTGATGATCTGGAACACGACTAGGACCCCATATATCGACATGAAATAACTCAAACTTGGAGGTACTACTCCGACACTGACGACTGGGAAAAGTAGACCGATGATGTTTTCCCAACTGATAAGGCTCACATTGAATGGACGTGTGAGGTGAAACCTGAGGTAACACATGATGCAACTTCTGAAGTGGTAGATGTCTAAAATGTAGGTGCCACAATAATGGGGAGATAGATCCAGCGGGTAGAGTTGTTGTTCTAGCATAAGGAATCCGACTAAGGCGATAGAGGCTGCCTTGCTCATAGCCACGCCCAATCACGTTTCCCGTAAGGATGTCCTGAAAAACAAGAGAGGATGGATCAAAAATTGCTCGACAATGTAAATCCTTTGTAAGTTGGCTAATGGACAACAAATTCATCGAAAAATCGGGTGCATGTAACACGTTCTTGAGATGCATGGATGGTGTCAATCTAATCTCCCCCTGACCAGTAATCGGGGAATGTGTTCCATTAGCAATAACCATTGTACGGCCTGGAGAAACCTGTCTGTATCCTGTAAGTAGAAACTTGGTCACCACACAGATGATGTGTGGCACCAGAGTCCATAATCCACTCTAAAGTATCTGCTCCACTACTGCTAGTAAATGCATAGGTGCTACCTGATGTACTGGTGGATGCAGATGCAGGGGCAACAACGTCGACGTGACTCTCAGAAGTAGATGCTGATGCAGTGGGACCAGATGGAGGAATAATGCCCCTTAGACGGGCTACAAGATCATTAAAGCGCTGATCCATAGATGATGCGGTTGGGGGCTTGATCTGTTCAGCAACTCGTTCAGAAGCCGGGAATCCATGCTTAGAATAGCATGTGTCTTCAGTATGTCCAGAACGATGGCAAAACGTACATGATGGCCGAACACGACCTCCTCTACCACGAGGTCCATTGCCACGGAACTGATGATGACCTCCTCGACCTCGATTTGTTGCCATGGTTGAGGCTGTCGGATTCGTAGCAGACGAGGGAACAGTGATCCGACTCAGCCTATGAAATGCCTCCTCCATAGGAGGAATAGTAGAGTCCGCCAAGATCTGGGAACGTGCTGCCTCGTACTCAAGATCAAGGGCAGCAAGAAAAATATCCACAATAGTGACATTCCGATAAGTCTTCTGTTGCTCTGGAGTGGCTGTGAGAGGCATGAAGCTATAAAGCTTCTCAAACATTCCACATAAAGACGTGTACAAAGAGTGTAGCGGCCGTCTATTCTGCTTGATAGTAAATATGTCATGCTGGAGTTGCAGAAGCTTCATCTCATTCTTGGCCTGAGAATATGTAGCAGCCAAAATATTCCACATTGCTTTTGCAGTGGGCTGATGAAGAATATCATTGGCAATCTCAATTGCTAGGGTTCCAGATAGCCAAACCTTATCGTATGCATCATCTGCCTTCCATGAGGCATTGACCCCAGTCTTCTCAGCAGGCTCTTCTTCAGTACGAATGTGTTTCTTACCGGTTGACTTCATCATACTCATGAACTGCATTGCCCACAGTTCATAATTTGAACCATCCATCTTCATAATCGGCGTTGGACCTCTGAAGGAGCCTATAGATGGGATGTTTGCCTTGCTTTCTGACATAGTGATTACTGAAGACTGCGGTAGTAGACTGAAGGTATGATCGTCTACACGGACATTAAAGGGTTTAGTTGCATGTGTAGACTCAAGCAACCAAACCCATTACTTTGGAGAAGCGCGCGCGGAAGGAGTTCTGAGGTCACGCACACGCACTTGACTTAGGGTTTTGCGTGCACGAAGTCGAGACCTTTAGAAGGTCACACGCAGGGGATGCACGCTGAGCACACGAAGATCTCGTGCACGCACAGGGACACGATCTTGCGCGCACACAGATCGTCACCTGCGCACACGCACAGGGGCGCCGATCGTCATCTGCGCGTGCGTATGCACAGCGCCGATCGCCACGCAACACGCACAACACGTGAAGCGAGGAGGCGTGTGAGATCGACGACGACGGTGAAGGGGAGGCGCTGAGACCGGAGGCGGCGCACGGAGGCGCGAGGAAGTCACGCGGAGGGCTCGAAGGTGGGGCTAAGGTTAGGGTTTGGCTCGAGAATTCCGGTCTAGGACCGTCGCTCTGATACCATGTTGGGAAAATAATAAGACGTGTTTATTCCATCCGCCCTAGGCTCTCTTATATAGGAGAGCAGCCTATGGGTAAAATACATAGAGTCCAATAGAAAATAAAAATATAAGAAAAGTACAGAAGTAAATAATATATCTCTACAGTCGTCCTATGCAGCAGATACCTTGGCAGTTATGATGAGGTTAGCATCGGACGATAGTATGTGCTTGGGCTATAGCATAGACAACATTTCCATCCCTATCATTCAGTACGCGGATGACATCATGAGTTTTTTTTTCTTACTCAAAAAAAAATGTCTCCCTTATTATGGAGATATTTGTCTTCTTAAACATGTTTTGTCAGCTAATCTCGTCATCTTTTGCTTCGCCAGACTCTTGGTTAAGGTGTGCTCAAAGATTGAAGCTATGGTGACGATATTTTTCTAGGCTGATGGGAAACAAGAAAAAGGTGGGATACAACTTGTAAATTGGGAGACGGTTAAAAGAACAAAAAACGAGGGAGATTCATTGGATCCCAAATTTCGAAACTATGAATAAAGTTCCCATATCGAAGTGGATACTATGGTTGTAGTGTAGAGATGATTTAGTTTGCTATCTGATGCGGACTATAAATGACATTCTTGGTTCTCTAAGGGGAGATAATATGCGAAATCTGTCCTCACTTCGGCAATGAATACTTCAAGTGCGACTGGAGTTGGGCAACTTGATTCGATCGATACTTGTCAGTGGAGATGCCTTTCACTTATGGTTGGACATTTGGACATGTTTGGGCATATTGGGGGAGCACTATTGACGCCTTTTCATGCTTGCACAAGATCAAAATGCTCTGGTTCTCCATGTTTGGACATGTTCTTGAACTCCTACCTTTGTGACATAATTCTTTGAGCAGAGATTGAATGATTTCTTGGTGTTTGCTTACTGACCTAGCCATCTCGCTAGGGAGAGATCATTTCCAATGTGCCAATGGCAAATTCTCAGTCAAGGTGTGTTGGTTCTTCACCCGCACCCTTGATTTGAACCGGGAGGATTTTACTCGCGACTGCAAATCAATTTTGAGAAGTAAGATTCCACATAGGATCAAGGTCTTTCTATGACTCGCTAGACACGGTTGACTGATGATCAAGATGCGAAGGGACACGAAATATCGTACGAGGAACTTTATCTGTGGTGGCTGTGATGAAGAAAATGAAGATATGGACTATTTATTCTTCAAGTGCAGGCATTCGACTTTGGTTTGGAGTGAGGGCATGCATTCAATGGCTTAGAACTGATAACCCACCTTTTTACGGCTCGATCCGAGCAGTTTGTGGCAATTCACATGATGACGGCTCTTCCGCATACGCACTTGTATGGGATGTTTGGTGTTCAAGGAACGAGTTCATATTCCGTGGTCAACGGTTTTATCCGGACAATGTTTTGGGACACTTCAGGACCCTTATATGTAATGTTTTTCGTATAGTTTAATACATCCATTTGTAGTGGATCGCCATCTCGAGATTCCACCCTCTTCCTTTAAAAAAGAAATATAAAGACATACTCTCACCCTCAAGCTGGAGCTGAAAAAGCTGCAACTTGTTACAAAAGAAAATACTTAACTTATCTTCGCTCAATGCATTTCAAAGGAGCTAGGAGAAGAGATGCTTGAAGTAATCGCTGCTGAGAGGAGATCTGTGTGGAGGAAGTCACACTAGGAAGAGAACTGTGCCTGGAGAGGATGCTTGGTGAAGATGGCATGTAGGCAATAGTTAGACTGTAGTGTAGATTTTCATGCAGTTGATGGGAAGCAAGAACCTAGAGCATTCCCAAGTAGAAGTAGAAGTAACATCGTAAATAGATGATGTCGGACATCTAAAGTAGAGTGGTTGTCTCATGTACAAAGACCTCGAGAGTGTGCCTCTCCTACATGAACGTCATCATTGCTTTTCTCATGTAGGAATCTTGAAAAGTTGGTTCGCTTATATTGGAACCATGAAGATGAGACATGATACACAAATTCTCTTGGGAAATCTCAGATGGAAGAATAAGTATGCCCTACTCTCATTCCCCTTTCTCCCATACTTGTCAGAAATATGGAGATAATTGATCAAGTTGGGAGAACAACTGAGAGAACAAAATATCTTTCTTCTTTTCAAATCATTCTCCTCCCAACCGTGCCATTCTCCAAGGAGAGGAGATCATCGACCTCCCAAAGAGCTTTTTGCCTAAGACACTCCAAAAGAACCACCAGCTTGGCGCAACAATCTCATATGACATGATTCTAGAATCATATCACGCCCTTTTACTACTCCCACCAGACCCACACTTCCATTGCTTCTTTGAAAATCCCACTGACCACCAACCGTTAATTGAAGCTCCACCACCTCAAGTTTTTCTTCATCCTCCTGCGCCTCCACATCCGCACCCTGCATTGTTGCACCAACCACTCCTCAATACTTCTGTGCTGGTTGCAGCCCTTCTCCTTATCTCCCTAAACATGCTTCCCTTTCACTTTGGAGAACCTTCCTTGACATCGCCACTGTATTAACAAGGCTCCTAGAAATTTTTGATTCTGCAATTTTCCTGAAAGAAAATCAACAAAAATAGAGTTTCCCGCTGAATTTCTGTAAAGATGATTTCTGAATGCAAATTTGTCCATAATCGCCTCCTAACAATGCAACTGTTTTTGAAAATTGTTATAGTCCACTTAGTTACAGTGGTTTTCATGGAAACGGGACCCCTGAGTCCCTGACCCTTATTTCTATCAATGTCGTATCTTTAATATTCAATATATTCCACATCTAATAATCTTAGAATAAGAGTGGGTTATAAGTAGTGAGGATTATTATTAAATGGCACAAACTTAAGCACTTTGGGTTGTGGTCAAGGGACCTAGTGGGCCCAAGTCCAACAAGTTGTGTAGGATAGTAGTTCTTGTTATGGATCGGCCTAGAGTTCGAGAGGTTACAAAATGGTGTCAGAACAGGTTCTCTCTAATAGTAAATAGGACTATCTAAGACGTGTAACCACTTCTACTAAAGAGATAGGAAGAAAGAGCTATACAGGAATATGCAACCACCGCTATTAGTAGGAATAAGTTCTGGGTCATGACAACAAGGAAAGTGCAGTATACAAGGGTGGGGGTAGGGGGGATTGTAGTGCCCCAAATATAGTCCCAGATCTGATACATTTAAAGCATGAGAGTGGGTTATAAGTAATGAGGACTCCTACTAAACAACATGGACTTAAGCATTTTGGGTCAAGGGCTCTAGTTGGGCTGAAGCCCAACAAATTGTGTTGCTCGATAGTCCCCGTTAACAGGTCTAGGGTCCGTGATGTTAGAACCAAAACCATAAATTTAACATATTACTTGGTTTGGTTGCTGAGGGTTCCTTTAAAAAAACCTTAAGTCTATAGAGAGTTGATTCATTCAGCCGATAGATGCACATTCTGGAACCTTTTATAGACATAATTTAAATCATCGAAGTAAAGTCGGAAAAGGCATCTAAATCCTGTCACTTTACATGTGGCTTAGCAATGTTGGCATACCAAATATTACGTCAATTAACAGTCCGCGAAAATGATTCGCATGTCCAACTAACAAATTAATATGAGATTAATCTTTATAATTTAAAAAGTCTTAAGGTATCTAGTAGTAGAACCACTGTACATTCTCTCTCCATAACTTAACCCTTTTTGTCTAATTGATCTATCATATAATTTGATGCAGAAATTCACCATTGGGATGGTTACATATTTTTCGCAGTATGGCCTTTGTCAGAATCCAGACTAGCAGATCTTAGTTATGACAATCCCTTCAGCAACTACAAAGATTTTTATCCTGTCCTATGACTCTTATCGTAGAGGAGAAGCTTGAAATGCAATATGGATCACATTTTCGGATGAAATAGCTTTATCTGAAAATGTCAATCGCTTACAAAATGATGCTGACATATCATTCAATGCGGGAGCACATATATTTTGAAAAGGTAGGAAGCTTAGCGTAGGAAGTAGTGCAGCAGTTCCTTTTCGCACTTTACATTTCTATTCAGCCCGGAAATGACAGTATCATTACAGTAAGAGTATTATTGTGATATGTAATTTTAATTCTGTTTTCTGCTGTGATCATAGCTGAAGAACTGTTTACTGTTTTTGCATTTTGTTATTTGAAAGGTAAAATGTCGATAGGGGGATAGGATTGTCACCAAATTATTGAATACTTCGAAGCCATTACATTGTGTTTTTTGGTAAATTGCTTAATTGAAGTAGGATAAAGGAAGAGAGTACCTAGGTAAAGACTGGAACACTTGGTTGCTGTAGGTGTAGCATGTCAACAATATCAACAGCTGGAATGAAGGGAACGGGATTTTTCCTTTTACCACAACTCTAGGTAAACCAAGGAAATACTAATAGAGCTCATACACCAGTGTCTCATGTGATAAAATATTGACATTTGAAAGTCTCGCATCTAGACAGGAAAAATGATTCTACCTTTGCTGGGGTTTTTTCTGTGAATCTTTCCAACCACTTCCTGTTCAAGGTCAGTCCTACAAAATGTTAGGCAACTCCTCTCCCAAGGCCTCTCCAATTTTGTTTTCCAAATTTTTCATGCAACCTACCTATGGCTACTCCTTTAATTTGTCAGGTAATTCCTTGTTCATGGTTACTCCTGGAAATTGACAGAACTCCACACACCTGAGGATTTTGATCTGGCTCACTTGCTAAATATATAACTCATTGTCGATTGGTATGTAGCCTGGTGGGAAGCATGCTGGGGCAATGGTTCCATGATCAACCACCACGAAGACATGTCAAGAACAATATATATGACTATACAACAACAGCGACAAAGCCTTTTCCCACATTAAGTAGAGTTGGCTACATGGATTCTTTGTCTCCATTCGGATCTATTTTGTGTCATTTTCGGGCTTAGGTCCAAATAACTAAGATCTCTTCAATAGTCTCCTTCCAGTACTTCTTAGGTCTTCCTCGCTATCTCTTAACATGTTCAACATCTCAAATCTTACATATTTTTACTGGGCCTGATCCTCTTTGCAAATGGGCAAACCAGCTTAAGTGGTTCTATCTCATCTTATCCTCTATTGGAGCTACTTCAACTTTCCTTCTGATCACCTCGTTTCGAATATGATCTTCCCATATATGACCACTCGTCCATCGTAACATTTTCATTTCTACTACCGTCATTCTATGCACATGTCTAAATGAAGACCTATATATCACTATGGGAGAAGAAAATTAACTTAGAAGAACGAGCACACTTTCTTCGTTTCCTTGTTCTCTTCTCGCTCTCTCATGAGTGGAGAAGTTAACAACTTGACCCCTAGGGTTTGTTTGGTTACCGGGTTACCTCAGGGTAACCCGGTTTACCCCCTGTATTCCTGAGTCATTCCTGAGTTGGAATTCTATCACAAATCAATGTGACGTCACATCACATTCCTTATTCCAACCCTCTATCAACCCTCATAACCATCCAAACAACTACTATTCACAAGAGGTTACCCCCAACCTACTAACCAAACAAGCCCCTAACAATCACTCCCAATAAGTTGAATTTTGTCACAATCTCCAGATTGCCTATTATATGTACTAGTCCTTCCTTGTAGTTCACCTGCTTTTTTTATTTTGAGAAAATCACCTTGTAGTCCACGCGCTTTTTGAAAGAAAATCTCCGCCTTTGGGTGTCCTTATTGTGCCTCCCCTCGAACATGCTCCATATCTTTTTTTGTGATCGAGAGCATGCCAACATCATATGACAAAATGCTTTTTCCTGTAGCTCCTACATACAATTGACAATATTGTCAGATTGCAAACTTTGTACACTCCTTCACCTTTCCCATTTCAATTTGCTTCTACACGCTTCTATCTATTACTATACTTTAAGGGCGGGGAATAAGGTGAAATAAGGGGGATAGAATAGGCTAGAATAAGGCATTGTTTTTGTTCAGTTGAAGGATAGGAATAAGGTGGAATAAGCTAGAATAGGGTAGAATAAGGGTTATTCTTTGTTCGGTTGGCATGTAAGGGATAAGGAATAAGGTTTGAAAGTTAGTTAAAGTTGTTGGTTGCATTTAATCTATTTATGTTCGATACGATAAATTGCACGTGTTTGAAAAATATGCAGGTAGTGACACATCGAGGAGCACATGTTTGCCGAAGACAGATTTTCCTCTTTATTTTAAAATCATAATTCCATTAATTACTACATAAGTTGAGGCAACCATACATTCAGATTCATTAATTCTACATAAGTACATGTTTGTCACACATGTGCTCATCGACGATGTCACGTGCTGATGTTGATCCGTCAGTTAGATGCTGAATTTGTCGCTCCCTCTCCCACAATAATTGCTCGATTTCCTCCAACTTCTCTCGATGGAAATCATTTGCGAACTCTACGTCATTGATAATGCCCGCAAAGAAGAGCTTCTCTACAGCCAATGACTCAATCATCAGTCGCAAGGTGGTTGCCTTGACTCTGTATCAGCATGACCCCTAAAAGGGAAAAATGTGTAACATAATCAGTTATAATGAAGGTGGTTGAAAGAGTGAAGTTAGAAGTTTACTCACGTCCCATGGGCATATGTACCAAAGGTGGTCCTCCTCGTGGCTCTTTGTCGTATCACACCATAAGAAGGACACATCCTATATCTATTTAAATGGCTGACAACAATGACAGAAATATTATTACACCTCAACACCATTCAAGGCCAATACATAGAAAGCAGGTAATTTATTTTGGGCAGAGATAAGGGAAAATAATCGATCAAAAGGAATTAAAAAATTCGCTCAGATTGCCAACCACTCATGCGAATCGTCGATCAAGCCACACCACCATGGTAGTTGTTCATCTAAGTCCAGTCGCCGTCCTTGCATCATGTGTCATGTTTGGGCTTTCATGATCGTACTTTGTGCGAGCAGGTGCTCTTGTAATGAATCTGTGTCGCTTGCATAAAAATCGAAAAACAAGTATCATATTCCATCCATACGAAAATCAAAAAACACAAAAAATGAATGGTACGATAAGTTAGCCAAGGCTTGATGTGCGGTAGGGAGGCACAAGCGAAGGTCCAGCCTCGTCAACGTAGTGGCTGCTCAACCAAGTACCGTTCGCCTCCTCCCATCGGTCCATGAGTTGGGCTATCATAATCATGTAAAGGATGTGTCAGGTTTGAATGGGTTGAACCCTGTCACGTTCGTGATTGCTCATCCCTCATCCAAACACGTCGGCTTCCCCAAAAAGGCAATCATCATCGGGCTATAACAAAAAACTTATTCTTGTCTCGAGAAACATTAAACAAAGTTAAGTAATATTAAATATTCGATATCGATTGTATGATCCACCCCAATCAACGGAGACTGCATGGTCACGAAGCATTCCACATTGCACTGGCCAACCAGCTTCGTAGAACCTCTTCTGCTCATATGTCCTCCTCGGAAATTAACATCGTCTTCATTTACTTCGTGGTCGAATATTTCATCGTCATCCTCGGAAGTGCTTGCATCATCGTCATCTGGAGGATGCTCTCGGGTATATGCAGCTGAGATCCGATCCTCACCTTGCACATGTCGTATGAAGTTGTTTATAATGCAACATGCTATAACCACCATCACCTGCTTGGGGAAGCTATAATACAGTCGTTCTGTGATTGCTTTGAAGAGAGCATTCATTATCCCAAAAGTATGTTCGACGTACGATCATAGCTGAGAGTGGCAATGATTGTACATCTCATGGGGTCCTGCATAGGCTCTACCACTCCAAATTCTGGACCGCGGGAGGTGTGTGATGATGTCGCGGGGCCAAGAAAGTATCCCTGTTAGCGTAGCCACAATCCACAAGAAATTTAAGGCCCACCGTCACCCCGACCCCCCTCTCGTCGGGGCCCACCTAAGTACCTTCATGTATGATGTTGTTCCCTCCCAACCGACACCGACGTACATGAACCTATATTGGAAGTCGACACATGTAATGACATTCTGCGAGATGAGTTGGTGATGGCTTCTAAACTTCGATGCAATGTTAGCTGGTATGTTCGCAAGGATGAGAGTACCATCATCCAGGGTGATGGGGATTGGGCTGGGGGTTTGATGGGGAGGGGTGGGGGTGCTTCCAGAGGTTGTGGGGATGGACGATCTAGGCTGGCGGTAGCTTCGTGGGTGGGCGCTGGGGAGGTGCGGGGGTGACGGAGGAGTAGGTGGTCGACGGGAGGAGGAAGGGGGATGGAGGTGGTCGGCAAAGGAGGTAGGGGAGGAGGGGATGAGTGCTGGAGGAGGAAAGGGGCTGGAGGAGGTTGGCGGGCGGAGGAGGGGGTGGGTGCTGGAGGAGGAAGGGAACTCATTTGTAAATAATGAAATCTAAAGGGTAGAAAATGTAAATTGTTTGATGGATACTGTTAACTATAACGAGAAATTGGATGGAAGTTAACACGAGGGTTATGGGTGTAAGAGTTAAGTATTATTGAGGGTCTTGTGTGTAATTCGTGATTATAGAGGATTTCTGGGATAATTATGAAATTACTCAGGGTTATGGGAGTAAATATCCCTAGATATAATAAGTACATTAATTCTTTTTAGTTGTGATAAACGACTTAAAAATAAGTAAAAATAAAAATAAAGTTTATTTTAGTTATCCGTAATCATATCGTATTTGTATTGATATCATCCAACATATGAATATTTATATTCATATTCGTATCTGTGTCCATATTCGTAATTCGAAAATATATATTCGTATTCGGATCCGCTAAATCTGAAAAGGTGTATTCATATTTGTAGTTGTCAAAATTAAAGATATCAAATTTGTATTTGTACTTGTATTCATCAGAAGTTTTGAATTTCAACTTTCCTATTCACATTCTTGTTCATTCATATCCTCCATTTAACGAATGCATACACACACACGCACACGCACGCACACACGCACACGCACACACGCGCACGCACACCCACGCGCACACGCGCGCACACGCACACACACACGCACGCACACGCACACGCACACCCAACACCCACACCCCCCCCCACACGCACACACCCACGCACGCGCGCACGCCTGCGCCCGCGCGCGCGCGTGATTCATGTTTAAAGAAGCTCTATCCCCAATCCTCGAGCAGTTCACGTCTCTCCATATCTATATATCTCTATCATACTAAGAATTAAGCCTCTTGGGAGTAGTGTGAGACTGCAGCTATACTGCCATAATATGATTCATGTTTATTTCATGATTAGTGTTTATTTCATGCTTAGTGAATATCTTCTTTGACGTGGTGGCTGTGGTGACCTGGAAGAACTAAATTAAATCACTTAATGAGGGGTAAGTTTAAAGAAGCTCCCTGGTGAAGCACGTGTTGTCTCCTGGACAAATTTTGAGAGAGAGAGAGAGAGAGAAGACGAAGAGGGCAAAGCGCGCAAGACAAACAGGGAGAAATGAAGAGAACAGCGAGAGCCACGTGGCTAAAGCTGGGTGAAAAATCCAGCTTTAGTATATGTTATAGACAACTCAATTTCAAAAATTCTGAGACTATTAAAATTTGGTAATCTTGATGAAAGGGATAGAAGTCTCGAATTAAGTTGAATTTTTAATATCATGGTGATATATGATGATCTAAATCCCACATGAATTCATTTCAAAAAAATAATATATAATGAGCATTTTTGACATCGACGCATCTATAGTTACATGCACCTTGGTGCAAGCTCCCCATCCTCTAATAATAATATTATTATTTTATTTGTAATAATATGAAATATTAATATTACATAATATTTATACTACTGTTGAAGCACCCCATGCAATATGATTATATATTCCAGCGATCTCAAATGAAAATTTAAAGACCTCCCTATAAACTATTATTTATTTTTAAAAATGCTAATATGATTATATATTCCAAAAACATATATACTATATATCGCTTTAAATTTCATCATCAAGTGATTTTCCTGAAGCAATCAAGTCATCCAGAAATATATTTTGGTGATTTATTTTTTGAATGCAATGCATTTTTTTAGATACATGGTCAGTCCCCTACTTTCCTCCACAGGACCTTTTTTTTCTGGTAAAATGGGAGGTTTGGGGGACTTGAACCTTAGCCTATAGTTTGAGGGAGCCGCTGCTCAACCACCAGACAAATTGCTTGGTTCTTTTTTAATGCAATGCAAGATTAGAGATGTTTACATTCTCTGAGACATCAGCAGAACCCTGTCTACAATGATTAAAATGACTAACGGAATGTCCCCTTAAATATTTGAGCAACCTGATAGATAAGAAGAAAGATATCTAGCGGAACAGCCGTGTAATCGGGCGCCTCGGAACCTTCCCTTCTAGCTTCAGCCATGACTCTGGCTGCCACAAAGCCAATATTAACACTTTGCAAGCATACCATGGTATCATATTCAATTCCAACAAACCTTCACGAGATTTAAAAGTTGAAGTTACTTCAGATAAACTGTCAGATAAGTTCATCTAGTTACTTTTTTTTGAAAAAGGATCAAAGTTCATTCATCATCGGAAAAACAAAGATACAACCATCAATTGAGAACATGAATTTCTTCCGACCAACATCGGGCGGAATTTCAAAAAGAAACAACCGCAACCAGCAACCCAAAAAAAGGGAAAAGGGATGGGAATAAGCATCAAGAGTATCATCCCCCCCTAAAAGCGAATCAAACAGGACCTTCCAGGAACAAAAATATTACAAACACATCATAAAGACCGTCCAGGAAGGAAACTCAATCAGCAATCACCAGGCCACAACCGTAATCACCAGGCCACCAGAGAAGGAGATACAAGCTGCTAAAAAGAACCTACAATAACAAGAGACCAAAATAGGATAAAATAGAACCCAGCAGAAAACAGAATTAAGATCCAACCAAGTTAAAAGTCGCTATAGGGCGCGTTGATTGGGTAAAACCACCCTCTCGTCGGATCAAAAGCCAAACCAGTTCTAATCGCACAAATAAATGAAGCTTTTTCAATGATCTTAGTTGTGTTGAAAGGTATTCCCTCAAAAGCCAGATCACAATGACCCTTCCAGATTGCCCACCAAAGAGTTGATTTAAGCGACAGAAGATTCCAATCCATGGAAGAATGTCCATTAAAGGAAGTTGAGTTGCCAAAGATAAAATCCATGAATCTTGTAAAATTTGTTATCAAAGCATACTTGTTAAAAATTTCTCTTGTAACACAACAATTCTCAAAAAGGTGTTCATAATTCTCAAGATTGTTATGGCAAAGGTGACATCTATTAACAGAAGAAATGTTGTATTTTTTCAATTCCTCCTGAGTGACAATTTTGTTGTGTGCTAGAAGCCATATGAAGTAAGAAACACGTGGATCAAAGGAGGGTTTCCAAAAATCGAGTGGAACCTTTGATCTAACCCCCCCATCCACAAGAGTTTCGTAATGTCTTTTTGTAACCGAATCATGAATGGAGCTTCTTCAATATGGATAGGATATTCAAAGCAAAATCTAGGCCAGGTTGGACATTTGTAGACAAAAGACGGGAAAGAAGCACTTCTAAATAGCTTAAGGAATATGTTTAACCAAATGACTGACCAATGAAGAGTATGCACAGAATAATCAATCAACTCTCAATAAATAATATAACACCTATATGTCCCGTGGCCATCATGAGTATCCTTCATTAATGGATTTCCGATCATTTCTGCTATTGCAGCATTAATCAAATGACTTTTTAAATTGGTCTGACTTTATGGGCCTGTTTGGTTACCTGGTTACCCAAGGGTAACCTGGTCTACCCTATGCGTTCTTGGGTTGGAATTCCATCACAAATCAATGTGACATCACATCACGTTTCTCATTCCAACCCTCCCAACCATCCAAACAGCTACTATTAACATGAGAATACCCCAACCCAGTTACCAAACATGCCCTATAAGTTGTACATTTTCGGTGCTACCGGGCCTCATTGGTCGACTCACATCATGGTACACTTTGATTTTTATTCCATATAATTAATTAACTTCGTGAGAAAGGATGACACATGTGGGGAGTTTTTTCCCTAACAGGGCATCCCCATCACCCAAATGCCCTGTCAGGGCATCTGACCTCAGTATTTCCCTGTCCGGACATCGATCGGCGAACGGTTCGCCGATCAATGATATTCCGGAAAACATTTCAATTTTATGTTATAAAAAATAATATATCAATGATATTTCGGAAAACTTTTCAAATTTATATTATAAAAAATAATATATAAAAATATTTGGAATTGAGAATCGGCAAATGGTTTGTCGATTCTTAATTCCAAATATTTTTATATATTATTTTTTATAATATAATATTTAAAAAGTTTTCTGAAATAATATTATATATTATTTTTATGTATTGTATAAAACTAAGGTCAGGTTGCACACCAATACAAAGCAGGCATAGAATTCTTACTACAATTACCTTGAAGTACGGATAAAAGTTGTTGTTCTGAAGGACCACATCTTGGACTGGCATGTTAGCAAATGGCATGTGTAAAAAGTCATCCTTGAGTGAGACAATGCATGTGAACACATAATTGAGATGTCTTGAAATTGTGTCGCTAGAGTGCTGGAAATGCTCGCATAGTACACGGTTCTTCGCATTGTGACCAGGGTAATACAACACTATGCAAAGCAATTCCTCTACCTTCAGGTGTCTGGAATCCCTAAGACTCGCACCTTCCTTAAGGCAGGTGCATAGCCATGTAATTGTCTTTGGGTACGTGCAAAATATCACATACGATCTCTCCATGTGACCGTTGAGCATGTCCCTAGTCCAGATGTGTCTTGTTTGCGCCGCAGTGTGCTTTGGCATACGTGGACTGTAACGTGTATCAGTTGTCCCGTCCTAATCCTCCTATAGCAGTGTTCGCAAATAAACCATGTTGAGCATCACCAAATTGGTCTTCATCGCTTTTATGCTTTCCATGTCCTGTTCTAATGCAAATTATAGGCAACACCCCAGAGATATCTTAATCGAAGCCAACAATCATTTGTAGGGCCAAAACACCATCCAGTACATTGTCATATGGCACACAAACATGATAGATGTCCAAATAGGTCACATGAGTTAAGGGTGTTCACGGGGCGGGTACCCGACCCATTCAGCCCTGACCCACCCCGACCCATCATTATTGGGTCAACGGGTCGACCCGCCCCATCTTAACGGGTACCCGATTCTGATGGGTACCCAAGTATTTGAATGGGTAATGGGTACCCGCGGGTACCCGTGGGTCACTACAACAAATATACACATAAAAAAAACATAAATAGCACAGTAAAAAATGTGAAACAATTGCAAAGTGTAGCTACATAATGTAGTCTGATCTTCTAGTCTGATCTTTGAATGAGGATTGAATCATGCCTTCAAGTCTGATCTTTACTCCGTAAATTAAATCGGGGAAATCCTAAGACAATCTAAAGAGTAAAGGTTTCTCGCTAGCAAGAATATATGTACTATGTGTTTTATGTGTATCGCGAAAACCTCAATTAAGCACTGCTCGAGCCCTTGTCCATTCATTTCTAGATTGTTAAATTGTATGTCTTCCTATGGTAATATATGATCAATGCAAAGGTCTTGAACACATTATGCGGAGATGGTAGAGGTAAATAATTGTTGTAAAGGTGCATTGTGGTAAACATTGACACCTATATATATGTCACGTCCCTACTCGATCTCCTTGGGAAAAAATAGAGTTGGAAATTGGAAAGCATAGCTATTTGTAAAATGATATAGATAGAAATATACAGATCTCCTTGGGAAAAAATAGAGTTGGAAATTGGAAAGCATAGCTATTTGCAAAATGATATAGATAGAAATATACAGCATCTACCTGGACATAACTTCTACGTGCCTCAAGGGGTAAGGCACCCGTGCCCTCGGATTGATTCACGAACTCGACAGGGGAGAAGCTGGAACACACACGATGAGGATCTTCGACCTTGTGTACTCGTGGCGAGGCGTGGAGGAGGGGTTGAGCCGAGGTGCATTGTGGCGAGGCAGGACTGCGTCGAGCCGTAGAGCGGTAATGCAGTGCATTATGGGAGCGGTACTGTGTCGAGCTGTACGGATCTACGGCTCAATTCAAGCGATACGGCTCAAGTACCATAATGCACTTGGTACTCGTGCACAGAGAACATGTTTCCAATTCGAGCTGTAAAGAAAACGTGGCCGAGAAAGGGAAGAAAAGTTGGACTTCCCATTTGGGTCGTTTCCAATGGCAGTAATGGGGCAATTGTTCATGGCCGAATACCCCAACCGGGTATCCGATTCCAACCCGTGGATTTTCCACCGGGTCAAGAAGGATAAACGGGTCAAAAACTGTGGATACCCGACCCGGATAATTTTTTCCGGGTACCCGTAAATTTAGGGTCGAAATTGACGGGTCGGGTCGGGTACCCGTTTGACCCGAAAATTTGAACAGCCCTAACATGAGTTATATACATACAAACATACTAAATACGTGGGGAGGGGGATGGCAAGCGATCATAAAGCCATATAGTCTGGAAGGGGCATGGCTACACCATTATTGAGTCTTGTTGAGCTACATGACAATCCATGCAGCAAGCTTCACCAAGATATTCTTCGCGTGGTTGACTACGATTTGCTCGTACGGATTGTGCATGCTATGCGCATGGTGGATGTGGGCATCATGGGGAACCCTGGGTAACAACGCCTCAACCTCATCTAGGAGCTCCTCCACTCCAGCATGGGGATCCTTCGGTATAAGATTTCTGATTTGCTCGTGTCACAATTCGATCATCTGCTTGGTCAACCTAACCTCATCTTTTCCCACAACCTGAGACGCAGAGGGCGCATCGTCGCTCCTCGATCGCTTACCACCTGATGAATGACCCACAGAGTCTCTACAACATCGTCATCTACTCCCCGTAGTTGTTTGAACACCTTCCTTAGTCGGGCTTGGAACCTCGGGGGTGGGATGCCTCCCTTCTGGTTCCTCCTCGAATGCTTGCTGCATGGAAGAGTCTCCTTCGAAGAATGCTGCGAATGACATATGTACACCTAGAGGTACTCTCCCCAATCATGGCGTCTACGAGGTAGTAATGGGGTAATGTCTTCCTCCTGCACACATTGTAACCCTTATAAATATGAAATGTTGGTTTGTGAGATGGTTGTCATAGCTCTCCAATCTAAATGTGATATGCAATTCAAAGAAGCTTACCGTCGACCATGCATCATCGTTTGGGGCGATGATTGTACATGATGTTGGGTCCCACCCCCACCCTCTCTTTGTCAAGGTAGACAAAGCCGCTATATTCTTTCTTTTTGGTCTTCCACCTATTGTTGAGCTTGAGCTTGTCAAAGGTCTTCCCAGTTTGCATGTTGAAATGAGTTGGAATGCTCTGCCAAGCAAGTGGGGTGAAGGTACCGTCGACCCAGTCGCCTTTGTCGGAGTGATGTTTAAAAAGGAGCATGTGGCACTCATCCATCACCGGTGTCCAGGTGGCACGACGCTCGGAGCAATCGGCCTCCGGGATATGAATCCGGAATTGGCTGCACCATGCCTGCTCATCATGCAAGAACATGCGATTTAGTTCACAAAGAATAAAGTGAAGGGGTTATTGCCGGTTATATGTTCCACCCCTCTGCAAGCCAAAGAGTACCAAAATTTATGGTCCTCGTATTAGGAAGGGAGGATAGGAGGCCTAAAGGTATCCTTATATGTTTTTCAACACTTTATAACAGGTAAATCGATAATGGATATCCATCATGGATAAAATACACTAAAACTGCAAAAGATCTGTTAATGATCAACAATATAACAACAATATAGAAGTATCAAAATAAACGATCAATTTTAGATCCTACATCCAAGAAATAATTGCAAACAACTAAGACAACAAGCCGAACAGTATGAGGACTATTACACAATTGGGTGTATAAAGAGTACACATTCATCTAGCATAAATAAATCAACAAGGAATGCAGCAACAGTTGAACAACTACTACACAATAGAACAAATCGATTGTTGCCAAACAGTATAGTGAATCCATTAGTTAGTGTGTAAAAAATGCATTCATCCGACATCAGTAAATCAACAAGGAATGCCATAGCAATTGATTGAAGGCATACTTAATGCAAAATATGAACTATAGAATGCAACAACTATTGAATGGAATTGAATCAATCCAGTAGTGAGTGTGCAAGGAGTATGCAATTGAGTGAAGGCACCCTTAACAAGGAATGCATCAACAATAAATCAACATATATGGAGTAACAACCTATGGAGCAACATATACTAACCATATCTACGCAACAAATAAAAATATGAACAACAAGACATCCTTAATGCAAAATAAAGTGCAACAACAGTCTAAGAGCAACCTACGAACCACAGATAATGAAGAGCAAGCTATGCAACTGCTGCCAAACAACCTATTAAACACCAAGAAATGCATCAATCCTTTAAACACCAAGCATTGCAGCTCCTGCTTACCATCAGCAAATATACCTCCTCAATAGATGCAACAAATGTGCCTATTCGATAGACACCTCATGAATAAAGGCAGCAAATAAACCTCATTGCATCAGCTACTAACCATAAAAGAGACTTAACCACCATCATCAATTGCAACAAATAAACCTCATCAATATGTACCTCATCTATAGGGGCGGCAAAGATAGCTAAGAGCAGGTGAAATAGAGGAGAATTAATGACCCTCTTTACAATATCGCCGTAGTGTTAGACCAATGTAATTAGAAATCATATTGGTGAGTTAAGAAAGTGATTGTGAGTGTGTATTATGTCAACATTTTTGTCATACAAGAATAAGGCTCCAAACATGCAGATGATTGTATTTTCTTACCAAACAATAGAGTTAATCCATTAATGGACGTGTAAAGAGTATGCATTCATCTAGCAACCGTAAATCAACAAGTAATGAAACTACAATTGCGTGAAGGCACCTTTGCAGCAGTAAATCAACATATATGGAGCAACAACTTATGGAGCAGCATCTACTAACCATATCTACGGAACAAATAAAGATATGGACAACAATAAGGCACCCTTAATGCAAATAAAGCGCAACAACAGTCTAAGAGCAACTTACAAAAAAATACCACAGATAATGAAGAGCAAACTATGCAGCAGTTGCCAAACAACAACCTACTAAACACCAAGAAATGCATCAACCCTTTAAACACCATCATTGCAAGACCTACTAACCATACCCAAATATACCTCATCAATCAATAGATGTCCAAAACTTCCAAACACTAATATGCAAAATTAGAGTATGATTACCATGGCTCAAAGTAGAACAAGGAGCTGTAATCATGCAACAATTGTCGAAGAGCAAGCTCTGCATCATCTTCTAAACACCAAGATATTAAACAATAAGCAATGCACCAAGCAATACAACACCAATCCATGAAGTGGTAACATGTACATTAATATTGCTGGTTCAACGACTCATCATTTGCTATCAATATTTAAGAAATTCCAAAAAATTTAAAAGGGGGGTAAAGCAGGGCACTGAAATCAGGGGTACTTAAGCAAACCAGAGCCACTCCAACAATATCGAAGACACTTTTCAAGCATGTCATAGTAGTCCTTCAAGACTAATCAGAGATAAACAAGGGATCTAGAAAACAACACATGAAAACAGAATCGAACAAACATGATTCACAAGAAAAAAATCACAAGCAAGAGCGGAGGATAGAGAGTACTTCGCACATCAGGAAGCCCACAGAAAGGAAGATATGTGCACACAAACGATCAGGAGCAATAACTCACCAAGCACAACGCGCATTCGATCATAGGGACTTTGTAAGAGCCTCTTATAGGCCTTGCTTGGGGAAGAGGAAACCCTAAATTCTTCGTTTGATACCATAGCGGAGAAGACAACTCAGGGAGAGTCAAGGATGACATGCCTCTACGAAGAGACATTATTAGAGAGGAGTAAAGGCATATTCCCCCAACAACTCCATTCAACCCACAATCAAGCCATTCCAGTCGCAGAGGGAAAAGCTTCTCAAGGAAGAACAGACTGCAACAAAGCTTCTGCAGGGGTTGACCAAGAAGAAGCCAAGGGGAGGGGCTCGGGGAGATTCGTGGGAGATGTCATTGGAGGAGCCAGTCATGAGGAGCGGGAGGGAAATGATGTGTGTGTGTGGGGGGGGGGGGGGGGAGGGGGGACTGACCCTGACAACTTGTTGGGTTTGGACCCAATGGACCCGTTGACAACCACCCAAAATGCTTAAGCCCAATTTATAAACTCGTTGAATACATCAGTGTAGCGCGCGTGTGGCCCAGAACATCTAAGGGCATCACAGACTTGTTATTGCCTCAAGAAGATTATGTTGCTCCCCCAATTTCGCCTCCGATAACCCTTCACTCTTAGTCGACCCAAGGACTCGCTCTGTCAAAGTCTTGGCGGCAAACTTTCCGGGGAAATCGCCCCCTTTATTCCATGAACAGTGAAATCGCCTTTGGACGTGGAAATCGAAAGAGAATAGCCGTACAAGGACCCTTACCCTTATTCTCCTCTATTCCACCCCCTAATGCTCGCACCGAACAAGGCCTAAGCATGGGTGCTGTGTTGACTTCGATTAATTTTCTACCGCAAAATTCCAGATTTGCCCCTCCCATCTTTCTTTCATTCCCGTTTGTTCGAGTGGAGATCCTTTCATAATTACAAATGAAAATACATGCTATTTCTTAATGTCAATTTCCCACAATATCTACACATCCTCTCCCTCCTTCGCTTTCGTTTCTATCTTGCACTTACAAAAATCTACAATATTATGAATTTTCATATTTTTTTACATAGATATATGGATGCTAAATATACTTTCATTTTCTTATGACATTGATACATATATTTGCGGATACTGGCAAAAATATATAATTTCTCTAACAATAAAAAGATGCACAAATAACATTTTCGTTCTTTTAAGGAAACATATGCATATATAACTGTATATTTTCCTATCGACGTAGGTTCGTATTTGGAATTTAAATTGAATGTGACTTCAATCTGTTAGTTAGTGTACCCAATTCGTTTTTTAATGAGTTAAATCAAATGACATCGCTTTAAAAAATCATTGTTATTCTTCATCAAGAATATTACATTCATTGCAAATATTAGATATAATAGACAAGTTCATGATAAACCTTCTTTCTTCCCTGACTCTTTCCCCTCGCGCCTTCCCTACCCTCCTTTCTTTTCGCAGCTAGGGCAAGAAGTCGAACGATGAGGGTCACCAGTCTACTGACTCTCCTAAACTTGCCCCAAATTATAATAAATGCTTCGATAGTCTTCAGTGTCAAGACTGACTATCGATAGTTTCATCATTATAAACGATATTTGCATTAGGCTTTTCTCCCCCTTGCAAAGCGCAAGTGTGGACGGGGTCTGGAAGGAATGTATTTTTAACCACATTTACAATGATGAAGTTATTTATCATGAAAGTTATATATCTTTTACGCCTGCTATTTGCAAAGAATGTCATATTCATTGATAAAGACTTCATGTAAGAATTATTAGTTGAATTCTTTTAATATTATATCTAAAATCGAACAATCTAAAGGTTTGCGGGTTACCTAATGCAATATCCATGTTTTGCATAACGAAAAATCATATCTAGAGTATTTAAATTTCAAAATGTACATATTACAGAATTTGCGATAATACCATTTATAGTAAAATATATAACAACTAATATTCTTAGTTACAAAATAAATAATCTCATCAATTACAAGGAATGGGGTTACATATCGATTGCATTAGAGGCCATCCATAATTCATTATTTAAAGTTTGATGTCATTTGATTTGGTTCACTAAAAATCCTACTCATGTTTCCTCCATTATTATATGTTGTTATATGTTGTTAAGGGCACTCTCATGTTGTTGCTTATCTTTTATCTCGCCATAGATTGTCTATCAAGTAAATGCCAAGATCTTCCTCCAAACACCCTCAAAATAAGAGAATCAATTGAAAAAAATTGAATTGTGTACACAATGAGATCGAATGTAAACTCCTCCATTAAAGGACTAACTACAACCTTTGTCATGTTGCAAATACAATACATCAAAAAATGAGACCATCTTGATCTCCACCACCAAAGTAATATTGTTGTCTCCGATGTAGTTCAGGCCCAAATCTAGGGTCCTATTTTTTTCAATGATTTAAATAAGTCCGAAGGTCTCTATGATCTTACTACAACAAATATGATCCAAGATAATAAAAAAATTATTTATTTATTATAATATAACAACGAATATTTAGTCATTGCCAATTCTCTTTTCTCTTTGTAATTAACAACAAATGTCATATTCATCGCTAAAGTTTCATATAACGTTGATTTGAATATTCGTTGCTAATTTTCCGATGTCAAATATATAACAAGGAGTATTATTCATGGCGAAGTCAGCTTTTGTTCTTGTATTACGATTTAAGAAAACACTGTTAAGGGTTTATATAGCGATGATATATCGTTGGTTTATTTGTTAAAAAAAGTGCTAATCACTTGCTAAATTTACAACGACTAGAAGAAAAAATTGGCGGATGACCATTGCTATATTATTCATTGCTAGAAATATAGTAATGAATAAAATATTCATTGTAAATTTAAAGAATCAAGTGCTACATAATATTTGTTTTCACTATAATAGATAAGGTCTAGTGATGTTTTTTTCTAAAATATGTCAATGTATCATATGTTTTCAAATATATAATGACGATATTATTCATTATGAAATTATTTTTATACATAAAATTAGCGACGAATGTAATACTCCTTGCTATATCATTAACGACGCTCCATACAACAATGCTTATCCATTGTTATCTTTCCAAATTTTACCTAATCGTCGCTAAATTTTTAACTAAAAATTAGCGAACATTAGCTAAAATTTTGAAAAATAACTAATGATATAATAACGAATAATCATTGCTATATGTGTCGTCGCTAATGATATAACAATGATTTTGACATTCATCACTAGTTTCAAATATAACAAAAATTCACAAAGAATAATAACGACATTATATATCTAACAACGAACGATATAGTGACGTATCTTAGAAAAAGAATCACTATAAACTCATCTTGTCATAGTGCTACTTATTTAACTCGAAACTTCTTCTTGACAAGGGAACTATCATTGCCTTTAGTATTCTAATGCCACTTGTTGCGAATGGAACGATGAATCGGTATCACCTTCGGTTAGGATGATAGTATAAAAATGATTTTGATGTTCGTCACTAATTTCAAGTATAAAAAATTTTAAAAAGCGTCACTATAAACTCATCTAGTTGTAGTGCTACGTATTTAACTACAGAACGTCTTCGTGGCAAGGGAACTATCATCACCTCTAGTTTTCTTATATCACTTGTGAATGGAATGAGGAACCAATATCACCTTCAGTTAGGATAATAGTTGCTGGACACTAATTGCAAATGGATGTAGATGTGGAATTAACTACCATCATAGAAACACATGAAGAAGACACAAGAGATACGATGGTGGTCGATCAACTATCCTGACCACTGAAGAAGAGAAACACTAAGAAGTAGAATAAGTATTACTCTTTTGGTTCCCTTACTCTCTCTCTCTCTCTCTCTCATCTTCTCTCCCTCTCTCTTTTTTTCTCTTATTGTGGTCTGGATGCAATGTCCCCATCTCCCTCTATATATAGCCTAGTTACAAACCATTGTTCTATTCCCATAAGAACTATATATAGCTGACAACACAATCATTATTAGGATTGGGATTAGTCCAATCCCTTTAAGATTTGGGATTTTACACGGCAGACCCTATAATCTTTTCCAATTACCTCTACGACCTTTGAAACATTCTAATTCCTCCCCCGACCTCGTAAACTTGCTAACCCTTACCCTACAGACCATGTGGTTAACCCCCGTTCATTTACCCGTTAAAATTAACGGATTCTGTTATGTTCTTTTTATATTATATACCCATTTTGTTTATCAAATTTTACATTGAGTGCCACTCCATCATCTGAGAGGAGTTTATCCCCCCTACCCCCCCCCCCCCCCCCCCGCCAGCGCCAAGCTTTGAGCCTCGCCACTGCCGCCCCGAGGAGCCTCGAGAACAGTTCCTCCATCCCTGCTCACCCCCCCGGCCGCTGAGGAGCCTCGTGCCCAGCTCCTTTCGCCCCCCGCTGCCCAGGTCCCCTGTTCAAGCTCCCCCCGCCGCCCAGGTCCCCTGTCCAAGCTCCCCCCACCCCACCCCCCCGCCGCCTAGGTCCCCTGTCCAAGCTCCCCCTGCCCAACCCCCCGCCGCCCAAGTCCCCTATCCAAGCTCCCCCCGCTCCCCCCCACCCCCCCACCCCCGCCGCTGCTGCTCCCCCCGATGGAGTCTCCCTTCGCCGCCACTGCTCTTTGCTCTCCCCCCTCAGCCGATGGAGCTCCCCCGTCCCCCCGCTGCTAGTTCCCCTGTTGAATCCCTCCCCGCCCTGCCGATGGCGTGTCCCCCTCACCGCCGCTGCTCCCTGCTCTCCCCTCCTTAGCCGATGGAGCTCCCCACCGCTGCTCCCTGCGCTGCCCAGCCCCCCGCCGTTGCTCCCTCCACCGCCTTCCCCGCCACTGCTAATGCAAGAACGTTTGCTCCAGATCAGCAAGAACCCTCACGTCTATTTTGCAGGATTTTTTTTCCTATTATTTTTTTATTATTTTGGCTAATCCTAGCCGTTCGATGGTAAATTGGTTAGGTTAACTCAAGACTAACCCAAGTAATTGACTCAAGTATAGTTAAAACTGGACGGGCAAGGTTTGTTGGGTAAGATGGAAGAAGTTTAGGAGGTCGGGGGAGGAATTAGGATGTTTCAAAGGTCGTAGAGGTAATTGAAAAGATTATAGGGTATGTCGGGTAAAAATCCCTTAAGATTTCTAATACTAATATGAATCTAATTCTAACATCTGCCCCTTGAGTTCAATTTCATCACGATCTCTTCATCATCTTGAGTTTGCACTTGATCATCATTGTCATATGCAAATCTTCTTAGAATGATCTCGAGATGCCCTCTCGTGGGCATGTCCACACAACTTACTATTGTGCCTCCTGATATAACACCATAGATTTTTCGAGATTAGAGATTTTGTTTTCATCTTTTGGTAAAGCAAATCACGCTCGCTTCCTCGTTGTAGCACGCTTTTGTAGCAAAGATGTCGATAACCTATTGTTCTCTCTTTGCACTGCTTGTCTTGGGAAATAATTGAAGCTTCATCACTTGTCTTTACCATTCCCTCGAGCATGTACACGATGTTTGGCATCTGCATGCTCCCTTGCTCACTATGAGAATGAAAGAAAACGAAGGAGGAGAGGAGAGGTGAGTATGCCAGAGTGAGGGCTACCATTGGCACACCCTTCTTTCTTTATAGGCCCATGAACTGTTCGTATACCTTAAACCCTAATTGTCCATCCCTTATCTTCTCACTAATCATCTCCTATTAGTGTGGGATTTACCGACTCTAATGACCACTCCGTCAAATTGTTATCTGTAACTATCATCTCCCACTTGACCGACATGGTCATATGACACTCCCACTATTCATGGGGTGTCTGTATTCTAGAGATGTTAATTTCAAGGCTTCAATTTACTTAAATACCTTCTTGTTGGCTTACATATTCCTAAGTCTCACTAACCAACATGTTTAATGTATGTGCTTGCTGCAATTCCTTTGTAAAGGAATCATCTAACATATCACTTGTAGGAATGCATGTTACCTTAATTTCTTATTTAGCCGATATATCTTTGAATATAATGATATTGGATTTCAATGTATTTTCCCGAACTATTTTCCCTACTATTAATCAAGCTTATTGCAGCTTGATTGTCACAATATATTCAGCTGCTCCACCGATCAATTCAAGGCTTAAGATCTCAGAAACCATCTAATCCAAACAGCATGAGTGGTAACCATGATGTGTGCAATATATTCAGCTTCTTGTGTATGTATAGATACACAACTTTGTTTCTTGCTTCCCCAAGAAACGGTTGTGTACTGCTAAATATGAAAAGGTAACTGATGTTGGTTTTCTATCATCAATGTCACCTCCGAAATTTGCAACGCAAGTGATTCAACTTGATAAACTAGCTTCAGAAGTAATGTACCTTTCAGATATCTGAGAATCCTCTTGATGGCTTCCCAATTTACCTGCATGGATTATTTTGATATCTACTTACTAGGCTTACAAGATAAGACAAATCATGTTGAGTACATAATGTTGCAAAACATTAAACTACCCACTGCTTGTACATATGGAACATCAAGTGGTTTTTATCCCTATCCGGGACATTAACTTTTACTAAGTCTTTTTCCCATCACGAGCATCGTAGGGGCTGGAGTACTATTCTACATTCCAAACATCTTGAATATCGTATGCAAATATTTTCTTGATCTAAATTCAATGTTCTTGGGCTTCTGTCTCTAGTGATCTAGATTTCAAGAATATCAGATGCCTCTCCTTGTCCTTATCTCAAATTCATTACTTAGTCTGTACTTTTTATCATCCAACATCTCTATATCATTTCCAACGAGCAATATGTCATCTACATATAATGACAAAATCATGAACTTGCTCCCATTGTACTTGATATATACATAATTATCCAATTTATTAATCACAAAATCTAATTGAATAATTATATCATGAAATATGAGATACCACTGTCGTGATGATTGTTTCAATCCATATATAGATTTTTTTCAATTTGTAAACCATGTTCTCCTTTTCATTTATCTAAAAATCATCGAGTTATCACATGTATATATCTTCCCTCCATTGAGAAATGTAGTTTGCCTAAGGATCATTCAAATTTCAACTCAATTTGAGACTCATACCCCATCTATCAGGACTGTCAAATTTTAATGATTTCAGAATGTTGAAAATGACACTTTTTAAACGGACGAACTAGGAATATCTGTTTACACGAAACTTTGGACAATATATTGTCATCTAGTGGACTAAATTCCCCATGTGCTTTCAGAAAATACCTTACGAAATAAAAAATAGGAGTGGAGGTAGCTCTACTAAACCCTTTTGTTATACCCCAAAATGTCGAGTTGCTTGGGATTTGTTCACATTCGAGCCTAGCGTTATCTTGTCCCAAGCCTCTTGTTTTTGTAACCAAACTTTATTTCGTGTATGGGCTTTTAATTAGATGATGATCGCGGTCGGCTTTCTTAAAAAAAAGACAAATATGCTAGTTATGTGCTTCCTCCTCGCCTGGTCAAGGTGTCCACACATCTGGTTTATGAGCCAGCCTTACAATAGGTGTCTGCAAAGGAAACGGATCCTCTGCTGCAGGCTACAACAGACGCTGCAGTAGAGGTGTGGGCCGCTCTATCTTGATCGAGCGATTCCCACGAATTTGCTCGACCTTGATCTTGCTGCAGCAGACTCTACCGTGCGAATTCGTGGGAACTGCTTGATCTAGATCGAGCGGCCCACACCTCTTTTACAGAGTCTGCTGCAGCAGACCCTACAGCGGAGTATCTCTCTAGTCTGCAAAAGGGGGAGGGGAATGGATGTAGGTCAAACAAGAGGGAGAAGAAGAGCAAGGAAGAATGTCATCGAGGTATAAGGGCATAAAACATGAGATGCCTTCTTGGCGGACGGGATGCATATATAGAAATTGGAAACCAAGGAGATGGGTGAGCGTCCCTCCACCGAGACAGTCGGTTTTCCACTGGGTCACCAACATTGAATAGGTCAACTGTGAGCAAGTACCTGGCCCGGGCGTTGTATCTTTCTTACACTAGGTTGGGTTGGGTATCCGTTCGGATCGAGATTTGAGAGGTCATCATATCCTGTAAACTGTGAAATCACTTGGGTGTGTTTGCTTCAAAGTTCTGAAATCCTGCATCAACCAGAAATAGTTTGTTTCTGTATCAGGTCCAGCCAACCTAAATTCGATAGGCAAATTGTATTTACACGACATCAACACTTTGATCGGTTTGAGTTATATTGTTCCGACGCTATGCTAATTCACGAAAGAAACAGTAAATGAGGTCGCTCTTTCTGCGACACCTCACAACGTCCTTTTGACCCTGGTCTCTAAATATCTGGAAAACAGACGTAACTACCTTTGCTAATTTCATTCCCCAGAAGGAACATTCATAGCTATTAGTGTTATCTATTAGACCTTTGAAGGTTTTCATGATCCCATGGTAGTTCAGTTTTAGCCTCACAAGAATCTTGTAGGTGACTTTCACTCATGAGTTGGAAATTGGAACTCAGACCGATCATGACAATATCCCCAGTCTGGTAAGATACCTGCTTTAATAATGCTAATGCACACTATAAACATCAAGATTAATTTATGAATAACTCGGACCCATCAAACCTGCGCAAATATGAACCACCCCAGACAAAGGATTCTGAAGAGGGCATAATAGATGAATACTTAATCAAAAGTAAAGAATAAGCAGCAGCATGAATGCGACGTCAGTAAAGAAGTTGGGGGAATCACCATGCTCAAATTATCCAGCAATCATAAATTACGTTAAAAGAGCTTCAAAGGAGAAACCAACCGGTGGAAAATTACCTCAGCACCACACCCAAGATTTCCTTTTTGCCACATGCATTTGAAACACACCAGGAGAGGAGTAATATTTTACAGATCTCACTCCCTCAAACCCAACCTACCATTCCCAGCATACAAGGATCACATGTAAACTAAAGAGTTTCTATAAACTTCACTTTTACCATCAACTCGCCCGTCTCAACGTCACAAAGTCTCAGGCGAACATCCTGCATGATTTCACCATTCATGCAGATGATGAAGCTGTCGTCCATCAGGCAATTGTCTGCTGTGGGTGCCACCTTCCTTAGCTTTGTCTCCCCAGATCAAGATTCAGGGCTCGCTTCAACCTTGACGCAGATAAGTGGGTGGATGTCAAGGAAGGCATGCCCCATCTTGTCATCATATTTCAGGAAGTCACGATCAAAACCTCCTGCAAAACATAGAAAATCGACGATCTATTGTCCAGAAGAAGTAGCTGGCAATTTGTAACAGAGTGACAAGCAAAACCATAAATATCACATTGTGGAGGATAAAATTTCTAGACTATTGCTAATTTCATAATCACTAGGCCATTTAAGTGGACTATATTTCTATAGGAAGGTACAAGAATTCGTAGTGAATAAAGTGGGATCAGAAAACTACATTGCTATTGCCAGAGAATATCTTTGATGGGTAATTTTTCTTAGGATCCAATTGCACTGCTTCTTTCGTATTGCCTATTGATGGGACTATGGTATGTTGGTGGTGCTAATAAAGAGACCCATATCCATTGTAATAATTGAGAAACAAAAGATATACATAATCCTTAGTGGCTTTTCCCCGTGGTTTCATCTCACTCCTTATAAGTTAGGGTTTCATGTATATCATGGAGTTTTGTCTTTGTTCTTGATTTCGCTTTCGCTATTTTGTTTTAGAACAGAGGAAACTGTCACAAGCTACAAAATAGTGAAGAAGGAAATAAAGAAAGTTGCAAGTGAAGCTAAGTCAAAAGCTTATGAAGTTTTTATACAAAAATTCTCGATTCTAAGGATGGTCGGAAGGATATATTTAGGTTGCAAAGCAAGAGAAAGAAAGACCAAAGACCTTTCTCAAGTAAGATGCATTAAGAACGATGAAGGTCACATGCTTGTTACTCAGAAGGATATAGAGACTAGATGGAAGCAGTATTTCCATAAGCTTTTCATTGGGGAAGGAAACAGAGAGATCACTTTGGGTAATCTAGCTAGTAGTGAAAGTTACTTGAATCGTGCAAGCTATAGACGAATACAAAGAAAGGAAGTAGAGGAGACTTTGAAGGTTATGAGACATGAGAAAGGTGTAGGACCCAGATGACATTCATATAGAAGTATGGAGAGTTTTAGGTAAGTGTGGTTTGACTTGCCTTACAAATTTATTCAATGTTATTTGACGAAGCAAGAAAATGCTCGAAGATTGGAGAAGTATCGTGGTGCCTTTTTATAAGAACAAAGGAGACATTCAAAATTGTTCAAATTACATAGGTATCAAGCTGATAAGTTACACTATGAAGATTTGGGAATGTGTGATCGAAAGAATGTTGAGGCAAGTTTCCAAGTAAAAGAAAAACGTTTGGATTCATGCCCGGTCGCTCAACCATTGAAGCCATCCATTTGCTGAGAACAATGGAGATTATAGAGCTAAAAGGAAAAACCTCCATATGATTTTTTTTTAATTTAGAGAAGGCTTACGATTTTGTCCCACGTGAGATATTCAGAGTTTTGGAGGACAGACATATACATTCCTATACATTAACCTCATAAAGGATAAGTATGGTAGGGATTTATCTTGTGTAAGGATCCAATTTGGGAAGACTGACTATTTTGATATAAACATTGTTTAAATCAAGGTTCAACTTTGAGTAGGGGTGTCTATCGAGTTCAACGAGTCGAGTTGGCCTCAACTCGGACTCGAACTCGATAAAAAACCTAAGCTCGAACTCGGGCTCTATAAGGATCGAGCTCTGGATCACCACTCGAACTCGAACTCGTCGAGTTTGAGTTGACTCACGAGCCTTTTATCGAGCCCCGAGTTTCTGAGCTGGCTCACGAGCCTTTAAATGAGCTGGCTCACGAGCCTCTTATCGAGTCGTGAGTTTTCTGAGCTGGCTCATGAGCCTCAAAATGAGCAGGCTCATGAACCTCTTAATGAGTCATTGTTCCATTTTATACATTAAATTATGCAAATGGACATTTGTAATTTTGATTTTTTATTCTCTTTTGTGTAGCTTTTTGGGGCAAGAAAAATGTCAACCTCTAGTTTAATCAAACTCAATGTGGAAGTTTTGGTATATATGTTTTAAATTTTTTATTAAAGAAAGAAAACAGCTATCGAGTCAGTTTCCGAGTTGAACAATGCCCAACTTGAACTCGACTCGATAAGCTAACGAGCCAGAAAACCCAACTCGGGCTCGAACTCGTTAAGGTTTCGAGTCCGGCTCATGAGCCCTTAACGAGCCGAGCCCCGAGTTGAGCTCATCGAGTTCGAGCTTTCCTGACCAAGGCCCTAACTTTGAGTCCAATTTCTTTTTTACTTTGATTATGGATGAGTTGACATAGTCACATTCAGGATGAGATGCTGATGATATTGTGTTA